>JAOPSE010000002.1:160792577-161992577 GCA_029449295.1 Zea luxurians
AGTTTTATGTCTTTCGCCTTAAGACACTTGAATGTCGTTTCAAGGTCGGAGAGGAGGTCGGAGGCTTTCCTAGTCTTGACTACGATGTCATCGACGTAAGCCTTGACCGTTCGACCAATGTGCTCCCCGAACACGTGGTTCATGCACCTTTGGTATGTCACACCCGCATTCCTCAAACCGAATCGCATAGTAATGTAGCAGTACATGCCAAAAGGTGTGATGAAAGAAGTCGCGATGTAATACTCAAAGTTGTATACCAAGAGTAATAGAGAGAGAGCTCCTCATTTTTTGTGTTTTATTTGCATCATGAAAAGAGCACCTATGTAATTGAGAGTGACCAAATAAAACAACTACTCTAAAATAAAGAAAAAGTGCATTTGTTGGAGTTTTATGTGTTTGTGCATTAAATAAAACCATGAGTATAAAAATAATAAGGTAATAATTATTTGAAGCTTGATTAAACCCTAAATATGAAATTAGGGTTTTGAAAATAAGGAAAAGAGAGGAGATATGAAAAAAAATAAAATGTATAAATAAATATCTTCAGGCTTAGTATTTTCAATTGCAAAAATAGAGTTTATAAATGAAGATCCACAAAAGTTTGAAGTAATTCAAATTGAGTTTGAAAATGAAGAAAATAGGAAGGAAAAATAAAAAGAAAAAGATAAAAACCGTACCTGGGCCGGCTGCTTCACTTTTGGCCCACTCTCACTCACCATCCGCGCGGCCCACCACTCACCCGTGGCGCCGACACGTGGCCCAGTCCAGTGATCGTTTAAATTGAATAAATAAAATAGAAAATAGATTTTTAATATGAAAATAATTGCTAGAACTTTGATAATTCATAGAAAATTCATATGAGCTCCAAATTGGTCCATTCCAGTTCCTAAATTTTTGTAATAATATTGTCTACGCATTAGTGCCTCTGTTTTGGCATGAAAGGCTCATTTAAATTTATCTAATACTTAATCTTGTATTAAATACATAAAAGCTACAGAAATTCATAACTTGAAATATATAACTCCAAATTTAGTGATTCCAGTTCCTATGGTTTCATTTTAATGTGTAGGTTTTTACTGTGTATTTTATTTACATGTTTGGTGCAATGTTAATTTTTGCTATACTATGTATGTATTGTGTTGATGCGAGTAGACGAGCAAGCCACTGTGGAAACTGAGGTTCAACAAGTAGAGATAGCTGAGTAGGAGCTCATTGCAGGCAAGTTGTGCCCTTGATCACTTACTTTTCCCAGCCATGTTCTTATTAATTTTTAATGATCTGCATAGGTTAATTTTGATGGGATCCTTTATGTACCCCAGATTTGATTACCTCTATACCTTGTTCACCCCTGGAATATTTTTGGGTAGTACTTGCTATTGCTTTATGTGGATTGGGTATGGAGATTCATTATTCATGATTATTCTGTTATTATCTTGTTATTATTATTGTTCATGTTAAGATCATTAAATTAATGGGAACATGGAGCGACCACCCGGGAAAACAGTGCTACCACAAGGGTTTAATGGGACGCCCTTGGCTGACTAATTAGGAAAGCTAGTGGAAGACTACCTTACCCGAAAGGGGCAAGGGCAGTAGGGGAGAGGTCAGTGTAGGGAGGTCCCTGGTTGATTTTGCTGCGATGGCGGTCAGCCAGGAACCCTGCACTGGATCTTCCTATAAACTGTAGCGGGTTTTCGGAAGCTAGTGGAACTTTGTAAAGGCCTCGTAGTGGATCCCTAGCCATTCACCTCGGTAGTGTCTAAGGGCCTTGCAAACCCTGGCGACATGGGATACACGACTTATGGGTAAAGATGCGCAACCTCTGCAGAGTGTAAAACTAGTATACTAGCCGTGCTCACGGTCATGAGCGGCTCGGACCCTCACATGATTAACTATGGAACTTAAATTTAATTTGACATTTGCATCGCATTTGGGATTATTTTACTATTACTGTTCTTTATTATTATTAAGGTTTGGTATTTACTTACACTTAGTAATTGCTAATAAAATTTTGACCAACTTATAAAAGCAATGCTCAGCCTCAGCCCTTACTTCATTGATTAGCCTTACACTTTATGGACTCCCACCTTTGGTGAGTTCATGCCACATTATTCCCCACGACTTGTTGAGCTATGAACGTATGTGAGCTCACTCTTGCTGTCTCACACCCCCCCACAGGAGAAGAACAGGTGGTCGAAGAGGAGCCGCCTAACACTGAGGAGTTCGATCTGATCTAGGTGGCGTTTCTCAGTCGACATTGGCGCCGACGATCCTTAGTTCGTTTTATATTTATCTTTATTTTGTAATAAGACTTCCGCTATGTAATAAGTACTCTGATGTTTTATGACATTTATCTCTATACACTCTGTTATTATATATGTTGTCTTCTTGGCGCATGTATGAGATGCACCTGGCTTTGTTCCTTAAAGCCGGGTGTTACAGAAGTGGTATCAGAGGAATGTTGACTGTAGGACGAGACCTAGATAGAAATGGACAAACCCTCTCCTACTTACCTTACTCTGACTCATTCTATACTCATCTCATCTTGATCTTGTCTCACCTTCTACTGTTCTACTCTGATCATTCTTACCTTTTCTACTCTAAGACAAGATGGATTTCACACCTTGGAATCCCTACCCTTATGACATTTTTAAGAGATAGGGAACCTAAGACAAAATTAAAACTATTTTCTCTATTTAAAAATATTGTTTGATTGTGCTGATGCTAAATGCCTGATTTGCTTCTTTGATTGATTGAACTATGGACATCTTAGTATGTACCACCATAAGGTATTGAATTAGCTAGGATATGTAAAATATTAATCTGCTTAGCTAAAAAGTTCCCCAAAGTAACCTGCTTCGTAAATACCTACCTTGTCTACTATTTTCTTACCATATGTATCTAACTCAGATGGTCAATACCAGGAGGGGTGGTGGAATTGATTTGCCTCCTAACCGACACACTCGAAGAATTTATAGACAACCTCAGCCACAGCCTGCAGAGATGAATCCTCCTAATCCTCCACCAGGCGGAGTTGACCCACTGGTTGCTGCTCAGATGGCGGTGATGCAGCAAATGGCGGACACTATGGCTGATATGCGTGCCCAGATGCAGCAAGAACGCCAGGAAATGCGTCAGGAAAGAGAAGACATACGCCAGGAGTTGCGCCAGGAGCGAGATGAGATACGCCAGGAAAGGAGGGCGCAACAACAGCAGCTGCAACAACAAATGCAACAACAACAACAGCAGCAACAGCAACAACAAGTGCCATTGCCTCCACCACCACCACCAGTTCCACCTCGTGATAAGCACCGGGAGTTTATGAGTCATAAGCCACCTACATTCGCTAGCTCACCTGATCCACTGGACGCGGATGATTGGCTGAAGTCCGTTGAGAAGATGCTGATTATTGCACAGTGCACGGACCGGGAGAAGGTTTTATATGCTTCCGGACGTCTGATTGGTCCTGCTGCTGACTGGTGGGATTCTTATACTGCTGCCCACGATGCTGCTGATACTATTACCTGGGCAGAGTTCAGTACGCAGTTCAGGAACTATCATATTCCAGCTGGTATGATAAAGATCAAGAAGAAGGAATTTCTGTCGCTGAAGCAAGGAAGTATGTCAGTCAGCGAGTACCGCGACAAGTTTATTCAGCTATCCAGATATGCCCCTGAAGAAGTTGCTGAAGACGAGAGGAAGCAGGAGCATTTCATTGAAGGACTTAATGGACCACTGCAGTATGCTCTAGTGGCACACACATTTCCATCATTTCAGAGACTGTTGGATAAGGCTCTTGCTATTGAACACAAGCGTGTTCAACTGGGCGATTTGAAGAGGAAGGCTATCTCACAAGGACAGGGTAGCAGCAGTGTTCGTCCTCGCTACAGTTCACCACAGGGTACACCGACTCGATCAGGAGGACCACGCCCAGTTCAGCAATCACCACTGAGGACTCCACCTCCTCGACAGGCTACTCCCACTGGCACCCCGACGAAGTTTGCAGGACAGAGTCCGGGCACTCAATGTTTCAAGTGTGGGAAGATTGGTCATTATGCAAATGTCTGCCCACAGAGGATTGCTACTACTCCAGCTCAGAACAAGCAACAGACCCCTGGCAAGGGATATTCTATAGCCAGGGTGAATCAAGTCAGCGTTGATGATACTCCTGATGGCGGGGACCTCGTAATTGGTATGTTTTATGTTAATACAATTCCTGCAACAATATTATTTGATTCTGGTGCTACACATTCATTCATGTCTGCTAGATATGCCAACACAAATGAAATACCACTGCTAAATATGAGAAAACCCCTGATAGTAATTACACCTAAAGGGCCTGTTGAGGCGAATCAAATGACACGTAGATTGACATTAACCATTATGGGTAGAGAATTTGGAGCTACTGCTATAATATTAGAGTCAAGCAGTATAGATCTGATCCTTGGTATGTCATGGCTAAGAAAGGCAAAGGCCGTTATAGCATGTGGTAGAGGTACCATAGAACTCACTACTACTAAGGGAGAAAGATTTCAAGTTAATATTGCAGTAACCTCCTCATCCATGCGTGCAATGTTCTTTATGCCTGAGGAGTTTGTTGGTGACAACATCCGGGTGGTTAGAGATTTTCCGGATGTCTTTCCAGAGGAGTTACCAGGGATGCCACCTGATAGAGAAGTTGAGTTTGTTATTGATCTCTTGCCTGGAACCGCCCCTATTTCTAAACGGCCATATAGAATGTCCGTAGAAGAGTTGAAGGAACTAAAGAAGCAGTTGACGGAGTTACAAGAGGCTGGTTACATTCGTCCAAGTTCCTCACCCTGGGGAGCACCGGTGTTATTTGTGCAGAAGAAGGATGGATCGCAACGGATGTGTGTGGATTATAGATCTCTTAATGATGTTACGGTGAAGAACAAGTATCCGTTGCCCCGTATTGAGGATTTATTTGATCAGATGCGAGGTGCAAGAGTATTTTCGAAGATTGATCTCCGATCCGGTTACCATCAGATGAGGATTAGACCATCGGATATTCCCAAGACGGCTTTCTCGACTCGATATGGATTATATGAGTTTACTGTTATGTCATTTGGACTAACCAATGCACCAGCTTACTTCATGAATTTGATGAATAAGGTGTTTATGGAGTATTTGGACAGATTCGTCGTGGTATTCATCGACGATATTCTTATCTATTCTAAGAATGAAAGTGATCATGAACAACATCTAAGGTTGGTGCTACAGAAGTTACGAGATAATCAACTCTACGCTAAGTTCAGCAAGTGCGAGTTTTGGATTGACAAGGTGCCATTCCTTGGTCATATTATTTCTAATGGAGGAATAGCAGTGGATCCTGCTAAGGTGAAGGAGATTATGGAGTGGAGAGTGCCCACTACAGTTACGGAGATTCGGAGTTTCTTGGGACTCGCAGGATATTATCGGAGATTTATTGAAGGATTTTCTAAGATTGCTAAGCCCATGACATCGCTTTTGGAGAAAGGGAGAGAATTCAAGTGGGATGAGAAGTGTCAAGAAAGTTTGATCAATTGAAAGAGAGATTGATGTCACCACCAGTATTGATTATGCCAGATCTGCAGAAGGGATCTGACATTTATTGTGATGCATGTGGCCAAGGACTTGGATGTGTGCTTATGCAAGATGGTCATGTGATTGCCTATGCATCTCGTCAGTTGAGGAAGCATGAATTGAACTACCCCACCCATGACTTAGAGCTGGCTGCCGTTGTGCATGCACTTAAGATTTGGAGACACTATATTATGGGAACTAAGTGCCAAGTATACACGGATCATAAGAGTTTGAAGTACATATTCACTCAAAAGGATCTCAACCTTAGGCAACGCCGTTGGTTGGAGCTCATTAAGGATTATGACTTGGAGATTCACTATCACCCAGGCAAGGCGAATTTGGTTGCAGATGCCTTGAGTCGGAAGGAGCATGTTCACTCCGCTTTCGTTATCCAGCTACCTGATGAATTAGCAAAAGATTTTGAGAGACTCAACCTGGGAATTGCTACACATACGGAAGGAGTTACTATTGAATTGGAACCTACCTTGGAGCAAGAAATTCGTAAAGATCAGGTTGGTGATGCCAAAATCCAGGAGATCAAGGATCTGATAACAGAGGGTAGAGGCCCGGAGTTCACAGAGGATGAGCAAGGCACGAGTCATTGGATACAAGATTGAATTTTAGTTCGGCTTACCATCCCCAGACTGATGGGCAGACTGAGAGGACTAACCAAGTACTGGAAGATATGTTAAGAGCTTGTGCTCTTAAGCATGGTGGAAGTTGGGATAAGAGCCTACCGTATGCGGAGTTCTCATATAATAATAGCTATCAGGCCAGTTTGAAGATGTCACCGTTTGAGGCTTTGTATGGCAGAAAGTGCAGGACTCCCTTGTATTGGAATCAAACTGGTGAAAGGCAGTTGTTTGGACCTGAGATTATACAAGAAGCAGAGGAACAAGTTCAGCAAATAAGGGAGAATTTGAGAACTGCACAGTCCAGGCAGAAAAGTTATGCTGATACCCGGAGAAGACTGCTTGAGTTTAAAGAGGGAGATTATGTCTATTTGAAGGTGTCACCACTCTGGGGCATGAGAAGGTTCAAAGTCAAAGGAAAGTTATCCCCTCGCTTTATTGGACCCTTCTTAATCTTAAAGCGAGTGGGAGAAGTTGCATATCAATTGGAGTTACCGGATCACCTCGCGGATGTTCATGATGTATTTCATGTATCTCAGCTGAAGAAATGTCTCAGGGTGCCTGAAGAACAGTTACCAATGGAAGACCTTAGTGTTCAAGAGGACTTGACTTATGCTGAGTACCCCATCAAGATTTTGGATACCTTGACTCGAGTTACAAGGAATAAGGTCATAAAGATGTGCAAAGTTCAATGGAGCCACCACGGTGAAGATGAAGCAACTTGGGAAAGAGAAGAAGAACTTCGTATAGATTTTCCCCACCTTTTCCCTAGATCTTCTTAAATCTCGAGGACGAGATTATTTTTAAGGGGGGTAGGATTTGTAATACTCAAAGTTGTATACCAAGAGTAATAGAGAGAGAGCTCCTCATTTTGTGTGTTTTATTTGCATCATGAAAAGAGCACCTATGTAATTGAGAGTGACCAAATAAAACAACTACTCTAAAATAAAGAAAAAGTGCATTTGTTGGAGTTTTATGTGTTTGTGCATTAAATAAAACCATGAGTATAAAAATAATAAGGTAATAATTATTTGAAGCTTGATTAAACCCTAAATATGAAATTAGGGTTTTGAAAATAAGGAAAAGAGAAGAGATATGAAAAAAAAATAAAATGTATAAATAAATATCTTCAGGCTTAGTATTTTCAATTGCAAAAATAGAGTTTATAAATGAAGATCCACAAAAGTTTGAAGTAATTCAAATTGAGTTTGAAAATGAAGAAAATAGGAAGGAAAAATAAAAAGAAAAAGATAAAAACCGTACCTGGGCCGGCTGCTTCACTTTTGGCCCACTCTCACTCACCATCCGCGCGGCCCACCACTCACCCGTGGCGCCGACACGTGGCCCAGTCCAGTGATCGTTTAAATTGAATAAATAAAATAGAAAATAGATTTTTAATATGAAAATAATTGCTAGAACTTTGATAATTCATAGAAAATTCATATGAGCTCCAAATTGGTCCATTCCAGTTCCTAAATTTTTGTAATAATATTGTCTACGCATTAGTGCCTCTGTTTTGGCATGAAAGGCTCATTTAAATTTATCTAATACTTAATCTTGTATTAAATACATAAAAGCTACATAAATTCATAACTTGAAATATATAACTCCAAATTTAGTGATTCCAGTTCCTATGGTTTCATTTTAATGTGTAGGTTTTTACTGTGTATTTTATTTACATGTTTGGTGCAATGTTAATTTTTGCTATACTATGTATGTATTGTGTTGATGCGAGTAGACGAGCAAGCCACTGTGGAAACTGAGGTTCAACAAGTAGAGATAGCTGAGCAGGAGCTCATTGCAGGCAAGTTGTGCCCTTGATCACTTACTTTTCCCAGCCATGTTCTTATTAATTTTTAATGATCTGCATAGGTTAATTTTGATGGGATCCTTTATGTACCCCAGATTTGATTACCTCTATACCTTGTTCACCCCTGGAATATTTTTGGGTAGTACTTGCTATTGCTTTATGTGGATTGGGTATGGAGATTCATTATTCATGATTATTCTGTTATTATCTTGTTATTATTATTGTTCATGTTAAGATCATTAAATTAATGGGAACATGGAGCGACCACCCGGGAAAACAGTGCTACCACAAGGGTTTAATGGGACGCCCTTGGCTGACTAATTAGGAAAGCTAGTGGAAGACTACCTTACCCGAAAGGGGCAAGGGCAGTAGGGGAGAGGTCAGTGTAGGGAGGTCCCTGGTTGATTTTGCTGCGATGGCGGTCAGCCAGGAACCCTGCACTGGATCTTCCTATAAACTGTAGCGGGTTTTCGGAAGCTAGTGGAACTTTGTAAAGGCCTCGTAGTGGATCCCTAGCCATTCACCTCGGTAGTGTCTAAGGGCCTTGCAAACCCTGGCGACATGGGATACACGACTTGTGGGTAAAGATGCGCAACCTCTGCAGAGTGTAAAACTAGTATACTAGCCGTGCTCACGGTCATGAGCGGCTCGGACCCTCACATGATTAACTATGGAACTTAAATTTAATTTGACATTTGCATCGCATTTGGGATTATTTTACTATTACTGTTCTTTATTATTATTAAGGTTTGGTATTTACTTACACTTAGTAATTGCTAATAAAATTTTGACCAACTTATAAAAGCAATGCTCAGCCTCAGCCCTTACTTCATTGATTAGCCTTACACTTTATGGACTCCCACCTTTGGTGAGTTCATGCCACATTATTCCCCACGACTTGTTGAGCTATGAACGTATGTGAGCTCACTCTTGCTGTCTCACACCCCCCCACAGGAGAAGAACAGGTGGTCAAAGAGGAGCCGCCTAACACTGAGGAGTTCGATCTGATCTAGGTGGCGTTTCTCAGTCGACATTGGCGCCGACGATCCTTAGTTCGTTTTATATTTATCTTTATTTTGTAATAAGACTTCCGCTATGTAATAAGTACTCTGATGTTTTATGACATTTATCTCTATACACTCTGTTATTATATATGTTGTCTTCTTGGCGCATGTATGAGATGCACCTGGCTTTGTTCCTTAAAGCCGGGTGTTACAGAAGTGGTATCAGAGGAATGTTGACTGTAGGACGAGACCTAGATAGAAATGGACAAACCCTCTCCTACTTACCTTACTCTGACTCATTCTATACTCATCTCATCTTGATCTTGTGGAAGTAGCGCCGAAGCATGACGCACTCCTCAAGGGTGTGCTTGATAGGACCCTGATGATAGGGGCACGACTCCTTGAGCATCTTGTCGAACAGGTTGGCGCCTCCGAGAGGCTTTCGAGGGTTCCTGTGCTCGGCGGCGGCGACAAGGTCTGCGTCGGCGGCGTCGCGTTTCCCTTGCGACTTCTTCTTGCCTTTCTTCTTCGTGCCACGCTGAGCGGACGCCTCGGGGACGTCTTCCGGTTGGCACCCCTGAGGCTGCTTGTCCTTCCGGAAGATGGCTTCGACCGCCTCCTGACCAGAGGCGAACTTGGTGGCGATGTCCATCAGCTCGCTCGCCCTGGTGGGAGTCTTGTGACCCAGCTTGCTCACCAGGTCGTGGCAAGTGGTGCCGGCGAGGAACGCGCCGATGACATCCGAGTCGGTGATGTTGGGTAGCTCGGTGCGCTGCTTCGAAAATCGCCAGATTTAGTCCCGCAGGGATTCTCTCGGCTGCTGGCGGCAGCTTCGGAGATCCCAGGAGTTCCCAGGGCGCACGTATGTACCCTGGAAGTTGCCGGCGAAGGCTTTGACCAGGTCGTCCCAGTTGGAGATCTGCGCAGGAGGCAGATGCTCCAGCCATGCTCGCGCGGCGTCGGAGAGGAACATGGGGGAGGTTGCGGATGATGAGGTTGTCATCGTTCGTTCCACCCAGCTGGCAGGCCAGCCGGTAGTCCGCGAGCCATAGTTCCGGCCTTGTCTCCCCCGAGTACTTAGTGATGGTAGTCGGGATTCGGAACCGGGTCGGGAACAGCGCCCGTAGTATGGCCCGGCTAAAAGCTTGCGGACCGGGTGGTTCGGGCGAGGGGCTCCGATCCTCCTCGCTTGTCGTTGCGTCCCCCACGCTTGGGGTGGTAGCCTCGGCGCACCTTCTCGTCGAGGCGGGCTCGACGGTCGCGGCGGTGGTGCTCGTTGCCGAGGCGACCCAGGGCCGCAGGCGCTGTGTCCCGCATGCGCCCGGTGTGGACCGAGGCTTCCCGCATGAATCAGGAAGTCATGGCGCGATGCTCCGGGGGGTATCCCTGCCTTCGGGAGGCAGAGCTTTCGGCCCGTCGAACCACGGCATCCTCCAAGAGATTCTTGAGCTCTCCCTGGATACGCCGCCCCTCGGTAGTGGATGGTTCCGGCATCGCTCGGAGTAGTATTGCTGCTGCAGCCAGATTCTGGCCGACCCCACTGGAAGCCGGGGGCAGCCTTGCCCTGGCATTGTTGGTGATGCAGTGCTGGACGTCCTGGGCCAGATGACGCGCTTCTCCGGCCGGTGCTCAGCCTGCCCACTCCTGCCCGATATTTTGCTGGAGCTGCACAAGTTGTCCTGCTTCCTCGTCGAGCCTGGCCTGCATCTCGCGGATCTGCTCGAGCTGTGCGTCCTGACCCCCCACAGGGACTGGGACCATAGCTAGCTCCCGAAGGATGTCAACGCGAGGCGCAGGCCTAGGGGGATCGCCGTTCTCTGGCATACCAAGGTGGTTGCCTTCGTCGAGACCCCCTAGATCGACGTGGAAACATTCGCGACTTGGGCCACAGTCCTCATCGCCGAGGCTGTGGCTACCATCGGAGCAATCGAAGAGGCAGTAGTCGCATGCGGTCATGAAGTCCCGCATGGCACTGGGGTTATCGAGCCCGAAGAAATCCCAACCAGAGTCGGGCTCGTCGTCTTCCTCGGAACCCAGGGGCCCGTAGGTCGAGACGGCCGTCAATCTGTCCCAGGTTGACCACATATGGTACCCCGGAAGGTTTGGATATGCCTTTACGAAAGCGTCCACCGAAGCGGGGTTGCTTGGTGGGTCTAAGCTGAATCTAAAAGGCACAGGATGGGAAACGAACGGTACCTCTTGATCGACGGATGGTGACAAAGTCACGACGGGGACGGACTGCACCGTTATCTCAGGTACGAGGCTAACGCCCAGCAAGTCCTTCGCAAGCATGCTGGCGTCGTCCGTCTGCTTGGGGTTGGCGTGTTGCAGGGAAACGACGCTCGTCTTCGTCTCAGACGCGAGGTCAACGCCCGACGTGTCCCCCGCTGGGGCGCCGGCGCCGTCGACTCGCTCGACAGCCGACGAGGCGCCGCCTCCTGCTTGGCCATGGTTGCCCCGCCTCCTCCTCCATCGGCGGGGAAGGTGACGGAACAGACCCGGATGCTGTTCTTCCATCACGCGGGAAAGACGTCGTCGATTCCACCGCCGGCGGGCGGGCTGACGGCCGCCATTGTCGTTGTCACGTGGCGAAGGAAGGAGTATCATGTCGTAGCTGCTGTCGAGGAACATGAACTCAAGACTCCCGAAACAGAGAATCGTCCCGGGTTGGAGAGGTTGCTGGAGGCTACCTATCTGGAGCTTGACAGGAAGCTGGTGTCAACACGCAGCAGGCCCCTACCTAGCGCACCAACTGTCGGAGTTTCGACCCTAGGGGGTCCCTGGACCAACGAGTAAATTGTCGCTGCGTGTCCTAGCCCAGATGGGTCGGCGCGAGATGGAACACAAGGGGGGAAAACAGTAAGGGGAATCGCGGCCTCGTGTTGTCCTGCGCCCAGGGCGGATGCGCTTGCAGTAGGGGGTTACAAGCGTTCACGAGGGAGAAAGAGAGGGAGAGCCTGTGCGTCAGCCCATCCTCCCGCGCGGCCACCTTTTTGTACGAGGGCCCTGGACCTTCCTTTTATAGACGTAAGGAGAGGGTCCAGGTGTACAACGGGGCGTGTAGCAGTGTGCTAACGTGTCTAGCAGAGGGGAGCCAGAGCCCCATGTACATGCCGACGTGGCTGTCGGAGAGGTGTTGGAGCCCTGTTCATGTGGCGTCGTGGCCGTCGGAGGAGCGCTTGAGCCCTGTAGAAGTACAGCTGTCGAGGCTGTCGGATCCTTGCTGACGTATCCTTGCTTCCGTAGGGGGCTGAGAACCGTCGTCGTCATGGAGCACGCGGGGTACCATCATTACTTGTTTTACCGGGGCGAGTTAGATGGGATGCCGGTCTTGTTCCCCGTAGCCTGAGATAGCTAGGGGTAGGGTAATGATGTACCCCCCTGCGACGTGGTCGGTCTGAGCCCAAGGTCGGGCGAGGCGGTGGCTCCTCCGAGGTCGGGGTTGAGTCCGAGCCCGGGGGTCGGGCGAGGCGGAGACCGTCGTCCGAGGTCGGGGTTGAGTCCGAGCCCGGGGGTCGGGCGAGGCGAAGACCGTCGTCCGAGGTCGAGGTTGAGTCCGAGCCCTAGGGTCGGGCGAGGCGGAGACCATCTTCCGGAGTCGAGGTTGAGTCCGAGCCCTGGGGTCGGGCGAAGCGGAGACCGTCTTCCAGAGTCGAGGTTGAGTCCGAGCCCTGGGGTCGAGCGAGGCGGAGACCGTCTTCCGAAGTCGAGGTTGAGTCCGAGCCCTGGGGTCGGGCGGGGCGGAGCTTTCTATGGCGCCCGAGGCTGGACTTGGCTGCTGTCAGCCTCACCCTGGTAGGTGGCATAGCAGTCGGAGCAGCGCAGGCGGCGCTGTTTTCTTGTTAGGTCAGTTAGTGGAGGGGCGAAGTGACTGCGGTCACTTCGACCTTGTCGACTGGAGAGCGTGCGTCAGGATAAGGTGTCAGGCGATCCTTGCATTGAATGCTCCTGCGATACGATCGGTTGGCGTGACGATCTGGCCAAGGTTGCTTCTCCGCGAAGCCTGCCCGAGCTGGGCCTCGGGCGAGTCGAAGGTGCGCCCGTTGCTTGAGGAGACCCTCGGGCGAGGCGTGAATTTGCCTTGGTCTACTGTTCCTGCCCGAGGCTCGGCTCGGGCAAGGCGAGATCGTGTCCCTTGAGTGGACGGAGCCTTGCCCGGAATTGCGCCCATCAGGCCTTTGCAGCTTTGTGCTGATGGGGGTTACCAGCTGAGATTAGGAGTCTTGGGGGTACCCCTAATTACGGTCCCCGACACATAGGTAATTTATGCATCAAAGGGATCCAGTGAGCTTGCCGTTGCTTAACCAGCGAAAGGGTGAGAGCTCGCGGAACTGGCTTCTGGCTCCACCGTCAGGCGTAGACTTGCAGAACTGGCCTTCACGAGACGGCACAAACGTTCCGATAACTATGCATATCATGAACAAGCACACATACAAACCAGCAAGTATATCAACAAATATTTAGTATAGTGGTCAGAATGGCGATATATGGATGGGTAGAGTCTTGAGCACAATCTGTGTCATGTGGTGTTATGATATTACTGGTGGCGAGTGGAGGTGCTTACGAGGAGGGTGGATTGGAGGCGAAGCGACACTATGCGTGTAGCCGGCAGAGTGGAGTAACTGAGTGGGTGGGGTTTTGCCTTGGCTGAGGGTGTTGAGTGTGTGGAGAGGGAGAGGGTAGCTGAGTGTATTTATAGCTGGACGTATGTGGTGCAGTACAATAAAGTTCACTGTTGGTGAGAAGTGACTAATGAATCGTCTGGCTTAGTCTGAACAGGCAGAATATGGGACAAGAGTATTTTGGGAGTTTTCTAGAATATGAACCATGCTTAAGGTATGATATGGTTGGATAAGGATTAATTTGATAAGAATTTAGAAACAAGAATTATTGGAATCTGAGCTTGGATGCCTGGTTCGAAAGAATCTCGAAGTTAAGCGTGCTCAACTTGGAGAAATCTAGGATGGGTGACCAGATGGAAAGTTCTTACTGGAAAATCACAGTCACTGGAGTTTGTATGACTAGAATATTGGTCTGGCAAGTCTTAGGTGAGCTGGACAGCATGATGGATGAGCGATTGAATATTTTGGTGATGGGATGATTGATGAATAGTAACGATGAATAGTGATGATGAAACAGTAACGATAAAAATCATCGATGAATAGTAACGATGAATATGGACTATGAAAGATGAATAGGGATTATGAACGATGAATAGGGACTATGAACGAACGATGAACGATGAATAGGGATGATGAACAAACGATGAACGATGAATAGGGACTATGAATGATAAATAGGGACTATGAACGAACGATGAACGATGAATAGGGACTATGAACGAACGGACGAACGTTCGAATGATCAGACGAATGAACGATCGGAATTTCGGCAGCATAACGACTGAACAAAGATCATTTGGACGAACGGACGGACGAACGATCGGACGAACGAACCATGAACGATCAGACGAACGAACGAACAAACTAAGAATAGGTGGACGAACGATCGAATGAACGATCGAACGATCCTTGTGCTTGTGTTGTGCTTGTGTGGGAGTGGGAGTGGGAGTGGGGGAGAGTTACCATGAAATGGCTTGGTGTGGCTTGAGGGGAGGCCCTTGCCCCTTTATTTATAGGCAAGGTGGGGGGATTAGGGGGAGGAGGCGAGGATCAGTGGGAGGATGCGAGGATTAGTGGGAGATAAGCATGTATTAGGCTTGTATAAGTGAGATTTGCTTGTAGAGCTCACTGTATGACACTGAAGGCGTACGTATACGTATGAGCACGAGGAAAATTATGAAGAAAATATTTGTGGGGACTTTAAAAATGTTCCAAAAGGTATTTCTCAGGAGGAAAATACTTGGAGAATTATCGTTGGAATATTTGGACAGTATTTCTTGAAAGAACTTGAGAGGGATCACTGGGGAAATATTTGTAGGATATTTTGAGAAGAATACAGAGAGAATATAGACCACTATATTTTATTTATTGAGATCAACTCGCAAACAAACATTTTGAAACGAAATTTAAAATTCATTCTGAATTTAGAGCAAGTTTGGAAAAAATTCAAGATTTGAATTTCCTTAAATTTTTGGGTGCTACATATATCCATCCATGTTAGTGTTTTAATTGTATACATCTTAAAATATATGAACAAAACAAATCCATGGCTGATAGCTCTGTGCACACTTGACCTTCTTAAAATAAGGAGTTTTCTTCCTCTCAAATTTTCTTCAACCACTTAGAGGCCATCATCTTAGTTAGGTTCTGTTCTAAACCTCTAAAATTAATAGTTAGCAGCTAAAATTAGCTAAGTGGTTTAGAACGGATTAGCTAACAAACCAACTAATTGTTAGTTATTTCTCTCAAATAGCTATTAGTTGTCAGTTGCTCTAACCAAGCTAAAATCAGCTAACAATTAATTAGTTAAATAATAATTAGCTCTACAGTTTTGGAAGGAGTTTGTCTACCCATCCTAGTGCAAGGGCGAAGATACATTTAATTTAGGGGTACATATGCACCCCCTAAACAATACAAAATGATCGAATTTTCACATGATATTTATGCATCCACAAGTTAATTAAACCCTTCTCAAGTTCGCTCTAGCTTTGCCGCTACTGTCCAAGTTAATTTTGAAGTTTAAATAAGTAATCTTATCCAACAAGCCAGTACCCTCCAAATAATTGCGAAGCTGCGTCGAGTCCACTCGTGTTATGGATGGCCTACGCGATAGCTGCACAAGTCCTAGCCGGACCACTAACGAATTATCGTTAGATATATATAGGCTTTGTCGGTAGGGAAGCTGGCACAAGCAAACCGGTTCCTAAAAAAAAGGACAAACTGTTGAAAGTGTTCTTTATTGTTTATTATTTTGCTAGCGCGTGTCTTGTCAATTTGTACGCATTCTCGTATTTGAGAAACAACAAAATTACTCACATTGATTATTGCAACATTATTTACAAACGTGACGGAACGACCTAGCTGCATGCAGCAAAAACATGCATGATTCATGTTCAAATTTCCAGCATTAATTTAGCTATATTTCACTATTGCATGCATATCGTAATTTTTCAGTCCTATTAGTTTTTATTTTTTAGTATATATTCGTGGTTTCAACATTCATACACTACTATGTCATTGGAAATTAATATGCATGAGTCTAGTTTCCAATGCAAGAACAATGCATCTTATGGCCATTTAGGGCACCTCAATAATATGAGCTAGTTATTACTAGCTCTAATGCAACTTCGTCGGTAATACTAACTTTTAGTATAGCTCACAACATGAATAACTTTATATATATGACAGTCTCACATAATCTTCGAATATGTGTATGAGGATAACTCACTTGATAAAAAGATGTTTTTGTCTCTTATCTATTAAAACATAAAATAAAATGTTTAGAAATAGTTCATAAATTACCATTGGAGCTACCCTTAGTTGAACTTGCACGAGCTGTTGCCGGCGGGCAAGAACCCAAGAAGGCCACTCAAATACTCCATCGAGCTTCCCTATGTTGTCATTTATATTTATGTTGACACCCAACTAGGAGTAATGTTCCTAGTGTAAATAATCAATGTAATTAATCCATCATTTGGCACTACACAACGGTTGGTCTTTAGCGACCCATATTAGGGAACGTCGGTTGGTCGCTAAAAGTTATGGACCGCCGGTTGCTCTCTAAATGCGTTTGTAGCGATGGTCCATGGGCCGCTAAAAGTCTAGAAATTTAACGACTCATGGCCGGTCGCTATAGAGGTAAGTGTGTGACTGATGGTGGGTCGCTATAGGGGTACGTGATTTTTGTGTTTCTTATTTACTCACCAAAGTCCGTCTAAAGGCCTACTAAACAAACGAAACCCTATTCCACGCACCAAACCACAAGCGCAGCGGCCGTCACTTCTGCCCCATCGTGGCCCCATCCCGCCGCTCGGCGATGATGCCACCCCGCCCCTCGATCGCGGCTAACGCCGCCAGTGTCGCAAGCAAGCTCCGCCACCGCTGCCGCCTTCACACAGGCTTTGAAGGAGGTGGAGCGCCGGGAGCAGGAGGCCGAGACGAAGACCCGCCACCTCCAGGGATGGCCCAAGCACCGCCATGACTCGAGGAGCGAGGATGAGGATCCCGAGGAGGTGGAGTCGTAGGTGGAGGATTCCCGCGAGGAGAACGTGGAGGCGGTGCTCGTAGCTGTAGGGGAACCGACCAAGAGCACTGGAAAGGGGAAGAAGCAGAAGAAGCACTATGCTTCCTTCGAGTACCACGACAACAACTTCGATCTGGTAAACATCCTTCTCCTCCGTTCCTCGCTTCCACATTTTTGCTCTCTTGGGATTTTTTGGGTTTCCAGAGACACAAATTGTTTTCTTTCCAGTGGATAATTGCCTTGGGTTCTATTGTGCAGGAGGAGCCAGGCTATGAGCTACAAAGGTGACAAACTATTCCGTTTTCATGCTCTATGGATTTTATATGTTTGTGCAAGTTCAATCGATGCAAAGATGCTAGTGGATAGCCAAATAAGTAAGCTTAGTTTGCACATAGAAGCTTTCCTTTGTTATGTGTGAATTTATACAACACATACACATTTCCTTTCAAAGATTGTAAAAATAAGAAGCATATGGATGCATTAGTAATCTTGGTACCACATCAACAACTGAAAGGGAAATAGGGTCAAACCTTTTCCAATAAGAATTTTGGTGGTTGAATTGCCCAATACAAATTATTGGACTAACTAGTTTGCTCTAGAATAAATGTTCTATAGGTGCCAAAGGTTCACATCAAACCAATACAAAGTCAAAAGAAAGGGCTCAAAAGATAGGAGCAAAGGAAACCGAAGTGCTCCCTGGTCTGGCGCACCGGACAGTGTCCGGTGCACCAGGGAAGATTATCTTCAAACTCTTCACCTTCGGGTTTCACAGGCGCAGCTCCGCTATAATTCACCGGACTGTCCGGTGTACCACCGGACTGTCCGGTGCGTCAGCGGAGCAACGGTCACCTACGCGCAATGGTCGACTCTGACAGTGAACAGTGAAGAACAGTACACGCGGCAGAAGTTAGAGCAATTGGTCAGAGAGGCACTGGACTGTCCGGTGTTGCACCGGACTGTCCGGTGCCACATGAGAACAATGCCTCCAACGGTCGACCAGCTCCAAGCCCTAACGGGAGGATGACGTGGCGGCACACCGGACACTGTCCGATGGCGCACCGGACACTGTCCGGTGCGCCCATCGCCAGCAGCCTTCTCCAACGGCTACAATTTTGGATGGTGGCTATAAATACCACACCAACCGGCCACTTCATGGTGTGGTAGCCCAAGCAACATTCCAAGTCATCTAGTTGACATACTCAAGCCCTCCCAACCACCTCTATTCATTGATCCATCCTATACACAAGATTTAGACCACTATAACCAACACAAGTGCCACAAAAGAGAGAGCAAGCAAGAGAGAGCTACTCATTTGAGTTTAGCGCTAGTGCCTTGTGAGATTCACTGAGAGATAGTGTGTGCTACATCTTTGTGTTCATTTGCGCGTGGAGTTTTGACTCCCATTGAACTTCCTCCAAAGTTTTGGAGGCTTGTAAAGCTAGCAAGAGACACCAAAGTGTGTGGTGGTCCTTGCGGGGTCTTAAGTGATCCTTGAGAAGAAGAAGAGCTCGCCGGTCTTGCGTGATCGGTGGAGAGAGGGAAAGGGTTGAAAGAGATCCGTCCTTAGTGAACTCCTCAACGGGGACTAGGCCTTCGAGGGCCGAACCTCGGTAAAACAAATCACCCATGTCTCGTGAGCTTATTGCTTGTGATTTGTTTGTTCTTTCCCTTTCTAAGTTTTTCTTGCACTATTCATTGCTAATATTATTTGGTGTTGCTTTAAGTTAAATTCTCATTTAGTGAAGCAACACATTGCAAGAAAGAAATTGTGTCATTGCTCTTCTTATCTAAGCCCCTTTGCTTTATTCTCATAGACCTATTGGTTGTATTGTTTTATCAATTTCGCATTATTTGAAAGCAATACTCTTTACAAGCAAGGACTTAGTTTTTATACTCCAATAATTGTATATCTTGTTCTAACCACTAATCAAGGGATCTAGTTGGGGGATAAAGGTTTTAATTTTCAGGTTTCGCCTATTCACCCCCCCTCTAGGCGACTTTCAATTGGTATCAGAGCTAGGCACTTCATATTGAGTCTAACAACTCGAAGTGATGGCTCGTAGAAGATCCCAAAAGAACAAGAAGACAACTCCGAAGGAGAACAAGGAGGTAACTCTTGAGATATTACTTTCTGATTGTTCTAATTATGATTCGTGGTCTACTAGGGTGATAAATGCTTTTAGAACGGTAGATCCACAATTAGAACAAATTTTAGACAAGAGTATTATTCCTCCTAACTATGCTAGGGAAAATGCTTCCGAAGAAGATTTAAGATGTATACGCTTAAACTATCTAGCTTATGACATCTTAAGTAAATCCCTTAGCAAAGAAGATTATCATGCCTTCATAATAAAATATGATAAACCTATTTGTGATGTGTATGATATTTGGACTAGAATTAAAAGCAAATTTGATGAGTCCAAACATGATAGTTCATTTTGTGCTTCTACTTCCTTTTGTCTTTTTGATACTAACCCTTGCAAGGAAGAAGAAGAAAATGACCGATGGAGACCAAACGATGAATTCACCTCTCCAAGAGGTTTGTCTTCCCATTTCGATTCCCACATATGTTGTGTGGCTAATGAAAATGATAGCGGAAGCACAAACGAGGATGAGGAGGAAGAAAGAAGCTTCATGCAACTCTACGCTCGCCTAAGCCAAGAAGATAAGGCGGTCATGCTCAAACTTCTAGAAAGAGCGAGAGAGCAAAGCGAAGCTCGTCAAAGGCTAGAAAATGTTCTCTCCATGAAAATGCTACACTTTGACGAGTTGACTAAAGAACATGAGGAGCTAAAGTGCTCTCATGTTCTTTAGGTCCAAAGGTATGAAACTATTTCAGTTGAGCAAGATAACGCTTTACATTGTATCGCTCAATTAGTAAATAGGAATGCCTTGCTTAAGGACCAAGTAGAAAAGCTAAAAGATGAAAATCTAGCTTTTCAAGAAAAATATGATATGCTCCTATGTTATCATGAAAATCTTATGAATAATCATATCATATTAAATATTGCTCATGAGGTTGTGATAGAAAACTTAAAATCCCAACAACCTCACTCATGCACATGTATTCAAATTGAAACTACATTACCATGTGCTAATGCTTGTTGTCTGTCGACAAGCAAATCTTCCTTTGAGCTAGAATTTGCAGGAACAAACGATGATACATATCAAAAGCTCAAAGAAGAAAATGAGAGGCTAAAAATGAGCTTGACACAACTAAAAGGGAAGTGCATTGCTCAACCTTCTCAAGATAACCGTGATCACATGGTGAAGAAGCTTGAGACGGGAACAACCGTGGCATGCACTAAATCACTTGAACAAAATGTCAAGGACTTGAGGATTGCCAAGAGGAAGGAACAAAAGATGAAAATCAATGCCCCCTCCAAAAGCCTCAACCACACCTCCATATATAACATGTAACATCCAAGGTAATAATCAAGTCACACTTCACACTAAGAGAAGTAAGAAGTGTAGTGAATGCTTTGAAAAGGGGCACTCGATTAGGTCATGTCCTTATATTAAAAATGACTTGATTATTAACAAGGATGATAAACTTTGTTTTAAATGCTCAAAGAAGGGACACTTATTTAGATCTTGTCCCCATTTAAAACAAAAAGGCATAATGTTAGAAAAGAAAATATTCACTAACCATGTAGCAAGCAAGAAACAAGGAAGGAAGAAATCTTCAAGGCTTGAAAATCGCCTATGCTACATATGCCGAAAGAAGGGACATCAATGCAAAGATTGTCCCATTGGTAACAATCCCTCTCCTAGCTTGTCGATTAATTCTCATATAACTAGACAACCCAAAATTGCAACTTGTGCTAGAAAGGTAATGAGTTTACCTAGTGCTAACACAAAGGACTTTTGGGTTCCTAGATCTTTGTTGACTAACCGTGATGGACCCATCAAGCGATGGGTACCAAAATATGCTTGACAAGCTTTGCAGGAGAAGGAGATGATATGAAGCTTTGGGGTGCTTGAGAAAGTTAATTCAATTTAACTCAAGCTATCAATCTTCAAATGATCCATATATCCAAGATTGACCCAAAGTTATTTCAAATTGTTATGTCTAAAACTCATATCATCTCGGGGAAGATATTGATGTTGTAGGAAATAAAGAATTATCTTGTACGGAAAAATCAAGACCTACAATATGGAGGAAAGCCGAAGGATGGTAACACTTGTGTTTTTAAGTGCAAGTATCTTAAATTATGATTTCTCATGTGTCTTGTGTAGTCGCATAGAAAAAGAAGCACTTCAAATGTCTTTAAATTTATATTACCATTCTTTGAAGAATTTCCTCTCATATGGTAGATTGCATACTCATCAATTTCATACTATGGCAATCTACATGCTTTAAATTGTTGCAAGTATCTCATGGCATGTTTCTCACTAGTCATTCTATTATTGCCATGATTCTAGATATAGAGAGATATTTCATGTTCTTAAAAGAATAAAGTATCATGTAAGGATTTCAAATCCTTAGGACACTTATAAAAGGAAAACTATCTCTATAACTAGAATAGTGAGACTAATGATTTTATTTAAGTAACCCAAGTAGTCTCACTTGTAAAGAATAAGTTTTTCTTTGGAAATGCGTAATCTAACATGAAAAGAAAAATCAATCCAATGATTTATGATGTGTTTCTACTTGCTTAAATTGGATATGATTCTTTCACATTTATCACTTTCCATATCATGAATTAGATTTGTTCCCACAATCTTAAAGGATTATTTATGCTTGTTTTATGAGTTAAAATTGAGCATAACATCATCTATGGATAATCTAGTTCATGCTATGAAGTTTCCATGTTTTAGTAATCTATGTTTTCATTCATTATCAAATTGATTACAAAAAGGGAAACTAGTGCTTGTGCTACTAATGACATATCTCTTGAGCTTACTTATAGAAATCTACAAGAGAGTAAGTGCACGTTAAAGCCACAAGCCTAAAGGGTTACTCTTCACCCAAAGGAAGAAAGGTAAAAGCAAAGGTATGGGAACTCTGTTTCTCATCATTGTTTATTCACTCTAATTTATCATATTCTATCTATGCGAAGAATAGATTCTGTATTGGACTTAATTCTTGCTAGGTTCTCATAAATACACTAGTCCATTAGAATCTATTTCATGCCTTTGTTATAACCATTCTCATATTGATGTGCTTTTAAGTTATGATAATAAATTCAATATGAAGAAGTAAAATTCCTATGACTAATCAAAATGTTTAAAAGGTGCATATTCCTCCTCTCAAATGATATGCACTAAGGATAAGGATTTTACTTCATGTGACTTATGAATTGTTTCTTATCTAAAGAAGTCATCCTTCATCATATGCTCCCTTGTGCTATTAACATCTTTCTTGAGTATTTTCAATAAGTTTGAAAGGAAAAAGAAACACCTACAAAGGGAGGACACTCACATGAAAGAGAAGGACGTCAAGAGCAACAACACTCACTTGGATAATAAGATCCTCATAACAATCAATGGTGTGGTTGTGAGTATTCTAAATCCTTTCATAGTGAAGAATACTAGGCTTAAGCTGTTTATTGCAAATTTTATGAGCCTTGATCAAGATGTATAATGCTTCTCCCTATTTGTCTTAAGAGTAAATTCATCCATTCAATTCATTCAAATACTTGATGCATATCTTTAGGGGGAGCCTCTTTCTATATCTTGATTATGTTGAGACTATCACTTTATCTTAGTAATTTCATATAGTCTCTTGCATAAGAATGAGTTTTTCATGAAGTATGCTACTATTTTTCAATTCTTATTTTTCACTCTAAAGTAGCATATTTGTTGGATTCTCCTACTCTAAGCCTAATTGATAATCTAATGTGTATGTTGTTCTTTTGATCACATCTGTTATTTGTTTGATCATTGAATAACCTCAATTAACACTCATGTTTCTTAGTGCCGTATATACTACCAATCGATCTCTCTTGATATGCACTAAGTTAAAAAGAGAATTCATGATACATTTATACAATTTGTGATCCATTTGATATATGCTAACAATGACTTGGAAAAGGATCACTAGTTGTAGAACTCTCTCTTGTGCAAAATATTTCCATATATTGTCTTAAGTATAGGTCTTAAGCAACTAAGACAAAGGACAAAGCAATGAAGAGAGCGTCTCTATGTGAAGGTACAAAACGGTAAAACTACTTCCATTCATTTACACATGTACCTAAATCTTCCTTTTTCTATACATTCTTTGCATATCTTGTATAAAAGGAAGAGAAAGCATGTCCATGCATTAACCCTGCTTCATACCTAGTTTAATTTCTCATAATCTCACTCATGCATTAATGTATCTTTGTTAAAACTAGATGAAGTGGTTTTATTTTCAAAGAGCTTAAAGCTTAACCTTGTAACGAGGGTAAGCTGCCTTTGTTCCAAAGGTGGATGGTCCTTAAGCCTCTTTGAAATCCTCAAGGGGAAATGCTTAAATTGTTCATAACATGCTTTCATAAGTGCATAAACTGTCATGAGCATCACACTTATACTATGACACAATGCACTACACATTCTGTATGATATAGATATGTTCTCATTAACCTAATCATGTGCAATTGGCATTTAAGGCCAAAATATGTGTTCATCTCCATGCACATACTTAGGGGGAGCAATCTATGTTATATAGAACTGTGATCATGCTTAATTTGACTTATCCTTTGATCATATCTCTTTTATGTGTATGACTAATGTGTTTTCAAGTGTGTTCTCATGCTTAGTCATAAGATTGAAAGGGAAATGGAGTATTCGGGAAAGACGACGCTTCCACTCAACTCCTTCGGTATTATCCACTCTTTGTCGATATTCCATATCGTTCTCCACATTGGTATAATCTTCACTCATATCTATTTGTTTGCCATTGGGGAGAAAGTATAGGGGGCTTATATTTCACTCACAAGTATCCGTTTTTGGCGATTCATGCCAAAGGGGGAGAAAGTATGAGCCCAAAGCAAAAGGACCGCACCACCACCAATTCAAAAAATGAAGTTTTAAATTTGATATCTTATTGTGTTCAAAATGGGGAAAAGTAGTATCTTCAAAACTTGCAAAACCTTCTTGAACACTAAGAGGAGAATTTTATTTAGGGGGAGTTTTGTTTTAGTCAAAGGAAAAGCATTTGAGACAGGGGGAGAAAAGTTCAAATCTTGAAAATGCTTTCTTCAATCTTATTTATGTACCTTTGACTATTTGCAAAAGGTTTTTGAAAAGAATTTTACAAAGAATTTGCAAAACAAAACCCGTGGTGCAAATGTGGTCCAAAATTTTAAAGAAAACCATCCATGCACATCTATTGAGATAAGTATATTGGTTTCAACTCCAAGCAACCTTTGCACTTACATTATGCAAACTAGTTCAATTCTGCACTTCTATTTTTTGCTTTGGTTTGTGTTGGCATCAATCACCAAAAAGGGGGAGATTGAAAGGGAAATAGGGTCAAACCTTTTCTATAAGAATTTTGGTGGTTGAATTGCCCAACACAAATTATTGGACTAACTAGTTTGCTCTAGAATAAATGTTCTACAGGTGCCAAAGGTTCACATCAAACCAATACAAAGTCAAAAGAAAGGGCTCAAAAGATAGGAGCAAAGGAAACCAAAGTGCTCCCTGGTCTGGCGCACCGGACAGTGTCTGGTACACCACCGGACAGAAGATCGTCTTCAAACTCTTCACCTTCGGGTTTCACAGGCGCAGCTCCGCTATAATTCACCGGACTGTCCGGTGCATCAGCGGAGCAACGGTCACCTACGCGCAACGGTCGACTCTGACAGTGAACAGTGGAGAACAGTACACGGGGCAGAAGACAGAGCAATTGGTCAGAGAGGCACCGGACTGTCCGGTGTTGCACCGGACTGTCCGGTGTTGCACCGGACGGTCCGGTGCCACATGGGGACAATGCCTCCAACGGTCGACCAGCTCCAAGCCCTAACGGGAGGATGATGTGGCGGCACACCGGACACTGTCCGACGGCGCACCGGACACTGTCCGGTGGCGCACCGGACTATCCGGTGCGCCCATCGCCAGCAGCCTTCTCCAACGGCTACAATTTTGGATGGTGGCTATAAATACCACCCCAACCGGCCACTTCATGGTGTGGGAGCCCAAGCAACATTCCAAGTCATCTAGTTGACATACTCAAGCCCTCCAAACCACCTCTATTCATTGATCCATCCTATACACAAGATTTAGACCACTATAACCAACACAAGTGCCACAAAAGAGAGAGCAAGCAAGAGAGAGCTACTCATTTGAGTTTAGCACTAGTGCCTTGTGAGATTCACTGAGAGATAGTGTGTGCTACATCTTTGTGTTCATTTGCGCGTGGAGTTTTGACTCCCATTGAACTTCCTCCAAAGTTTTGGAGGCTTGTAAAGCTAGCAAGAGACACCAAAGTGTGTGGTGGTCCTTGCGGGGTCTTAAGTGATCCTTGAGAAGAAGAAGAGCTCGCCGGTCTTGCGTGATCGGTGGAGAGAGGGAAAGGGTTGAAAGAGACCCGTCCTTAGTGGACTCCTCAACGGGGACTAGGCCTTCGAGGGCCGAACCTTGGTAAAACAAATCACCCGTGTCTCGTGAGCTTATTGCTTGTGATTTGTTTGTTCTTTCCCTTTCTAAGTTTTTCTTGCACTATTCGTTGCTAATATTATTTGGTGTTGCTTTAAGTTAAATTCTCATTTAGTGAAGCAACACATTGCAAGAAAGAACTTGCGTCATTGCTCTTCTTATCTAAGCCCCTTTGCTTTATTCTCATAGACCTATTGGTTGTATTGTTTTATCAATTCCGCATTATTTGAAAGCAATACTCTTTACAAGCAATGACTTAGTTTTTATACTCCAATAATTGTATATCTTGTTCTAACCACTAATCAAGGGATCTAGTTGGGGGATAAAGGTTTTAATTTTCAGGTTTCGCCTATTCACCCCCCCTCTAGGCGACTTTCAACAACCTTGTAGTATAGCAGGGCAACTTAATTTATGCATGTGTTTAGCTTGCACAAGGATAAATATCAGTACCATTTTTGATATGTTTCTTGAGGTGGGAAATTATCATATCCTCTTGCATCCTACACCAGTGTAGGATTAGATGCAATTTATGTTTCTTGTAGTGAAAAGATTCAGCTAGATGGAGAGGGACATTTGCTTCACATAACAGTGACGCAGTGTGGATTGTTTATTGAAAAGATCCGACTAGATTGAGGTCACTGAAAGTGAACCGTCGTGTGTGGAAAGAGTTGATATATTGATTTATTATGGTATATATAACTAGACATTGCTAGTTGAGTAACCTCTAGTGCTAGTTGATCTTATTGAATAATCATGGAGTGGCTCTAGTTTTACCGAATCGACCATCGCACAACCTTCCACGAGTTGATCCTTATCAGATGTAGGCTCCCACTGATGGAGTGGCTTTATCTTCAATCTCTGCACTCTAGCTCCTACTCTCTACTATGGGTCAAAAAATGGATCAGAGGCTCAAGGGTGGGGGTGGGTTAAGGGATTGAAGCAACTAGGACAAGTTCAAGCCCACCTAGCCCCACCACTACTTCTGCCTGTATGCTTACAAGGTTCATGTAAGCATGGGCGGTTACAAGCCCTGGGCACCCGGTCTATGGTTCGGGGCAATGGTCTATGCACCTCTTGCTATCTTTATTGTCTTTAGATCAAAATGCATTGGAAGTCCAGTAGTTCCAATAGATTGGCTTGGGGCGTGATCGGATCTTGGATCCGCCCCTACATGTAAGGGCATAATACTTGCCTTATATATACATATTGTCCATACTGACATTGATATGGTTTTGAAAGTACTATTTTGAATGATATACAATACACATTTGACAAGAGACAGAGCCAAAAATCTTTTACGAGGTGCGTGGGTTTCGAAAGTTGTATATGCTTTTCAGTATATTTCTTTCTTTTAACAACTATATTTTATTCTTCCATAGGCAAATAATAGAAAGTGCATTATAGACGGGACATTATTTTTTAAAAAGAAATGTTTATTGAAAAAATGTGCGTATACATAGGGGCCATATATTCATTATTAGCCAAATAATATAGCAACTAATTAGGTAGAATAAAAAAGCATTGCCTAGGATTAAAAATCATGATTTGACTTACAAATCTTCGTGCACATTAGTGTGAATTGGTTTCTTCACACATATAGTGACACAAAGGTGTGGAGCAAGAAAGAGGGTTATTGCCCCCATTTTAGGTGTTCAATATGTTTCCCTAATCAAAATGCGATCGGCATATATCTTGCTCGGGCCACCTGCGCCAAGACGCCAATCCATCGAGGCCCAACGGTGCTACCATGAAATAGCCTCTACGCCACACTCACACCATACGTTGGGATGGTAATGGACTCTAAATTTTAGGGTACAAAATTTAAGGATCAAACTATATTTCTATTAATTATTAAACTAAAATTAATTAATGGCTCAAACACCACCCATACATGCATGCATCACCTGCGCCACTGTGTTAAGCAGTTTGGAGAGGTGGATCACAGCAGGAATACACATACGATGCACGTCTCCGTGCTGTGCATGTACTCGTATGCATGTACACAGTGTACGCATCCATCTAGAAACTGGACCGCGCGCGCATATAGCCGGATATATAGGGTGGACGCGAGGACACAGCACATGGGGCGCCCCATGTCGCGGTCACGCACATGAATCACTGACTGACCCAGTAGTAGTGAGCAGTGGTGAGCGACGGGGCCCCGGCCGGCATCCATGATCCATCAACACATGGCGACTTGCATTGCATGCAGCGCCTCATGCATGCCACAATCTGCCATCAATCAGGTAACATACGTGCAATAATTAACATCTGAAGCAAGTGCCTTTAATGTGGGCGCTACTGCTGCCACAAGATGTGAAAAATTGAAGAGGGCGCCGTGCCAGGCGGGTGGATCAAAAGTGTCCTGTCGAAATGACACAGCGTGGGTCTTCTCGTGCGCCGGACAATGCCCTGCGGCCCCTGCCCTACTCTTCTGTGCCCTGCTCTGCTCCAAATGCTTGGGCTGTCGACAGCACAAGCGGCCAGGCCCCAGCGTCGTACCGGCCTGACATCATCTTTACCAGACTGCAAACATGCCTTTAAAATGTGAATGGGATGGAAACAATAATTACAGTACTTGGGAGTAGCAGTACTCCCCCCTCTCTCTCTCCTGAAAGAACCTAAGGCAAAGTTGTTAAATTGGTTCACGTTTAACTAGATTTATAATAAGTAGTACTCCTATTTATATTTATAGTTAGAAATTAATACATGATAAAAAATACACTATTTGTGCTTGAGTAAATCATCTCTAGAATCCATTTAAGTAAAATTATGTTAAGTTTAGAGATGACAATGGGCTCTGATCCCAGATTCTCTGCGGGGTATTCCTCCGTTAGGGGATGGGGAAGTTTTCCCCCCACGGGATGTAAACAGGGACGGGGAAGCATTCCTAATTCCCCTCCGGGGCCCGTTAAACTTACATATGACAATATTTTTGTGTACTAGTTAATAATAAAAATAAATAATTATCTTATCAAGAGATCACTCATTATACAAATGTGTTTATTTTGATATACACATAATGATTTTTTATATCTAACAATATGTATAAGTGATAATATTTTGTATTAATAACAAAGGATGTATGTCCTAATTATAATTTAAGTGGGGATAGGGATCCCCGTCGGGGATTTATCCCCACGAGGAATGGGGATGGGGAAAAATGTCCCCCGCAAGTATTCGTGGGGATCCCTGTAGGGAATTTTTTCGTCGCGGGACAGGGATGGGGAGCTTTCCCCGACGGGGAATTCCCCATTGCCATCCCTACTTAAGTTTGACTACCTTTTGTTGGGGGCCCTCCTCAGTCGAATGTCCTCAAAACATTAACTTGTTAGTTATTTCTAAGTCTGTTCTAGGTACAACAAGGTAACAACGAAGGACACCTTCATTTAAGATGGTGTGTAGCCATTTGCAAAGACGAATCTATAGGCTTCGGCTCAGTGACATGGACGCGTGACAAAGGAACCAGCGTGGGCAGGGTGAAATCTTCAAGACTTGACCAACAAGACTACGATAGAAAAAGACAACAATGCCCTTAGTTGATTTCATAGTTCATGTGTGTAGGTTTGTGGACATGATTGTAATTTTCACGAAGCTGTACCCCATGACTATAAATAGAGAAACAATGCCATACATAGGGGACACTTTTTTAAAGAGACAAATTGAATTGCTTTGCCTACGAAGTTGTTTTCCCGTTTTATCTTCACATTGTTCTGTAAAGCCGAAGGTATAACTGTAATTGTTTTTGTCAATAAAGAAATGAAGAAGAATCATATTCATACGTTTAAGATCACACCGATATCTCACCGGACAATTCCTAAAGCTGAATGTTGAAAGTCTGACGGCCGATGAACAACAACAATACGAAGACTATATGTGTCAAGCGAAGCAGAAATTCTTGTCATAATACACGGTGGATCGCCACCAGAAGGTTGTCAAACATGGAGATACTGATGTCGCATCTCTTTTATCTTCGCTTCAAATCCCCAACGTTAGTAAACCTTACGACATCCAATCTATTAAATGGTATGTAGATCAGCAGCAGAATAAAATGAAACGACAGATTGGAGGGTTAGAAGAATCAATTAGAAAATTAACACGTTCTTTGGAGAAATTTGATGCTCCTAGTTTTCCATCATATGAAACTAGTAATGGGATATTTATGTCTAATACATCGACAACAAATGGAGATTCTCGAGCCATTATATGGTAATGCTAATGAACTCATATCTAGGGAAAATACCACCACTGTCGTCACTACTTATCCATGCCCTTGGACACGGTTGGACCGTCCAAGCTTTTGCCCAAATAGTCCGGCCCTTACGCGGACCGTCCGGCTTTCCCTACCGGACAGTTCGGGGCCGTACTAGGACCACCACGTGGCGCCCCAATAGTTGCAAACACAACCAGACAGTCCGGACTCACCATCGGACAGTCCAGCTACGCATACGCAGAACCTACTATTGCACACTATGCACCAATTTATCACACACCGGAGCAGCAGTACGTTCCGCCCCCTACATATTTAAACCACATCGCACCATATGATCACAGACCGATCAACATTATCGATCAGTCATGGCAAGAAGGTTGGCATAGCAATGCCCAACCAAATGAGCCCCACAGCCCAGGGTTCGGTGGTATGCCACCGAGCGCAATGGAGAAAATTAGGGAAGAGATGGCTGAACTATTTCGAGATAGGCTCAAAGTTAGTGTAGCCAGAGTAGGGCAGTCATATCAAAAGCCATATGATAACTGGTTTGACATTGTCCCAAACCCACAAGGGGCAAGGATACTGGAGTTTTCTAATTTTTTGGTGAAAGTGGTAGAAGCACACACAACCATGTTGTCGGGGACCATAATTAGGGGTACCCTCAAGACTCCTAATCTCAGCTGGTAACCCCCATCAGCATAAAGCTACAAAGGCCTGATGGGTGCGATTAAGTCAAGGATCGGTCCACTCAAGGGACACGATCTCGCCTCGCCCGAGCCCAGCCTCGGGCAAGGGCAGCCGACCCCGGAGGATTTACGTCTTGCCCGAGGACCCCCTCCAGCAACGGACACACCTTCGGCTCGCCCGAGGCCCAGACTTCACCAAGAAACAACCTTAGCCAAGCCGCCACGCCGACCGACCGTATCGCAGGAGCCTTTAATGCAAAGGTGGCCTGACACCTTATCCTGACGCGTGCCCTTAAGTCGACAGAGCCGAAGTGACCACAGTCACTTCGCCGCTCCACTGACCGGCCTGACAAGAGGACAGCGCCGCCTGCGCCGCTCCGACTGCTGTGCCACTCGGCAGAGTGAGGCTGACAGCAGCCAAGTCCGGCCTCAGGCACCATAGGAAACTCCGCTTCGCCCAACCCTAGGGCTCGGACTCGGGCTCAGCCCCGGAAGACGATGAACTCCGCTTCGCCCGACCCTAGGGCTCGGACTCGGGCTCAGCCTCGGAAGACGACGAACTCCGCTTCGCTCGACCCCAGGGCTCGGACTCAGGCTCAGCCCCGGAAGACGACGAACTCCGCATCGCCCGACCCCAGGGCTCGGACTCGGGCTCGGCCTCAGAAGACGACGAACTCCGCTTCGTCCGACCCCAGGGCTCGGACTCGGGCTCAGCCCCGGAAGACGACGAACTCCGCTTCGCCCGACCCCAGGGCTCGGACTCGGGCTCAGCCCCGGAAGACGACGAACTCCGCTTCGCCCGACCCCAGGGCTCGGACTCAGCCCTGGCCTCAGCCGACAGCCTCCGCCTCGCCCGACCCAGGGGCTCGGGCTCGGCCTCAGTCTCGGAAGATAGACTCGACCTCGACCTCGGAGAAGCCTCCGCCTCGCCCAACCCGGGGCTCGGACCGACCACGTCACAGGAGGCGCCATCATTACCCTACCCCAAGCTAACTCAGGCTACGGGGAACAAGACCGGCGTCCCATCTGGCTCGCCCCGATAAACAAGTGATGATGACGCCCCGCATGCTCCATGACGACGGCGGCTCTTAGCCCCCTTACGGAAGCAAGGAGACGTCAGCAAGGACTCGACGGCCCCAACAGCTGTCCTTCCACCAGGCTCCAGCGCTCCTCTGACGGCCACGACACCACACGAACCGGGTGCCAAAACCTATCCGGCTGCCACGACGGCATGTACTTAGGACGCTAGCTCTTCTCTGCTAGACACGTTAGCACACTGCTACACCCCCCATTGTACACCTGGATCCTCTCCTTACGCCTATAAAAGGAAGGTCCAGGGCCCTCTTACAGAGGGTTGGCCGCGCGGGGAAGGACGGGACGGCGCTCGCGTAGGCCTCTCGCTCCCTCCCGCGTGGACGCTTGTAACCCCCTACTACAAGCGCACCCGACCTGGGCGCGGGACAAACACGAAGGCCGCGGGTTCCCCCCTTTTACGCCTGTCTCCCTCCGGCTTCTTCCCCCCTTCACGCTCCATCTCGCGCCAACCCATATGGGCTGGGGCACGCGGCGATAATTTACTCGTCGGTCCAGGGACCCCCCGGGGTCGAAACGCCGACAGTTGGCGCGCCAGGTAGGGGCCTGCTGCGTGTTGACGAACAGCTTCCCGTCAAGCTCCATATGGGTAGTCTCTAGCAACCTTTCCAGCCCGGGACGGTGCTCCGTTTCGGGAGTCTTGAGTTCATGTCTCTCGACGGCAGCTATGACATGATACTCCTTCCCCCGCCGCGCGACAACGACAATGGCGGCCGACAATTCGCCCACCGGTGGTGGAATCGACGACGTCTTCCCCACATGGCGGAAGAACGACATTCGAGCTTGTCCCGTCCCCTCCCCCGCCGACGGAGGAGGAGGCGGGGCAACCAAGGCCAAGCAGGAGGCGGCATCTCGTCGGTCGTCGAGCGAGTCGACGGTGCCGGCGCCCCGACGAGGGGCACGTCGGGCATCGACCTCGCGTCTGAGACGAAGACGAGCGCCGTCTCCCCGCAACACGCCAACTCCGAGCAAACGGATGACGTCAGCATGCTCGCAAAGGACTTGCTAGGTGTCACCCTCGTACCTGAGACGACGGTGCAGTCTGCCCCTGACGCGACTTCGTCACCGCCCGTCGACCAAGAGGTACCGACCGACTCCCATCTCGTGCCTTTGGGATTCAGCCTCGACCCACCAAGCGACTTCGCTTCGGTGGACGCTCTCATAGAGGCGAGTCCAAACCCTCTGGGGTATTGTATGCGGTCACCCTGGGACCGGCTGACGGCCGTCTCGACCTACGGGCCCTCGGGTTTTGAGGAAGATGACGAGCCCGACTTTTGTTGGGATTTCTCCGGACTTGGTAACCCCAGTGCCATGCGGGACTTCATGACCGCATGCGACTACTGCCTTTCCGATTGTTCCGACGGTAGCCACAGCCTCGGCGACGAGGACTGCGGCCCAAGTCGTGAATGTTTCCATGTTGATCTAGAGGGTCCCGACGAAGGCAACCATCTTGGTACGCCGGAAAACGGTGATCCCCTAGGCCTGCGCCTCGCGTTGACATCCTTCGGGAGCTAGCTGTGGTCCCCGTCCCGGCGGGGGGTCATGACCCACAGCTCGAGCAAATCCACGAGATGCAGGCTAGGCTCGACGAGGGAGCAGGAACACTTGAGCCGTTCCGCCGGGACATCGGGCAGGAATGGGCAGGCCAACCTCCGCCCGGAGAAGCGCGTCATCTACCCCAGGGCATCCAGCACCGCATCGCCGGTGATGTCAAGGGAAGGCCGCCACCGGCTTCCAGTGGGGTCGGCCAGAACCTGGCTGCAGCGGCAATACTTCTCCACGCGATGCCGAAGCCATCTACCACCGAGGGCGACGTATCCAGGGAGAGCTCAAGAATCTCCTAGAGGGTGCCGCGGTCCGACGGGCCGAAAGCTCTGCCTCTCGAAGGCAGGGGTACCCCTCGGAACATCGCGCCACGACTTCCCGATTCATGCGGGAAGCCTCGGTCCACACCGGACGCACGCACAACACAGCGCCTGCGGCCCTGGATCGCCTCGGCAACGGACACCCTCACCACAACCGTCGAACCCACCTCGACGAGAGGGTGCGCCGAGGCTACCACCCTAGGCGTGGGGGACGCTACGACAGCGGGGAGGATCGGAGTCCCTCGCCTGAACCACCCGGTCCGCAGGCTTTCAGCCGAGCCATACGACGGGCGCCGTTCCCGACCCGGTTCCGAACCCCGACTACTATCACAAAGTACTCGGGGGAGACGAGACCGAAACTGTGGCTCGCGGACTATCGGCTGGCCTGCCAACTGGGTGGGACGGACGATGACAACCTCGTCATCCGCAACCTCCCCTAGTTCCTCTCTGACTCCGCTCGGGCCTGGCTGGAGCATCTGCCTCCGGGGCAGATCTCCAACTGGGACGGCCTGGTCCAAGCCTTCGCCGGCAACTTCCAGGGCACGTACGTGCGCCCTGGAAACTCCTGGGATCTCCAAAGCTGCCGCCAGCAGCCGGGGGAGTCTCTCCGGGACTACATCCGGTGATTCTCGAAGCAGCGCACCGAGCTGCCCAACGTCACCGACTCGGTTGTCATAGGCGCGTTCCTCGCCGGCACCACCTACCGCGACCTGGTGAGCAAGCTGGGTCGCAAGACCCCCACCAGAGCGAGCGAGCTAATGGACATCGCCACCAAGTTCGCCTCTGGCCAGGAGGCGGTTGAGGCCATCTTCCGGAAGGATAAACAGCCCCAGGGCTGCCCACCGGAAGATGTCCCCGAGGCGTCAACTCAGCGCGGCACCAAGAAGAAAGGCAGGAAGAAGTCGCAAGCGAAACGCGACGCCGCCGCCGCGGACCTTGTCGCCGCTGCCGAGTACAAGAACCCTCGTAAACCTCCCGGAGGTGCCTATCTCTTCAACAAGATGCTCAAGGAGCCGTGCCCCTATCATCAGGGGCCCGTCAAGCACACCCTTGAGGAGTGCGCCATGCTTCGGCGCCACTTTCACAAGGTCGGGCCACCTGCGGAAGGTGGCAGGGCCCGCGACGACGATAAGAAGGAGGATCACAAGGCAGGAGAGTTCCCCGAGGTCCGCGACTGCTTCATGATCTACGGTGGGCCAGTGGCGAACGCCTCGGCTCGGCACCGCAAGCAAGAGCGTCGGGAGGTCTGCTCAGTAAAGGTGGTGGCGCCGTTCTACCTAGACTGGTCCGACAAGCCCATCACCTTCGACCTGGGCGATCACCCCGACCGTGTGCCAAGCCCGGGGAAATACCCGCTTGTTGTCGACCCCGTCATCGGCAACGTCAGGCTCACCAAGATCCTCATGGACGGAGGCAGCAGCCTCAACATCATCTACGCCGAGACCCTCGGGCTCCTGCGGATCGATTTGTCCTCGGTCCGGGCAGGCGCTGCGCCTTTTCACGGGATCGTCCCCGGGAAACGCGTCCAGCCCCTCGGACAACTCGATCTACCCGTCTGCTTTGGGACACCCTCCAACTTCCGAAGGGAGACCCTCACGTTCGAGGTGGTCGGGTTTCAAGGAACCTACCACGCAGTGCTGGGGAGGCCATGCTACGCCAAGTTCATGGCCGTCCCCAACTACACCTACCTCAAGCTCAAAATGTCGGGCCCCAACGGGGTCATCACCGTCGGCCCCACGTATCGACACGCGTACGAATGCGACGTGGAGTGCATGGAGTACGCCGAGGCCCTCGCCGAATCCGAGGCCCTCATCGCCGACCTGGAAAGCCTCTCTAAAGAGGCGCCAGACGTGAAGCGCCATGCCGGCAACTTCGAGCCGGTGGAGACGGTTAAGTCTGTCCCTCTCGACCCCAGCAACGACGCCTCCAAGCAGATCCGGATCGGCTCCGAGCTCGACCCCAAATAGGAAGCAGTGCTCGTCGACTTTCTCCGCGCGAACGCCGACGTTTTTGCGTGGAGTCCCTCGGACATGCCCGGCATACTGAGGGATGTCGCCGAGCACTCGCTGGATATCCGAGCTGGAGCCCGACCCATGAAGCAGCCTCTGCGCCGATTCAACGAAGAAAAGCGCAGAGCCATAGGCGAGGAGATCCACAAGCTAATGGCAGCAGGGTTCATCAAAGAGGTATTCCATCCTGAATGGCTTGCCAACCCTGTGCTTGTGAGAAAGAAAGGAGGGAAATGGCGGATGTGTGTAGACTACACTGGTCTAAACAAAGCATGTCCGAAAGTTTCCTACCCTCTGCCTCGCATCGATCAAATCGTGGATTCCACTGCTGGGTGCGAAACCCTGTCTTTCCTCGATGCCTACTCAGGGTATCACCAAATCAGGATGAAAGAGTCCGACCAGCTCGCGACTTCTTTCATCACCCCCTTCGGCATGTACTGCTATGTTACCATGTCGTTCGGTTTGAGGAATGCGGGTTCGACATACCAAAGGTGCATGAACCACGTGTTCGGCGAACACATTGGTCGAACGGTCGAGGCCTACGTCGATGACATCATAGTCAAGACGAGGAAAGCCTCCGACCTCCTTTCCGACCTTGAAGTGACATTCCGATGTCTCAAGGCGAAAGGCGTAAAGCTCAATCCCGAGAAGTGTGTTTTCGGGGTCCCCCGAGCGAGGCATGCTCTTGGGGTTCATCGTCTCCGAGCGGGGCATCGAGGCCAACCCAGAAAAAATTGCGGCCATCACCAATATGGGGCCCATCAAGGACTTGAAAGGCGTACAGAGGGTCACGGGATGCCTTGCGGCTCTGAGCCGTTTCATCTCACGCCTCGGCGAAAGAGGCCTGCCTCTGTACCGCCTCTTAAGGAAGGCCGAGTGCTTCACTTGGACCCCTGAGGCCGAGGAAGCCCTCGGGAACCTGAAGGCGCTCCTCACAAACGCGCCCATCTTGGTGCCTCCCGCCGCCGGAGAAGCCCTCTTGATCTACGTCGCCGCTACCACTCAGGTGGTTAGTGCCGCGATCGTGGTTGAGAGACAAGAAGAAGGGCATGCATTGCCCATCCAGAGGCCAGTCTACTTCATCAGTGAGGTACTGTCCGAGACCAAGATCCGCTACCCACAAATTCAGAAGCTGTTGTACGCGGTAATCCTGACGCGACGGAAGTTGCGACACTACTTCGAGTCTCATCCGGTGACTGTGGTGTCATCCTTCCCCCTGGGGGAGATCATCCAGTGCCGAGAGGCCTCGGGTAGAATCGCAAAGTGGGCGGTGGAAATCATGGGCGAGACGATCTCATTCGCCCCTCGGAAGGCCATCAAGTCCCAGGTCTTGGCGGACTTTGTGGCTGAATGGGTCGATACCTAGCTCCCGATAGTTCCGATCCAACCGGAACTCTGGACCATGTTTTTCGACGGGTCGCTGATGAAGACAGGGGCAGGCGCGGGCCTGCTCTTCATCTCGCCCCTCGGAAAGCACCTACGCTACGTGCTACGCCTCCACTTCCCAGCGTCCAACAATGTGGCCGAGTACGAGGCTCTGGTCAACGGGTTGCGCATCGCCATCGAGCTAGGGGTCCGACGCCTCGACGCTCGCGGTGACTCGCAGCTCATCATCGACCAAGTCATGAAGAACTCCCACTGCCGCGACCCGAAGATGTAAGCCTACTGCGATGAGGTTCGGCGCCTGGAAGACAAGTTCTACGGGCTCGAGCTCAACCACATCGCTCGATGCTACAACGAGACTGCGGACGAGCTGGCTAAGATAGCCTCGGGGCGAACAACGGTTCCCCCGGACGTCTTCTCCCGAGACCTGCACCAACCCTCCGTCAAGACCGACGACACGCCCGAGCCCGAGAAGGCCTCGGCCCAGCCCGAGGCACCCTCGGCTCGGCCCGAGGCACCCTCGGCTCTGCCCGAGACACCCTTGGCTCAGCCCGAGGCAACCTCAGTCCCCGAAGGTGAGGCACTGCGCGTCGAGGAAGAGCGAAGCAGGGTCACGCCTAATCGAAACTGGTAGACCCCGTACCTGCAATATCTCCACCGAGGAGAGTTACCCCTCGACCGAGCCGAGGCTTGGCGGTTGGCGTGGCACGCCAAGCCGTTCGTCTTGCTGGGGGACGGGAAGGAGCTCTACCACCGCAGCCCCTCAGGCATCCTACAGCAATGCATATCCATCGCCGAAGGCCAGGAGCTCTTACAAGAAATACACTCAGGGGCTTGCGGTCATCACGCAGCACCTCGAGCCCATGTTGGAAGTGCCTTCCGACAAGGCTTCTACTGGCCGACCGCGGTGGCCGACGCCACTAGAATTGTGCGCACCTGCAAAGGGTGTCAATTCTACGTAAGGCAGACCCACCTGCCCGCTCAGGCTCTGCAGACCATACCCATCACCTGGTCGTTTGCTATGTGGGGTCTGGACCTCGTCGGCCCCTTGCAGAAGGCACCCGGGGGCTACACGCACCTGCTGGTCGCCATCGACAAATTCTCCAAGTGGATCGAGGTCCGGCCCCTAAGCAGCATCAGGTCCAAACAGGCGGTGGCGTTCTTCACCAACATCATCCATCGCTTTGGGGTCCCGAACTCCATCATCACCGACAATGGCACCCAGTTCACCGGCAGAAAGTTCCTGGACTTCTGCGAGGATCACCATATCCGGGTGGACTGGGCCGCCGTGGCTCACCCCATGACGAATGGGCAAGTACAGCGTGCCAACGGCATGATCCTGCAAGAACTCAAGCCGCGGATCTACAACGACCTCAACAAGTTCGGCAAGCGATGGATGAAGGAGCTCCGCTCGGTGGTCTGGAGTCTGCAGACAACGCCGAGCCGAGCCACGGGCTTTACACCATTCTTTCTAGTCTATGGGGCCGAGGCCATCTTGCCCATAGACTTAGAATACGGTTCCCCGAGGGCGAGGGCCTACGACGATCAAAGCAACCGAGCTAACCGAGAAGACTCACTGGACCAGCTGGAGGAGGCTCGAGACATGACCTTGCTACACTCGGCGCGGTATCAGCAGTCCCTGCGACGCTACCACGCCCGAGGGGTTCGGTCCTGAGACCTCTAGGTGGGCGACCTGGTGCTTCGGCTGCGACAAGACGCCCGAGGGCGGCACAAGCTCACGCCTCCCTGGGAAGGGCCGTTCGTCATCGCCAAAGTTCTGAAGCCCGAGACGTACAAGCTGGCCAACAGTCAAGGCGAGGTCTACAGCAACGCTTGGAACATCCGACAGCTACGTCGCTTCTACCCTTAAGATGCTTTCAAGTCGTTCATACACCTCGTTCACACACAAAGTCTAACCATCAAGGAAGGGTCGGCCTTGCCTCGGCAAAAAGCCCGACCCTCCCTCGGGGGCTAGAAGGGGAGAACCCCTCTGCGTCAAAATTTTTCCTCGGAAAAAGATCTTTTCTGCCAGAATATCTCTCGTGCTTTTCGACTACTTCGAAAGTGGATCCTGAAAACGATGGAGTACACGTAAGCAGCCAAGACTGACCGAGCCGAGGGACTCCTACACCTCCGGGATACGGATACCTCACTCATCACCTTCTGCGATAAGTAACTCACGCTCGGATAAGCGATTCCGCTGATCGAACAAGTCCCAACGCTCGAAGACCCTTCTGCCGAAACGATTTTTCGGGCCTTCTCAGCTACATCGATAGCAGAATCCGGCGGATGAGTAAGAGTACACGTAAGCGACAAGGCCGACCGAGCCGAGGGATTCCTACGCCTCCGGGATACGGATACCTCACTCATCACCTTCCGTGAAAAGTAACTCTCGCTTGGACAAACAACTCTGGTACCGACAAATAAGTCCAGATACTCGAAGCAAGGGGAAAAGACACGCAGCTTTACAACACGACGACAGTATGTTTGCCTCGGCGGCCGCAGAAAACATACGCACACTACAAGATAACCCGATCCTGCAGGCTCGGACCTTGACGGTTGAAGGGAGCAGGAGCACCCTCGGCGTCAACTACACCTTCGGCGAGGTCCAACCTAGCCTCGGACGGTGACGCGGTCGGAGGATCTCCACTTCAAAGGACGACATCAGCACCACGCCCGGGCCATCGCCGCCAGGGTCTCTTCCAGGAGTCCGGCTCGAGCAGACGGCTCGGCCGGCCACCCCGAAGCCTCAGCCGGCTGTCCCCCGAGGACATCAGCCCGGCTCTTGGCCTCGGCAACTCAACTCCGACGCTGGTCCCGCTAGTGGACGGCCCGGCCGGGCTCCGGCCGACGAAGCCTTCCTTTCGAGTCAACTCCGCCTCTATCTGTGCTGACACCGCTACCTCCGACTTCGGCTCATCGAAGAGCGGCCGAGGGTTTCTTTAACTAAGCAAGAGAAACCTCGGACAGCAAGGCCGATCGACCCGAGGGACTCCTACGCCTCCGGGATACGGATACCTCACTCGTCACCTTCGCACGAGGCAACTCACGCTTGGTGAAGCGGTTCAGATAGCCGACAGACGAGTCTTAGTGCTCGAAGTGAAGAAAAAACACGGCTCCGTGCCGAAAATACATACATGTTCAGGCCCCGACAACCACAATGAACAGACTCCGGCACTCAAGGTGCCATTACAAACGGAACTCCGGTTCCACCTCCGCAGGTACGAACAACCCCACACGATTGGGGGGGCCTGCGGAGCAACAGAAGGCCGACGTGTGGCGCGTCGCCGCCCGCTCCAACAGCGGCGATGACGACTTCTGCTCCGAGCAGCCAAACAGCAGCAGCGATGACCTCAGGGCGGATGCTGCTGCCATAAAGCCCTCGCCCACCTCCCCACTCGGGGGGCGAGGACGAGCAGAAGGCCGTAGAGTTGGAGGTCAGTCCGTGGGCGGCACCGGCTATCTCGTCGGCGGAGAAACCTCTTCCGGCTGCCGTGGCGGAAGGTGGCGCTGGAAGCGGCGCTGAAGCCGCTCGGGTCGAAGAGCTGGGCACGCGGCAGCTGCCAGCGCCACGAACGGCGAACGCCCTTCCCCCCGATCACTAAGGGAAGGAGCGGGCCGCTGCCCGCGTAGAGACCGACCCCAACTCGGCGCACTCCCTTCCCCAGCACTGATGATAAACATCCTTGAAGCTGAGGGAGGGGCGGAGGCCGCAGCCCGGCTTGCTTCTTCCCACCCAGGAGCTGGTGGTCACCGTCTTGGGTGACCACCGGCGAGGGGATGCGGCCAGGCTGCCTGACGAAAGTCCTTGAAGCCGAACGATGGCTGAAAGGTACCAACTTCCGCGAAGTTGTGTTTCCCCAACGACGACAAGGCGGAAGAACCACGGGCGCCCCCCATCTGGGGGCTCGAAAGGTGGAAAGACACGATGCATGAGGGGAGCGCGAAGACATGGTTGCCCTTCAAGGGGGTCGCCCTCCTTTTAAAGGCAACTCTCCCCACTTGCGTCCTAAGCCATCGCGGGCTGAGTCTTCTCCAACACGCTCCAAGGTCCTCCCCCTATGACACGGGTGCTGGGTCCCACGCGTCATGCAAGCTGGCCCAGGGCAGAAGAAGACAAACCACCGCGCGCGACGCGCGCAACGGCCCAGCGGTTACAAGCATTCCCCCACTTTCGCCTAGACCAGCGAGTGAAAGGGCGGACCACCATGCAGGCGGCATGCAACCGCACCGAAGGGGCACACCCTTTTGACTTCGACGCGTTCAGCATGGAGGCCCAGGCCCACGCGTCATGCAACCGGCGCGCCGGTCGCAACGTGCAAGAAGCCGCACCGCCACTCGCGCCACTACCGCGCCTCCTCGACTGTGGAACCAGTACCGCGACTTGAGGCAACCTTGCGCATGACCCAACAGTGCCAACCAGGCACATCGGTCATGGGCCAGTCAGCTGCAGGAGAAGGCGCGATGATCGATGCGGCCAGAAATGGGCCGGCAGTAATGGCGGTGGCAGGCGAGCGAAAGCAGCGGTCAAGTCATCAGCCAAGCTCACGTCCCCTCCTGGGACAGCGGGAGAGCCCTCTCCCACGGTGTGAAGACGGCGCGCCCGTGTCCCGTTCCTCGAACGGCTCGCGCACGCGCATCGACTGCCCCACGAACCACTCGTCCCGCCGCATTAACTCCACCGCGGGACAGGCGGCACCTTTGGCAGGAGAAGCGGGCGACGCTTCACCTTCGCCATAATGACCGCGTCCAAAAAGGTACGCCACGTCATTCGATTTCGTATCCTTTTCCTCTTTCTCTCTCTTACAACAGGGACTGGGAAAGGGGATGCCCCGAAAGGGATCCTTCTCCGCGAAGGAAACGGGCCCCGAGCCCCCCTACTGATCAGAGGTTCGAAGGCTGGCCCCTCGGAGGGGTTCAACAGTCGCCTCAGAGCGCTCGGGCCCCGCGCCCACTACTGGTCAGGGGTTCAAAGGCCGGCCCCTCGGAAGGGTTCAACGACCGCCTCAGGCCACTCGGGCTCCGCGCCCACTACTGATCAGGGGTTCGTAGGCTGGCCCTCGAAGGGTTCACAGCCGCCTCAGACGCAGAGCGAGGAATGACCCTGGGTACGTTCGATACATAACCAAGGCTTGGGCTACGCTCCCGAGGTACCCTAGGACATTTCCGAGACCAGCGGGAACGATCTTGTAACGGAATCCCATCAGAGGGAGGCATCGAGCCCTCGGACCCCGTCAAAAGGGGACCGGGTCCGGCAGATCACCCGCAGGTACTTTTGGAGCGCGCCTCCGGGCCTCTAGTCGACCCCTAACAAATGGGGCACGGGCGTCCACTCGGATTACCCGTTAGCAGCTCACCGGAGACACCATGTTTGACGCCCTCCAAGGGCAACATGGCGCTTTTTCCCCCCTCCTCCTTGCGGAAAGGCGGCGCAGGGGCGTACGTAAAGAAGTCGAGTCTGTCCTTGACCGTCCTCTCGCCCTGTGCGGAGGCTCAGGGGCTGCTCTCGCAAACCCGGCTCCAGCCAAACCGTTGACAGCGTCAACATACCAGCCCGAGAACTTGGGACCCGACCGTGCACCCGGGCTACGGCCAGCTCGCATGAGGGAACAACCAGACCGACCAAAGCATTGCGAAACGCATTAAGACCTCGATGGAGTCAAACCACTCCTCCGAGGCCTCGGGGGCTACACCCGGTGGGTGCGCTCGCGCGCACCCATCAGAACAAAATGCAACCGAGAAAGGCCGGTCCCCTTGCAAAAAAATGCGACAAAAGCCTCCAAGCGAGTATTAACACTCCCTTCGAGGCTCGAGGGCTACTGTCGGGGACCATAATTAGGGGTACCCTGAAGACTCCTAATCTCAGCTGGTAACCCCCATCAGCATAAAGCTGCAAAGCCCTGATGGGTGCGATTAAGTCAAGGATCGGTCCACTCAAGGGACACGATCTCGCCTCGCCCGAGCCCAGCCTCGGGCAAGGGCAGCCGACCCCGAAGGATTTACGTCTCGCCCGAGGACCCCCTCCAGCAACGGACACACCTTCGGCTCGCCCGAGGCCCAGACTTCACCAAGAAACAACCTTGGCCAAGCCGCCACGCCGACCGACCGTATCGCAGGAGCCTTTAATGCAAAGGTGGCCTGACACCTTATCCTGACGCGCGCCCTTCAGTCGACAGAGCCGAAGTGACCGCAGTCACTTTGCCGCTCCACTGACCGGCCTGACAAGAGGACAGCGCCGCCTGCGCCGCTCCGACTGCTGTGCCACTCGGCAGAGTGAGGCTGACAGCAGCCAAGTCCAGCCTCATGCGCCATAGGAAACTCCGCTTCGCCCGACCCCAGGGCTCGGACTCGGGCTCAGCTCCGGAAGACGACGAACTCCGCTTCGCCCGACCCTAGGGCTCGGACTCGGGCTCAGCCCCGGAAGACGACGAACTCCGCATCGCCCGACCCCAGGGCTCAGACTCGGGCTCGGCCCCAGAAGACGACGAACTCCGCTTCGCCCGACCCCAGGGCTCGGACTCGGGCTCAGCCCCGGAAGACGACGAACTCCGCTTCGCCCGACCCCAGGGCTCGGACTCAGCCCTGGCCTTAGCCGACAGCCTCCGCCTCGCCCGACCCAGGGGCTCGGGCTCGGCCTCGGCCTCGGAAGACAGACTCGACCTCGACCTCGGAGGAGCCTCCGCCTCGCCCAACCCGGGGCTTAGACCGACCACATCACAGGAGGTGCCATCATTACCCTACCCCAAGCTAACTCAGGCTACGGGGAACAAGACCGGCGTCCCATCTGGCTCGCCCCGATAAACAAGTGATGATGGCGCCCCGCATGCTCCATGACGACGGCGGCTCTCAGCCCCCTTACGGAAGCAAGGAGACGTCAGCAAGGACTTGACAGCCCCAACAGCTGTCCTTCCACCAGGCTCCAGCGCTCCTCCGACGGCCACGACACCACACGAACCGGGTGCCAAAACCTCTCCGGCTGCCACGACAGCATGTACTTAGGGCGCTAGCTCTTCTCCGCTAGACACGTTAGCACACTGCTACACCCCCCATTGTACACCTGGATCCTCTCCTTACGCCTATAAAAGGAAGGTCCAGGGCCCTCTTACAGAGGGTTGGCCACGCGGGGAAGGACGGGACGGCGCTCGCGTAGGCCTCTCGCTCCCTCCCGCGTGGACGCTTGTAACCCCCTACTGTAAGCGCACCCGACCTGGGTGCGGGACAAACACGAAGGCCGCGGGTTCCCCCCTTTTACGCCTGTCTCCCTCCGGCTTCTTCCCCCCTTCGCGCTCCGTCTCGCGCCGACCCATCTGGGCTGGGGCACGCGGCGACAATTTACTCGTCGGTCCAGGGACCCCCCGGGGTCGAAACGCCGACACATGTAGACCAGTTCTTAGCACACCTATGTGAATTAGATGATGGGGAAGCCTTTTGTGTTTGTTTATTTTCTTTATCCCTTACTGTTACCGCTTTTGCATGGTACGCTGTCCTGCCTCCTAATTCCATTAATTCATGGAATGATTTAGAGAGTAAATTTCATTCATGAGCATTTCTTTTCCAGGGAATATGAATTAGGGTTGAATAATTTAGCCTCAGCCGGATAAGGACACTAAGAATCGATTAATGATTATATCTGGAGGTTCCGAAACACTAGAACCGATGCTTTTAGATCCATGTCGCAACAAAGAGCTAGTAGGGTTGGCTTTTAATGAGTTGCTATCCTACTTAAGAGACAAATTAGATGGCACTTAGTTCTTTTCAATAGCTCAGCTACATCAACGGGCTTTGGCCGGTGAAAGCCAATGTAAAGACACATCAAAATTGATCGCCCGTACTATACATCTATTAGAGTGTGATAGTTCAGATGATGAATCTGCAGATGTATATACCAATGAGCTTGTTTGGCCAATGAAGGCCAAATCTTCTGCATGCTCTTCTTTATAGCCGATTCAAAAGAATCAGCAAGAAGAAGTTAAATTTACTTCTAATGTTGCCAAATGCGATAAAAATATTTAGCGAGCTAGTAAAAATGGCAACATTAAATTAACACATATTATTCCTTCTATGGATGAATTAAAGAGACATGCTTATTGCAAGTGACACAATTCTTTTTCCATGCCACTAATGATTATAATATTTTTCGTCGATATATACGATCGGCCATAAATGAGGACCTATTGGTTTTTCAGGAGATGCAAGTGGACACACAACCATTTTGTGTCAAAACAATAGAACCCACAAGGAAAAAAGTCTTGGTTCAGCCGAAAATGGCTGATAAAGACAAAGGCAAAAGCATCATCATTGGTGATCCTCGCACGTCAAACATATCACAAGGAGGAATTGCTCAGACGGCTCTGGACAAGAAGACTGACAAGTCCGGAGGCGTCAGGGGCAGACTCAATTGAGCAACCGAACATAGCTCCGTAGGCTCGAGCATCGCGTACGGTCTGACACCTGTGCGTAGATGGTCTGGTGCTCAAACAGATGGTCCAACTGACTCAGCCGGAGAGTCTGCCCATACCCAGGGGCATCAGCCTCCGCACAAACAAAAAAGGGGAACAGGTGCAAAGCAAACATAACACACATGGTTGGTTGGTCAACGTTGGCCCTACTTTTGTTCAGTTGCTCTCTAAATATGCTAGCAAGAAGGCCATTCTACGCGATCGACCAACAAAGAAACCTCGGTCACCCGCTAAAACAAAATGGCCGAATAAAACAACCCAAAAGGCGATGCAACAAGCATCACCTATTCATCCTGTGATGCTAGGATACTTTCCACCGCCTACTCATCTTCGATATATTGTCCTGTTCAAATATGGAATGGTACGATGATGAACCTATGGTACATGCATAGTCCTTTTGTCTATTTAGACTAGGGGCACCTCCATTCTATACCTTGTGATCCATTGATCAGATGGCCATGGCCGAGAAAGATGCAATCTGAAATAGCCTTATGCATTAAAGCTCTATTGAATGATCACCCTATTGGTTTGAAAAGTCGGTGACTTGCACCAGGCTTAGTTCTCACTTTGGGAACAAAATGACTTGTGGGATCCATTATTTCTCGAAGGGTGCTAGCAGTGCATATGCTTTTGGTTTGTCAAGCTCCACCAAAAGACAGGGGCATGTGTTGAGCACCAAAAGTGGCTAGCGGACGGTCCAGCCTTGAGGCCAGACGATCCACGGTCCAGAATGTCCGCTGTAGCAACACATACCATCCACGCTTGCACCGAATGAGTTAAGGTTCTAGATTTCTTGTAGGATTTGTTAGTTAAACCTACAAGATTAACTCGAGAACTGACTTATAAAGGGTTCAGACCTCACCCTTTATATAAATGAAGGACTACAGCCGATTGAACCCCCCACAATCAATCCAACCAACTCTACTTATCGTTTTTACCTTATGCTTTAGGAGTAGCCCTAGTTTAGCCCCGCTCTACCTCGAATCTTCACCTCTCTTTGACTCTACGTTGACTGGAGATGTCTTGGGTGGCCTGCCGATGCCAAGACACCCTAGACGGGGTCCCTCCCTGGAGGCGAGATCTAGGTCTGCTGCGAAGAAGATGACTCTCTGCGCTATCGCGGACCATCCGAGCCCCAGGCTCGGACCGTCCGGACGTACCCAGAGGAGGAGCCGCTCCTGTGCCTAGGTTTCGGATCGTCCGAGCCCCAGGTGCGGACTGTCCGGACGTACGCAGAGGAGGAGCCGCTCCTGCGCCCAGGTCACGGACCGTCCGGCCCTATGTTATGGACCGTCCGCGCTTTCACAAAGAGCACAGCCATACGGTTCATTCCAGTGTTTGGCGCCCAGATCGACGCCAACATTTGTATAATAAAAACTATAAATCTGAAAAGGCCAATTTCATTTACATTTTAAAATGGAACTAGGGAATAGTCACGTACTATATTAGGACTATTGTATAGCTTGTATTAACGCTATGATTATGGAGAGAGATAGGGTCGACGGCGGCGGCGACATGAGTGAGGGGAGGAGAGGGGGTGGCGGGGTCGTGGGGAGGTGAAGGGATGAAGGATAATACAAATATATTGTCTATTGAATTTGAGTTAGTAAGGGAGAGAGTTATTTAGCGATCTGAACCGTTTTTTTATGATGTGTTAAGTCTGGGTGTAATTTGTTTGATGCATTTAGTGGAGGTTATATGGGTGTGTGTGGGTGATCTGGTTGGGTGGGTTTAGCAAAGTTCAAGCTCATGGATTAAATTACACACATATAATTAGCTACATTGTCTTGTATGTATCCATTATTTACGTTCTAATACTTGTATATTTCAATTAGAATTACTTGCGCATGCGGAAGAGCTAGCTCTGCTGGTTGATGGACTACGGGTACGACAAAGTAATACAGGAACTCTTTGGACCAGCTGAGGAAGGCAATTGTTTCGAATCTGGCTGCTGCGTAGCCAGACATAGAGAATCCTTTTAGACGCAACGAGGCCCCAGCAATTCATTGTGGCGTTTTGCACCCACATCAACCCGCGCGCCCCTTCGCAATAGGAGCCAGAACAAAAAAAAAACCACTACTCTCTCTCTCACTCACACACACACAGAGAGAGAGAGAGAGAGAGACGCACAAGAAATCAGTAGGTCAATCTCTCCTCTCACCTCTACATCGTCTCTGTATTTACAAAGTTGTTGATGAGTTGATGTAGAGGCTGTACCTGCTGGTTTGCTAGTTGCTACCCCTAGCTAGCTAGGTATATGTCGTCCAATCCTAGTTGAGCTCTCGATCTGGATGGCCCTCTGATTAGTCGTCCTTTGCTTGGTGGTGCCTGCTGTGTGTATATCGCCACCCCGGCCGCTTGCTTCCGCTAGTCCCTTTTCTTCTCTTCTCGATCAGTTTGTTTAATTGGCAGAGCGTATGTATCACACCCAAGGCGAAGGAATGTCGTCGGCGGCGGCCCAGATCGCGCCGGTGCCGGCGGAGCATGTGTGCTACGTGCACTGCAACTTCTGCAACACAATTCTCGCGGTAATATATATATAACCCCGATCTGATCTCTAGCTAGCCTCTCGATCTGTTTGCCCCCCTTCTTCTCCCCCGGCCCTCTCGATCGGTTTCCCAGGTTGCCGGCCTCTGAACTGAAGCGCATCTATATATATACAGCAGAAACATGCATGAAATGGTTGATTTGGCTGTTCCGGTTTCTGGATTTCATCAGAGCTTTTGGTCTAAATTGAAAATTGTGGATGGTTCTTGCATCAAATTAAGTCTTGGGAACAACATGGCTAATTAGCTAGCAGTCGTAGACGAAGCTAGTTAGCAAGTTCTCGAAGCATTCTCGCCTTCTGCATGCCCTCCTGTACTTTTTTTCTGGGAAATTATCGTCATCTTCGTTGATGAGTCGTGGTGGTCTATTAATTAGATCTCAAGTATATATAGCTTTGTTTGCCTGCAGGTGTATGTGATGTGTACATATAAAGCTTCTTCAGCACTGCGCTAGCTAGCTTCTTTCGTATAAGGCCTTGTTCGTTTCTGCCGGATTGGTGGGTCGGAACGATTCCTAACCGGATTGTTTCTCTAATTTATATAAACTTTGTTTGGGCGGAACCATTCCGGGTGCAATCCGACACAAACGAACCGGGCCTAACCAGAGTCCGATCCGGCCGGTGGTTAAATTATTTCAGCTAATATTTGAAACACAATACATGTATAACGACATAGGGCAATAGATTTACTCGTTACATTCTTGATCGAACTGCAACAGAGAGTGCATGCAATAATAACCATTTTTAAGACGATAAAAATTTTAGTGTGTACGTACCGCGTGAATCTTTAGCTTTTATGTTTTTTCTATATAATATGTAGACCATATCTCACATAAATCGAGGTCGTGTCCTAATAAATATACTAAAAGATATATTGACTAAAACAAAGGCCTTTTTGTTATTGACTAATTAATACCCAATATCTGTATACGTTGTAGCATTGCTACTTTTTATTCATATATTGGAACAAAAAAATTCCGTTACGTAAGGTTTTTATTCATTGGAACCAAAAATATTTGTTACGTAAGTTTGAATACGGTTTGCTGGAAAGAGTTTTAAAATGATCAAAACTGTTGATGTGGAATAATTAATAAACGAAGAGCGAACGTATCATTACAAAAGATGTATAATAGTGTACTGCCGATGACGTGGTCGCCCAAAAATATCCAAATCATTACTTCATGATTTTTCTTTTACTTGTTTTGTTTTTTTCATGGCCCTGAGGTTTTTTTTCCTTTTTACATTTTCTTTTTTGGATTTCCTAGTTGACCAACTTTCTGTTCGGTAGATTATATATACCCAGATTATATATACCCCATCGGTCTCAAATAAATATTGGTTTTAGCTATTATTTTTTATGTCTATATTCAAATAGATGATGATAAATTTAGACACATATACAAAACACATATATTAATTATTGTATGAACCTATTAAAAAGTTAAAACATATTTCCACAAACCTTAGTGACAAAGAATACAAGGAAAATAAAATACTCCGCTATGCTAAAACATTATTCACGTACGTGTTCTCAAAAGAACTAATTAAGGAGGTGTTCTTGCAAATTATACAGAATTTATGCTTAGTTTTCTTCAATTAATTTCCTTTTTCTATATATCGTTGTTCTCTTGTGCATTAAATTAGTGTGTTCATAGTTCTTTATCCACATGGTCAACCTCTCTTCATGGAATAATCATGGATGGGGCGGTGATAGATAACCCATCATCGTCGCCATTTCAGTGTAAACATTGCCTATAGGTTTGCAGTTGTTAAAGAAAACAACATATTACATCTAGCTTATTCATTACTCATCATGAAGTTCTTCCTTTCTAGCTAGCTTATTCATTCTAACTCCTCGTGCCGTAGTTACAGGGAATCCATACATCAAAGGGTACAGATTCCTTCTTGTACTATTTATGTTTGCGTCTAGCATGCATACTAGTAGAGAAATGATGGGCTTCAATCCTTGTTGGGATCTGGATTTTCTCAACCGGGAATAATTAGAACAAGGCTCCGTTTCAATCTCACGAGATAAACTTTAGCTTCCTACTAAACTTTAGCTATATGAATTGAAGTGCTAAAGTTTAGCTCCAATTACCACCATTAGCTCTCTTGTTTAGATTACAAATGGCTAAAAGTAGCTAAAAAAGCTGCTAAAGTTTATCTCGCGAGATTGAAACAGGGCCCAAGTCTCTCGTATGTGCGATTCGTAGGACTCAAACCCAAACCTCATGTATTGTCTCGTGCTTAGCTTTATTTTAACTATGCATAATATGTTTTTCTTTTAAACTGTGATAATGTTGGACTAAAGATCCTCCAACGTCCATAAAATTTAGAACAAGGACTATGTAATGCTCATATTAGTCCTAGAAAAGTCTAACTAGGACTGATATGCTTACTGGAGACGTGTTCTTTGTCGAGTGTCGCAGACACTCGGCAAACGTTTTATCGAATGCCGCACTCCGCAAAGAGCTCTTGGTAAAAAAATCATAGGCGAAAGATTCTTTGTCGAGTGCTTTCTATCGGACACTCGGTAAAGACTTTGTCGAGTGATGAATACATACTCGACAAATAAAAGGTATCATGATAATATGTGCCACGGATGGAGTCTTTGCCGAGTATCTCGGTGTGCCACTCGGCAAAGCAAGGTTTCAAATGGCCTATGCAACGAGTTCTTTGTCGAGTGCTATGACCTGCCACACTCGGCAAAGGTGGCGACTTTGCTAAGTGCCTTGGCTCTAGCACTCGATAAAGCAAGTTTCTAGGTGCCAAGGCATATTCATTTTTCCATATTCATGTTATTGGGTATCATTTTTCCATATTCATTTTCCATACTCGATACGTGTGCAAGATATATGAAGTGTGCAAGAAAAAGTGTTACGGCCTGCCGCACTCGACAAAGGTTTCGACTTTGATGAGTGCCTTGGCTCTGGCACTCGATAAAGCAAGTTTCTAGGTGCCAAGGCATATTCATTTTTCCATATTCATGTTATTGAGTGCCATTTTTCCATTATTCGAATGACTTGTAGTTCAGATTTGAATTATTCGAAGACATTTAATTTAATAAAAAATACTAAATATATCAAACACTTAGAGAAATGTGCTAAAATTAAACATATAGTTCCATGTACTCTAGGAACACGGTAGAAAAAGGTTGGAGGAAAAAAGAAAAAATAAAGTCACTTTGTCGAATGTCAACAAAGACACTCCCAAGCTGATCCTTTGTCGAGTGTCTGAAGGTAGCACTCGTGCCTTTGCCGAGTGATAGCCTAAAACACTTGGCAGACTTAACGATCGTGAGTTGTCGTCGGCTGCTGATTGCGTTTTTCCGAGTGATAGGTTTTTGCGAGTGTCTGTTTATGCCTTGACAAACCACCTTTTTATCGAGTGTTTTGTTTTGCCGAGTGCGACACTCGGCTGTCTTTGTCGAGTGCCCGACTTTTCATACTCGACAAATGTTTTAGAACTTGGCTAAATACCGCGTCTCAGATAGTGGAAGGTCGTTTCTCTAGTGGCATAATGAAGTATATAGATCCAATTGGTCATGCATGCTGAGCTTTGTTGCATGAAACTAAATGGCTTATTGTAATATTTCACACCGGCCAGCCTTAGGACATTTATAGTGAAGAGACACCAAAACAGTTCTCTAAATATAAGAGACAACTAACAGACTCTATTATATAATGGATGCACATCTACTTGTGCAGTGTCTATACACATATATACAATAGCTATGAGCAGTGGGCGGATCTCTAGAAATTCGGAGAACCTCTAGCTAGAGGCTCTTCCCCTTTTCATGTTCATAAAAGCTAGATAAACGGGGCAAAAGGAGGGGTCCTTTATATTGTCGGGGAAGCAGTGTAGAGGGGGCTTGAGCGAGATCATCATATCTTTCGCAAGAGACCTTTGCCATCGCTGAAGTCTGAACGAAAGTGGCAGTACTTTTTCTCCAGCTTCAATGCCGTCTCCCCCTCTCCTAGCCAAAGATAAAAAGGAGGTGTTTACTGGTCGATCTTGCATTGCATGCCCGCCGTGCCAAAGTGGCTTCTGCATGAATTGTCACTATCTCCTTGCGTCTTTCTGGTCTGCAAACACTGTCCCAAATATATTCTTTCAGCGTTTTGTGTTTGTGTCAGAGACGATGGACCATGCATATATACATGGAGCAGAAAATATATATTTTTATATATATAGCTGCACGCGCGCTAATGGGTGATGAGTTCTCTACAAATCAGATCACACATCACATCGCACAATGTGTGTGTAAGATATATGAAGTGTGACAGATCTAACTCATCGTCCCCTCATGGAGCACGTACACACAATCATTTGTAGGGCATATACTCTCTCACTTGTTTAGCTAAGACCTTATGGGAGTTTGTGCGCACAAAAAAAAGGTCAGCGTGAGGAATCAAACAAATTAAAGTAGGCCCTTGTGTTATTGTTTGTCCAGTTTGCACCAACAGTGCAGTGTGTGTGGTGTGGAGATGAAAATGAAATGCTCCGTGCTCAGCAGCAGAGCCCTGATAAAAGTCATGGAGCAAATGAACAATTCCGCTGGCAGCCATATGCATCCAGCGGTAACTGAATGAAAAAGGAAAAGGGAGAAGGCGTTTTACTCCTCGTTCTTCTGCAAAAACTATATGTAGGGCTAGTTTGGAAACTCAAATCCCTTTCAGGGATTGAAGAGCATTGGAGAGAAAAATTAGTTTATTTCCATCTCAATCTTCTCCAATCTCGAAGGGGATTTGACACTACCGGAATCCGAGCCTTTGCCGAGTGCCGGAAGGGGCACTCGGCAAAGAACCTGACATGGGGACCCTCCCTGGCGGGTTCTTTGCCGAGTGTCCCATGTGGCACTCGGCAAAGATGGATTCTTTGCCGAGTGCTGCACGGAAGACACTCGGCAAAACTAACTTCTTTGCCGAGTGTCACGTGGGACACTCGGCAAAGCCGCCGTCTCCGTCACTCGACGCCGTAACGGCTGCTTTTCTTTGCCGAGTGCTCTCTGGCACTCGGCAAAGATCTTTGCCGAGTGCCCGATAAAAAGCTCTCGGCAAAGAAGGCTTTGCCGATGCACTGTTCGCCGAGCCTTCTTTGCCGAGTGTAACACTCGGCAAAGCCTTTGCCGAGTGTTTTGAACGCTTCGCCGAGTGCTTCAGGCACTCGGCAAAGCGACTGATTCCGGTAGTGTGAGGTTGTCAAAGTAACCCGTAAAGATGATTTTTTTTTCCTTGCTTCTGGTGTGCATCTTTTCATGCTATATACGCTTTCATGGCGCTAATTTAAGAACCGTGTAAGAAAATGCTTACTGGATTTCTTCAGCAAATAGACCTAATAATACTGGTCTCTCGTTTAATTTATGATCAATGTGCATGTGCAGGTGAGTGTCCCGGGTCACAGCATGCTGAACATGGTGACAGTCCGTTGTGGGCACTGCACTAGCCTGCTGTCGGTGAACTTGAGAGGACTCATCCAATCACTCCCTGTCGTCCAGAATCACTACTCACAGGTTGCAATGAATTAATAGCTGCTAGCAACATCATACTGATTCGTGCCGTGCAGTGCATGATCTGCGCATGAAATATGAAGGACAACACGTACTCTAATAAACCTCTTCTCTTCTAAGAGAGCAGCTAATATAAACCCCTTTTTTAATTTGTTTTTTGCCATTGCTTCAAAACTGTAATCATGCATTCATGTCGACAAACGTTACTAACAACCTGTGTGAGTACTGTTACTAGCTTGTTATGCATTATTTACTCTACTATACTGCATTGTATCTCGCATGAAAGAGTTTAAAGCTTGCACACACATGCTTTAATTTTGAACAAGATGCACCAATCCTGCTTCCTCACACCAAGAACTTGGGTCGATTACCAAAGTGTGCATGGAACATACCAATAATTAATAACATGATGATTATATTGTTTCAATTGGCTTCAGGAGAATTTCAAGGTCCAAAATTTCAGCTTTACTGAGAACTATTCAGAGTATGCAGCGCCACCTTCGTCTTCGAGATACCGCATGCCAACGATGTTGTCAGCAAAAGGTGATCTGGATCATATGCTGCATGTGCGTGGTAAGCTAGATTGATTCATATATGTGTATGCTACAGTTTTGAACATTGGTTTCCCCTATAGATATTATTATTTAACTGGTAAATAAATTGTATGCGCATGTGATGACTGATGAGTGGAAGTAAGTTTTATGAGAAACCTTTTTTTCAGCATAAACACATGCATGCGTGAAGAATCCAAAGGAATTAATAAGAGCCCGTATTGAGTACTCCCTCCATTCCAAAATATTATTCGTTTTAGCTCTTGATTTTTATATCTATATCAAAATAGATGACAATGAATTTAGACACATATATAAAACATGTACATACATCAAGTATTATATGAATCCATTAATTAACTAAAACGAATGTTAATTTGGGACGGGGGAATACTAAACTAAGGCTTATTATTAAGCACAATATGATTTTTTCAGAGAAATAATGATGTGGTTGCAAAAGCTAAGAATGATTCCTTTTAATATTATATTTGACTTTAAATTATTTCTTGCAAATAATTCATCTCTCATTTACGTCTTGTTTTTGACAAAAAGCAGAGGTAAAAGGTCATGTATATATACCATCATCACCTTGAAGTTCCTTGTGTACTATGCATGTGCCCATGCTTTTTTTGCTTTGTTTCTACTCTTAATATTGAAAATACAACTTAAAATATGAAAATAATCTGCAAAATTGAATTTTTCTTGCGATTAAAATTAATACGATGAAGTTTAGTAACCCTACTATGAAGTGTTGAGTAAAATTCATATAGTTTCCAAAAGTGAGTAAACCAAACATAGATAAATGTGTGCTTATAGTATTCTCTGAAAATAAGACTAGCTGATAAATATTCCAGATTCATATGTATACTTCATTACTTCATGCTAGCTCTTCTAATTCTGAAATCGTTGTTTAATATAAACCGAACGATTTTCCCAAATGTTTATAATTTCCCTTGTTGGTTGGTGTGCGAGGTGTTCATGATGGGGTTTCATGTGGCCTGCACAGTACACTTTGCAATTGTATATTAACTATTATTCAACCATACTAGAGTGTTTTCAGCAAAGAGGATTTTGTAAAATATGTATATCTATGGTGTGTATGTCCTAATAACTTCATGTGTCTGGTCTTTGTAATAAACAACAGCTCCAGAGAAGAGGCAGCGTGTTCCTTCAGCATATAACAGATTTATTAAGTGAGTTGGACCAGTCTAAGTTCATTTCTATTTTACATTCTCTCAAATTTAAATTGTAAACCATTTTAGTTTTCTCTTAAGTCAAACTTATTTAACATTAACCAGATTTATGAAAAAAGTATGTTAGCATCTACAATCAAACAAATGCACTATTAAAATATATTCCATGCTGTTACTAATGGATATCGTTTTATCAAAATATATTATATGATGTACTAGTGAAATTTGTCTGATACTATAGATGATTGTGCGGTTTTTTTTTATAAATTTGATCAAAGTTAGAGAATCTTTGAGTTAGGACAAAACTAAAACAATATATACTTTGGAATGAAGGGTGTCCGTATATTGTAGTATGGTTTATTTCTAGGTATAAATAGTGTAGTTTTATATAAATTAATATTGAAATGGTGCATGCATTGTCTTAGGGAAGAGATACGAAGGATTAAAGCAAACAACCCGGACATAAGCCATAGGGAAGCCTTCAGCACTGCAGCAAAGAATGTAAGTACATGGTTTGCATAGAACAAGTGTTGTCCTATACTCAGGATATATTGTATGTATGTAGGGATAATTATCCCATGAAAATTAATTAGATGGAAAAAAATGCAAGGAAATTGATATTGAACTTTATTAATAAAGATGTCTTAAAATTAATCTCACTTATCTCAAACTTTTTTAAAAAATGTGAACAATGTTTTTTTGATAATCACAAAATACTTACCAAACATTGCTTTTGTTGATTAATTGTTCATCTATAACTCCTTGATACTCTCGTACCGTGATTTCCTGAACTATATTAATTTATATCATAAACATATTGTACAAGCTAGATACCATATACAAACTACTTGGTAAGAACACATTTTGTTATCCAACAAAATTTGTTCAAATCACCATTGTTTGTATTAATTTCCTTTCTTCAAAGAGTTAGTTAAGAAAAACAAGAACATATATGAATTTCTTAAAAACAATGTATAAAATGCACCCAATGCATCCATATTGATTTTGTTTTCCATTTCAGTGGGCACATTTTCCGAACATTCATTTTGGACTCGGGCCCTATGAAAGTAGCAACAAGCTTGATGAGACCATTGGTGCAACGGGTCATCCTCGGAAAATTCAAGATCCCTACTAAGACCTATATCGACATTGTTCTTTGTTTTTTCTATTGTAAGTAATTTTAGATAAAAATTATCTTAGTTCTGAACTAGTTTGTGAGCGTCGTACATATATATAGACGAGTTATTTGATCATGAGGTAAGAAATTAAGACATATATATATGTACGAGAAGAACATGCTCCTAGTATCACGAATGATAAATAAGCATCATCTCATCGTATTATTATATGTACCTATTGTTTGAAATAAATTAGCTTTTGTATGCAATTTTGTATGTTTGTTTGTGCCCAACTTTGAGGGTTCAATCATGATAATGCAGAAGTATTATAGTTTCTCATAGCGGGTAGTCCTAAACCCTATAAAGGTTAGATGAAAACCATGTAGAGTTTAGGGAAGATTCATCCACCCTGTTTTTGCATAAGGGCTACTAAATCCTATGATGATTATAAAGTAATTATTTTGCATCTAGAGGATTACTAAATACTAGCATATGTATGTGCACGTGCGCGTTATTGTTATATATAATAATAGATTTTAAAACTATTATACAAAAGACAAACATTATCGATTTTCAATCAGGGGCATCCTTGCTAGAATTTGGAGGTGTTGTGGATAAGCAACAATGAGATGGTTATGCCCATACATTTCACTACTCATTATCGGCAACAATATCGGTATCTAAAACATAAAACATTCTACCAACAAGACTCCTCTACCAGTAGGGATGCTTCCTTGCTGGATCCAATCATGATTATATTACTATGGATGTCACTGATGGAGCACCATATCTGCCACCGTTGCTATGCTACACACCGGTCTCGTGCACATCTAAATTCTCCTAGCCCCATGCACCATAGTGGTCGATAGAGCCCCGCATTCCGTTGCTCTAACCAATGTCACACCAATTTTAAGAATAAAATCAAATGCAAGCTATATGTATGCTCAGAATTAGAATTCATATATATAGAAGTGTCATAGTGAATATACAAAAGACAATGTTATGAATATATATAAAAAATTATAGAGAAAGACACCGGTTTCAAAGAAATTCATTTGAAATCAACAAAGATAATATTGAGGTACTTGCAACATACACCAAAATGTTGGACTTTGGTATCCCAAGGGGTCATATTTTGAGTTGATTAGATATTCAAACTCCTACTATATGGGATGAAAGGTGGGTAGAAAAGTCAAATTGGGAACATGTCTATTTCTTGGAAGGCCACTTGTGTCTTGGTCATCTAAGAAGCAAAATCATTTGCACTATCAATTACCCAAGTGTGGAGTACATTTCTGTTGAAAATTATTTTTGCACAATTGTTTTGGATGAAAGCTACATTACAAGATTATGGAATTAAGTTCACATAAGTAACATTGCTATGTGACAATGAGAATGTCATCAAGCTAGCCACCAACCCCATACAACACTCAATGACAAAGCACATTGATATCGACCATCATTTCATAAGAGATCATCAAGCCAAAGGGGATATCACCATTGAGAGTGTGGGGACAAAATATCAACTTGTCGACATATTCACCAAGCCATTTGATGTATCAAGATTTTGCAAGGTACAAAATGAATTGAACATCCTTAACTTCTCCAACATGGGTTGACTGGAAATCTTACGATTTTCATACCTTTCCTTTGACCATGTAAGGAAAATGGACCAAGGCCCATCTGATAATTGAGACTTGGTGTTTGATGATCAACATAACCATTTGAACTAATATTGTTTGCTATTGTTTTTTGTTATAGTTTAAAGGATACAATATGGACTTGGACAAAAGGCAAAATGGTGATCAAGAACATCAGCACCTCAAGCAAGACAATAGAAGATTCATTAAAGACCTACAAAGATCATGCAAAAGTCCAAGACATAAGAAGGAAGAAGCCCAGATGATGAGACGCGAAGAAATAGTGAAAATAGGTTGCTCAACAGCATCAGACGTGTCTGGTGAGGTATTAGATGATACACTGGATAGAAGCTACATTGCACTAGATAAATGGGCTATTGAGAAACGTACATTAATTAGTAGTATGGATTTAAAAGTTTTGATCCAGCCACACAGGAAACAGGAAACATACATTAGACTATCTCCATTCGCGCGCGCTAGAGAAGGATCTTGTTGCTCATTGGAAGTTTATTGCCATTTTCCCACCATGATTCCAAAGAAAGGTGGCAACTGTAGTCTCTTACAAAGACATAAAGCTGCCAAAAGTATTTAAACACCTTTGGTATAGTAAATGTTCCCTTTTGTAAAAGTTAATCTATGGAAATTAGAGACTTGGTATATTCAATGTTCTATCTTCTTAAGATGAAAAAATTAGAGACTTGGTATATTCCATGTTCTATCTTCTTTATACGAAAAACAAATTGGCTCAAAGTGAGACAGCAGTGGATATTACGTTAGATGTGCAACATAGTTATTTTCGTAATTTTGAAATGCAGGAATTATGTAGTTAATTTTATGTGCGGAAATTATGTATAATTAATGTGTTTTAATTCTTTGTACAAATTAGAATGTTTACGGACAAGGTTGTATGCGATTTGTTATGAAAAATAAAAAATGGAAAATAAAATGAGTGGTAATTGAGTTAGTTGAAAGAAATGTATATTTTATTGGGATGGTGGGTTTATAGGAGAAATATAGATGGAAGTATAGAGGTGGAAATCTTTAGATATAAGGGGACAAATTTAGACGAAATCGTTGTGGTTAGCATTAACTCCTTCTCCGCGCTAGATTAATTCTCTCAAATTTGGAGCCCAGACAGATCAGACCGTGTTGGTGGTGTACTTTGTGGGTCAGACACGTCGGTGCATTGAACGCGCGCAAGCTGTCGAGCCGAACGCCAAGCCTAGCTACCTACCACACCACACCAGGGGCACCCCACCACTGGCGCTGGTAATTCCCTCGACTTCGGCGCCGACCCTGCAGTTCTGCCCTCTGCCGTGCCATTTCCGAGGGCTTTGCACTCTGCATGCTGGGATCGTTTGGCGTCCTGGGGTGCAGGGCGCGTGATCGTCTCAGTTTATTTTGTTTGGCGTCCATGAATTCCATCTCTCTCACTATTGATCTTGCCAGATGGAACGACAGAAACAGGCACACGGCACATGTTATGGTACATGTGCACTAGCATGGGGCACACGCGCAGGACGTTGGGCTACGTACGTCACAGCTGTAGAGTTTTTTTGGCCGTGGCGTACAGCGTACTGGCGTGACACTGGCACCGATCCATGACCGAGCACGCGCGTACGTACATAGTGGAATGCATGCATATATAGCATGACCGGGCCTACCTACGTGGATCCATTAATCTCGACGCATGCATGCTAATCGATCAGTACACGTACGACGACTGCTACATGGCGTGGCATGCACCGATCACTTGCTCAGCAGTCGTCAGCTCATCAGGTGTAGATATACATCTAGATAATACTATGTTACGGTTTTCTAAACACTAGATACACTAAAAAAACTTATTCGTATAACTTAATATCTTTTATCTTATTCATTAGAACCCTTTAAAACCAGGGGCAAATATCCAGCCAAAAGTTTGAGTGCGGACATAAAATCTGAGTGGGGACCTAACTAGAAGCCAAATTACTAATGAAACTTTACAGCTACAATGAATAAGATAAAAACTCCACTAAATCAGAAAATTGAGTGGGGGCATGTGCCCCACTCAGCCCAATGTGGGTCCGCCCCTATTTAAAACACTACCGAAATTCGGCTCTTTGCCGAGTGCCAAATGTTTTGTCGAGTGTCAAATATTTTGTCGAGTGTTTTTTCGGACACTCGGCAAAGCTCTTTGCCGAGTGCCAAACAAAAAACATTCGGTAAAATAAAATACTCGATAAAGAAGCTCTTTGTCGAGTGTTTTATTTTTAACACTCGGCAAAAAGTTTCTTTGCCGAGTGTTTTTTAACACTCGGCAAAGAGCTTCTTTGCCGAGTGTTTTTTTCAACAATAGGCAACGACAATTTAAAAATCACATTTTAAAGCGTTAAATTAATTCAAATTAAAAAGTTTTCAACTACAAATTTATATGACTCATCAAGATGTACAATTTATATTTTGATCATTTCTTCATATGCCAAAATAAAAGTAACTTTGTTCAGAAAACCTATCTCTCTTATAGTTTATGAAACTACAAGAGAGATGTACAAGATTTGTGAATAATATTAGAACCATCATGTGGGATGAACAAAAGACCAAACAACCAAAATAAATTTTATAGATCTTTGTCGAGTGTTTTATTTTTAAAACTCGGCAAAAAGTTTCTTTGCCAAGTGTTTTTTAACACTCGGCAAAGAGCTTCTTTGCCGAGTGTCAAAAATAAAATACTCGGCAAAGAGCTTCTTTGTCGAGTGTTTTTTTCAACACTAGGCAAAGACAATTCAAAAATCACATTTTAAAGCGTTAAATTAATTCAAATGAAAAGTTTTCAACTACAAATTTATATGACTCATCAAGATGTACAATTTATATTTTGATCATTTCTTCATATGACAAAATAAAAGTAACTTTGTTCATAAAACTTATATCTCTCTTATAGTTTATGAAACTACAAGAGAGATGTACAAGATTTGTGAATAATATTAGAACCATCATGTGGGATGAACAAAATACCAAACAATCAAAATAAACTTTATAGATCTTGAGAAATTATAGAATTTTGTAGTCTACAACGTTTTCTTTTGAAGTCATCTTATCAACGAAAACTACGTCTGAATTTTAAAAACTTGAATTTTGAAAACTAATGGAAAAACCACCAACATGAAAGTTGTAGGTCTTGAAAAGTTACGAAACTTTGTAGTTTACAATGTTTTGGTTTGAAATCATCTTGTCATACAAAACTATGTTTAAATTTTAAAATTTGAATTTTTCAAACTATCTTATATGGAAAAACCACCAAAATAAAAGTTGTAGGTCTTGAAATGTAATGAAACTTTGTAATTGATATTTTTTTATTTGAAATCATCTTATCATAGAAAAATTTATGTGAAGTTTTTCAAATTTTGTAAACAGCCTCGGATGTAGAAACTATCAAAATAGAACTTGTAGATATTGAAAAGTTATGCAACTTTATAGTTGCCAACATTTTCAATTGAATTTCTTTAGTGTCTCAAATAATTAAATTACTGGTTTGTTATAATACATGAGTAATGAAAACATAATATAGACACAATTGATGTAGTAGTGTAGTGATAGAGAAGGTTATACGCGCGAGAGAGATTGCGAGTTCAAATCTCACCATTCACAAAACTTGTAAATTTGAATCTCACCATTCACAAAACATGTAAATTTGATTCAAAAATTGGTGAAATGATAGGGCGATTAGAATGACAATGGTAATGGTTAGGGAGTTAACCCCATAATTGAAAAAATGTTTTGTTGTTTTTGGGGTTTTTGTGATTCTTAATTTGCCGATATCTTTGTCGAGTGTTTTCCGACACTCAGTGTCCAAAAAATTATTCGGCAAAGAACCCTTTGCCGATAAAATCTTTGTCGATTATTTTTACCGAGTGTTACACTTGGTAAAGACGCAAAGTCTTTGCCAAGTGTAAAATAGCCTTTACCAAGTGTCTTAAACACTCGGCAAAGAACTTATGTCCGGTAGTGAAACATGGCTCATTTATGTAGATTGTATGGGTGGAAACGTATCTTATACTTGGAGAACCGTGCAAGACATATTACTTCGTTAAGATACGTCTCTTTTATTTTTTTTACTTACCCATACCCCTTAAGATATGGGCCATTTATGTGGGGTTGTACATACCCTAACCCTGCGCCCTATTAGTTTGGTTGTGTCTGCTGACTAGTAGTATTTATTAATCAATTTTATTTGTTTATAGACACTCTTAGTTCATCTTCAGCGTAGCGTGGATTTAGACACCTAAAATACTGTTTTAAAAATAGAGGTCATTCTAATTATTTTTATATATAAATATTTTCAATATAAACACTCAAGATATATCTAAAATATTTATATCAAATAAAAATAAAAAATAGTATGATATTATATTAAAATTTTCTTCTAAATATACCTAGGGTGCGGCCCTATAAACTTGAGAGTCCAGGCATCCGCCCCTATGGCCCACCCTCAGGACCGACACTGATCCCCACCTACCACCAAGATGTTGGATTTATTGGCAAGGCCCATTTGAGTCATTTATGTGGGGTTGTACATACCCTAACCCTGCGCCCTATTAGTTTGGTTGTGTCTGTTGACTAGTAGTATTTGTTCCTCAATTTCATTTGTTTAGAGACACTCTTAGGTCATCTCCAGCGGAGTGTGGATTTAGACACCTAAAATACTGTTTTAAAAATAGAGGTCATTCTAACTATTTTTATATATAAATATTTTCAATATAAGCACACAAGATATATCTAAAATATTTATATCAAACAAAAATATAAAAAATATATAGTATGATATTATATTAAAATTTTCTTCTAAATATATATCTAGCGTGGGCCCCTATAAACTTGGGAGTCCAGGCAGCCACCCCTATGGCCCACCCTCAGGACCGGCACTGATCCCCACCTACCGCTAAGATGTTGGATTTATGGGCAAGGTCCATTTGAGAAATTCAATTAAATCCTAGAAAAATCACATAAGCCCATGTATGGTAAGGGAATGGTGGAACCAATAGTCCCACAATGCTAGCTTAAGTGGAGTGAGACTAGTTTATATGTGGAGGCTTTCCTCTCCCACCAAGCCATGGTTGAGAAAAAAGAGGACAGAGTATTGCACGCATGTAGGGACTCGCTCGCCTAGCCTGGCCCCGCTGAGCGAAGAATTCCGGCGACGGCGCAGGTGGGAGGATCTCTGCCTCAAAGGTGGTCGCCAGCACTGCTCTCGGACCCGCGGCGGCCGCATCGAGCCTCTGGACTTCTGCCAGGGCGGCTTCATCTTCGTCGGGAAGGCAATACCCCTCGCTGACCCACTCCAAGTCCACAACGTAGTGGGAAGCGAGTACGGCGAAGGCCCGCCTGACGCCGTGGTGTAACGCCTCGCGGAGTCTGCCGCGCACATGATCGCCCAAGACTTGAAGGCGACTTCGAGGGGAGCTTCCTGAGGGGACGTCGCCGGAGCCAAGGACCCGGTAAACGTCCGAGATGGCCTCGGACATGGCCGCGTGGTCGGTTTCCCTCTGCTCGGCCGCCCTGGCAAGCGCCTCGGCAAGCGCCTTGGCGGACTCATCGAGGGCGGACTCGAGCTCTACGAACAGCCAAAGGAAGGATCTCAAACACAAGCAGAGGAAACAAGCAGAAACGAAAACTGAAGATGGCCAAGGCGTACCTCCGGCTCGGGCACGATGCTCCGAGGCTGCAACCTGGGCTACGACTAGGTCGGCCGCAAGGGTTTCGGCCCGGCTTTCGGCCTCGGCAGCCCGGCCCCGAGATTGGTCCCGCTCCTTGACGACCCGGTCGAACTCCGACTGCTGTCGTTGCACTTCTGCACGCGCCGCGGCCGCCTCCGCGCGCGCCGCTGCCGCCTCGGCTCTCAGATCGGTGCAGAGCAACCGAAGGTCCACCACCTCGGCACCCTGCTGAGAGAGGCGCGCAGTAGCCCCGGTAAGCAAGGTCCTCAGGGATCGCAGCGAGCCCCAGACGTCGACCTCGCGGCGGATGAACGACGACTTGGCGGCGCTCCGATCCGTTAGATCCTGAGGGAAGGAAACGGGGCGTCACGAAAGACGCCTTGGTCACGAAAGAGAAAAGGTATGCCTGAAACCGTTACCTGGAGGATTTTGGGGACGTCCCTGCAGAGAACCTCCAGCGACGACCGGAGCGACCCCACCGTTGCTTCGGCACACTCGCGGAGCTCGTCCCAGGACTGGTCCTCCCGCTCATCGTCGAGAACGAAGCCGGGATCCGAGGCCTCATGGGTCCGGAACCGGAGCAACTGGCGCCGGCCCTCGGAGCTCCGCCGCACAACGACAAGGCTGCCGCCCGGCGGGACGGATCGCGCCTCCACGCCCCCCTCTTCCGAGGCACCGAGCGCCGACGCCTCAGCCGTCTCGACGTCGGCAGCAGCCGGTCGCTCCCCGACTGGGACGGCGGCGACTTCAGTAGCGACAGGTGCCGGCATCGCCGGCACGTCCGGTGGGCCCGAGGCCACGTCCGCGTCAGCCGCCACCCCCATCACGATGGCCGCCCCAGCAGAAGCGCCAGCCTCGGGAACCCGCTCCACGGCGACTGGTGCCGCCTGAGCCCCCTGCTGTGGAGTGCCTTGCGAGAAGGTCACCTGAACGGCAAGGCCCGGAGCGGTGCTGGCCACGCAAGCCGGTGTCGTCTTAAGGGCCTTCCAGGGCGCCAGGTCAGTCAGCCCATGGCTTCGCTTGCTGAGGAAAAAAGAAAAATCACGGCCGGGACATACGAATGAAAAGCCAGGACAAAGACATTCCAGGATACTCACCCGCTCCGGGCCATGATCAACCGTGCCTGGGGGAGGTCTCTCGGATCTCGACCCCTGGCGACGCCGCCGAGGACCGCTTCGCCGGCAGCTTCGGCATCACCCTTGCTTTGGGCGCCCTGGACGCCTGGGAGGCGGGCTGCTCAGGCACTGCCACGACGACCTGGGGGCCGCTCCCCTGCGCTGCCGGCGTGGGCGGCGGCTCTCGGGGAGCAGACGCCCCGGCCTGGCTCCCCGGGGTCGCCTCAGCTCCTCCAGCCGAGGGGTCAAGTACCCTCTCGGATTGCCCCCGCTCCTCAGGCCGGGACCCCGGCGCCCCGACTCCGAGGACTGACGGCATCAACCCGCTCGGGGGCTGGATTGATGGCTCCTGGCCTAACCCCAAGTCGGGGCTGAGGCCAAGGCGGGCAGCCATGTCGTCTTCCTTGTCATCATCTTCATCATCGTCATCGTCGTCGGGCGTTTCCGGCGACGGCTCCCTCGGGAGCCCCTCTCTCTCCTGCCGGTGACGAAGCTTTTCCAAGGTGTCCCGAGCCCGCCTCCGCTCGCGGGCCCGGGCCTTCTCCGCGTCCTTCTTCTTTTTCTTCTCCTCCGCGGCGACCCGCCGCGCTGCTCGGTCCGCCGCATCTTGCGGGACCCGTGGCAGGGAAGACTTGTGCCACCCTACCTCCTGAAGACGGGTGGAAATCCCGACCTTAGAAACCAGGGGCAATCCGACGCTAGAAGAAAGAAGTGGACACTCACCAGAGTCACGCACCCTTGGTCAGGGCGCATCAAAGGCTGGGAGAAGGCGCTGGGGTCCGGCTTCCCCAACGCAACAGACACCCGCCCGTGGAGGACGTCGAGGGGAAGAGGATCAGAGGACATCCGCGAGCCCTCCAAGTCCGCCTCTGGTGTCATTTCCCAAAGCGGCAGCCGTCGCTCCGCCAAGGGAAGCACCCTCCGGCGGTGGATGGCGGCAATCACCCCGGCTGCGGTGAGTCCCCCCTTCCGCAACGCCTCTAAGGCCTTGAGGAGGGGTTCGAGGTTCTTCTGTCTTTCGTGAGGGGTCCCGTGGCGCCAAGCATCAGCGGCGGCGGTGACTACTCGCTGAGAGAACGGCGGGAGCAACTCGCCATCATTCCGGAGGAAGAACCACCGGCGCTGCCACCCCTTGTTTGAGGACGCGAGGATGGCGGGAATATACAGCGACGCCCGCGACTGCCTCAGCAGGAGGGTGCAGCCGTCGGCCCGCACCGCTGCGCGGACCTTCCTCTCCCCCGTCGGCGAGGCAAAAAGCTCCGCGAAAAAGAGATGGGTCCACAGATCCCAATGGGGGGCAATCCCCAAGTACCCCTCGCACACCGCTACGAAGATGGCGGCCTGCGAGATGGAGTTGGGGCTGAGGTTGTGCAACTCCACCCCGTAGTGGTGCAGGATCGCCCGCATGAAGCGGCTCGCCGGCACACCAAAGCCCCGCTCGTGGAAGGAGACGAAGCTCACGATGTACCCCGGCGGTGGGGATGGAGCGGCTCCGCCCACGGGGGGAATCCATTCCGGTCGCTGCTCATCAGTGAGAGGGCGAAGTAAACCCTCGCCAACGAGATCCTCTAGATCACTCGCCGTCACCGTGGAGAAAGGCCATGGGTCGCGCGGCGAGATGATGGTCACCCGGTCAGCCATCGCCGCGCGGAAGGGGTGGCGGCGCAAAGGACAGGGAGGGCGGTTTCCTTTTCTCTGGCTAAGTCTCTCAGGCTACGAAAAACCTAAGAGGGAGACAGGAAGCAGAGCAAAGAACCATCGCCAGACCCTCTCCCGAGTATATGAAGACCAAGGCGCGACCGGTTCAAACGTTCCGCCCGGACCGGACGTGGGATTCAAAAACGCGAAGCGAAACAGCCGTCCCTCGAACGGCTCGTGCACGTGCAACGGTCGCCCCTCCAACCACTCGCCCCGTCGCATTAACTCCGCGGCGGGACACGCGGCGCCTTTGGCAGGAGAAGCGGGCGACGCTTCGCCTTCGACCGCGTCCAAAAAAGGTACGCCGCGTCGTTCGATTTCGTATCCTTTTCCGTTTTTCCTCTTTCTCTCTCTTGCAACAGGGACCGGGAAAGGGGGATACCCCGAAAAGGATCCTTCCCCGAGAAGGAACCAGGCTCCAAGCCCCCCTACTGATCAGAGGTTCGAAGGCTAGCCCCCCAGAAGGGTTCAACAGCCGCCTCAGATCGCGTGGGCCCTACACCCACTACTGGTCAGAGGTTCGAAGGCCGGACCCTCGAAAGGGTTCAACGACCGCCTCAGGCTACTCGGGGCTCCGCGCCCAAAACTGATCAGGGGTTCGAAGGCTGGCCCCCGAAAGGTTCACAGCCGCCTCAGACACCGAGCGAGGGATGACCATGGGTACGTTCGATACATAACCAAGGCTCGGGCTGCGCTCCCGAGGTACCCTAGGACATTTCTGAGACCAGCGGGAACGATCTTGTAACATAATCCCATCAGAGGGAGGCATCGAGCCCTCGGACCCCGTCGCCAGGGGACCGGGTCTGGCAGATCACCCGCAGGTACTTTTGGGCGTGCCTCTGGGCCCCTAGCCGACCCCTAACGAATGGGGCACGGACGTCCACTCGGATCACCCGCTTGCAGCTCAACGGAGACACCATGTTCGATGCCCATCGTGGGCAACATGACACTTTCCCCCCTCCTCCTTGCGGAAAGGCGACGCAGGGGCGTATGTAAAAAAGCCGAGTCTGTCCCTGATCGCCCTCTCGCCCTATGCAGAGGCTCGGGGGCTGCTCTCGCAAACCCGGCTCCGGCCGAACCGTTGACAGCGTCAACATACCAGCCCGAGAACTTGGGACCCGACCGTACACCTGGGCTACGGCCAGCTCGCATGAGGGAACGACCAGACCAGCCGAAGCATTACACGAGGCATTAAGACCTCGAAGGAGTGAAACCACTCCTCCGAGGCCTCAGGGGCTACACCCGGCGGGTGCGCTCGCGCGCACCCACCGGAACAAAACGCAACCGAGAAAGGCTGGTCCCCTTGCAAAAAAGTGCGACGAAAGCCTCCAAGCGAGTGCAAACACTCCCTTCGAGGCTCGGGGGCTACTGTCGGGGACCATAATTAGGGGTACCCTCAAGGCTCCTAATTCTCAGCTGGTAACCCCCATCAGCACAAAGCTGCAAAGGCCTGATGGGTGCGATTAAGTCAGGGATCAGTCCATTCGAGGGACACGATCACGCCTCACTCGAGCCTAGCCTCGGACAAGGGCAGCCGACCCCGGAGGATTTCCGCCTCGCCCGAGGCCCCCCTTCAGCGGCGAACATATTCCCGGCTCGCCCGAGGCCCTGCCTTCGCTAAGAAGCAACCCTGACCAAATCGCCGCACCGACCGACCAAGTCGCAGGAGCATTTAATGCAAAGGTGGCCTGACACCGTTATCCTGACGCGCGCCCCCCAGCCGGCAGAGCCGAAGTGACCGCCGTCACTTCGCCGCTCCACTGACCGGCCTGACAGAAGGACAGCGCCGCCTGCGCCACTCCGACTGCAGTGCCACTTGACAGAGTAGGACTGACAGGCAGTCAGGCCCTGCCGAAGGCACCATAGGAAGCTCCGCTTCGCCCGACCCAGGGCTCGGACTCGGGCTAAGTCCCAGAAGACGGCGAACTCCGCCCGACTTAGGGCTCGGACTCGGGCTAAGTCTCAGAAGACGGCGAACTCCGCTCCGCCCGACCCAGGGCTCGGACTCGGGCTAAGTCCCGGAAGATGGCGAACTCCGCCCGACCCAGGGCTCGGACTCGGGCAAAGTCCCGGAAGACGACGATCTCCGCTCCGCCCGACCCAGGGCTCGGACTCGGGCTAAGTCCCGGAAGACGGCGAACTCCGCCCGACTCAGGGCTCGGACTCGGGCTAAGTCCCGGAAGACGGCGAACTCCGCTCCGCCCGACCCAGGGCTCGGACTCGGGCAAAGTCCCGGAAGACGACGATCTCCGCCTCGCCCGACCCAGGGCTCGAACTTGGGCTCGGCCCCAGAAGACGATGATCTCCGCCTCGCCCGACCCAGGGCTCGGACTTGGGCTCGGCCCCAGAAGACGACGAACTCCGCTTCGCCCGACCCCAGGGCTCGGACTCCGCCCCAGCACCAGCCGGCGATCTGCGCCTCGCCCGACCCGGGGGCTCGGACTCGACCTCGGCTTCGGAGGAGCTTCCACATCGCCCAACCTAGGGCGCAGACCAGCCACGTCAACAGGAGGCACCATCATCACCCTACCCCGAGCTGACTCGGCCGCAGGGAACAAGACCGGCGTCCCATCTGGCTCGCTCCGCTAGATAGGCAATGATGGCGCCCCGCATGCTCTGTGACGACGGCGGCTCTCAGCCCCCTTACGGAAGCAAGAGGACGTCAGCAAGGACTCAACCGCTCCGACAGCTGTCCCTCCGCCAAGCTCCATTGCTCCTCCGACGGCCACGACATCACACCAGCTGGGTGCCAAGATCTCTCCGGCTGCCACAACGGCATGTACCTAGGGCGCTAGCTCACCTCCGCTAGACACGTAGCACCCTGCTACACCCCCCATTGTACACCTGGATTCTCTCCTTACGCCTATAAAAGGGAGGACCAGGGACCTCTGAGAGAGGGTTGGCCGCGCGGGGACGAGGACGAGACATGCGCTCGCTCGGAGCCGCTCGCTCCCTCTCCCGCGTGGACGCTTGTAACCCCCTACTGCAAGCGCACCCGACCTGGGCGCGGGACGAACACGAAGGCCGCGGGATTCCCACCTCTCTCACGCCGGTCTCCGGCCGCCTCGCTCTCCCCCCTTCGCGCTCGCTCTCGCGCTCGACCCATCTGGGCTGGGGCACGCGGCGACATTCACTCGTCGGCTCAGGGACCCCCCGGTCTCGGAACGCCGACAAGCAGTCTGGTGTATCCTGACGTTGCAGACTAACTTCTGACTTCTGTGCTGCAGACTGCGCCGCAGTCAGCGCAGTCGACCGTTGCTCCGTTGTCTCACTGGACAATCTGGTGGCACACAGGGCAGTCCGATGAATTTTAGTGGATGAGCATTGAGAAAACCGAGAGCGGCCAGTTCGCGGAGGTGCTTCAGCCTGGGCACCGGACAGTGTTTGGTGCGCCGCAGGCTGCACCAATTCCGTTTTGCTCCGATCGAATAGCATTCCCTAAATCATTTTCTTTGTATGTTTATATGAACTTTAATGCACTTGAGAAAAACATCCACTAGGCAAACTAGTTAGTCCATATGGTTTGTGATGGACGTTAAACACCAAAATCGATTATAGAAAATGTTGAGGCCATTTCTCTTTCAGGGTGTGACTTCCTTTTGCTATTTTTTGTTTTTGGTTATTTGGTTACTTGGATGTTAAGCATATAGCGCTTATCTGATCGCGATCAGTTTATCCAATCGCGAGCAGATAAGGGTCCAAGTCCTTATCTAACCGCATCCTAGATAGGATCACGAGCCTATCGGTTCGCGGATGCGGCCCTATATAAGGCGTCTGGTAGCCATCACTAGAATATATCCTTAGCACAAGTTAGGTTTTTTCCTCTGCTTTCTTCTGCACCGCCATTGCAGTCCTCTTCATCCCGAGCATCGTTGTGCATCTACGATTAGGAGAGCATGTCTCCAAAACCTGTTGCCTTCGAGATTTTGCACTAGGAGGAGGCAAATAAGGTTTTTGGAAAGCGTCTTCACGTGACTGCTCGTTCTATTCTCATCAACCCTGCTGTCGACGTCGTCTATCAGTATGTCTAATCAATATGCATCATCTGATCTAATCTTATACTTTAGTTTATCTATTGTTATAGATGTGTTCTGCGTACTGTTTACTAGCCTATTAGGGAACATCCTACTAGTTTATTTATTGTTGCTCATAATTTATATTCAACATTTAATCTAGAATGTCTACTTTTCAACACAAGACACACTCAAATATCTCACATTGAAAGATTGACCTAAGGATCCACTATGATAGAACCACTCATATAGGTTTGAGTCTTGTGAACCTCCCCTGGTACCAACCAAAGGGAGATTCGGCTCTAAGTAAATATTGGATATATGGAGCCATCTAGAGAAGTCGACTCGGTACTCAAATGACTCATGGCATTTTAAGTCTCATATGCATTATGAAGACTAGGCTCGAAATGCCCTAAGGCCCCTATTGGTAAAACATCCTAAGTCCCCAAAACACCTTGTGTTGCAGAGCACTAGCTTGGAGATAGGTCCCTACGACCCTAGTGCCACAAGACACCCATGAGACTAAGTCCTCAAGACGACATGCTCTCTAGGGCGCTTGCAAGTATTAAGTACCCGGCCCCTTCGCGCCTAGGGCACCGAACCATATAAGCCCATGGGGTCCCTTATGACCTAGGACACCTATCAGTATAAGCTCCTAGGGTCCCACATGCCATAAGGAACCTAATGATGTAGGTCATCGAGACCGCTTCTGTCCTAGAGTAATAAGGAGCAGCAATATGATTTTTAAGGATTTGTGGTTCTATTTAGTCATTAAGACGAGCGAAAGATCAATTTACTAGGTCTCTAAAAATATGCAGTAGAAAGTTTGGGAAAGTTCCACTTGTGTGAACAAACTAGCAGCAGACATCATTAGGCTAGTAGATTCTGAGTTTAGAAGTGTTCATCAAAGGCTGCAGTCACCTAGGTTTACACAATTCTTTGACAATTGCATTGATTGCACACATATCCAAGTGGTTCCCACTAGCAAAGTAGTTCAATATATTGGAATACATGGGTGCAGTTCTTAGAATGTTTTGGCCATATGTGATTTTGATATAAGGTTTATTTTTGTTATGGTTGGATGGTCGGGATCACTTCATGACATGAAAATTTTCAAAGATGCAATTGAAAAATATGGAGATAGGTTTCCACATCCTCCTCAAGGGAAATTCTATCTTACGGACTCGGGGTATCCAAACCATATTGGTTATCTTGCTCCTTACAAAGCTACAAAATACCATTTTCCTGAATTTTGACATGGTCCAATGCCAAGAGGTAAGGAATAGAATTTTAATTATGCACATTCTTCTATCCGAAATGTAATTGAAAGGTCATTTGTTGTTTTGAAAATGAAATGGAGGATTCTATTAGATCTTCCTAGTTATCGAAACAAAGCAAAATAATTATGTGATGTATGGCACTTCACAATTTTATTAGGGAGAGTTATTTAGGAGATAAGAATTTTGATTTGTGTGACCATGATCGTGAAGGTGGTGAGATAAGTAGTCAAGAACATGCAGCCGATTCAGTGAAAGGTGAAGAAGATCGCAATATAAATCAATTTTGTGATTGGACAGGTGATGGTTTGTTTAGTAGAATGTAATATTCGTAATGTGTTATAAATATTTGAACAATTATGGACCCTTGTGTTGTAGTATGTACTCTGTGTAATAAAAATTTTGTGTATGAGTTCTGTGGATGTTAGGTGTTTCAAGAATGCTGAGACGTAGGGAGCAAACTTCTGGAAAAATTATGGTGGTTTAGAAATAGGTTGGAAGGTGCAAGGGGTATTTCAATCTTCTTGCATTGCATTTAATATGTTCTGTTATGTTTAGTTTCTGGAACCAAATAGGTTGGGGACTAAACTTTAGTCTCAGGACAAATATAACCAGACCCTAAAGCACTGATACTATAAAATATAGGCTCATATTTGTGTGTGTGTAAGTATGACATACGAGGCCCTAGGCCCAATTGGGAAAGCCTGTACCAAGGCTGCTGATAGATGAACCTGACATCCAGGCCTAGAGACCCCTGAACAAGATGGATGGACAAAACTTTCGATCGATCGAGAAAATGTGCGCGGCGCACGTCCAAGGCTCCAGATTGTCGTGCTACTTTTTCAATTACACTTGCCCAAGCATTTCCCATTTCCATTTCTCAATCATCAATCACATTGTTAAATATATCACATACATTTACATTGCATGTACGTGACATTGTTGTAGAATAGAAGAGAAGTATTTCCCCTTCCAAACAAACAAAAAAAGAAGGGAAAACGAAGTTCGTAATCGTAGTATCGAACACACAATCATGTTTCCCTTTCCTCGATCCTCTCTTCTTCCCGCGGAAAACGAAGGAAGCCCACGCATCGCCGAAGGAGCTTGTCGATCGCTCGCTCGCGGGCCTGCCCCGATCACCTGTCGTCGTGGTCGTCCAGCTGCGACGGGCTCCTCCAAAAGCCGGTGCCGTAGAACCTCGCCCACACCTCCTTCTCCAGCTCCCCCTTCTCCTCCAGCTGCAAGGCGGGCTTCACGGGCAGCGCCACCGCATCGGCGGCGCCGGCATCCACCTCGACGACGCCGGTGTCGTCCACGAGGAGCTCGTAGATCTCCGTGGCCTGGCCCGCGGAGGCAGAGCGCCTGCGGCCCTTGCGCACGCGGGCGGCCTTGCGGCACAGCGCCGCGGGCGCGCGCACCGTGGCGAGCACCGCGACCTCCACCATGACGCAGGGGAAGCAGCAGCACACGGCGGCGCAGCCCGCCGCGGTGCCGCCGGCCACCTCGCTGCAGGAGCGGTGCTCCCTGATGTTGAGGTCGCTGTCGCAGCGCTGAGGAGGGCGGCGCCCCGGCCCCGGGCGGCGGGGTGGGAACGCCGCCGACCGCCGCAGCTGGTGGTGATGGTGGTGGTGCAGGTGCTGGTGCTGGTGCCCCATCGACAGCGGGCCCTGGTCCCGCTCCCGGACCTGCACGAGCCCCCGCGGGCGCTGGCGCAGGGCGTCATCGGCCCTCGCCGCCGCCACGGCCGCGGAGGTTGCCGGGCACGACGCCTCGGAGCGGCGGTGCTGGTGGTGGACCCTGTCGGACCGGACGGCCGCCATGGCAAGCTTTGGCTGGCCCTCGACGCGCGGCGCCCGCCCAAGATGGATCGGATGCCGCGGAAGGAAGGCGTGGGTGGAGGAGACGGGCCCGCTGAGTTATACATAGTAACAGGGGGCTGCGACGGGGGCTTGCCGGGGTCGGCGGCGGCGAAACCGCCTGGCCGCTCTCCAAATTTGGCTGGTGGATGTGGATTGAAGAGTAGAAACGACCGGGCAACCGAGCTCCGAGCCCAAACGATGCATGGTAGCATGCATTGCGTGCACGCAGCAACCACGCGTTCGTTTGAGAGACAACAATGCAACATGCACACCAGTCGCAGCTGCGCCTACCTACCGGCCGTTCAAAACTGCCATTACCTGGCTGGAATCCTTGTGTTTTGTGCGTGTGGCCGTGTGCCAGAATCCAATCCATGGTACGCCGGCGCCATGTTCTCGCCGCGCGTCGACTTGGCCCGCCACGTCATTGCCTTCGGACACGCCCTTGTTGCCTCGTGGAGTCGTGGGCGTGGACATTCCTATGGCATTGATCTGATCAACCAGCCATGCGACAATTGAATGAGTGCAGATCTTCAATTCATACGTTCCTTACGCACCAGTTTTTTCCTCACCTTACCCTGAAACTCGATTCAGTTTCAGACAATTGAATGAAATCCATAAATTGATAGTGAGCTCTGAGTTCAATGGCAGCATGTCAGTGAAAGTAAGTTTTCATGCAACAAATTACCTTATCTTACTTTAAAAAAAAAACGAGAGTGTAGAAATTTAGATCCCAAAGTCTGTACAGAATCCAAGACAACCCATGAACCCAACTAGTAGTTCATGGAACAATTCAGATTCGTGCAGGAATGTGAGGACGGACTAGTAGGTGGCAGGCTACAGTTTTGGACTGACCAGCAAGTGTCCATCCAACGAAAGAGAACACTGAATCAGTTAAACTTAAACACCACACGCTGCGGGCTACAGAAATGCATGGTCACTGTCCACACGAGTCATTGGATGCTGAGAAAGAAGGATGCAAACTTTGTACATCTCAAAAGTTGCGGGAGTGGCAGAGATCTTTAGTCTGTAGAACACAATGTTAGCCATCATATATGTATGACTATAGTTTCCTAATCATAGTGTTTGTGGTTTTGACCCAATCATCGATATCTGTTGAAGCAGATCGACACCACATGTTGTTTGCAAAAGTGCAAAGTGCTATCCATCCATGTTCAGCAGCTATTCATCAAGCAAACCTCGCTATCATCCCAAGTTCAGCAAGTAAGTTGAAGTTCAAACTCCATATAGTTCACTAGCATATCAAATAACAAGTTCATAGCCTTAGCATATCACCAGCAGATCATGATATACAGGGGCGAAGCCAGGATGCGAAGACAGAGGGGGCAGGCATAGCCTCCAAGCGACCAAACAGCAAGGACGCAATATAAAAATGGCAAGGGAACCAACCAGTGGCGGAGCTCCGTAAAAATAACGCCCCGGCCACTCTATAAATATAGCGAAGTTTTACTCGTCTTTTAATTTTTCGCACTTTAGGGGTAGAAACATTTAAAACAATTCAGTGGAACTGTGGCAGATAGGGAAAAGGAATTAGACATTCGGGAACAATTACTTACAATAGAGTAGAATCACAGGCGCGTGGCAGCAGGCAATCAACACTAAGCACACAGCTCTCGCCGTTCAGGTGGTCGATGCCCATTGACCAAGGAGGCGTTCCGCCCTCGCCTATGAATAAGAAAAGAAAAGAAATCAGATTGAGGAAGTTGTATAGTTTGGGAAAAGATGTAATGGCAGGGGCATATTTGGGCGGTGGCGTGGCGTCAGTGCAGGCCGTGCGCATCATTGCTACAGGGTCGCAGGGACGCTGGAGGCAGACTGGCGGATGTGAAGGTCAGACTGGCGGTGGCGGATGCCTGAGTCAAAGCCCGCCCAGCCGCTTCGGAGGTTACTGTCTTGTGCCCTTGTCGGATTCGTAGAGCCTGAAGGCGTGGAGAGCGATAGAGGACTGAATGTAGGCGGCGCGTCGCTGGCAACATAGGAAACACAGCCGCACATGTTTGTGAAATAGTTCTGGATGGTTGCAAACATCAAGTTGAAAATGTGGCAATTGGCACTCTAATTGCATTCTTTCTTGATTTGAGAAATCTATAGGATAATACTTTTCCACTAGAGAGCATACCTTTTCTATGTCAAAAGAGTCAAGTATTAGATTCAAGGAAGCACAAAGTGATGATACTTTTCTACTAGAGAGCATACTCGTTGGGGTGCCAGGCCCACTCCGGCCCCCCTGGTGGCTTCGCCACTGATGATATAAGAGGCACATAATATAACTGAGCCAGATATATTTTACCCACGGGTTTGTAGGTTCACATAGCAAAAGAACACACCAATACCCACAAACCGAATGGGTACAAATTTATTCCCATTAGGCAGGTTCCATCGTTAATAGGCTATATCTGTCACCACCTCACTATCGACCAGTCTGTATCTACCAGTGCTGCCCTTTATCTTCCCTAACTTTCCAGTGCACAACCTTTACTATCAACCTACAACCACACCATCTTTTCTTTTACAGACTCGTAGAAGGCGATTTTTAATTCACTAAAGTATGAAAAACACGAAACAAACATTTAAAAAAATACATAGCTCGTTAAAAAATAAAACTACATAAATTAAACAAAATTCATAAAATTTGACATTTTAAAAAAAAATAAAATTACAAAGTTCTTATGTAGTGTGGCGACCGTGACCGCATCTAAGAATCGGTTTCTATTGTACCACATGGTGTTCTTATGCTTGATGAAATTCCTAGAGTTGATAGACCATGTGATTGCAGAACCATGTGGTACAATAGAAACTAGTTTTTGGATGGAGATGAAAGTTTTGTAGTTGGGACTCTACCTCGGATCCAGATGGAAACAGAGGTTTAGAAGACCCTAAACCCTAAATAGAAATGAAAGTGTGTGAATGAAAGAGAAGACTTGAGAATTAGAGGTGGAAGTTTCATAGTTTGGACTCCACCTTGCATCTATATATAAACGGAGGTTCGAAAGACCCTAAACACTAACACAAAGACGGAAGTGTGTTAATGAAGGAGAAGACTTGACAATTAGAGGTGGAAGTTTCATAGTTTGGACTCCACTTTGGAACCATGTATAAATGGAGGCTCGAAAGACCCTAAACACTAACACAAAGATGGAAGTGTGTGAATGAAGGAGAAGACTTGAGAACTGGAGGTGAAATGTGTGAATGAATGTGTTGACACCTTTTTTGGGCGCCAAACACTAAACAAGAACCAACGGTGGTGCTCTCTGCACAGGAGCGGACGGTCCACGGCCAGGGGCCGGACAGTCCGCGACCTGGCGCAGGGCTAGGGTTTCCTGCCCGATGGCCGGACGGTACGCGCACTGGGGCCGGACGGTCCACGCGTACACAGGGGGTGGCGAAGGTCGCCGGCGACGCCTGGATCTCGCTCCCGGAGGGACCCCGTCGGAGAGGAGAGATCCTCGGTGTTGTCTAGGCTCGGCAGGCCAACCTAGACTCCTCTAGTCGGCGTAGAGTCGAAGAGAAGCGAGGAATTTGAGGATTGGAAGACTAACCTAGAACTAGACTAGAACTACTCCTAAGGATAAATGTAAATTGTATTGATTGAGGGTTCGATTGATTGATTAAATCGACAGTATTCCTCTGTTTTATAGAGAATGGGGACTGGACCCGTTACCAACAAAATCCTGAGCTAATCTCGTGATTTTCATCAACAAACATAGCAAGAAACTCGGAACCCTAATCTGTTCTGCGCGCGCGGACCATCTGGCCCACAGGCGCGGACTGTCCGGCCTCAGGGCCAGACCGTCCAGTGCTCTTTTTGGTGCCCAACATATTGAGAGCACCTAGAGGGGGTGAATAGGTGATCCTGTAAAAATCGACAACTAAATAGCCACAAAACTTTGTTAAGTGTTAGTACGGCTAAGTAGTGAGCTCTTGTGACCACAAGTATCACGGAAAATCAATCACACAAGACACGTGAGTTTATCCCGTGGTTCGACAAGTATAACACTTGCCTACCTCCACGTTGTGGCATCCCAATGGATGAGGGTTGCACTCAACCCCTTTCAAGTGATCCAATGATCAACTTGAATACCACGGTGTTGTTCTTGCTTATCTCTTTTCCCGTTTGCGAGGAATCTCCACAAGTTGGAGTCTCTCGCCCTTACAACAAAGATCAAAGTGAAAGCACTAGAGTAAGGGTGGGAAGCAACACACACAAATCCGCAGCAATACGCACACACACAGCCAAGACTTGAGCTCGAATGAATCGCAACAAGTTCACCACTAGAACGGAGCTCAAATCACTAACAAAGTCAATCAAGTGCGCGGAGACGGAGTGTGGAAGACTTAGAATGCTCAAAGTATGCTTAGGTGACTCCTCCATGCGCCTAGGGGTCCCTTTTATAGCCCCAAGGCAGCTAGGAGCCGTTGGAGGCAACTTTGGAAGGCAAATCTTGCCTTTTGTCGGGTGGCGCACCGGACAGTCTGGTGCGCCACCGGATAGTCACTGTAGCTGTCCGGTGCGCGATCTCCTTCCTTTTATGGTGCATCCGACCGTTGTAGATTCTCGGTAGTTGACGCACCGGACACTGTCCGGTGCACACCGGATAGTCCGGTGCCCCCTGTCGACCGTTGGTGTGCCCACGCGTCACGTGCGGATTGCGTGGCCATCCGTTGGCGCAGTCGACCGTTGGCTCACCGGACAGTCCGGTGCCTCACCGGATGGTCCGGTGAATTATAGTCGTACACCGTTGAACGTTTCCCGATAGCGACGACTTCGCCGCGGACGACTCACCGGACCGTCCGATGCACCACCGGACCGTCCGGTGAATTATAGCTGTACGCCGCTGCCAATTCCCAAGAGTGGCCTGTTCACCGAAGGCTGGCCTGACGCACCGGACACTATCCGGTGAACCACCGGACACTGTCCGGTGCACCCAGACCGAGTTGCATTTGGCTATACACAGCCAACTCTTTTCCAAACCAATTTCTCCTGTTTCTAGCACTTAGACACAATACATTAGTACTCAAATCAATGTACTAAGTCTAGAAACGTACCTTGTAATATGATTTGCACTTCTTCACTCTTTGGCATAAATTAGCACTTAGAGAAAATGTGTTGGACACTTAATCACCAAAACACTTTGGAAATGGCCCAAGGGCACATTTCCCTTTCAATCTCCCCCTTTTTGGTGATTTATGCCAACGCATCAAAAAGCAACTAAAAGAAGTGCAATATCAATGCAATTGAGAACAAGAATTGTTTTTTATTCAAATTTGGCATGTTTGGATCATTCTTTGCCACCACTTGGTTTGTTTTGCAAATCAAATTCAATTTCCTATCTCTAAGTCAAACACACTTGTTGAGGCATAAAGAGAGGTATTCCAAGATAAATTGATCAAAGATCCAAAAACTCCCCCTTTCCCATAATCAAACGTTCTCCCCAACTTTTGACAATAAGAGACAATAAGAGTATTTTGACAAATCAAAAAGTTCTAACTCTACTCTTTTCGAAATTTCATATTCTAACTTTACTCTTTTCTAAATTTCACAAGTGGTAGCTGACCCATTTGCTTTGGCCTTAATTTCTCCCCCTTTGGCATTAAGCACCAAAACGAGATCATTCTTGGCCCTTTAACCTCATTGCCTCACCAAAATTGTCAATTAAGAGCAAAAGGCAATAAGAGCATAGATAAGAACTTGGAGTTAATACCGGAGTGTAGTGGAAGTCTTTGCATGGTCCAAGTTCACCTTTCCCTTTCAATCCACTTTTGAGACTAAAACAAGTAAACTCAAACACAGGGTTAGTCTCAAAGGGTCAAGTTGTAGCATGCCTCCCCCTAAATAAGTGCATCACTTGCAAATGGACTTGTGAGGTCCGGGGATCATGGTTACAACTTGAGCACCACAAATGAACAAAAATAGATTGAAATGCATAAATTACATGATCAAAGGCATAAAACACATGTATGCTATAGATCAATCCAAGTTACGCGAATCTAGGACATTTAGCTCACTACGCAACCTGCAAAACCTTTTCTCATCTAAAGGCTTGGTGAAGATATCGGCTAGCTGGTTTTCGGTGTTGATATGGTACACCTCGATATCTTCCTTTTGCTGGTGGTCTCTCAGGAAGTGATGACGGATGTCTATGTGCTTAGTGCGACTGTGTTCAACAGGATTATCCGCCATGCGGATTGCACTCTCATTGTCACATAGGAGTGGGACTTTGCTCAGATTGTAGCCAAAGTCCCAGAGGGTTTGCCTCATCCAAAGTAGTTGCGTGCAACACTGTCCTGCGGTAACATACTCGGCCTCAGCGGTGGATAGGGCAACGGAAGTTTGTTTCTTTGAACTCCAAGACACCAGGGACCTTCCTAGGAATTGGCACGTCCCTGATGTACTCTTCCTATCAACCTTGCACCCGGCATAATCAAAGTCTGAATATCCAATCAAGTCAAAGGTAGACCCCTTTAGATACCAGATCCTGAAGCAAGGCGTAGCAACTAAATATCTGAGAATCCACTTAACGGCCATAAGGTGACATTCCCTTGGGTCGGATTGATATCTAGCACACATGCATACGCTAAGAATAATATCCGGTCTACTAGCACATAAATAAAGCAAGGAACCTATCATAGACCGGTATGCCTTTTGATCAATGGGCTTACCTCCTTTGTTGAGGTCAACATGTCCGTCGGTGCCCATTGGTGTCTTTGCGAGCTTGGCGTCTTTCATCCCGAACCGCTTGAGCAAGTCTTGTGTGTACTTTGTTTGGGAGATGAAGGTGCCGTCCTTGAGTTGCTTCACTTGGAACCCAAGGAAGTAGTTCAACTCACCCATCATCGACATCTCAAATTTCTGAGTCATCACCCTGCTAAACTCCTCACAAGACTTTTGGTTAGTAGAACCAAATATTATGTCATCGACATAAATTTGGCACACAAATAGGTCACCATCACAAGTCTTAGTGAAAAGAGTTGGATCAGCTTTCCCAACCTTGAAAGCATTAGCAATTAGAAAATCTCTAAGGCATTCATACCATGCTCTTGGGGCTTGCTTAAGTCCATAGAGCGCCTTAGAGAGCTTACACACGTGGTTGGGGTACCGTTCATCCTCAAAGCCAGGGGGTTGCTCTACGTACACCTCCTCCTTGATTGGCCCGTTGAGGAAAGCGCTCTTCACATCCATTTGGAACAACCTGAAAGAATGGTGAGCGGCATAGGCTAACAAAATGTGAATAGACTCTAGCCTAGCCACAGGAGCAAAAGTCTCCTCAAAGTCCAAACCTGCGACTTGGGCATAACCTTTTGCCACAAGTCGAGCCTTGTTCCTTGTCACCACCCCATGCTCGTCATGTTTGTTGTGGAACACCCACTTGGTTCCCACAACGTTTTGCTTGGGATGTGGCACTAGGGTCCAAACTTCATTTCGCTTAAAGTTGTTGAGCTCTTCCTGCATGGCCAACACCTAGTCCGGATCTAGCAAGGCCTCTTCTACCCTGAAAGGCTCAATAGAAGAGACAAACGAGTAATGCTCACAAAAATTAGCTAGACGTGAGCGAGTTGTTACTCCCTTGCTTATATCACCCAAAATCTGTTCGACGGGATGATTCCTTTGAATCTTCGCTCGGACTTGAGTTGGAGGGGCCCATGGTGCTTCTTCCTCCACAACTTGGTCATGTTGTGCCCCCCCCCCCTTGATCACACGCCTCCTCTTGAAGAACCTGTTCATCATCTTGAGTCGGGGGATGCAACATCGTTGAGGAAGAAGGTTGATCTTGCTCTTGGTGTTCCTGTGGTCGCATCTCCAATCGCCATGGTGCGAATTGCGTCCGTTAGAACATCATCTTCATCTACATCATCAAGATCAACTTGCTCTCTTGGAGAGCCATTAGTTTCATCAAATACAACATCGCTAGAGACTTCAACCAAACCCGATGATTTGTTGAAGACTCTATACGCCTTTGTATTTGAGTCATAACCTAACAAAAACCCTTCTACAGCTTTGGGAGCAAATTTGGAATTTCTACCTTTCTTTACTAGAATATAACATTTACTCCCAAATACATGGAAGTATGACACGTCGGGTTTGTTACCGGTTAGAAGTTCATACGAGGTCTTCTTGAGGAGGCGATGAAGGTAGACCCGGTTTATGGCGTGGCAAGCTGTGTTCACAGCTTCCGACCAAAACCGCTCGGGCATCTTGAATTCTCCAAGCATCGTCCTCGCCATGTCTATGAGTGTCCTGTTCTTCCTCTCTACCACACCATTTTGCTGTGGTGTGTAGGGAGCGGAGAACTCGTGCTTGATTCCTTCCTCCTCAAGGTACTCCTCCACTTGTAAGTTCTTGAATTCGGACCCGTTGTCACTTCTTATCTTTTTCACCTTGAGCTCAAATTCATTTTGAGCTCTCTTTAGAAAGCCCTTGAGGGTCCCTTAGGTTTCTAATTTTATCCTGCAAAAAGAATACCCAAGTGAAGCAGGAAAAGTCATCAACAATAACAAGACCATACTTACTTCCCCTATGCTGAGGTAGGCAACAGGTCCGAAGAGGTCCATGTGAAGTAGCTCCAGAGGTCTTGATGTGGTCATCACATTCTTGCTGTGATGAGCGCTTCTCACCTGTTTGCCTGCTTGACAAGCTGCACAAGGTCTATCTTTTTCGAAAAACACATTTGTTAGACCTAACACATGTTCTCCCTTTAGAAGTTTGTGAAGGTTCTTCATCCCAACATGTGCTAGACGGCGATGCCACAGCCAGCCCATGCTAGTCTTAGCAATTAAGCATGCATCTAGATTGGCATCCTCTTTTGAAAAATCCACTAAGTAGAGTTTGTCGTCTAGTACACCCTTAAAAGCTAATGAACCATCACTCCTTCTAAAGACAGACACATCTACATTGGTGAATAAACAATTGTAACCCATATTACATAGTTGACTAACGGAAAACAAGTTATACCCGAGCGATTCAACTAAGAACACATTAGATATGGAATGCTCGGATGAAATAGCTATCTTCCCTAGTCCTTTAACCTTGTCTTGATTCTGAGAGCACCTAGAGGGGGGGTGAATAGGTGATCCTGTAACACTTCAAAAACTTAAGCCACAAAACTTGGTTACTTGTTAGCACAGTAATATGCCAAGTGGCTAGAGAAGGATCTCAACACAACACAATAACTAAGAGATATCAATCACAGAGATGGCACAGTGGTTATCCCGTGGTTCGGCCAAGACCAACGCTTGCCTACTCCACGTTGTGGCGTCCCAACGGACGAGGGTTGCAATCAACCCCTCTCAAGCGGTCCAAAGACCAACTTGAATACCACGGTGTTGCTTTGCTTCTCTTAATCCCGTTTGCGAGGAATCTCCACAGCTTGGAGCCTCTCGCCCTTACACAAGATGTTCACGAAGAATCACAGAGCAAGGGAGGGATTAGCAACTCACACACGACACAAAGATCACAGCGAATACGCACACGCAAAACCCAGACTTGAGCTCAAGAGACTAGCACACTAGAACGGAGCTCAAATCACTAAAATGTCGAACAAGTGCGCGAGAATGAAGTGTGAGTGATCAATGATGCTCAAAGGATGCTTGGTTTTCTTCTCCATGCGCCTAGGGGTCCCTTTTATAGCCCCAAGGCAGCTAGGAGCCGTTGAGCACAAGTTTGGAAAGCCATTCTTGCCTTCTGTCATCGGGGGCACCGGACAGTCCGGTGCACACCGGACACTGTCCGGTGCCCGATTTCCTTCCTTAAATAGCGAAGCCGACCGTTGGCAGCCTGAGAGCCGTTGGCGCACCGGACATGTCCAGTGCACACCGGACAGTCCGGTGCCGTCTTCTAGCCGTTGGCTCGGCCACGTGTCCCGCGCAGATTGCGCGGCCGACCGTTGGCCCGGCCGACCGTTGGCTCACCGGACAGTTCGGTGCACACCGGACAGTCCGGTGAATTTTAGCCGTACGTCACCGGTGAATTCCCGAGAGCAGCCACTTCGCTCGAGCCAGCCTGACGCACCGGACACTGTCCGGTGCACCACCGGACAGTCCGGTGCTTGCAGACTCAGCAGATTCTTGGCTACTCGAGCCAAGACATTTCCAATTGGATTTTTCCTGTTTCCAGCACTTAGACACAATACATTAGTCCATAAAACAATGTACTAAGTCTGAGAAACATACCTTAATTCTTGATTTGTACCTTGTCCACCTTTTTACACTTAGTAACTTGTGTTGGACACTAAATCACCAAAATACTTAGAAATGGCCCAAGGGCACATTTCCCTTTCAGATTCCCATCTCCAAAGATGATTGAATCTTGGGAATCTTTTTTCTTGACGTAGGAGGTGAACATCTTCTTCTCCCCTGTCATATGGTTTGTGCATCCGCTGTCAATAATCCAGCTTGAGCCCCCGGATGCATAAACCTGCAAGGCAAATTAGGCTTGGGTTTTAGGTACCCAACTCGTGTTGGGTCCTACAAGGTTAGTAACAATAGCCTTTGGGACCCAAATGCAAGTATTGTCTCCCTTGCATTTGGACCCCATCTTTCTAGCAACCACTTTTTCATTTTTACATGAAAGTACATATGTAGTGTTGCAAGCATGAAAAACAGTGGTAGATTTATTACACACTTTCCTAGGAGCATGAGACACAAAATTTCTCCTAGGCCTACCATTAACATTAGAACTTGAAGCAACCATGGCATGTGAGTCAAAAGCACTATAACTCCTATTATAATGAGAATTTCTAGAAAATTTTCTTTCATGGTACATGAAAGCATGATTCTTTTGACTACTACTAGCCATAGGGGCCTTCCCTTTCTCCTTGTTGGAAATGGGAGCCCTTTGACTTGTTAAGTTCTTAGCTTCCTTTCGAAAGCCAAGTCCATCCTTAATTGAGGGATGTCTACCAACGGTGTAGGCACCCCTAGCAAATTTTAATTTATCAAAGTCATTTTTGCAAGTCTTAAGTTGGGCATTAAGACTTGCCACTTCACCATTAAGTTTTGTAATAGAAGTAAGGTGCTCAACACATGCATCAACATCGAAATCCTTACACCTATTACAAATCACAACTTGCTCTACACAAGAACTAGATTTATTAACTACTTCTAGCTTAGCATTTAAATCATCATTAATCCTCTTTAAGCTAGACACAGTTTCATGACAAGTAGATAATTCAGAAGAAAGCATTTCATTCCTTTTAACCTCTAAAGCAAGAGACTTTTGCACACTTACAAATTTATCATGCTTTTCATATAAAAGATCCTTTTGCTTTTCTAAAAGTCTATTCTTTTCATTTAAAGCATCAATCAATTCATTGATCTTATCAACTTCAGTTCTATCTAAACCTTTGAATAAACTTGTGTAATCTACTTCATCATCACTAGAGTCATCATCACTTGAAGTAGTATACTTAGGGGTATCTCGAGCGCTTACCTTTTTTCTCCTTTGCCATGAGGCAGGTGTGGCGCTCGTTGGGGAAGAGAGATGACTTGTTGAAGGCCGAGGCGGCGAGTCCTTCGTCGTTGGAGTCGGACGAAGAGCAATCCGAATTCCACTCTTTGCCTAGGTGCGCCTCGCCCTTCGCCTTCTTGTAGGCCTTCTTCTTCTCCCTCTTCCCGCTCTTTTCTTGTTCCTGGTCATTAGCATTATCGAGACAATTTGCTATGAAATGACCAGTCTTACCACATTTAAAACAGGAGCGCTTCCCTTTGCTTTGCTCTTGTTGGGATGCTCCTTTCGTCCTTTTAGCGCCGTCTTGAAGCACTTGATGATGAGGGCCATTTCATCTTCATTTAGCCCGGCAGCTTCAACTTGTGCCACCTTGCTAGGTAGAGCCTCCCTGCTTGTTGCCTTGAGTGCAACGAGTTGGGGCCCATAGATGGGCATTGGGCCATTCAATGCATCATCAACGTATCTTGCTTCCTTGATCATCATACGCCCGCTCACAAACTTTCCGAGTATTTCCTCGGGTGTCATCTTTGTGTACCTAGGATTCTCATGGATTGAGTTCACAAGATGAGGGTCAATGACAGTAAAAGACCTGAGCATAAGTCAGACGATGTCGTGGTCCGTCCATCTCGTGCTTCCATAGCTCCTGATCTTGTTGACCAGGGTCTTGAGCCTATTGTAAGTTTGCATCGGGTCCTCCCCCCTGATCATCGCGAACCTTCCCAGCTCGCCTTCCACCAGCTCCATTTTGGTGATTATGGTGGCGTCATTCCCCTCATGTGAAATCTTAAGGGTGTCCCATATTTGCTTGGCGTTGTCCAAGCCGCTCACCTTGTTGTATTCATCCCTGCACAATGATGCTAACAAAACAGTGGTAGCTTGTGCATTTTTATGGATTTGTTCGTTAATGAATACAGGGTTATCCGTACTATCAAATTGCATTCCATTCTCAACTATCTCCCAAATACTAGAATGGAGAGAGAAAAGATGACTATGCATTTTGTGACTCCAAAAAGCGTAGTCCTCTCCATCAAAGTGTGGAGGTTTACCAAGAGGAATAGAAAGTAAATGGGCATTGGAATTATACGGAATACGAGAATAATCAAATGAAAAATTTGAGTTAACCGGTTTCTTCTTCTCGTCGTAGTCGTCGTCTCTTTGGGAAGAAGAAGACTCGTCGCTGTCGTAGTAGACGATCTTCTTAATGCGCCTCTTCTTCTTCCCGTCCTTCTTCTTATGACTCGAGCCAGAGTCAGTGGGCTTGTCGTCCCTCGGCTCGTTGAAGATGGACTCCTCCTTATCATTGACCACCATCCCCTTTCCCTTAGGATCCACCTCTTCGGGCGATTAGTCCCTTTCGTGAAGAGAACGGCTCCGATACCAATTGAGAGCACCTAGAGGGGGGTGAATAGGTGATCCTATAAAAATCGACAACTAAATAGCCACAAAACTTTGTTAAGTGTTAGTACGGCTAAGTAGTGAGCTCTTGCGACCACAAGTATCACGGAAAATCAATCACACAAGACACGCGAGTTTATCCCGTGGTCCGGCAAGTATAACGCTTGCCTACCTCCACGTTGTGGCGTCCCAATGGACGAGGGTTGCACTCAACCCCTTTTCCCGTTTGCGAGGAATCTCCACAAGTTGGAGTCTCTCGCCCTTACAACGAAGATCAAAGTGAAAGCACTAGAGTAAGGGTGGGAAGCAACACACACAAATCCGCAGCACTACGCACACACACAACCAAGACTTGAGCTCGAATGAATCGCAACAAGTTCACCACTAGAACGGAGCTCAAATCTCTAACAAAGTCAATCAAGTGCGCGGAGACAGAATGTGGAAGACTTAGAATGCTCAAAGTATGCTTAGGTGACTCCTCCATGCGCCTAGGGGTCCCTTTTATAGCCCCAAGGCAGTTAGGAGCCGTTGGAGGCAACTTTGGAAGGCAAATATTGCCTTCTGTCGGGTGGTGCACCGGACAGTCCGGTGCGCCACTGGACAGTCACTGTAGCTGTCCGGTGCGCGATCTCCTTTTCTGGCGCATCCGACCGTTGTAGATTCTCGGCAATTGGCACACCGGACACTGTCCGGTGCACACCGGACAGTCCGGTGCCCCCTGCCGATAGTTGGCGTGCCCACGCGTCGCGCGCGGATTGTGCGGCCGACCGTTGGCGCAGTCGACCGTTGGCTCACCGGACAGTCCGGTGCCTCACCGGACGGTCCGGTGAATTATAGCCGTACGCCGTTGAACGTTTCACGAGAGCAACGACTTCACCGCGGACGACTCACCGGACCGTCCGGTGAATTATAGCCGTACGCCGCCGTCAAGTCCCGAGAGTGGCCTGTTCACCGGAGGCTGGCCTGGCGCACCGGACACTGTCCGGTGAACCACCAGACACTGTTCGATGCACCGCTGGACAGTCCGGTGCACCCAGACCAAGCTGCATTTGGCTGTACACAGCCAACTCTTTTCCAAACCAATTTCTCCTGTTTCTAGCACTTAGACACAATACATTAGTACTCAAATCAATGTACTAAGTCTAGAAATGTACCTTGTAATATGATTTGCACTTCTTCACTCTTTGGCACAAATTAGCACTTAGAGAAAATGTGTTGGACACTTAATCACCAAAACACTTTGGAAATGGCCCAAGGGCACATTTCCCTTTCACATATGCCCCTGCCTTTTGGTGGAGCTGAGCAAACCAAAAGCAACTAACTCGATGCGATTACATCGGTTCTCTCAAGCATCTTGCCACATACTAGGATGGTACTGTTTGAGGAAACGCCCATTCAAAGCCTTGGGTAAATCTTTGCCTTGTAATGTTTGCAATAAATAGGCGTTACCAGACATTACCTGTTTTACTTTATATGGACCCTCCCAGCTTGGCGGCCATTTCCCAAACTTTTGGTCTTTGTTTCTTAGAGGCAGGATGGTCTTCCACACCAGGTCCCCTACTTGAAATGACTTTGCTTTGACCTTCTTGTTGTAGGCCCTAACTACCATGATCTTGTCATTTTCTATTTCCCCCAAAGCTGTCACTCTTTTGTAGGTCACCTCATCAATATTATCCATCATTGAATTATAATAATCACCAATGGTTAGATCATTTTGCCTGGCGAACCTGACAACATTTAAACTTATTTCCACAAGCAATACTGCTTCCTGCCCATAGACAAGCTCAAAAGGAGATACTTTAGTAGCGATGTGCTTAGATATTCTGTGAGCCCACAAAGCCTCGGACAAAATCTTATGCCAATGCTTAGGATTATCGGATATCTTCTTTTTTATCAAGTTAATCAATGTTCTATTACTAGACTCGGCCTGTCCATTGGCCTGAGCGTAATATGGAGATGAATTGAGCAACTTAATTCTATATAATTCAGCGAACTCACATACCGCTTTTGACATAAAAGAAGTCCCTTGATCCATAGTCAAGGTCTTTGGGGAATGCCAAATCTATGAATAATATGTTCAGTTATGAATTCAATTACCTCCCTGTGTGTCATGTTCTTCAGAGCAACGGCTTCAGTCCATTTGGTAAAGTAGTCAGTGGCAACTAACACGAACTGATGCCCTTTTGAAAGGCCAAGGCTTGATGATAGGATGTAATTCGGCTACAGGGACTAACTGTAGGTCGCCGAATTTTTGATACACTTGGCATCCTTTGTAGTACTTGAAACAATCAGCTATCATGTTAGGCCAATAAAAGCCAGACCTTCGCAACAACCACTTCATCTTTGGAGCCGATTGATAGGTACCACAAATCCCTTCATGTACTTCGGCCATGGCTAATATAGCATCACCTGGGCCCATGCATTTAAGTAGGATGTCGTTGACTGTTCGGTGGTAGAGTTTATCACTCATTAAAACGTACTTGAAAGTTGTATGCCGAATGTTCTTATCCGTCCTAACACTGAGATTTCGTAAATAATTAATTATGGGCATCCTCCAATCACTTGTATCGGCTTCATTATCAGCCGAATCAATTAGAAGGACTTTCCTGGTAACCCCGGACAGTCCGGAGCTTTCACTCGGACGGTCCATGACCTGAGAGATTAGCCTTGTACCGGTTATCGAATCTTCAGTGTTATGAAATTTCCCTCGCTTTATCCGATAACCTGACGCATCTTGTGCCAAATTGTTAGCCATGTGATTCTCAACTCTAGGGATGTGCCGAATGCTGAATTCGTCAAGAGAATGAATTATGTCCCAACACTTTTCAAGGTAACTATTTAGAGTACCATCAAAACATTGACACACTCATGAAAGATCAAATTCATAGCCCGCTGATAAGTAGCACCAACATTTTTCAGACCAAATGTCATTACAACCCACTCAAATAAACCAATGAAGCCTGGACATATAAAGGCCGTTTTAGACACATCTTCTTTGGCCATAAAAATCTGATTATATCCGGCATTACCATCAAGAAAGCTAATAATTCTATTCCCTGATGCATTATTGATTAATGTGTCGGTTATGGGCATGGGATATTCATCTTTATGAGTTGCTCTATTTAAATTGCAAAAATCAATGCATACTCTAAGCTTACCTGACTCCTTCTCCACCGGCATAATATTGGATACCCACTCTGCGTATCTGCAAGGTCTAATAAAATTAGCTTCTAGTAGCCAGTGAATTTCGTCCTTAATTCATGGGAGAAGGTCTGGACAAAATGTTCTAGCTTTCTTCTTGAAAGGTCTGAAACCGGACTTAACGGGCAGCCGATGCCCTACGATCTCATGGCTTAATCCCGGCATCTCAGTGTAATTCCAAGCAAAGCAATCCGAATATTCTTTCAATAGACCGATCATTTCATTTCTAGGACCGGTCTCCAGGGTCTTGTTCACAAAAGTCGGCCTTGGAGTTTTACCATCTCCTATGTCGATCTCCTCTAAAGGATCGGCTGATGTAAACCCCTGTCCTAATTTATCGAGATCTCTGAATTCCTCTATTATGTCCCCCACAGAGGAACCAGATGATCTTTATGTGATGTCGGACTTTCCGGTCTTAGGGGCCGGATCATCTGTGATACTGTCTTTACGTTGTGGTAGATGTTCGGTCTTAAATACCGAACTGTTTTGTGAAAGACCGGACCATCCGGCCTCAGAAGCTGAACTATCCGTGACCAGGGACTCATGTATTTCGTGTGTACTCATCATTTAAACTTTATTTAGGATTTAGCCGATTTTCCATCGGCTCTAAGAATGAAACCCTTCTTATCTATACTTATGAACTGATAATCAGAAAAATCTACTCCTGTGAGACACGTAGCAGTCTCATAAGTCCAAAGTACAGGGGCATCGACCACAGCGATACAGGCCGATACATCAGCATGTACTTGTTCTACTTCGTCGCCTACCCATTGTAGTAACATTTGATGCAATGTAGAAGGTACACATTGGTTAGCATGAATCCAATCCCTGCCTAGGATTAGACTATAATTTCCTTCTACATCAGCGACGAAGAATGCAGCAGCAAGGGTCTTAGTCCTGATGGTTAATTCAACGGACGTGACTCCCCTGGTTTTGATCAAACTATCAGTTCCAACACCGCTGAGGGTCATGTTGGTCTTGACAAGTTCATCATCTTGTTTACCTAATTTTCCATACAATGAATAAGGCAATAGATTTACAGTCGCCCCCCATCTACCAACATTTTAGCAATCGGTATCCCATCAATGTGATCGTGCACGAAGAGCGGCTTTAAATGATTTACTGATTCCTTTGGTTTAGTGAAGGCGGCTTCTTTAGGACCAAAATCAAACTAGGCAACGACAGGTTCATCGTCGCCGACAATAGTACAATCGGCGGAAAATGAAATAACATTTACATCCATACCTAGGCACTCTGGAGAAGCTTCGTAGTCGACCAGGTCTTCTCCCAGTAGGTCGTCCTCCTCCATTGGTGTCGGCACGTCGTCAGAGGCGTCCTGGTGTGGTGCGGATGGTCCGAACTCAGGGGTCAGACGGTCCGCGCCTTGTGCAGATGGTCTGACCTTTTCAGCCAGGCTATCTGCCATATATGCAGGGTGCTGCACAAGTGTCATTTTATTTTCTATTTTTGTGGTTGTTCGCTTTTCCTCAACGGCCTTTGGTCTCCATTTCTTTTGCGGTGGCGAGTACTGTGGATGTGTGTCATTGAATATCTTTTCCGCCTCCTTCTCCTGGCTCTCCTTCGCTCTTAAGCGCTGTAATTTTTGCTTTTAGGATCGTGTCAACCCCGATGGGCACCATCGAGGCATGGAGTATTTTGGATCGGCTGTTTTGATGGCAGTTGTATCCCCTTTTTTGGTTGTGTTGGCCGATTCACCAAAAATCATCGGTCCTTCATTATTTTCTTGTATGATGACATCTGTAGTACCTATTTTGATGATATCCTTTTTTGTTGTTCTTTCAGTTGCTGCTGGCATATGCCCCCTTGCCGGATTGGTTGGCCTTTGAGGCCGAGTAGTCCGGCAATCTTGTTGGGCCTGTGCCTGGTGACCAGATTGAGCGGCGCTCAATCGGTCTTGTACTGGAGGTGCCAACCTATTGAATACGGATGTTTGGGGTGCCCCCCAAGCGGGATACTATGGCATTCCAAATAGTTATGGTGGCATGCCCAACATTTGATTTGGGACATATGGTGGAGGTATGTATGTGTATGGATATGGCATATGTGGATATGGGGGCGAAGGTGTCCTTGCAGGTATGTTAGGTCTTAATTGGATAGTATGACCTTCCATTTCTTCCGATTGGTGAGGTGGTCCAATCGGTCTTACCTAATGTTGCTCATGAATGAGCGAGCGAGGTCGCTTCGCTGGCCGGTCACTGGGACCTGCCTTCTTTTTCACATATTTAGACAATAATTGATCGAAAGTCGGGCCGGATTTGATCGACCGACTAGCTGCCTTGAACGTATTAGTTTTCCACGTTGTTGGATCTTTTATGGGCTTGGCCCATTTATTGAATAAACTCTATGGTGTGTAATGGTGGAGAATACCAATAGTACCACATTGGAAGTCCAAGGGTCTTTTGGCTTGACTTATATGGTGGGATTTATTCTACCTAAATTGAGAAGTCAAGAAATGGATAAGGGCATGCCACACGCGCGCGCGCGCCGCCGCCGGCCGGGCGGGGCGTGGCGTGGCGAGGCGAGGCGAGGCGAGGCAGGCAGGCAGGCAGGCAGGCAGGCGAGCGGGCGTGGTGTGGTTGTGTTAATTTTTAGCACTCACTAACCGCGTTAACCTTTCAATTGCCTGTCTCTTCGTCAGCCGAGTGACCCTGTCTCTTCGTCAGCCAGCCGAGTGACCCTTCTCCTTCAGCTGACCGACTCATGGCGTGACTCGGCGAGTGCTGGCCGACTCATGGTATGACTCGGCGAGAGCTGACCGACTCTTGGCGTGACTCGGCGACCTTTCCCCTTCAGCTTCCCTCTGCGAGAGGATAAATAGAGGAGCACCCCTGTCACTCGGTACACGCGAACACACCACTTTTAGAATCACAGTCCAGCCGCCGAGTGAGGGTATTTCCATCTCGTAACTCTGCGCGCACAGAGAAGCGAGAGGGCAGGTGCCTCCGAAGCCGGTGCCGTTCGAGACCTTGCACGGGGGATCGGCAATTAGGTTTTTGGGGAGCGCCTACGCGACTGCCCAAAACATCTGCGACATGACAAAGGAAGTTGGACAAGGATCTGGATCAGATCGCATGGAAGGGTATGATCAGTTTATTTCCTTACTGTTTTGTGTTCTACAGATTATATATGTTTTATATATTCATCTGTACTGTTTCATGTATAGCAAAGAGTTTATCTCATCTGTTCTGTTACCTTATAATGTGTTATATCTGTTTGTTTTAATTTTACAATCATGTTGTTTATGTTTCTATTTGTTTATTTTCAATTGTTCAGTCAGTTTATATGTTTATCGTATTTATATGATCTATATGATTCATATGATTTGTGTTCTCATGATCCATATTGTTATGGATATGTTTGAGATTACGATTTCTATGGTTAAATATCTTTTATATGTCATCATCATAATATTAATTTATGGAATTAAAATGATACGGAAAATGCCTATAATTCTAACAATCCAAAAACCTAATGTTAGGCATTTTCTGTCAGAGGTTTTGCTGCTGTGCTAAAGCCTGATCCTTTTGATGGTAAAAACTTCTTGATATGGAAAGCTAAGATGGAATTGTGGCTAACTGCAATGTCTTGTTTTCATGCCGCTGAGGGCAAGCCTGCCAACTTACCTCCTGAGGATGAGGCTAAGTTTAAGGCTGAAGACAACCTCTTTCGAGGAGCAGTAATTAGCGCACTGGATACAAAATTCCAGAAAAGCTATATCATCCTTCCCACAGGGAAAGAGCTGCGGGATGCTCTTGTTGGAAAGTTTGGAGTTACTGACGCTGGTAGCGAGCTGTATCTCATGGAGCAGCTGTATGACTACAAGATGGTTGAGAACCGATCTGTAGTGGAACAGGCTCATGAGTTTCAGGCACTAGCTAAGGAACTCGAACTTTTTCCTTGTCCTTTGCCTGACAAGTTTGTGGCTGGCGGCATAATCGCCAAGTTGCCACCTTCTTGGAAGGACTTTGCTACCTCTCTCAAACATAAGAGACAAGAGTTCAACGTGGAGGAGCTCATTGGTACTCTTGATGTTGAGGAAAGGGCTAGATCAAAGGACAATGGAAAAGGTGTGGAGACCTCTACTGCTAATATGGTGCAGAAGAGAAACTTCCGCAAGTTTAACAAGAAGAAAAACCAGAACAAACCAGAGAACGCAAATAAACCTGTTCATACAGCATAGTTTAAAAAGAAGAACAACAACAACAAGGGAAAGGGAGGTTGCTTTGTCTGTGGCAGTGATCAACATTGGGCTAGAGAGTGCCCTAATCGCAAGTTCACTCAAGACAAGAAATTAGCTAATGTTGTTACCACTGAAACTGAAGGTGGAACATCTGGGTATGGTAATTCTTTACCATTTGTTCTCTCAGTCTGTAATTCACCTGAGTGGTGGATGGACAGTGGTGCAAACATTCATGTGTGTGCTGATGCCTCTATGTTCTCCTCCTACCAGGTCGGGAGGTCTGGCGCCTTGTTAATGGGAAATGGGTCGCGTGCTCATGTTCTTGGTGTTGGTACGGTCATTCTGAAGTTTACTTTGGGAAAGACGGTGCCATTGAAGAGCGTGCAGCATGTGCCCTCTATCAAGAAGAATCTCGTTAGTGCTTCTATGCTATGTCGAGATGGCTACAAAGTTGTTCTTGAGTCTAATAAATGTGTTGTGTCTAAACATGGTATTTTTGTTGGTAAAGGATATGACTGCGGAGGCTTGTTCCGCTTATCACTGCATGATGTGTGTAATAAACTCGTGAATTCTGTTCATTTTTCTAATGAGTCGGATTTATGGCATTCACGTTTTTGTCATGCAAGCTTTGGCTGTCTTATGCGGTTAGCAAATATAAATTTAATTCCTAAATTTAATTTGGTCAAAAAGTCTAAGTGCCATGTGTGTGTTGAATCAAAACAACCCCGCAAGCCTCACAAGGCTGCTGAGGCGAGGAGTTTGGCACCTATAGAACTTGTTCATTCTGATCTGTGCGAGATGAATGGAATTTTGACCAAAGGTGGTAAAAGATACTTTCTCACTTTTATAGATGACTCCACTAGATTTTGCTATGTGTATCTCTTAAAAACAAAAGATGAAGCATTCAATTATTTTAAGGCCTATAAAGCTGAAGTTGAGAACCAACTTGAGAGGAAAATAAAACAGTTAAGGTCTGATCGAGGTGGAGAATATTTCTCTAATGTGTTCGATGAGTTCTGCGTGGAACATGGTATTATTCATGAGAGGACACCGCCATTCTCACCACAATCCAATGGGATTGCTGAAAGGAAAAACCGCACTCTAACAGATTTGGTGAATGCCATGTTGAGTACAGCGGGATTATCCAAGGCATGGTGGGGTGAGGCGATTTTGACAGCATGTCATGTCCTGAATAGAGTTCCAACAAAGAACAAAGAGATCACACCATTCGAGGAATGGGAAAAGAGAAGATTAAATCTCTCATATTTGCGCACTTGGGGTTGCTTGGCTAAAGTGAATGTGCCAATCAACAAAAAGCGTAAACTTGGGCCTAAAACTGTTGACTGTATATTCCTTGGGTACTCTTTTCACAGCACTGGGTATAGGTTCTTAATTATAAAATCTGATGTGCCTGATATGTATGTTGATACTATCATGGAATCAAGAGACACAACATTTTTTGAGAATGAGTTTCCCATGAAGAATACACCTAGTGATACAAGTCATGAGACTACAATTCCCCATGAGCACGAACTATCGATTCCTATAGATCATGCTGAGGATTCTCACGTGTACATCCCTGAGGAGGATGACACTATAGTCACTCGAAAGAGCAAGAGACAGAGGGTTGCAAAATCCTTTGGTAATGACTTTATAGTGTACCTTGTGGAAGACACACCAACTACCATTAGTGAGGCATATTCCTCTCCTGATGCTGACTTATGGAAGGAAGCAGTAAGGAGTGAGATGGAATCTATTATGTCTAATGGAACTTGGGAGGTCGTTGACCGTCCTTATGGTTGTCAACCTATAGGTTGCAAATGGATCTTCAAGAAAAAGCTTAGGCCTGATGGTACAATTGAGAGGTACAAGGCAAGGCTTGTGGCCAAAGGATATACCCAAAAGGAGGGTGAAGATTTCTTTGATACCTACTCACCAGTGGCTCGATTGACTACGATTCGCATATTAATAGTCGTGGCAGCCTCTTATGGTCTTATCATTCATCAGATGGATGTTAAGACAGCTTTCCTTAATGGAGAGTTGGATGAGGAGATCTACATGGATCAGCCAGAAGGGTTCATTGCGGATGGTCAAGAGAACAAGGTGTGCAGGTTGATAAAATCATTGTATGGCCTAAAACAAGCACCTAAGCAATGGCATGAAAAGTTTGATAATACTCTTACAGCAGCTGGCTTTGTTGTAAATGAATCTGACACGTGTGTATACTATCGGTATGGTGGGGGTGAGTCTGTTATGTTGTGCCTTTATGTTGATGACATCTTGATCTTTGGATCAAATCTCAATGTGATTGAGGAAGTTAAAAATCTTCTATCGAGCAATTTCGAGATGAAAGATTTGGGAGAAGCTGATGTCATTCTAAACATCAAGCTTGTTAGAGAAGCTGATGGTGGGGTAACTTTGTTACAATCCCATTATGTGGAAAAGGTATTGAGTCGCTTTGGTTTTAGTGACTGTGATCCTGCTCCAACACCTTATGATCCTAGTGTGCTATTAAGAAAGAATCGGAGAATAGCAAGGGATCAATTGACATACTCCCAGATCATTGGCTCGCTCATGTACCTTGCAAGTGCAACAAGGCCAGACATCTCTTATGCTGTGAGTAAGCTAAGTCGGTTTGTGTCGAAACCAGGAGATGATCACTGGCGTGCTCTTGAGAGAGTATTGCGGTATTTGAAAGGTACTATGACATACGGTATTCATTATACCGGAAACCCAAAAGTGCTGGAAGGCTATTGTGATGCCAACTGGATTTCTGATGCTGATGAGCTTTATGCCACAAGCGGATATGTGTTTCTGTTTGGAGGTGGCGCTGTTTCCTGGAAGTCTTGCAAGCAGACTATCTTAACGAAGTCTACAATGGAAGCAGAACTCGCAGCATTAGACACTGCTGGGGCTGAGGCCGAGTGGCTACGTGATTTCCTATTGGATTTACCGGTAGTTGAAAAACCGATACCGGCTATTTCCATGAACTGTGACAACCAAACGGTGATTACAAAGGTTAACAGTTCTAGGAATAACATGAAGTCTACAAGGCATGTTAAGAGGAGATTGAAATCTGTCAGAAAGTTGAAAAACTCTGGAGTTATAACTGTGGATTATGTCCACACATCGAATAATCTGGCAGATCAATTCACTAAGGGTCTATAACGCAATGTGATAGAAAGTGCATCGAGAGAAATGGGTATGAGACCCATGTGAAATCTACTCTAGTGGTAACCTGCTCTATGTGATCGGAGATCCCGTGAAGTAGAGTGGAGAAACAAGCTAGGAGTAAATTATGAGGAAAGATCCCTTCTTTAACTCATTTCTGATGCACATCTTTCCTATCTGTAAGGCAGGATGGTATTTTACCTTAATGTATTCCAAGAGTCTTATAAAGGTGAGATGTTGTCCTACAGAACATCTTTTGAGGAATACACCTATATGAGTCAGACTGCTGGTCACAGTCTATGGGACTTGGGTAATCCCTAAATACTCATGAAAGGCACTGAAGTGTGACTTATATGCTTCTAAACAGCGGGAATACCCTTTTGCAGCCTAGTATCAGCAAAGGATTTGAGTGAATCTTATTTCGCACAAAACTGTCAATTCAAGGCTTAGTCCATTGTTCAGTTGTGAATGAGTGAAACTCTTATTCTAGATGGATGTTCAACTTAACAGTCTCCATCGAAACACTGGTATATCAAAGGATTGTGATTCTGATACTTCATCGTTACAAACCCTAGAGTTTGGTGGGGATTGTTGGATCTTTTATGGGCTTGGCCCATTTATTGAATAAACTCTATGGTGTGTAACGGTGGAGAATACCAATAGTACCACATTGGAAGTCCAAGGGTCTTTTGGCTTGACTTATATGGTGGGATTTATTCTACCTAAATTGAGAAGTCAAGAAATGGATAAGGGCGTGCCACACGCGCGCGCGCGCGCCGCCGCCGCCGTCGGCCGGGCCGGGCGGGGCGGGGCGTGGCGTGGCGTGGCATGGCGAGGCGAGGCGAGGCAGGCAGGCAGGCGAGCGTGGTGTGGTTGTGTTAATTTTTAGCACTCACTAACCGCGTTAACCTTTCAGTTGCCTATCTCTTCGTCAGCCGAGTGACCCTGTCTCTTCGTCAGCCAGCCGAGTGACCCTTCTCCTTCAGCTGACCGACTCATGGCGTAACTCGGCGAGTGCTGTCCGACTCATGGTATGACTCGGCGAGAGCTGACCGACTCTTGGCGTGACTCGGCGACCTTTCTCCTTCAGCTTCCCTCTGCGAGAGGATAAATAGAGGAGCACCCCTGTCACTCGGTACACGCGAACACACCACTTTCAGAATCACAGTCCAGCCGTCGAGTGAGGGTATTTCCATCTCGTAACTCTGCGCGCACAGAGAAGCGAGAGGGCAGGTGCCTCCGAAGCCGGTGCCGTTCGAGACCTTGCACGGGGGATCGGCAATTAGGTTTTTGGGGAGCGCCTACGCGACTGCCCAAAACATCTGCGACATGACAAAGGAAGTTGGACAAGGATCTGGATCAGAGCGCATGGGAGGGTATGATCAGTTTATTTCCTTACTGTTTTGCGTTCTACAGATTATATATGTTTTATATATTCATCTGTACTGTTTCACGTATAGCAAAGAGTTTATCTCATCTGTTCTGTTACCTTATAATGTGTTATATCTGTTTGTTTTAATTTTACAATCATGTTGTTTATGTTTCTATTTGTTTATTTTCAATTGTTCAGTCAGTTTATATGTTTATCGTATTTATATGATCTATATGATTCATATGCTTTGTGTTCTCATGATCCATATTGTTATGGATATGTTTGAGATTACGATTTCTATGGTTAATTATCTTTTATATGTCATCATCATAATATTAATTTATGGAATTAAAATGATACGGAAAATGCCTATAATTCTAACACACGTACCTATCTCTCGTCGTCGTGGTTTAAAGGTACGCGGTCGTTGCGGGTCTTGAGTATGGCCGGACCGTCTGCTGGAATTCGCCGGACCGTCCGGCGTGGTCCCGGACCGTCTGCGCCTGTGCGTCGGACTGTCCGAGATGCGCAGCACGGGCTCCTGCTCCTGTCCCTTGGTCTGCGCTTGCCCCCCAGTGCCGGAGGCAGTGATGATCACCTTAAGAGTCTCCCCTCCATCAGGAGTCTTCTCGGCCACCACTTTCCAGCAAGAAGTCTTATGATTCCCATCGACCTCTTTTGCATTACCGATGATTATCTCTTTGTCTTTGCCTTTATCGGTTGTGCTTGGCCGAATCAGGACCTTCTTGCCCTCGAAGTCGATCATGTTCATCGGAAAGGGCTCTGTGTCTACTTGCATTTCCTGAAATTTCAATCGTCCTTTGTTAATGGCCTATTGAATCTATCGACGGAATACATTACAATCATTAATGGCATGAGAAAATGAGTTATGCCACTTGCAGTATGCACGACGTTTTAGTTTGTCGGTAGATGGAACAGTATGATTTATTTTAATGTTGCCATTTTTGAGTAATTCATCGAATATCTTGTCACACTTACCAATATTAAATGTAAATTTAACCTCCTCTTGTCGTTTCTTTTGAACCGGCTGTAAGGAGGAGCAAGCAGAAGATTTGGCCTGCTTTGGCCAAACCATTTCAGCAGTGTATACTTCTGTTGATTCATCGTCCGAGCTACTTTGGTCGCATTCTACTATATGGACATTATGACAAATATTTTTGGCAGTTTCTTTGCTTCGGCTTTCACAGGCCAAAGCTCTTTGGTGTAATTGTGCTAGCCTGAAAAATTGGATGCCTTCTAATCTTTCTTTTAAATAATATCGCAACCCATTAAAGGCTAAGCCTGCTAGTTGTTTTTCTACTAAATGGATTTGGAAGCATCGGTTTCTTGTATCCCGAATCTCCGGATGTAATCATTAACTGATTCGTCTTTCGCTTGTCACAAGACCACTAAGTCCACTAAATCTAACTCATAGTCACCGAAGAAAAAGTGATCATGGAATTTTTGTTCTAAATTCCCCCATGACAAGATAGAATTAGGAGGTAATGTAGTGTACCATGCGAACGTGGTTCCTGTTAAAGACAATGAAAATAAACGCACGCGAAATATTTCCGTGTGGCCAATTCTCCTAATTGTGCTAAGAACTAGCTTATGTGTTCGCGCGTGTTTTTTCCTTGGTCACCCAAAAATTTTGCGAATTCGGGTATCCTGGTTCCCTGTGGGTATGGATGGTGATCAAATCGGTTGTCATAAGGTTTCCGACATGATTGCCCCCAGGTACCATGCTTACTCCGAGCTTATCTTGGAACGCCCCGGCTATTTCTTCCCTCACTATATCGATGGCAGCCGGTGCGAGACCACCGGCTCTCTGGTCAAACATAGGTGGGGTTGGCTGGATATTAGCATGTTGTCTTCCCCCATTGGTTTGAGCTATGTGGTGCATTACTATTTGCCCTATATGGCTCATAGGATTGATCGTTCCTTTCCAGCCTTCTAGGCGGGGCCAGAAAGCTTTCCTGAGCTTGGGATTCTGCATTAATGGGCTGATGCATTGCATAGTATGATGGGAAGTGTTGCAGGGACAGGTGAGGATTCAGGTAACAATCCTCCTCAAAAAAAACTCTGCGCCGGACCGTACGGTTGGATACGCGGACTGTCCGATGGTATGCGCGGACTGTCCGACGGTATGCGCGGACTGTTCGACGGTATGCGCGGACTGTTCGGATATGTGCCTGGACCGTCCGTGATTATATGCGGACCATCCGTCGCTGTGTGCGGATGGTCCGACTGGGTAGTTTAGATTATTCGCAGTATGTTGTGGCTCGGGCGCATGTCTGGGTAATTCATTAAAAATGGGTCCGGCCGTTGCTGGCCCGGACGGTCCACACGTGCGGACGGTCCGGACATGTGCAGATCGTCTGATTTACTGCCGATTTGTGGTTGCTCAAGGTATGTATCCATCGACATCCCATAAAGGGGTTGTGACTGGCTGTGACAACCTATAGCCGATGTATTTTGCATGTTTTCCCCTAATTCAATCTCGCGCGAAGGAAAATTTGCAATAGTAGATTTATCAAATGCACGTACTAGTCTCCTATAATCATTTTGCATACCCCCTATGATATTTTGCATTTGTTCTCGTTGTTCATCTACATAATTCTTAAGAGGTTGTATCTCGTTTGTGCTGCTTACCTCGGGGGTAGTCGTTGTAGGTCGAAGCGAAGCCAGATCCGTCGCCCGTTGCCGAACGACCTTGTTATTCCTGTCCACTTTGAAGTTGGCCAGGAATCTCGACTTCGCTTCTTGGATCAGCTGCTACTTGTGCTCCTCGAATTGGAGTTGTTCGTCAGCCGGCAAGGTCTCCCAAGTCGGCTCTATAATGTTGCTTGGGGAAATATCAGAGCTATCTCTTGAACCGGCCATTGAGGGCTGATTTGATGAGTCTATATGTGTTATCCCCAGCGGAGTCGCCAAAAGTATGTTGACACCTTTTTCGGGCGCCAAACACTAAACAAGAACCGGCGGCGGTGCTCTCTGCACAGGAGCAAACGATCCGCGGCCAGGGGCCGGACGGTCCGCGACCTGGCGCAGGGCTAGAGTTTCCTGCCCGACGGCCGGACGGTCCGCGCATTGGGGTCGGACGGTCCACGCATACACAGGGGGCGGCGAAGGTCGCCGGTGGCGCCTGGATCTCGCTCCCAGGAGGGACCCCGTCGGGGAGGAGAGATCCTAGGTGTTGTCTAGGCTCGGTAGGCCGACCTAGACTCCTCTAATCGACATAGAGCCGAAGAGAAGCGAGGAATTTGAGGATTGGAAGACTAACCTAGAACTAGACTAGAACTACTCCTAAGAATAAATGTAAATTATATTGATTGAGGGTTCGATTGATTGATTAAATTGGTCGTATTCCTCTGTTTTTATAGAGGCTGGACCCATTACCAACAAAATCTCGAGCTAATCCCATGATTTTCGTCAACAAACACAGCAAGAAACTCAAAACCCTAATCTGTTCTGTGCGCGCGGACCGTCCGGCCCACAGGCGTGGACCGTCCAGACTGCAGACCGTCTAGCCTCAGGGCCAGACCGTCCGGTTCTCTTTCTGGTATCCAACAGAATGGAAGGACCCCCTATTTATAGGGTGAATTTAGGATTTTTTTTATTTTTTTCCAAATACAAACAGTTGGAATTGAACGAACAAATCGCATGCCGCCACATGGACATTAGATGATCGGTATCGACTGCGCTAGGTTGGAAGTGACCATGGCTCCAACACGCTAATCAGTACCAATCATGTGGTATTCAACATGAGTTATGTTGCCTAGACTGACCAGTTCATAGCCTAACCGACTGGTCGACCATGTCGTCTCACGCTACAACCAGAGGGGTCAATACGGACTACTTGGGCCACCACACCAGCGATCAATACCGTCACACTTGACATTGGTCCTAATAAACCCATAGGTAAGTAAATTGACCTATGCTCATGCTCTAATATAGTGAAACCTATCGAGTTTGGGTTACAGGTACTCAGTACCATCTCTAGTTGCAATAACTGAATGGGTTTGACTTATCTAGATTTCACATCTATCAAACGACCTCCTTGCACTTCTCCTAGTACTCCTAGTCCAATAGGTGTATCGTCCTATGGATGCATGTCGTCTTGGCCTCCCGTATGAAGTCAATGATGGGGATATGCAACGCCGGTGGGCAAGAGAAGTCTTTGTTTGGGTTTGAGCACTTCATGCACTGTGGCAGCTCTCCATGGGACTCGACTCTAGGCAATGGATATGAGGTCCGGATACCAAGGGCGGACCCAAAGGGGGAAAGTGGGCCATGGACCCTCTTGATTTTTATAACCTTTTATACCTCATGTTCATTTACTGTTAAATATAGAAAACGTTAAAATTTTGGTGGACTAAAACATCCATGTTCTAGGCCTCCTCATCAGATTGGCCTAGTTCTCATGACTCCCATCCTCCTACTTGGTCTAGTCCTCACAACTATCTATCACCTCCTTCTCAACGCGTGATCCTACCGATCTTGTCCCTTCTTGGTGCCCCCGCCTCACTCGTCATCATCACGACGTCGGTCCACTCAGTAGGCTCGATCTCGCTCATCGCGATGATGCGACCCATATCCGGTGGTCGGTGAGCTTGGCGAACTAGTGGGCCCTAACTCTCAGTCGGAGATGTCACTTGATCCTACCCTTTCTTGGTGCCCCACCCTTTGAGGAGATTGACATTCAATAAGGTACGCATGACTTCGATTCGGTCAGCAAAAAATTAGTAGTATGTTTGCTTCTTTTGTTCATATATATTTTTCTTTGAACTTGTATCGTGTATTTATATGAAACTTGAATTCTACGCAACACTAGTTTTTATGGTTCTTGCTTGAATTTTTCATGCAATCTTCTTGGTCCCCATGAATTCTTGTCCTACGTCCACCACTATCGGGTACCCAACAAAACCAACATCGACACCGCTCAAGCCGATGAGCACTTCCAACATCATGGCCCATGGAGCACACAAAGACAAGATAGGAATGGAGTAGGGATGGCAGTGGGTCGGATTTTGTTCGGGTATAATAATACCCGACCCAAAAATGTACCCAGGAATTTACAAATATCCATACCCATCAAGCCAATCGGGCGAGAAACTGTACCCATACCCATGCCCACCGGGTATCCGCCGGGTATCGAGTATCGAGTGGATATGTTATTGTAGACTAAATAACATTTAGTCAGTGTTGTAATAAATGCATAAAATATTTTAGTTTCCATCTAAGCACCAGTGCAACACGACGAGAGTGACTATATTTGGCTACACATCCATACAATATCTCAACTCATAATTATCACATCCAATAGATTTAAATTTGAGTCTAGAGAATGAAAGCTTAATGAGTTCATAACATTGTCAATGTCTTATTGGTCTCTAGTACATTACAGTTGACTATTAACATAACACAAATTAATATTCATTAATCAACAACACATGCGCTATGATAAATCGATAAATAAAAGCAGCATGCAGCAACCAGCTCTAGCAGCCTGTACATTGTGTATAGTAGCAGCACAGCAGTAGCCTGCCGCCAGCACCAGCAGCCCATGGTTGTGCCTATGCCCATGGTGAAGTAGCAGCATGCAGCAAGCCAGGATTGTTGTGTCTATGCCCTTGGTTGTCATTCTGCTGAAACTTCCTCCAGCATTTTTAAGCTCCTCAGGCATCCAAAGATAGCAATATGTGCCACTGGGGGTTATGAAGCTAGTTTTTGGCTCATCTTCCTTTGTCATCCAGATTTGGTGGTAGCCAGAGTAACAATCTAGTAGACTCATAAACTCTGAAGAAGCTGCTGCGTCTACTGGAGAATCTATTCTTGGCAATGGGAATTCATCCTTCGGACAAGCCTTGTTAAGATCTATAAAATCAATACACATTCTCCATTTGCCATTGGCCTTCTTCATCATAACAGTATTGGCTAACCATTCTAGGTATTTTACCTCTCTGATGACACCAGCACTGAGAAGTCTTTTCACTTCATTCCGAGCACCTTCGGCTTTATCATCAGACATTTTCCGAAGCCTTTGCTTTCTTGGCCTGAAGGATGGGTCCACATTGAGTGAATGTTCAATTACATCTCTATTGACACCACAGAGATCATTGGCTGACCAAGCAAAGACATCTTTGTTGTTGAATAAAAATCTTATCAAAGTTTTCTCTTGCTCTTCATATAGCTGAGACCCCAGCAGCACCTTTTGCTCTGCTATGTCTTCACATAGAAGCATAGGCTTTGGCTGATCCACCGAAGCAGCCTTCTCTCTTTTGTATTTGTATTGTTCACATGCTTCGATTCCATCTATATTGTGAATTGCTTTTGAGTCTGTCCAATTTCCTTCGACCTTTCTGGCAGCTTCTTGACTTCCATGAACAGCAATGGGCCCTTGTTCTGAAGGTATCTTCATACATAGATATGCTGGATGAAGTATTGCTTCAAAGGCATTAAGTGTTCCATGACCAATGATTGCATTATAGGGGTACTCCATATCAACAATATCAAAGACAACCTGTTTGGTCCTTGTGTTATGAACAAAGCCGAAGGTAATCGGTATTGTGATTTTGCCGAGTGCTACAATCTGCCTTCCTCCGAAGCCACAAAGAGGGTGAGTAGCATCATGAATCTTGTCTTCTAGCTCTTGCATTTGTCTGAAGGCCTTAGCAAATATGATATCCGCTGCACTGCCTGTATCAACCAGAACATTATGGACCAGAAATCCCTTGATGACACAAGATATGACCATAGCATCATTATGAGGGTAATCTTTAAGCTGAAGATCCTCCAGGGAGAAGGTGATTGGGATGTGGGACCATTTTGACTTAATGAAGGGTCCCTGCACCCCAACAAGCTGCACCCTTCTTTACGCTTCCTTCTTCTGCTTCTTGTTAGCCGGTTCCGAACTTGAACCACCTATTATCGGAAGCACCAGCTTCGTAGCTGAAGGTACTTCAGCTTAGTTGTTGAACGAAGCCATCAGTTCAACAGTGGAAGTGAGTTCACCGGAGGTGGGCGCCAATGTTGGGGTCTTATTCTCAAATGCTTCGGCTTGACAGAAGGTAAAGATACAAGCATGACGCACGAGCAAGTACAAGTCCGTGTGAACAGTACGGGGGTACTGTTCATCTATTTATAGTCACAGGGCGCAGCCTATGTGGAATTACATTTATACCCTCTACAATTGATTACATTCATGGCATAAACTATCATGGGTCAATCTGTCTTTTCATCTTTAAGTCGGTGCAACCCTTCATCTTAGGTATGTCACTATGCCGAAGTTCCCTCTAAGGTAGCTTCGGCGTTATTTCCGTGCTGATCTTCCGAAGGTGTTTCTTCTCACAGGACCTTCAGCTTCGGAGCAGACCCCCAACAAGGTCAGAAGACACATGCCTTCACCAGGTTGTTGCTCAGGAAGATCTTCAGCAACACACTCAGGCACCATGGGCTGCTCGTTGTCTAAATAAAGTGATCATGCATTCAATACATTTGGATAAAGACAAATGAACAATACACCAAACATGTACAAACGAGTGAACATATCTCAAAAGAATAGTGTAAACTCAAGAAGTAACTTAGGTTATAGGGTGAACTACCACATTTAGAAGTTTGTTATTTTCTAAGTATTATTTATCTCCATAGGTTACATAATTAGGTTCTACCTATTTTAATGTGGCACAAAAATTATACCAAGGATAGATTCATACTTTGCATATCATTAATTTCACAAAGGTACACATATAGTTACTCTTGGGAAATACACTATTACATAAACTAACCTATAGTCTTGGCATAAAATTACATTGTGCAGATAGTGAATGATCATAATTTATTTGAACAGAGAATAATCCTATGAACATCTTGCAATTTGAATCACTCAATTTGGAGTTCATATGCAAAAGATATGAAATAAACAAGTTTTGGAGTTTAAAATACAAAATTAGGCCTAAATCTGTGATTAAATAAAAGCCTAGGGTTTAATCTGCAAGATTACAGGGCCAGCACGCGAAACTAAGGGACGACGGGTTCTATTACTCGAGAACTAGGGGTTCTTTTTACGAAACGGGAAACCGAAGGCATATCGGGCCTTCCCAACCATCAAAACTCACATAGATGGCCAAGATTAGAACTAGCAGGGTGAGCGCGCGGACGCGGATGCCTGGCATGCGGGGTCCACGAGCCAGCGACTCGAGTGGGCGGATGACTGGGTGCCAGGGCACAACGTTTGACGGGTGGGGCTACGACAATACCGGGCCTGCTGGTCAGCGGCGCGGTGCAAGCGCGGGCGTGGCGACGAGGACGCACTCGCGGGCGAGGCTCACCAGGCGGCGACACAGATCGAGGAGAAAGGGTTAGGCGCTGCGCTGAAGCGTGGGACCTAGGGTCCACCGGTCAGTGACCACGCGAGGGGAAAGAATAGAGGGCAAGAAGTGAGGCTGACGGGCAGGTCCTCCTTATCAGGACCGCCGTCTTCCTCGGTCACGCCAACGGCACGAGCGCCCTGGTCGGAGCCGACGACTCCACGCGGGCGAAGAAGGTACGGGGCAGTTGTGGTTGGCCGAGGGCCTCGATACAACGACACGGTACCGATAGCGGCGGTCACCGGCGGCTAATTGACGGAATAGATAAAACGGGGGGAGAGAGAAAGAAAGAGAAGTCTGGCGGGGAAATTCACCTCGGGTGAAGCGAGAACGACGATGAGGCTTTGCCTGGCAGTGGTGGAGCACGGTTGGGGACGGCGGACAAGCTCTGTTGGGGGCGGATTCGGACACAGGAGGCCTGACGACGAGAAAGCTCCGGCGAGCTTGAAGAACGGACGCGTGCAGCTCGGGTGAGTGTGCAGGGGCAAAATGAATGAGGTAGAGGGGAAGTGGGTGCATGCGGAGACTTGAGGAGGGGGTCGAGATGGCGGTTTGGTGCTGGGGGCGACGTGGGCACGGCGGTCTCGGCGTGCGTGCGCGTGGTCCGCGTGGGCGAGCGGTTGAAGGAGGGGAGGGGAAATTGGCAAGCGAGGCCCGCGGAACAGCGACACAGACGCGTGAGCGCGCAATGGGCCAAGGCACCGACAAGGCGGCCCCACTGTGTAGAGAGGGAGAGGGCCAACGAGCTAGCTAGGTGTAGTGCCGAAAGGACGGACCCACATGGCAGTGAGAGCGGGCAAGAGGAAAGGCGGGCGCGTGCTAGCGGGCCAACTGGGCCGAAAGACCAGAACAGGGGGGAGCTGGGCTTCTTCGGTTTTCTCATTTATTTTTGAATTTCTAATTCATTTTCCTTTTATTTTCTCTGTGAACTCAATTCAAATTCAAGCCAAGTTTCAAATTCAAACCAATTCAAAAATGTGCATCAATTCAAAGAATATTTTAGGCTCAGCATGATGCAAAAAATCATGACTCACATAAGTTTTGATAAAATAAATAATAAATCCCTCACTTAGTTAACCTAATTCTACTCAAAAGGAAGAGAGAGAGACTAGAGAGATACAAAGGGTAACACCTAAATTTGGTAGGCATTTATAGAAGAAATTTTATACCCCCAAATTTAGGGTGTTATGCAAGCGGGGAGGCGTCGCTGCAGAGTATAGGGAGGTCCTCGGGTTGAACTGTTTGTAAAGCTTTTCGGACGAGGGATTCCTATGCTTCCTTCTTCCTGAATGTGTAGCGGGTTTTCTCAAACTAGTGAAACTTCAGAAAGGCCTCATAGTGCTACCCGGCCTCGCTTCCTTGGTAGAGGTGTATGGGGTCCGTACAACCCTATGACAAAAGGGAAACACGACTTGTGGGTAAAGATGCACAACCTCTGCAGAGTGTAAAACTGGTATATCAGCCATACTCACGGTCATGAGCGGCTCGGACACTCATATGATTAATTTACGGAATTAAACTCAATTTGTCATTTGCATTGCATTGTGGGTGTTGTTATTAATCTTGATCTCTTATTTAATTGGGTTGGTATCTACTTATACCTAGTAACTACTTTGGTGAGCTTTAACTATCCTCTTTGGTAAGTCTTACACTTCACATGGGCTCCCACCTTTGGTGAGTTCATGCACATTATTCCCCACAACTTGTTGAGCAATGAATGTATGTGAGCTCACCCTTGCTATACTCATCCCCTAGGTCAAGGACAGGTACCACAGGATGAGACGCATGGAGGATGCTGTGATGCGATCGTGAGAGGTCTAGGTCGTCGTCTCCCAGTCAACTTTGGTTGCTGGATCGTTGTCTTTTGTATGATGTAATTGTTTAATTATTTTGTACAGAACTCCGTTATATATTAATGTTGTGATATTCGTTTTTGTACCATGAATCATCATATGTGTAAGACTTGATCCTAGCACACTTGGTGATTATCTCACGTCCGGGTTTTGGTGCCCCTGAAACCCGGGTGTGACATTTGTGGCCAAGGGAGATGGTGTGTCGACCCTAGTGGGGGTGCTCCCACTAAAGGCTTGTTCGGTTGCACCTCAATCCATATGGATTGAGGGGGATTGAGGGGGTTTCAATCCCTAGTAAGTCAAAAGTCAAAATTTCTCTCAATCCGTATCAATCCCCTCCAATCCGTATGGATTGAAAATATCCGAACAAGCCCTTAGGGTTAGTACTCCATTGAACAAGAAGTGGAATACCTTTGGGCCTATATCAAGCAACACCTAAGGCAACACGACGAGACCACGAGAGAAGTCGAAGTTGTCGATGCAGCCAAGCTCACGGTCTGAAATGAGAGATAAAATGATACCACAAATGTTGTACCAATGGTGCGGGTACCCATTGCCATCCTTTGTATAGCAATGTTGGCATGGGAGGAAGCAGCAGACCACGAAAACTTCTCGTCAACTAGCTAGAATGTTGTCGTTGCGATAGTGATGCTATGGATGACCACAGAGCTAGAGGATCCCTAGGAAAAGGCCACATACCTCAAGCTGTGGGAATTAATCAAGCACGTGACCACCCAAGACTCCCATAATGCCTCCAAATAGGCCACCTCTTCATTGAGGGGAGTCAGCCAACGAATAGAGCCTGCCAGCGTTGCCCCTAGGATTAGGGCAATAACAACATGAACCACCATCCCTAGATATCACACACCCAGATGCGCTAAAGACTGGGAAATATCCGCAACATATGTGTCACCCTCAACACACAACTCCCTGCCTAGGAATGAGAGAGCAGGCTCGGGGCGTGATCCCAGGTGGAGACAACATCCATGATGACCGGGACAATTGTTTGGGGCCATAGGCGTTTAGCCATGCCATCTGAGCCATTGAGTTTTCTCAGCATTTCTGGCCCCTGGACAAAATTGCCAAGTACGATGGGACTACCAGTTCATCTGTCTAAATCGAGTATTATTGCCTTGCCTACCGCATGGGAGGGACGAATGACGACTGTTGGTCATCCAATACCTCTCCATCCACCTAGCGAAATTAGCTCAAGCTTGGCTCGAGTACCTCCACAAAGGTTGCATCTAGAGGTGGTCCAACATAGAGAGAATGTTCATGGGAAATTTTCTGTGGGACATGCAAGCATTCCTGAGAGCACCTAGAGGGGGGGTGAATAGGTGATCCTGAATAAACTTAAAACTTAAGCCACAAAAACTTGTTAAGTGTTAGCACAAAGATTGCCAAGTGGCTAAAGAGAAGTCTCAACAAAACACAATACCACAAGAGATCAAGCACAGAGGTGACACAGTGGTTTATCCCGTGGTTCGGCCAAGACCAACGCTTGCCTACTCCACGTTGTGGCGTCCCAACGGACGAGGGTTGCAATCAACCCCTCTCAAGCGGTCCAAAGACCCACTTGAATACCACGGTGTTTTGTTTTGCCTTTCACTATCCCGTTTGCAAGGAATCTCCACAAATTGGAGTCTCTTGCCCTTACAAGTATATGATCACAAAGAAGCACAGAGTAAGGGAGGGAAGCAACACACACAAATCCACAGCGAAACGCGCACACACACGGCCAAGAATCGAGCTCACAAGACTATCTCAAAGTTCTCACTAGAACAGAGCTCGAATCACTTAGAATGACAAACGAATGCGCAAAGACTGAGTGTGGATGATCAAGAATGCTCAAAGGTTGCTTGTATGTCTCCTCCATGCGCCTAGGGGCCCCTTTTATAGCCCCAAGGCAGCTAGGAGCCGTTGAGAGCAAATCCGGAAGACCATCCTTGCCTTCTGTCGTCGGGGGCACCGGACAGTCCGGTGCCCGATTTCTTTCCTTAACTGGCGTTGTCGACCGTTGCAGACCGTTGGCAGATCTGGAGCCGTTGGCGCACCGGACATGTCCGGTGCACACCGGACAGTCCGGTGCAGTCTTCCGACCGTTGGCTAGGCCACGTGTCCCGCGCAGATTGCGCGGCCGACCGTTGGCCCGGCCGACCGTTGGCTCACCGGACAGTCCGGGGTACACCGGACAGTCCGGTGAATTTTAGTCGTACGCCGTCGGCGAATTCCCGAGAGCAGCCACTTCTCGCGGAGTCAGCCTGGCGCACCGGACACTGTCCGGTGCACACCGGACAGTCCGGTGCTCCAGACCGAACTGAGTCTTGGCTGTACACAGCCAACTCTTTTCTCCTCTTTTCTTTTCTTCTTCTTTCTGTTTCTAACACTTAGACAAGTATATTAGTACACAAAACCAATGTACCAAGGCTTAGAAACATACCTTTACTTCATGATTTGCACCTTGTCCATCCATGGACATAAATTCACAATTAAGCACATGTGTTGGCACTCAATCACCAAAATACTTAGAAATGGCCCAAGGGCACATTTCCCTTTCAATCTCCCCCTTTTTGGTGATTTATGCCAACACAACATAAAGCAACTAGAATAAGTGCAAACTCACTTCAAATAAAACTCAAATTTATTTTGAATCAATTTTGGCATATATGGATCACTCTATGCCACCACTTGGTTTGTTTTTGCAAATCAAACTCAAATCTCTATCTCTAAGTCAAACACACATGTTGAAGCATAAAGAGAGTCATTCCAAAAGAGATTGATCAAAGATTTCAAAAACTCCCCCTTTTTTCAATAATCAATACTTCTCCCCATAAGAAGCCAACTTTTGATAAGAGAGACAACAAAAGAGTTTTGTCAAACAAAAAGCTCTATTCTATTATTTTCAAAATCTCTCAAGTGGTAGCTGATCCATTATTGCTTTGGCCTTTATTTTCTCCCCCTTTGGCATCAAGCACCAAAACGGGATCAATCTTGGCCCTTTAACCCCATTGCCTCACCAAAATCTTCAATTAAGAGCAAATGGCAATAAGAGTTCATGAGATGGACTTGGAATAAGTTACCCTCTCATCGGAGTGCAGTGGAAGTCTTTCATGGTCCAAGTCCACCTTTTCCCTTTCAATTTTCCTTCGAGACTAAATCAAGCAAACTCAAGCATATGGTTAGTCTCAAAGGGTCAAGTTGTAACACATCTCCCCCTAAACATGTGCATCACTTTGCAACGGACTTGTGAGGTCCAGGGAGTATTCGTACAACTTGAGCACCATAATAAGCAACAAAATGCAGAATGAACATGATCAAGGGCATAAACACATGGATGCTACATTTCAATCCAAGTTCCGCGAATCTAAGATATTGAGCTCACTACGCAACCTGCAAAAGGTCTTCTCATCTAAAGGCTTGGTAAAGATATCGGCTAGCTGGTTCTCGGTGCTAACATAAAACACTTCGATATCTCCCTTTTGCTGGTGGTCTCTCAAAAAGTGATGCCGGATGTCTATGTGCTTTGTGCGGCTGTGCTCAACAGGATTTTCCGCTATTCGGATAGCACTCTCATTGTCACATAGGAGTGGGACTTTGCTCAGATTGTAGCCAAAGTCCCGGAGGGTTTGCCTCATCCAAAGTAGTTGCGCGCAACACTGTCCTGCGGCAACATACTCGGCCTCAGCGGTGGATAGGGCAACGGAGGTTTGTTTCTTAGAGTTCCATGACACCAGGGACCTTCCTAAGAATTGGCACGTCCCCGATGTACTCTTCCTATCGACCTTACATCCAGCATAGTCGGAATCTGAGTACCCAATCAAGTCAAAGTTAGACCCCTTTGGATACCAGATCCCGAAGCAAGGCGTAGCGACTAAATATCTAAGAATTCGCTTCACCACCACCAAGTGACACTCCTTAGGATCGGATTGAAATCTAGCACACATGCATACGCTAAGCATAATATCCGGTCTACTAGCACATAAGTAAAGCAAAGAACCTATCATGGACCGGTATGCTTTTTGATCAACGGACTTACCTCCTTTGTTGAGGTCGGTGTGTCCGTCGGTTCCCATCGGCGTCTTTGCGGGCTTGGCGTCCTTCATCCCAAACCTCTTTAGCAGATCTTGCGTGTACTTCGTTTGGGAGATGAAGGTGCCGTCCTTGAGTTGCTTCACTTGGAACCCAAAGAAGTAGTTCAACTCGCCCATCATCGACATCTCGAATTTCTGCGTCATCACCCTGCTAAACTCTTCACAAGACTTTTGGTTAGTAGAACCAAATATTATGTCATCGACATAAATTTGGCACACAAACAAATCACCATCACAAGTCTTAGTGAAAAGAGTTGGATCGGCTTTCCCAACCTTGAAAGCATTAGCAATTAAGAAATCTCTAAGGCATTCATACCATGCTCTTGGGGCTTGTTTAAGTCCATAGAGCGCCTTAGAGAGCTTACACACGTGGTCGGGGTACCGCTCATCCTCGAAGCCAGGGGGTTGCTCTACGTACACCTCCTCCTTTATTGGTCCGTTGAGGAAAGCGCTCTTCACATCCATTTGGTACAACCTGAAAGAATGGTGAGCGGCATATGCTAGCAAGATACGAATTGATTCTAGCCTAGCCACAGGAGCAAAAGTCTCCTCAAAGTCCAAACCTGCGACTTGGGCATAACCTTTTGCCACAAGTCGAGCCTTGTTCCTCGTCACCACCCCGTGCTCGTCCTGTTTGTTGCGGAAAACCCACTTGGTTCCCACAACATTTTGCTTGGGACGAGGCACCAGCGTCCAAACTTCATTGCGCTTGAAGTTGTTAATTTCCTCCTGCATGGCCAACACCCAATCCGGATCTAGCAAGGCCTCCTCTACCCTGAAAGGCTCAATAGAGGAGACAAAAGAGTAATGTTCACAAAAATTAACTAGTCGAGACCGAGTAGTTACTCCCTTGCAAATGTCACCCAAAATTTGGTCGACGGGATGATCCCTTTGAATCATTGCTCGAACTTGGGTTGGAGGTGCCGGTTGCGCTTCTTCCTCCATCACATGATCATCTTGTGCTCCCCCTTGATCACACGCCTCCTTTTGATGAACCTGTTCATCGTCTTGAGTTGGGGGATGCACTGTTGTTGAGGAAGAAGGTTGACCTCGTTCATCTTGTTCCTGTGGCCGAACGTCTCCAATCGCCATGGTTCGTATAGCGGCCGTTGGAACATCTTCTTCATCTACATCATCACAATCAACAACTTGCTCTCTTGGAGAGCCATTAGTCTCATCAAATACAACGTCGCTAGAGACTTCAACCAAACCCGATGATTTGTTGAAGACTCTATACGCCTTTGTATTTGAATCATAACCTAATAAAAACCCTTCTACAGCTTTGGGAGCAAACTTAGAATTTCTACCCTTCTTCACTAGAATGTAGCACTTGCTCCCAAATACACGAAAGTACGATACATTGGGTTTGTTACCGGTTAGTAGCTCATACGAAGTCTTCTTGAGGAGTCGATGAAGATAGACCCTGTTGATGGCGTGGCAAGCCGTGTTCACAGCTTCCGACCAAAAGCACTCGGGGGTCTTGAACTCTCCAAGCATCGTCCTCGCCATATCGATTAGCGTCCTGTTCTTCCTCTCTACCACACCATTTTGCTGTGGTGTGTAGGAAGCGGAGAACTCGTGCTTGATCCCTTCCTCCTCAAGAAACTCCTCCACTTGAAGGTTCTTGAACTCGGACCCGTTGTCACTCCTAATCTTCTTCACCTTGAGCTCAAACTCATTTTGAGCTCTCCTGAGGAAGCGCTTGAGGGTCCCTTGGGTTTCAGACTTATCCTGCAAAAAGAACACCCAAGTGAAGCGGGAAAAGTCATCAACAATAACTAGACCATACTTACTTCCTCCTATGCTTAGATAGGCGACGGGTCCGAAGAGGTCCATATGCAGCAGCTCCAGAGGTCTTGATGTGGTCATCACATTCTTGCTGTGATGTGCTCCTCCCACTTGTTTACCTGCCTGACAAGCTGCACAAGGTCTATCTTTTTCGAAATAAACATTTGTTAGACCTATCACGTGTTCTCCCTTTAGAAGCTTGTGGAGGTTCTTCATCCCCACATGTGCTAAGCGGCGATGCCACAGCCAGCCCATGCAAGTCTTAGCCATTAAGCATGCATCTAGACCGGCCTCTTCTTTTGCAAAATCAACTAGGTAAAGCTTGCCGTCTAGTACACCCTTAAAAGCTAGTGAACCATCACATCTTCTAAAGACAGACACATCTACATTTGTAAATAAACAATTATATCCCATATTGCACAGTTGACTAACAGATAGCAAATTGTAACCAAGAGACTCAACTAAAAACACATTTGAGATTGAGTGCTCATTAGAAATTGTAATTTTACCTAACCCTTTTACCTTGCCTTGATTCCCATCACCGAATATAATTGAATCTTGGGAATCCTTATTTTTGACGTAGGAGGTGAACATCTTCTTCTCCCCCGTCATATGGTTTGTGCATCCGCTGTCGATAATCCAGCTTGAACCCCCGGATGCATAAACCTGCAAGGCAAATTTAGGCTTGGGTCTTAGGTACCCAACTCATGTTGGGTCCTGCAAGGTTAGCACAAATATCCTTAGGGACCCAAATGCAAGTTTTATCTCCCTTGCATCTTTCCCCTAACTTCCTAGCAATTACCTTCTTACCCTTTCTACAAATAGCAAAGGGGGCATTGCAAGCATAATAAATGGTAGTAGGTTTGTTCACAACTTTTCTAGGAACATGAGCAAAATTTCTCCTAGGCATATGCACAGCATTTCTCCTACACATATCTCTATCATGCTTATAGGAAGAACTAGAAGCAAACATGGCATGAGAATCATAAACATGTGAATCAAAATCATTATAAGCATTTCTAGCATGTCTCCTATCATGGTATAAGAAAGCATGGTTCTTTTTAGCACTACTAGCCATAGGGGCCTTCCCTTTCTCCTTGACGAAGATGGGAGCCTTATGGCTTGTTAAGTTCTTGGCTTCTCTCTTGAAGCCAAGACCATCCTTAATTGAGGGGTGTCTACCAACCGTGTAGGCATCCCTTGCAAATTTTATTTTATCAACTTCACTCTTGCTAGTCTTAAGTTGAGCATTAAGACTAGCCAATTCATCATTAAGTTTTGAAATTGAAACTAGGTGTTCACTACAAGCATTAACATCAAAATCCTTACACCTAGTGCAAATTGTAACATTTTCAATACAAGAGTTACTTGCTACTTCTAGTTTAGCGGTTAAAACATTAATTTCACCTTTTAAAGAAGAAATGGTTTCATTACAAGTAGAAAGTTCACAAGAAAGAATTCCATTTCTTTTAATTTCTAGAGCAAGTGAATTTTGTGAACTAACAAATTTATCATGCTCTTCATATAAAAGATCTTCTTGTTTTTCTAAGATTCTATCCTTTTCATTCAAGGCATCAATCAATTCATTAATCTTAGCTATCTTAGTTCTATCCAATCCCTTGAATAAACTAGAATAATCTATTTCATCCTCACTAGACTCATCATCACTAGAAGAATCATAAGTATTAGCATTCCTAGTGATTACCTTCTTCTCCCTTGCCATGAGGCAAGTGTGATGCTCGTGGGGAAGAGAGCCGATTTGTTGAAGGCAGTGGCGGTGAGTCCTTCGTCGTCGGAGTCGGACGAAGAGCAATCCGAGTCCCACTCCTTTCCAAGGTGTGCTTCACCTTTGGCCTTCTTGTAAACTTTCTTGTTTTCTCTCTTCCCGTTTTTCCCTTGCTCCTGGTCACTATCATTTTCGGGACAGTTAGCAATAAAATGACCAACCTTACCACATTTGAAGCATGAGCGCTTCCCCTTTGTCTTGGTCTTGCTTGTCTGCCCCTTGCGACCATTTAGCGTCGTCTTGAATCTCTTGATGATGAGAGCCATCTCTTCATCATTGAGCCCGGCCGCCTCAACTTGCGCCACCTTGCTAGGTAGCGACTCCTTGCTCCTTGTTGCCTTGATCACAACTCCCTTCCCCTTAGGATCCATCTCTTCGGGCGGTTAGTCCCTTTTGTGAAGAGAACGGCTCCGATACCAATTGAGAGCACCTAGAGGGGGGGGGGTGAATAGGTGATCCTGAATAAACTTAAAACTTAAGCCACAAAAACTTGTTAAGTGTTAGCACAAAGATTGCCAAGTGGCTAAAGAGAAGTCTCAACAAAACACAATACCACAAGAGATCAAGCACAGAGGTGACACAGTGGTTTATCCCGTGGTTCGGCCAAGACCAACGCTTGCCTACTCCACGTTGTGGTGTCCCAACGGACGAGGGTTGCAATCAACCCCTCTCAAGCGGTCCAAAGACCCACTTGAATACCACGGTGTTTTGTTTTGCCTTTCACTATCCCGTTTGCAAGGAATCTCCACAAATTGGAGTCTCTTGCCCTTACAAGTATATGATCACAAAGAAGCACAGAGTAAGGGAGGGAAGCAACACACACAAATCCACAGCGAAACGCGCACACACACGGCCAAGAATCGAGCTCACAAGACTATCTCAAAGTTCTCACTAGAACAGAGCTCGAATCACTTAGAATGACAAACGAATGCGCAAAGACTGAGTGTGGATGATCAAGAATGCTCAAAGGTTGCTTGTATGTCTCCTCCATGCGCCTAGGGGCCCCTTTTATAGCCCCAAGGCAGCTAGGAGCCGTTGAGAGCAAATCCGGAAGACCATCCTTGCCTTCTGTCGTCGGGGGCACCGGACAGTCCGGTGCACACCGGACACTGTCCGGTGCCCGATTTCTTTCCTTAACTGGCGTTGCCGACCGTTGCAGACCGTTGGCAGATCTGGAGCCGTTGGCGCACCGGACATGTCCGGTGCACACCGGACAGTCCGGTGCAGTCTTCCGACCGTTGGCTCGGCCACGTGTCCCGCGCAGATTGCGCGGCCGACCGTTGGCCCGGCCGACCGTTGGCTCACCGGACAGTCCGGGGTACACCGGACAGTCCGGTGAATTTTAGCCGTACGCCGTCGGCGAATTCCCGAGAGCAGCCACTTCTCGCGGAGTCAGCCTGGCGCACCGGACACTGTCCGGTGCTCCAGACCGAACTGAGTCTTGGCTGTACACAGCCAACTCTTTTCTCCTCTTTTCTTTTCTTCTTCTTTCTGTTTCTAACACTTAGACAAGTATATTAGTACACAAAACCAATGTACCAAGGCTTAGAAACATACCTTTACTTCATGATTTGCACCTTGTCCATCCATGGACATAAATTCACAATTAAGCACATGTGTTGGCACTCAATCACCAAAATACTTAGAAATGGCCCAAGGGCACATTTCCCTTTCAATTCCAGTAACCCCTAGGAACTCAAAAGTTGTAATGAACAGATAGACAAGGCCCTAAGGGAATATATCAAGCGGTTCTTCAGACGCTACAATGAGCTGCACAATGTTAGCGACACTAATATCATTGGGGTTTATGGCACCACCAACAAGGCATTAGTGCATACATTGGGTTGTAGTAGTGATAGTTGCCTAGAGGGGTGAATAGTCAACAACTTGAAAATTCAATACTTGAAACAAATTAAATATCAAATTAGAGGTTAGATCAATATAATCAATACAGATAGGAGAAATGAGAGGGAAGTTCTCTTATGAATATAGAATTCACTAAAAGAGCAACTCAAGCGACATAAGTCAAAGTCCAATCAAGAGAACTTAGATAGGGAGAGAGACAAGAACAAATCACAATGAAAAGTAAAGAACACAAGAGACATGTGATTTGCTTGTCGAGCTCGATTACGAAGAACCTACATCCTAGTTCAGGTGTCCGAAAGGACGAGTGTCAGAGCACAAAAACCTAGGCCCTTGGGCCCATGAGCCAGCAAGGGAAAAGAGATGTTCTAGGCAAACCACTTATAGGCCATTGACCTCCGCTTTGCCCATAGGGCGCTCCACGGGTTGAACTGCAAGGATCGGATGAGGCTGAAACTAGCATGAGGTCGGACAAGCTAGACAAGATCCACTCAAATGTATCAATGTACTCAGGCCAACTGCACTGCTAGCTTTGCGTGCCCACCATTATCATGTGTGGCCAATAGGGTACGACGTAGGCACAACCCATCCCTCTTCCACCCATGACCTACGTCCCATTGGCCGAAGCCTATCGGGGAGCCATGTGACCCCCATACGAGAAATAGGGAAAGGACCTACGAACGATCTACAAAGTAGGAGGTCGGCATAGGGGGAAGATGCGGATAAACCCTCGCAATAATGACCACCTGGAGCTCACGCCATCGATACAGACCACACAATCTTTGCAAAATCTTCGAGATAAGATTAAGGACACATGCGAGGAAGGGCACTTACACACGACAAAAGTTATAGAAGGATGAATCTATTTTACCTTTTCACGCTCACTTCCAAGATAAACCATTGTAAGAGGCCCCTCCTTTTGCTATAAAAGGAGGGGTTAGCCTCATGAGTAGAAAAACAGGTAAGAGAACAAAAGACAACTACACACAGTACGATAGGAACACTCACACCTTATAGAGACTTGGGAATTCTCCCACTCCCGCCCGCTTGTAAACCCCTAAAGGCACTCCACAAAGTCTAGATCCTCATGTTAGCCTTTACAATAAGTATCACAAAAAACAAGAGCAAAGACACATCAACAACACTAAGGAAACATACTGCTCAAGCACACTTTCTCTAACATCACTATCTCAGCTCAGATGGAGTGTTTCGATCTCTTAAAATGTCGTGGATGTGTTGCACAAGTGTATGGGAATGTTGCTCAGCTCTAAAGGTGATTCTTGTGTAGAGTATGCTGGTCGGGGGTATTTATAGCCCCCAAACCCCCAAAATAGACGTTATAAGAAATCTGTAAAAATCCGCTCTTTCCTCGTGGGCACTGGACCGGTCCGGTGCACCACATGACCTCCAATGATAACTTCAATCAATGGGATATGCTCTGGCCCTGCCTTCCGCAAACTCACCAGACCGGTCTAGAGCACCACCGGACCCTATCACGTGTCTTGCCATGTTAGCTAGCCGTTGAAATCGACTGTTGAAAGCTAAAACTTCCCATTAGACCTGACTGGTCTGGTGCACACTAGACTAGTCCGACGTGCTATGGTGCTTCGAGCTTCTTCTGTAGACTTCTCTAGAAAACTGGTCCGGCGAGCCACCGGTGCTCTACACTAGAATTGTGCTTCTACAGTGTTATTTGGTAAAGTGGTTTGGCTCACCATTGGACTGGTCTAGTGCACGAGGTCATCGAAGCCACCGGAAGAAGGGTTTCGTGCGCCATTGGACTGGTTCGGTGGACCCCAAAAAAATTGGAACTTGACAACTTTTTGCATATCTTCTTCCAAATAAGTCTGCTAACTTTGAGAACCTTCATGTGACTTAGACAAACTTATTTTGAGTATGTCCAACCGATCTAAGTCACAGATTCTCATTTTTTCTTGCCTTGAACTCAGAATCTTGTTCTAGGCTCAAACTCGGCTGTAAATGCACCTTTTTTGAAATATGTCATTCCAAAGCCTCTAAGGCACTCGAAAAAGTTACTAAGGGCAATTAGAATTTATCCAAACCTGTGAACTAGTCATAATTCACCTTATCCAAGATTTGCCCTATTTTGCCTCTATTTGAGCTGTAAGTTGAGCTAGATTCCACAATCTAGCACTTATGAACCTGCAAGTACACACTTAGAAAACTAGTTAGTACTCGGGGTTATGTTGGTCATTAATCACTAAAACCAAGTTAGAAGTGCATATAGCTCATTTCCCTTTCAAGTAGGCCCAAGACCATCATCGAGCTAATGGCAATCGCCACGACCATGCGTCTGGAGAAGAGACAATTAGCATCACCTTCAGCAACCGAATAAAGAACCATCCCAAACATAAGTACGAGTGTGCGACCTTAGTGATTGGAGGGAGAAACAATGTCGATATCATGACCTCCCCCAACCATATGACACAATAATGATCACCACCACCGAACAAATGGCCTAAGCTCCATGACCTCTAAGCCTGCCACTAGGCCCTCGAGACCAACATGGCCGACATAGATAAAAGACTTGGATGCACTGAACCCAACTAATTTTAAAAGCTCATAAATGCACCATGTTCGCATCACATTCTACTCGTGGGGCACACGTACCGTGATTGCGAGCTCCTTCGGCGCTTCCTCACACCACGACCAACCATCTCGCCTACCAACAATGTGTTGCCAAATGAATCGATAGAATGAGATGATGGTCGGTTCCCTAAGACTAATGGTGGCTTATCAATTTTTGGCAACTTTGTGTGAAGACCATCCACCACCACCACGAGCTCTAGTACAACCATGGCGACCAACACATGGCAACACCTGAGAGATAAGATATTTCTATATATTCCCAAGTTCTTTGATCTAAGGAATTTGTGTACCTTCGTTTGAACCAACCAACAGCTCGCCATAGCGATGATCTCATGACACCTAACCCCGCCTAACAAAAAACCCTAAGTGAGGACTATGCTCGGTCTATGCATGCCATAATGATGGCTTTTGGCTACACAATTCTAACCTAGGACAACTGAGAAGTGAACAATATGCCATGACTAACTAGGTTGAGCACACACCAACACATGGTGCCCCTCTTACAGCTAAAGGCCCCACGCGTCAAGAAATCAGCATAAATCAACACGAGGAGGAAAACGAGATATCACGTTATGGTTGAGCTCATCACGTACAAAGGGAACAACTTATAGAAAGTCACAAAATCCTAAACCCTAAACCATAAACATTCTACCAAGAGGCACTTCTTTGGCTTGTACCTAACAAAAAAGATACCCAGATAATACCATGAACCCCGTCGGCAACCGTGCTTGGTCTTAGAATGTATAGTATATGTGCATAGGCCTAGACATGACCACTTCCGTCGGAATGGGCCATCGAAGCATTGGTCATGGTGGCCACCCACCACAGTTCCCACTCATCACCTACTATCACATCGCCTCCCCTCGCATCGATGCCTCCCCACTTGAGGATGTCATGCTTGTCGCTCACCACACCCTTGAAACCTCATGAAAAAATCAAGGTCGGTGGCTGTGAGAGGGCGCTGAGGGGACCACAACCATCACCATGTGCGATAGTTTTCATCCTTGGAATGGTCACAACATCACTATGGCAAAGACGAGAAGGCCCCGATCAAGTGGTGACCATCGCTTTGGGCAGTAGTACTCCTCCAAGGAGTGGTGACCAGAGCGTAGTAAGAGAGCGAGGAGGCCAAAGCCCTCACCTTGTGCAATAGTACACCTAGAATGGTAGGGATGAAAATGGTCGAAAACGATCGAAAAAACACTGATATTGGTTTTGGTTTTGTTTTATAACAACGGTACGAAAACGAAAACAAAAAGTTTAGGGTCGATATACGGTATCGAAATTATCGGTCATTCGAAACGAAGATACGTCGAAAACAATCGACATATGAAACTTGAGTCGGTAATTAACAAAAACAAACAATAAACTGAATGACTTAATTCAAACATTAATATATATTAAGTTCATCAACATAAACACATAGTGACATTATTTGAGTGAGAAATTATATCTACACTCATGTCACATACAAGCATATTGATAGTTTGACGCTATGGCACAGATCACATGCCCGTGAAATATGTACAAAAAGCTGCCAGGGACAACAGACATTCGGTTTATCCAAAAGTGAAACCTATACCTATCACTCTCTCCAAGTCTCCAGTGAGCAGCAGTGACCACAAATCCAAAAGACCAGACAAACGGCTGTCCAAAAGTGAAACCTATATGACTCTCTCCAAAGTCTCTAGTGACTTAGTGAGCAGTGACCACAAACCCAAAAGACTATAGTAACAGCTGGCTGACAGGGACATCAAACATTCAGTTTGTCCAAAAGTAAAACATGTCACTCTCTCCAAGTCTTCAGTGGACAATGACCACAAATCCAAAAGACTCAAGTTACTACAAGTCTCAAGTTTAGATTAAAGCGTCCCAAACAGCTCTTCTTCATCATTCATGACATCTAGATCACTTGCATCATTATCTTCGTCTCCCACCTAAAACAAGATAAAAACAATTTGTATCAGTACAAAGATTGAACCAAAACTGATGTCATATAATTTTGTGCAGTGAACCATGTATACCTCTTCATTCGCTTGGTCAAACTTCCTTAAACTAACTGCTTGGTCAAAACTTATAGGGTTCCACCACAGTGCAATCCTTTTCATGATCCTTTGCCATACTGAGTTGTCGCTGCCCTTTAACAATCCTATGTGCTGATCTCAAATGGTTTAGAAATGCAGTTGTTCCATACCTGCCTTCACATCTGTACCTTGCCTTACACTTAGGAAACTTGCAAGAACCCCACTTTTGATTGTAAATCTTCCCATCCACCTCAACTTCAATATCTGTCTTCTCAAAATATTGCCATACTACTGATGTGCGCTTCTTATCCCTCTTTGGAAGGGAGTGTTCATCCCCATCCTCTTGTGTGCCAGTGCCACTGCTATCTATTACATTTGTGGTACTATCAACAATTGTAGGTGTTGTTGGTGCTAGTGTATCTTCAACTTAAACACTCCTAGCTCTAGCTGCACGTCCAGATGATGAAAGCAACACATCCTCACTTGTCTTCCTATTGGAACCTGCCATCAGATTTCAGTTCAGACCTAATAGCCATCCGACGAACACAAAAATTGAAACAAAAACAACCATATACTTACTTACCTAGACATGCAGCAGTTGGTGCAGGAGTAAGTGTGGTTGCTTTCCTCTTAGTACCAGCAGTTCCAAGAGTAGCGGGTAGAGGCGGCGTTCCCAACAACAAGCGTGCCAAACTACGATCGGAGCTTTCATCTCTCCCTGTCATGGTCCTACTAGAAATAAAAAATGAGTAGATCATTACTTGAATATGGATTAACGAGTAGATCACTAAAACAAAAAAAACTAGAGTGGTGGACGGTTGGACGGAGACAAAGCTGGAGAGTGGAGACCTGGGGTTGGCACTGGCGGAGTCCGAGCTGGGACTGGCACTGACTGGAGACAAAGCTGGACTGCTGGAGAGTGGAGTATCGCACGCCCGCACGGCAGCCCGCGCGCTGCGGCCCGCACAGCAGTCGGCAGTACAGCACGACCTCAGTGCCTCACCATCTCACCGAGTCACCGGTCGCGGTCGGCGGTCACCGCACTATATAGCACGGTTGCAGCTGCACCTGCTACTGAGGCTGTTCGCTGCGGCTGGATTAAAGCCGTTTGGACTGCTGCAGCTGCAATCCATAGAGAGAAAAATACTGTAGAAGCCGCAGCCGCAGCCGGATTAAAGCCGCAGCGAACAGGGCAACGGCTAGTCTGCTTGCAAGCTAGGACGCTAGACTACGCAGGACGGCAGGAGCTAAGACTGCCCGCAGCGCCGCACGCTACCGCGCTCGCACCTTTGCATGGCGGCTACAGCGCGCGCGCTAAAGGCCGCAGCGCAGCACGCTATCGCGCACTCCACCGCGCGGTACTCTTCTCTCTCCCCTCAGCTGCAGCGCGCGCGCTCTCCCCCTACCACTGTTCCTGTGGGCCCGCCTTCAATTAATAGTAGAAGAAAAATTAATAGTAGATGAAAAGTAGGTATAGAAAATGATATTTTATATTGTAGTGGGATATAGGGGAGTATTTAGGGGAAACCACTGCGGGAGATGAAAAAGTAGGGGATACACTATTGATGATGTGACCCAGAAAAGTGATATAGGGGGAAAAATTTAGAGGGAACCGCTGCGGATAGCCTAACCGAGGTCCAAGAGGGGCAGAGGGCGAGGCGGCTGGCGCCTGGCGGCTAGCAGGCAACAGCTGGGCAGGGGCAAGTGGCAACCGGGGTCCGGGTCGGGTATTAGGGTTTTCATGTTTTATGCGTTCAACTTGGGCCTTGGGCTGGAATCTAGAATTCTGGATCGCTGGAAGCCTGGAAGAGTGGAAGACAAGAACTAAAAGGCCCATAACCGAATAGCCTAAACGGTATGAAAAACGGGATTTTCTCGAATCAAAACGGTAACAGCAAAAACGAACGAAAAAATAGTCTGCTCGTTTTCGATACCGTTACCGAAGACAATATACCTGTTTTCGTCCCAAAACCGAAAAATACCCGAAGTATACGAAAACGACCCGAAAAAACCGGTAGTCGGAACGGGGCGGTACGAGATTTTTCCGTACCGTTTTTATCCCTAAGAATTGTTCCTATGTCCCCATGATGTTAAGGGAAATCCCTAAGGGGCAACTATACTCCTACGAGAAATCAACGTTCCCACTCCCTAGGGTGCAAAGGACCCCTAAGATACATTAAGGGTAGAAGCAAAGGCAAAACGACAACAACCCTCAGGGCACATGATTACATAGCTTGACAGTTAAACAAACAATAGCAGAGAAGGATTTTATTTTAGCTAAGATGAAATTTGTTAGATGGTAATAATGGTATGATGTAGATATATTTTACACATGGACACACGAGTATAGGTTATACACTGCACACGTCTACCCAGCGGGTAGAAATTCTTGCCCATTAATATACTCATGGGTTAAAATCATTCTATACTCTCCTTCATATCAAGTATTTGGGTTTCAAGTACCCGTTGGTATCTCTACTCAAAAGGAAATAGTTTCTCCGGTACGACAAAACACATTGGTTGCAAAATTTCAATTGTTTGCAAAAAGAAAAATCACTTTAAAATGAACTGAAATTGGGCAGAGCAACACAAAAGTCTTCCCCGTTGGTTAACTTAAGACTATCTATCTTACCTTATATCTCACGTCCTATTTCAAACTTCAGTCTACCCAGCCTAGGTGGGGTTGGCCGAGGCCTAACAAATTAGGGTTGCCCGAAGCCCAATAGTTCATTATGCACACCCAACTCAGGGAAAGGCCCAATCGCCCCAAAAGACTAGTCCAATGGGGGAAGGGTGCCTCTCCCTTTTAAAGTGGCTTTCTCCTCCCAAGTTAAGCGAGGTGGGTGAGGCTCACACGGTCACCGTCCGACTACAATTGGGCTAACTGGGCCAATTGCGTCTTTGCCAATGGGTAATAGTGGGTTGGGTGTATCATCTGGTACCAGAGCTAGGACCCATTTTAAAAAGGTGGGAATGATGAGGACATTCTCCACTATTACCCGTTGGCAAAGATGCAATTGACCTCGTTGGCCCAATTGTAGTCGGACAGTGACCGTGTGAGCCTCAGAATTATCCCACCTCGCTTAACTTGGGAGGAGGAAGCCACTTTAAAAGGGAGAGTCACTCTTCCCCGTTGGACTAGTCTTTTGGGCGATTGAGCATTTCCCTAAGTTGGGTGTGCATAACGAACTGTTGGGCTCCGGACAACCCTAATTTATTGGGCATCGGCCAACCCTACTTAAGCTGGGTGTATCATTAATATACACGAAATTTTAAACTTCGCTCTATAAACAATGTAGTCTATGGTATAAAATAACGATCAATATACACGTCCTGCTGAGGACAACCTAAGAATATTCGTAGCTGTCCAGTTTCTTGCTTAGGAGGAGAGGCAAGGGGAGGAGTGACGGTGGCGGTGACGACACGAGAGTTTTCGTTCCGGGATTGCGAATTATGTGGCGCTGTTTATTTTTTTGTCCGACAATTGACGATCGGACGGCAGGAGTATAACTTAGCCTCAGATCCAACGGTTCGCGTAGCTTTCTTGTCCGGTACGAAGCAAAATCGGCCCTATAAACACTGTCATCCTGGACCCGCTCCAAGGCCCAAACAAGCCTTTTTCTGCCTGCTTCAGACCGCTCCAAAGCTCCCCAAGCCCAAACCCTAGCCACCACGGCAATGGCGGCGGTGGAGAGGGACGACGAGTCGGCGGCGACCGCGGCGGGTGACCCGCGCCACGTCCGCAACACGTGCATCCTCGCGCACGTGGACCACGGCAAGACCACGCTGGCCGACCACCTGGTGGCGTCTTGCGGGGACGGGCTCCTCCACCCGAAGCTCGCCGGACGGCTCCGCTTCATGGACTACCTCGACGAGGAGCAGCGGCGGGCTATCACCATGAAGTCCGCCGCCGTCGCGCTCCGCTCCCGGGCCGGCCACCGCATCAGCCTCATCGACTCCCCGGGCCACATCGACTTCTGTTCCGAGGTCTCCTCCGCTGCGCGCCTTTCGGACTCGGCGCTCATTCTCGTCGACGCCGTCGAGGGGGTGCACATCCAGACGCACGCCGCGCTGCGCCAGGCCTTCATCGAGCGCCTCCGGCCCTGCCTCGTGCTCAACAAAATCGACCGCCTTATCACCGAGCTCAGCCTCACCCCCGCCGAGGCCTACGTCCGCCTCCACCGCATCGTCTCCGACGTCAACTCTATCTATTCCGCGCTCCGCTCCCACTCCTACTTCTCCCTCCTCTCCGCACTGGAGGACAACCCCTCCACAAGCTCTTCGTCCTCAGCTGAGGACCTACCGGAGGACTTTGAAGACGACGATGACAACGAGGACGCCTTCCAGCCCCTCAAGGGCAATGTCGTCTTCGCCTGTGCACTTGACGGCTGGGGCTTTCGCCCCCAACAGTTCGCCAACCTCTACGCCAGAAAGACCGGGGTCAACCCCTCCGCCTTCCTGAAAGGATTGTGGGGCCCCAGATATCTAGATAAGAAGACGGGGAAGGTTGTAGGGAAGAAAGCCATCAAGAGCTCAGACCCACAGCCAATGTTCGTGGAGTTTGTGCTGAGTGCCCTGTGGAAGATGTACGAGCTGGTGCTGAAGGATGGTGGTGAGAGTAAGGGGGTGAAGAAATTGATTGTAAACTTTGACTTGAAAATTCCCGAACGAGAGCTGAAGAACAGAGATACAAAGGCTGTGCTGCAGTCCGTCATGAGCCGGTGGCTGCCGCTAGCAGATGCTGTGATGGATATGGTGGTGGAGTGCACGCCTGATCCTGTTGCTGCTCAAGGGGTCAGGGTTGCAAGGCTTATGCCAAAGAGGGAGGTTACTCCAGAAGATGCTGCTGGCTGCCCTGAGGTTGTTTCGGAGGCAGAGAGGGTGCGGAGGTGTGTTGAGGCCTGTGATGTGAGTGCTGATGCGCCAGTGGTAGTTTATGTGTCAAAGATGTTTGCTGTGCCATCTAAGATGTTGCCATTGAAGGGAGTGGACGGGGAACTATTGAACCATCAAAGTACCAGTGAGTCAGAGGAGTGCTTTATGGCATTTGCGAGGGTCTTCAGTGGCGTCCTTCATGCAGGGCAGAAGGTATTTGTGCTATCACCATTGTATGATCCAGTGAAAGGGGATACGGTTCAGAAGCATGTGCAGGAGGTGGAGCTGCAATACTTGTATGAGATGCTAGGACAAGGCCTGAAGCCAGTTGCCAGCGTGGGTGCAGGGAATGTGGTTGCAATCCAGGGTCTTGGGCAGCATATATTGAAGAGCGCCACATTGTCGTCCACCAAGAATTGCTGGCCCTTCTCGAGCATGATGTTCCAGGCGTCTCCGATGCTTAAGGTTGCAATTGAGCCCTCAAATCCAGCTGATCTAGGAGCTCTTGTTAAAGGGCTTAGGCTTCTTAACCGGGCAGACCCATTTGTTGAGTATACAGTTTCGCAGAGGGGCGAGCATGTCCTTGCTGCTGCTGGTGAGATACATTTGGAGCGGTGCATAAAGGATTTGGAGGAGAGATTTTCAAAGGTCAAATTGGTGGTCTCAGACCCCCTAGTTTCTTTTAAAGAGACAATCGAAGGGTTGGGTGTCAGTTTAGTGGAGAGCTTGAAGAACCCACAGGAGTTTGTTGAGAGGACTACTCCAAATGGTAGGTGCACTGTGCGAGTCCAGGTCTTGAGGCTTCCCGTTGCCCTGACTAAGGTCCTTGAGGAAAGTGAACAGTTGCTTGGTCAAATAATTGATGGGAAAACAGCAAAAAGGGATGGTGTTTTGGATCCTCACCTTTCTCAGGAAGATGGTGATTCCGCTGCAACTCTAAGACAGCGGATGATCGATGCCATAGACAGTGAATTAGAAGCGATATCTAAGCAAGTTGATAAAGAAAAACTCGACAGGTATAGAAAGACATGGCTTGGACACCTTGAAAGAATCTGGTCACTAGGTCCTTGGCAGGTTGGTCCAAATATCCTTCTTTTGGCTGAATCAAAATCAAGTGGTGGTGCAGTAACTGTCCAGGATGGAAGGCAAGGTGTACTTGTGAGTGGTCCAGCTCATGTCTCTGAGAAATTGGGGTTTGTGAGGGATTGTGATACCAAAGATAACAACAATCTTGACAATGGTGAATATGCAACGGATGCTCCTGAATCATTGCATCTAGAGTCTACAGCACTAAGGAACAGCATTGTCTCAGGATTCCAGATTGCCACTAATGCTGGGCCTTTATGTGATGAACCTATGTGGGGTCTTGCGTTTATTGTTGAGCCTTACATATTTGCTGATGGCTCTGATGCTGCCAACCAATCTGATCAATACAATGTCTTCAGCGGTCAAGTAATCACTGCGGTTAAAGAAGCATGCAGAGCAGCTGTTCTTCAGAACAAGCCAAGGCTTGTTGAGGCTATGTACTTCTGTGAGTTGACCACGCCAACCGAGCAGTTAGGTGCAACTTATGCAGTTCTTGGTAAGAGGCGGGCAAGGATTCTGAAAGAAGAGATGCAAGAAGGAACCTCGTTATTTACAGTGCACGCTTACCTGCCAGTTGCGGAGAGCATTGGATTTTCGAATCAACTTAGGAGTTTAACTGCAGGTGCAGTTAGTGCTCTCCTCGTTCTTAGCCACTGGGAAGCTATTCCTGAGGACCCCTTCTTTGTCCCAAAGACGCAGGATGAGCTCGAAGAATTCGGAGATGGTTCAAGCATTGGGCCAAACTTGGCTAAAAAGATTATGAATTCTGTCAGACGAAGGAAAGGACTGCATGTCGAAGAGAAAGTTGTGGAGCATGGCACAAAACAGCGGACTCTCGCTAAAAAAGTGTAGTTGACTCTCGCTAAAAAAGTGTAGTTGTGGCCTCCATACAGATGCGGTAGGAAAACCGCATCTCTTTTTGTCCAAGGTTCTGTCTTGGTATACTGAAACATACTAAAAATTTATATGCAGTGAAATAGCTTTCATTCAGTACGACATTGTTGTTTGAGAGAGTTGAGATGGGATATGTACGGGCGGCATTGGTGGTGCCTTGGTCTACAATATTAGAAAGATCACAGTTTGTTGTGAGGAAAACGGGGACGATTTACCAAAAAAAAATGCCCTTCATGATAGGTACAAGTCATATGACCGTGCGTTGCCACGGGAGTTAAAAATTAGTATAAAACATAGATACGGAACAAAATCTGTGTGACAAAATATCATTGTAACACTAATATTATATTGACAATATAAATATGTCAAAACATTTTTGAGTCATAGTGAAAATCATAATACTAATGAAACCTTTCATACACAGGAAGATCTTCAAATTCTTTTGCAAATATCAGGAGGTCCTTGTCTTCCACCAGGTCAACCTTATTCATGCACAATATATGCCTCTAGTTTAGGTTCACCTCCGTACCCAAACATTTAATTAACTTTATAACACGTGAATCAGACCTGCATAAATGACCACATAATTTAAAAGTATATTTACCATGACTTCTAACACGAAATATAAGTTAAACAAAAAAAAATGTGAGTTCTACAACATGCTCTTGGTACAGGTGCTGTTTTAGATTCAATTTACTCTGATGGCAAAATTACTTCGCCATCATTCAGTGCACTTTCGGGCCCTCAGACACCTAGGTGCAAGCGTAGTGCCTTAGGGGAGGTAGTGGATAACGTGGTTGAAAGAATGCAGAAGAGGATGAAAAATAATAGGAAATTAGTTGTGCGATCAAGAGCGAGAAAGCAGGTCAAATTCTATTGTCCTGTTTATTTTTAGCTTATGTATTAAATGCTATTGCTTGTTATAAATTCAACTTGAAGGCTTCTAGAAATGCTGAGTGGTACAGATTTTGGTGTTTATTCTGTACTATTTAGTATGAACTCATAATATTGTTTATGTTTTTATCAATATTTCTTTTGTGTGGAGGGTATTCAACAAATGATCTCGATATTGAACGGTCAATTCCTGCAAAACTGTTTATTCCTCAGATAGGTAAGTAATCGGTCGATGCTAGCTACTTATTCATTTCCCAGTTCCCTTTCCACTTCTTACTATGGATCAACAGTCAACAGTTATGTGCTTACGCCATGTCGTGCTACTTGGTAACAAGTACTCTAAATACTATATATATACATATATTACTGATAACTGCAACCGATCTAGAGTCCCATACACCTATAATGCTCTGAGATTCTTATCTCTATTACCACTATCAAACCACCTCCTATGTTTAAATCTATTGTTTTCTTCCAGTCCTAGAAGAATGAATTTGAATTTAGTCTGGCAGCCTTTTACTGTCGTTTTGGTCTTAAATTTACCACCATCCTGGAAGGACCAAGTTTGTTATGTTTAGATTGCTTGGTCTTGAATTTGAAGCAGCAACCAAAGGGAATGTAGAGCAGGGAAAGGAAGTTATTTTCCCTCTTTGAAGTTTGTAAGGGGTACATCTATTGATTCAGAGAACTTACTGGATATTAGAAAATGTCAGCGTTTTTCTTCATAAATCAATCAAACCAACAATGAGGAATTCCCATTGACCAACTACTATTCAGTTAGTACTACTCACTCAACTCAAATTTGTTTGATAAACTTGCACCAGTCAATGAAAAATGACAAATGAACTAATACATGTTTCCCATATCATAGCTTGCTAGGCTTTGAAAATGAGAAGAGATATAAAAAAAATAAAAATGTCATATACCTCAAGGAAGATGTTTTGATGGCTTTCAAACATATTGGTTAGTGGTTAAACAAATTTCACAGAAGAAAGATACCCAAATATTTCCAACGAATATATCAGGACCAACAACCCCATACCCGAGCCTATTGGACGTTGTTTTCCAATTTTAAACATCCTTGCACCTTTACTACACAAATTTTATCAAATGTCCAGAGGAGATTGTTACTGAGAGATGTTGAACCATATATTTCAGAAGTAGTATGTTACAATGTTGCACCCTTAACCCGTGATTATTTCAAAGTTAGAATGCTTCAGAAATTCAGTCCCAGTACTACAAACACCTTAAAATTTGATGTACGTGCCTGAGCAGTATTGCCAGTCTCCTCATCAAACATATGAATGTCCTGGTTAATGAAATGTGCTTGCAATACCTTCACAAGTTCAATCGAGACATGCAGTGAGATTGGAATCAGATACCCATAAAGAATGAGAGCTGTGATTAGATGGAATATCCCAGAAAGAGCTGGGCGTGATGGATCATCTAATTTATTGCTTTTCTCTGGCTGCAAGTACCACCAGCGGGGCAAATCTAACTTGATCCTCACGGCGAATCCAATTGAACTAATGAGCGATATCAACACAAGCACAGTAAATAGGATGTATATGATCATATCCATCTTCTTCTCAATCCTGCTCCTCTTTGATGGCGACTCAGTTGAGTTCTGCATGACTTTACTGTCATGGCCAGTGAAGATAACCACTCCATAGATAAAGGTTGTGTTCCTTAGTTTTGAGTCCCTCAGAAGTATCTGAGACGGATCAAGGGCGTACACCTGCCTCTCATACTCAAAGTTACCAGTAAATGTGTACAAGGACAGGTTGGGATCCTCGCAACATATCACTGCCTGGAAATCCTAATATGACTCGTCTTCTTCCAGCGACAGCGTTACCTCAAGTGACCTCTTCACCTTAAGGTTCGTCTCACCATCGAGGTTCATTGTCTCAACATAGCAAATACCATCCTCATAGCTCGAGGACAGTAGCAGTAAACCAGTAGGGAAGAACTGGTCCTTCTCAACTCTAACCACATCACCGACACAAAGGTCCTCCCAGTGCTGGTAGTCGAATTCGCCATCACCCTTGTGCGCGCTGACCTTGCGGTTGTTCACCTTCATGTCCTGGATGAAGCGGCGCCAGTCCTCCAACCCCTCCTTCATCATGCTGAGGCCAACAACAAAGGCCAGCGGAGCAATCATGCTGACGGGAGAGAAGGGGCACACTAGGGTGAGCGAGAGGATGGCGGTGAGGAGGAAGTAGAGGTTGGCAACGCGTCGGAACTGCTCGAAGATGGCCATGGGGAAGAAGGTGATGATGTTGTACTTGGTGGTGGTGATGTAGTTGGTGATGTACTTGAGCGGCTTATGTAGGGCGGCGTTGTTGCAGTACACGACGCACGAGAAGCTCGGCCCGCCGACGGCGCTAGCCCCATCGGAGGAGAGGCCCGCGTCGCCGGCGTGCTCTTGCTGGGCACGGAAGCAGAGTGGACCGCGCCCTTCCATGGATATCCGAGGTTGGGGTCGGCGTGGACGGGCGCCCTTCCATGGAGAGCCGAGATTGGGGCCGTTTGCGGGCGAGAGCAGCGCGTCGAGGGTTTTGGGAAGGGCGTCGTTGGTGGTGAGGAAGGGCGCCGTTGGTGGGGAGGTATCTCGGCAGCCGGGGAAGGAAGTCGCGCGTGCGATGGGGAGGAAGCCGCAGCGTGTGGGGGAGGAAGGGCGCCGTTGGTGGGGGAGGTATCTCGGCAGCCGGGAAGGAAGCCACACGTGTTGGGGAGGAAGGCGCGCGTGTGATGGGAAGGTGGATGAAACGAGGCGGGGGCACGGTGATGGTGGACGCCCTCGTTGAACTCTTAAGAAGTAGTATAGATTTTCTGGACCTTCGTATCTTGCAATACCAATGAAATAGCATAGCGCGCCCATTTTGTCCTGGGAGCAAGAGCAAACTTCGTCTATTATTGGTTCTACATGTGTACTGAGTGAGTGAGAAGCTAATGTTTTTTTGTAGGAAGCTATGTGTACTGAGATTGAGAAGCTATGTTCTTTGTAGCAAGCTGTCTTGTTGCTCTAGCAGGGTGACAGAACACTCGGTTAAGCATTTTTGTAAACCTACCCTTTGTGGAAGGGACTGTTGGAGCACAAAAAACTAACTCCCTACATGGCGTGTATAGAGTGATACTATTGAATGGCATAGAATACCTTCTACTATTGAATAGCTTTTATTTTCAGCTTGTCTTTTCTTGTTAGGGCGATTTTCATTTTGTTAATGGTTTGCATGATAGATACGACATCTTTCATTGGAGCGGAGCCAACATTTTTACGGATGTGACGGATGTGCGTCCAGTGTCTTTCGGCGCGTGGATGCACATTAGTCCGGGCTTGTTTAAGAGCCAGAGATGGCTATTCAATCTTGAATAACAAGAGTATTTTAGACCTTTCAATCCTCTCAATGTCTCTTGCTTCCATCTCCTTAGCGGTAAACCACCTCCTCCTTGAAACACACACAAGAGCCCGTTCCCGTGCAACGTGATAGTTCATAGAACCAAACTAGTATCAGCGACGACGATGCAAAAGCGAAAAACGAAGCAGTCTGGGTCTCGTTTATTCACAACACATACCGCCATCTTTATACTATGCTAGATGGGCTTGTTACCGCTAAGCTACTTTTGTCAGTAGTTTTGAATGAAAGCCAATCTCTTTTAGTTAGCCTTTTTTTTTTGCTCAAAAGAAAAGATAAAACAGGTTGACGGAAAAAAAAAGAACCCATAGGTCAGAAACAGCGCGCCCAGTTCGTTTGTGGATCTGCGGTTGCTGTCAGTGCTGTGGCGCGCCACGCCATCTGATGTCTAGTCTAGTCGTCATCAAGCTCAGCAGAATGCACGCCCGTTGATCATTATTCAAAAACTGAGACTGAGAGGTATACTGCACTATGCCAGAGGAAGCTTAATCTACTATATGGCAAACATGGTCAACCATCATAAACGAATAACAAAGAAAAACAATACAACACGCGACATTGATAATGTCGATAAGGCTAGAATAGTTACTCGGTACTGCTGAGTATTTTTTTACACTAGAAACTTGCTCGCGCCTTGCGCGAGTTTTTTTATAACATAATTAAATAGCTGATTTGATGTATATAGACATTAAGTAAATTGATGTTGTGGGTGTATATAAACAATGTGTATGTTAGTAATATATGCGTAGAAGACGGTATGTAATATGAATGAAAAAATATGTAAGCATAAATATGTTTGTACCACTGAGAAGTTGGGATATGCAAATATAGGATCACGTCCAGATTGGATGTGTTATATTACAGTGGGTTGTAAGGTAACCATAGTTGATAGCAAATTCCTAGTTATATGTACATATTTGTTGAGGCACCAAAATATTGGTCCTAAAGACCGCAAAAGGTGGCATGTTAGAAATATAGCTACATGCCTTTCTAGTTATAGTGTTTGTTTCGGCATGGATAAAGAAAGTCCGTAGGGGGACTTTGTCAGGCCAAGACGTTTTAGATCGGATTACACCAAAGTTTGTAGAAGACATCGTGTCAAAAGCAAGAAATATTGGCGCTCTAAACATTCATGTTTAGTTCTCCTGGACATCGTCATCATTGCTTTGGATATGTAAGCTTCCTTTCTTGAACCTACATATATTTAAGTAGTAAGTAAAGTAAAGAACAAATAAAGTTTTTTTTCTATGATCAAAAGGTTCGTATTTTTTTAAAATGTATAGTGCATGGTACATAAAACAGATATAGGGAATATGGTATGGTTTTGTTTTGTTTAAGTCATAGTGTACAAACTTATTAGTAGCAGCTGTTTTTTTATATAGGCACCTGATAGGAAGATGGATAATAACGGTCATGAACTTTAAATTTGGGAAGTATTTCTGGAAGGTTCAATTTTGTGTTTTTATTAGAAATTCCTAAGTTAATACCTAGATTCTATGTGGTGCAGTAATCTGTGAGTACCTATGGCAGCATGGAATTTGTGTATGGTACTCATATTGTTAGGCTGTGTGTTGGTATATATTGTTAGCAAACAGTGAAAGCAGTTATGCAATATGAACCTGTGGATACTTGGAATAATGGTTCACTTAAATATGAATGACATTACATATGCTAATGCTATTAATTTGTAATTGAATGTACTCTATACATGTATAATTAACATTTAGATCATGTTACCTATAAATGGTGAGTATAATACTCTAGATGATGAACAATTTCGAATTATCAATGTTATTTGTACTACATTTCTTTGATTTAATTGTGCAATGCTTTTTGTAGGAGGCAGTGATTAAATCTCACTGCATTGCTACCAGAAATCAAACGGATATATTTTTTCTGTTGTTATGTATGATTTGAATTGAGCCATGTATGCACAAAATTGTTTCAATTATTATAGACTTTGTGGTTGGAGTAAAAAAGGTGTTGTATTATTGTTGTTCAAGATTCTCTAGCGTACGATGTTTATATCTCAGATTCATAGAGGATCATAATATAGTTTATTGCTGCTTACTAAGATAAACATGTAGAAGGTGTATAGTTACCTTTTTGGAGGAGATTCGAATGAGGGCATACTTTTTTTTCCTTTGATTTGACTGGTGTTCATTGTTTGCTGCTGCGGAAAGAAAATATGGATTAGTTTGTCAATGTACTAAATTTTCATAATACAGGGAGTAATAGATATATTAATATATTTGTGGTTGTTATTTTTTATACAAAGTGGAAGAGACGTACCTCTGTAATTTCTTCTTCGCCATCAGACTTGGGAGTATGTTGATATGTGACGGAGTTACTGAGCGGTGGATATATGAGCTTCCTTGCAGCCTAAAAGTAAATGTTGTATAACATAATTTAGTTGTGATACGTTACCTAGGTAGCGGGAAAAAATAAACTGTTTGAGTATGGTCATATGATAACCTGTATGGGTGGTGGAGTACTTGTGGATAAATTTTGAAAAGGATTTGATGGTGAGTTCTCGATTAACTGCAGTTGTAACTTGTTCTGTGGTGTTGATGTACCTTCTATGATATTGGTTGGCTTCAATGGTAGTGCATGTTGTCTACCATGCGCTGTAGTTATAGAGATGATGCGAAGGGCAATGGGGACCTGGTCTTGGTTATTGAAAGAACTATCATCTGGTATTACTCTAAAGGTGAATTTGAGTGAAACAATCTGAGCTAAATCTGGAGGAATTGGTAGCGCTGCATTTGTAGATCGTAAGATAACTTCGCAAGATTTGCCAACAATATATCGTGCTATATTATCAAAGCAAAACATTTGTGCCATGGCTGTTGCATCTGATGCTCGAAATTTGAGCTTGTATCTGTCATTAAGTGACATTGTGATAGCAATTAAAATCTATGCTTAGAATGTTGTTATAAAGTTGGGTGATGTAAATAACAACGGATAATAATAATATGCCATGGTTAGGTTTGTTTACAAAGCAATGGAATTGTTTATGTAAAAAAGTGTTGTCAGTATGTCTAATTTATTTACCATATGAATGTTGAAGATGTTGATTACTTACTTGAATTTGTAGCCATCCCATTTACACCAATCACAATAATATGCTGTATTATGTGGAGTTGTTTTTCGGCCGCATTTTGTGCATGATGGATACCACCATGTGTTTGATGTATCTATTTCGGTGATTGTCACTGTGCATTCATATCCCGCGTCCTGAAAAAGATAATAGTAGAAAGGTTAGGTGGTACAAAAGTGAAGTTGTTAAGTAATGGGAAGTAGTATTTTTATTGGTCTTACTGGGTAATCATATGGGTTCATTGTCAGGAGTTGCTCCAGAGTTTTATGTTCTATTGTTGGAGGTTGGAAGGTTTGTAGTGCATGTTTCGGTTGTGTAGGAAGGTGCAGCTGAATTGTTTCACCACAACGTCTGTAAGCATAATAATTTATTATACTATAATGTGATGTGAATAGAAGGTGACATAAGTAAAAAATAACTTTGATGTTTTTTACCTATTTTGGTACGCTTCAGCCTCACGTATTGTGGGATTGAAATACCAATGGCAAGCCGCACCACCACTTAAGTAAACACCTGGTATTGTTTAGAATTGTAATCTCTAATATCTTTTCTTTGTGTGATGTGTGAAGTGTATATTGTGATAAAAATTTGTAGCTGCAGTAGGTATTTACCTTTGTAGAATTTAGGTAGGCAACCAACAAAAAGAGCAAGAATTGGTTTTTTGCTAACTGGGTCATACACATCTTGTATTGTAAATGATGTTGCTCGTTTTGCCCAAAGAGTGATCTTGAGAGTTTTGCGGCTGTAGATCATGTTGGAAATATATTAGTAAACGCAAAGACGTAGACATACACACATATATGTAAAAAATATAGTTGGGATGAGTTGTTTGTCACAAACCTTAGATCTTCTATCATTACGTCTCTAATAATAGTGGGGCTGAGCTGACCTTGTATGTGTACTGTCTTCAAAGCAGTTACCTCGGTTATAGTTCCAAGAACATCTGTTAAACAAAATGTAGTTAGAATATAGGTAGTAATGCAGTGAGAAAATGTAGTTGAATTGAATTGTTGAAGCAATTTTTGATGTTACCTATGAATTTGGTCTTGTTCTGAATCTGAGATTCAATCCCATCAAATGGAGTTAATTGATAGATATATAAAGGAAATGTAGGCGGTGGGTTACTTGCAGGCTTGATAATTGTGTAAGTCGTAAATTGTATCATCTTGTCACCATCAATGGGTTTGTAGGCTGTTTTTGCTGCAGTAACTCTAAAACGACTGATGTCGTAGATCTGATTTGTTTCGATGAGTGCTCCCTTTTCTTCGGCAAGATTTGCTGGTATTTGAGCATGAATGCTATTACCCTAATAATTTGTTTGCTTGTTAGTAATAATATTATAATCGATTTGCTTGTGTTTTGATGCAGGTAAATGTGATGAGTTAAGAAAGTGGATAAGAATTTTATTTGTGTATTTTGTGTCATACCTTGCAATCTGAAAGGACCATGTCGATGTGCTGCAAGGGACCATTTTCAGTGGCGCCATGGAAAGACCATTTTCTTGAGACATGGACCTGGATTATCGCATGTTTTTTATACGCTGTTAAATCTGGTAGAAGTGTGTAGTCCATCGATCTGTAACAATTGTTATAAATCATTAGTATGGTAAAAGAACATTCTTATTAAATATAGTTGAGATAATAAGTCGCTGTAACAAATAAAGATGTGTGTAGTTTTTAAATGCACATACCTGAGAGAAGCCATTGTAGAGCTTAATGTAAGCTTGTGTACATATGTATAGATATAATACACATATATATGTACATATATACTTTCTTGAAATATTTGATCTGTTGTTGCTTGTCAGTCATTCAGTCATTATGAGCTGGCTGCAGCAGCTATCCTGCTAAATATTTCCTTATAAACAATATTTTTTGTTTCATCAGTGGGTTTTCCATCATCATCTTCAATTAGTATTCGAAGTCCACTCTTAGAGGTGACACGGGAGACGGCAACATATAATTGTCCATGTGTGAATACAGGTTTTTTAAGGTAAACACCCACATGAGTTAGTGTTTGACCTTGGCTCTTATTGATCGTCATGGCATAGCAAATCTTCACAGGATATTGTCTTCTTTCGAGAACAAAGGGAAGCCTAGTATTTTTAAGAGCTAGAGATATCCTTGGAATTAGAACTGTTTTGGAAATATGAGATCCTGTTATTATCTGGGCCTCTAGTACCATTTCTCCTAATGCAGTCACAATTAGTCGTGTACCATTACAGAGTCCTTCAGATTGGTTTAAATTTCGAAGCAACATAATTGGAACTCCTTCCTTTAGTATTAGTTTATGTTGTGGGAAGTTGTTCCCATTGAGAGAATGTAGGAACTCTATAGGATAGAGTAAATCATATGTTCCATTTCTGTTTGAGTGTGGTGCAATCCTATCGCTGCTTGTATATTCTTTAGAATGGCCAGGAATTAACTGCACAACCTTTTCATTAATTAAATCAGCAATTTCATTTGTTGGTGTTAAGATGGCGCGTTGCTCTAAGTAGATAGGATCATTAAAATTCTCTGTAATATTTGTATAAATGCTTCCAATGATTGCTGATATGTTGTCGTGTTCTGGCATTAATAAGAATTCTGATGGTATTTTTATCCAAGCAGGTTCAGATTCTCCTGGTTTCGCTGTAGCTGGTATGTTACCATCACCAATGTCTAGTATCCATTTGCTGAATTCAGCAATATGAGTTCTTTCCTTATTTGTTAATTCTGCTGAAGCTAGCCTCATATTTTCTGTGAGGTGAAGAACTATAATTGATGACCAAAGTGGTGAGTTTGTTATTGCAGCATTAACAATTTGTGCACGATCTCCACCTTCTATAACAGGCAAGATTTGTCTTGGATCACCTCCTAAGACAATTACTTTACCTCCGAAAGGAGCATTGGTAGATGCAGATGCATTTAAGTAGAGCAAATCTCGGAGGGAGCGATCTAAAGCTTCAAATGCACATCTGTGTGTCATGAAAGCTTCATCCCATATTATTAGAGAAGTTGATTCAATTAATTCAGCTAGCATTGTTCCCCTTTTTATGTTGCAAGTAGTAGATTCATCTAGATCGCATGGTATCTTGAATCGTGAATGTGCTGTGCGGCCACCTGGAAGAAGCAAGGATGCTACACCTGAGGAAGCAACTGCTAGTACTATTTTTTTATTGGCTCGTAGGTGTGTAATGATAGCATTCCATAAGAAAGTTTTTCCGGTGCCTCCGTATCCAGACACAAAGAAGAATCCAGGTTTATTGGCAATGACAGTGTCTATAATAGAGTTAAAAGCATGGAGCTGATTTTTGTTGAGTCTGGAATATAGAACATGGGATAGATGTGATAGTTCATCAAAGTTGTACGATAATTCTTCTTCAAGCAGTCGATTTCCACAGCAAGGATCTGTGAAGATAGTTTTTCTGGGCAAATTGTAGTCATGTATGTTTGCTCCACATCTATTAAATAGAATGGTAAGATTGTCCAGTAGTTGGTCCTTTATTTCATCTTCGGGCATTTGATAAGTGGGAAGATGTAATGTCCTACGCATATTGTATTGTATATCATCAGCTAGAAGCTTCCAGACTTTTTCAAAAAATGTGTGTTCATCACCCACTTCACAATAGAGCAACATGGTAACAAAGAGTTGACGTAGTTGATCTGAAGTAGCCCATTTAGCAGCCTCATCAAAAGCTTCATACCATTCGTTATCATCATTTAGTAGACCACGTGCTCGGCATGCTTCTTTAAAAGTTGGATGTAGTGTGTTGTTGTATGATTTGAGGTCCTCATAACTTGTAGCACCCTTAACAGTGAGCAACAACATTCGTAGGTAGTATTTTTCGCCTGCGGATGGATGGACGTAGTATATACGGCCTATTTTGCCTTCTCTTTGTTCTCTAGATTTCCAGCTCCTTGTTTTGTCGTCCCATCGCCATTTTGATGGGAAATCAATGTATGTTAGATTACGTGCATTTTCATTTTGTACATTAGTTGTAAACCACTCTGTCAACATGGTTTTTCTAAGGAAGTTTTCTGATAATATTTCAGACATGTTAGCTGTTGCATTGTAGGTGATGTAGTTCTCATTTGGTAGATGAACAGGCATTCTTTCAACTGCAGGGTAGTGTCTGTGAATTTCATACCCTAATATACGCCATGCAGAATCTTTGTCACAAAGATAACGGCTATCCAGATATTCTTTTACTTCATTCTTTGCATCCGTTGCTTCGTCATATGGAGCTTCTTCGCCATTTCTTAGTTTCTGTAAATATGCTTTGCTGCAATCTGGCCCTTTTGTGACATATTTGAAGAGATATTTTATGAAAATGGTTTTGTTGCACCATTCAATATTAATATGAGCTTGGTAGATTTTCAATAAAGCCTTTTCATATGGAACAACCCATCTATTGTCAAGCTTATTACCTGACTTAATGATATATCGACCATTGTTTGGTCGTTTATATGTGACAAACCCTTGATTGTCCAAAGTGGTTATTTCACAGAATTGCTTTGGATAGTTCTTTGAGCATTTGCCGTTCTTCATGCAAGGAGAGTGTGGATTCAATGAACCGCAAGGACCATGTATCATGTGCTCTGCAACTAAGCAATAAGCTAGAGGATCAACCAGCGGGTCTGGTATTTCAGCGTTGATGAATGAGTCTATCAGAGCAGGTGTTGGTTGTGTAGTGTCAGTGGAGACCCAAAATATAATATGTGAATGAGGAAGACCTCGTTTTTGAAATTCAGTTGTGTATAAAACTGTAAAAAAATATTGGAACATGTGTTAGGATAACTTAAAATACATGAATGTGAATGATGTACATAAAAAGTATGCAATGTGAGATGGCAATGTTAGTGTACCTGCGGTACATGGACCAAAAATTGATCCATTTCTTATATGATGTAATAACTCATTGAGTTTCATATGGTAAACACGAACAATGATGTCAGATCTTTCCGAAGGGGTTTGACCAGGCTGAGATAGACTTTCAAGTATCTCTTGCCAATTTGGATTGCATGTGAACGTGAGGAAAAAATCTGGTGGTCCATGAACTCGACAAATAGCAATGCCGTCATGATAATTTTGGATCATGTAGCGTCTGCCTCCTGTGTGTGATGCTGGTAATATTATAGTTTTTCCCATCTCTTCACCGCTGATGCATCCACGGCTAACTGCATCTGTGATACCTTGAATGCTTTCCATCCGTAGATTCTTTTGATTGTTGATTATATAGTTGAGCCTATTTTCATCAATACATGCTCTAGCATCTACTTTGGCTTGACTTGATAACATTGCATAACTCAAATAAGGATTTGGTTGATTTTTTCTATAATGGAACTGGTAGCAATAATATTCTTGCATAGTTAAATGTTTTCGTGCATTTTGTCCGCTGGATGTGGCACCATTGTACAAAACTCCAACCTGGAAACCTCTCTCGCCAAAGGGAAAAAGTAGTGGGTATTGTAGAGCCATATATGCTGGGTGTAGTGAAGATATTCGCTTTAGCTCTTTGTTCTGAGTCTCAATAATAATATCACGTTTGAATGTGTCTAATGTGAAATCGCCAACAACCAGCATAGCTAATTCATCTGTTGTTGGCAAGTTATATTGGATAGGATCACCTTCCTTTGCTCCGATAAGTCTGATAGTGAATTCTTCATTCGGATTATCCGCCAAACGATCTCTTGCCATTCTGAATTTCTTCACGAATGGGTTATGATCATCAAGCATTTTAATTAAATTTCTTATTATTACAGGATCGAAATTGTCTTGGGTTCTGTCACCACTGTCTAAAGCATTTATTCTGTTTTGGACTTCGTTTGTGGTGTCGTAAATATACAATTGAATGAACCTTGGTGGAGATCCATCGTCTGGTAACAAAGTTCCAATACGATGGTGAACTTGGCCGCAAATTTTAAAAAGAGGTGGACCACGACCATCATTGACAGAGTTATCTATTTGTGCTCCCATTGATGTAAAAGCAAACAGACAATTGTACTGTCTAATATTGCGAATGAATTTTCTCGATGTGGCATCACCATCAAATCTTGCAAGAGATGCTAAAGGCTCAGGTCGAGGCTTGAAGGGAGGAATGCTGATTTTTCCACCTTTGCAGCAGTTGTTGTATCTGATAGATGAATCCTGTTGATTACTCCTGACCCTTTCAGCATACCAGAACACAGCATGACAATAAGAGCATTCGTAATCTGGTGTTCCGTAGTATGACCTATTTGGGTATGAGGCTGTGCATTGAAATGATTGTGTATTAGTTATATTTTTTAAATTTTTTAGAAGTAGTAACTTTATTCGCTCTGAGATTTGAGAGAGAATATGTGCATACCTTTTAATGCTTCCACATATTCGGTTGTGAACTGTCCAGTATGGAAATTCGTCAATGTTTTAGCTGCCAACCCTATTGTTTTTGGCTTTTATGATTAGAATAGGTCGTAATATGCTATAATTGGAACATAAATAATTTTTGATGTGGAACTTACCTTTTCTAGCAATTCGACTCTGATTTAGAAGATGTCGTCTTGTTGCCCTTGCTTGAGTGGTAGTTATATTAGGAGGATTATAGATGGCAGAAGCGCCTTTTATAAGGAAAAAAAAAGAGTCCATGAGCTTTCTTGTTTTTATTTAGGCGCCAAGCTAAATAGTGTGTATGTATTTTGGTCAGACTTATAGCCTTTTATATACTAAGTGAGAAGACTTACTGTGCCTTCTTTTTCTTCTGGGGGCATCACATTCATCAAGATATGGAATCGGCCTTACATCGTTGCTAGGTGGACCGGATGATGAAAATGGCATGTTGTGTTTTCTTACATGTTTTTTCCTTTTTTTTTAGTCTACATGAAATCAAGAACACCTGAGAAAGTTAGAGTCAAGAAAGAGAAACACGTAAGTATAAACGTATATATATCTTGATTTGTAGGACTTAAGAAGGTTAGAGTTAAGAAAGGTAATCTTGTTTTGGATATGTATAGATCTGAGCGCATATATGTAAGCGCGTCTATATATTATATGCATATCTGTAGCCACAGTATATAATATATGTGTATATATATGACTGTACACATGTACTTAGTCACTATATGTATTCTGTGTACATGTACATTTGTTTATGTACTTATGTATTTATTATAAGAATGCATGATGCAGGATAAGGATCATTGAACGTATATAGAGAAGTATTTCGAATACGTACGATGTACTATATGTATAGGAGAAACTTACAGTATCAGATGTATTGCTCCCAGATGTATTGGTCCCGTTAGTGACAAAATATGCGCGCTATCCAAATCACCTGCTGATGGTGTTGAATAGTAAGTTGCTGATGGTGTTGAATAGTAAGTGAGTATTCAGAGATAATAATGAACAAAGTTGGATTCGCATATGTAATATGAAGAGTCTGATATTCCTTTTAATAAGATATTCGTATGAGTCGTAGTAGGTAGTTTGATGAGAATGTAGATAACCTTGAATAGCAATCCAATATTTGGTAAATATTAGGAAATCGAAAAAATCGTTGAATAAAAAAAATGGAGTCGAAGTGAGCGAAGCTGGAGGTAAGCCCTAGTCACCCTTGAACGGAGGAGGAAATTACAACCAAAAATCTAACATCGGAGCCCTAATATCTAGCCGTGTTCATTGGAACCAGAATGAGATGCAAAAGACAAAACCTAGCACGAAGAACACATAGCCAGAGAAGTCTCCGTACCTGTGGGGATCGTCGGCACGTTGAGGATTGGGTGTACTGGAGATGGTAGCACACGTCGGGAACACCACACGGCGGCCGTCAGTAACAGTACAGTTGCTGATGGGGAATGCGGCGCGATCTGTTGCTGGAAGAATCGTATGACGCAATGAAAAGCGTAAACACGCGGAGAAGGATGGATTGTGAGGTACGCACCAGAAACAGGACCGTAGTTGCCGGCGATGGAGCGGACACTCGCGAGGAAGGAGGAGCAGCGGCGTGCAGTAGGCTTCGCTATCTCCGCCTAGGCGCCCACAAAGAAGCTAGCGGGCCAACCTTTTTTTCCTTTTCACTGGGAACTGGCAGCCTTAAGTGGAGGCGTCCCGTGGTGTGGCCAGCAGGCCACATTTTTTCCGTTTGACTGGGAACCTGGCAGCCTTGTCTGGAAGCATCCCGTGGTCTGGAGAATCTCATATTCACGTGCTGAATCTTGGACGTAGACGGCGAATCAAACGGTTGAGAGAAATTTTGCAGACGTGGACATCTCTACCTGCCAGATTCCCTCCCCGCTTTATTAAAAGGAATGGTGTGGCCAGCAGGCCACATTTTTTCCGTTTGACTGGGAACCTGGCAGCCTTGTCTGGAAGCATCCCGTGGTCTGGAGAATCTCATATTCACGTGCTGAATCTTGGACGTAGACGGCGAATCAAACGGTTGAGAGAAATTTTGCAGACGTGGACATCTCTACCTGCCAGATTCCCTCCCCGCTTTATTAAAAGGAATGGTGTGGCCAGCAGGCCACATTTTTTCCGTTTGACTGGGAACCTGGCAGCCTTGTCTGGAAGCATCCCGTGGTCTGGAGAATCTCATATTCACGTGCTGAATCTTGGACGTAGACGGCGAATCAAACGGTTGAGAGAAATTTTGCAGACGTGGACATCTGTACCTGCCAGATTCCCTCCCCGCTTTATTAAAAGGAATTACGTACCATCCGATCTCGTCCTACGGTCCTACAGAGGACTCATCTTCTCTCTCTCTCTCTAAAACATATAGTAAAATTTGTCTGATACATCAAATAAGTGCTAGTAACGTGTAAACCTTAGCATTTTTTTTTGGATTACATGTTTTTTATTTTGTTTTCTGAATCGACAGCAGGATCCTTGCATAGTTACTTACGCAGGCGTCGATAAAAGGACGGCTGGCAATGGCCAGCACAGCAGGATCTCGGTGCCAGCGGAAACAGAGAAGCGTACTTGCTTGCAAGTTGCAACTTTGCAAGGATTTAATCAGGCAACGTGTTGAAACCATCGTCGTGACTCGTGACTACGGATCAATGTCGTCCACGGCTTAGTTGAAAAGCGAGGACGACCCACGGTTAGATTAGCAGGACAGCATCCGTGCTGTACTGTACTCCTCTCCTGATCCTCTGGTGAACTTGGAACTTGCGAGTCGCACGAAAAGGGCAGATGGAAGGACACGGTGGGTCCACCTCGTGATCTCCCGTCCACGTAAACAATTATTTAACTGGCTGCTCAATCGTGCTGTGCTTAACGGTTTTCATCACATTATTATTATTATTATTATTATTATTATTATTATTATTATTATTATTATTATTATTATTATTATTATTATTATTATTATTATTATTATTAAATCTGACAGCTCTCATTATCGCTGTACTATTAATACCCTTTTCCCATTAGATTGATCGCCACCATTACCTATATTTGACTGGGGATTAAATTGCTGAAACGGTAGCCTGCAGATAAAAAACCCGCGGGGGATCGATACGGCCATGCAGCCCATCACTTGGAAAAATCTGCGTACAGAAAATTAACAAGAGTATCGAAGGGAATGCATTATGGGTTGCTTAATAATTCTATCCATCCATCCGCCCCGTCCGTTCGTTCGTTCCAAACACATACCGTATCGGACGGCCATTTGCAATCGTTTTTCACCAGTTCGCGACGAACAGTACAACCAAGCTAGCTAGCTAGCCTGTTGTGCTGTCCATGCAACTGCCGTTTTCTTGACTGGCTCCAGATCCTTGGAACGCGTCCACGTCTACGATCCAATACACAAGCATGCATCAACCTTTTCAAGATACGGCGGGCTCCTTTGCTCATAAATATCTCAAGAGCGTCGCGCTCTGGGGATGGGCAAAACGTGGACGCTCCGTGTACTAGGCGGTGTTCACTGACAAAATTGGGCGACATTGCAATGGACAAGTTCCACAGTCGACGACATACTGTATCTCTATGTAGGCGCCACACCGTCCAAGACTGCAACTGCACGTACCTTTCTCACAGACCCCACTTGCAGCCGGAGGAGCCTACTTGGGGCCCACCTCGCGAAGGGGAAAAGCCGAAAAGAAGAGAAGGCGGCTCCGCTGGCTCAACATATCAAACCCAACTCCCCGCACCAATTCCTTACATTCCAACTCGCTCCCAAATCCAGACGACAAAAAGCTCCGCGTCTGCGGTTTGATTGCGCTCGCGCCCCTCCGAATCCTCTCGCCACCCGCCGCCGTCATGGACGACGACCACGACCCCGACGCGTCGTCGCCGGCCGCCGGGGAGCGGTGCCCGTGCTGCTCCTCCCCCTCCTCCTCCTCGCCGGCCGTGCCGTGGCGGCAGTCCGTGAAGCGGAAGCTGGGCGCGGAGAAGGGGGAGGAAAGCGGGGAGGCGGGGCCCACGGCGCGGGTCGAGGCGGAGGACGAGTGCGCGGCGCTGCGGGAGGCGGTGGCGGCGGCCCAGTCCACGGCGTCCGCGCTGCGGGCCGAGGTCGAGGAGGAGCGCCTCGCCGCGGCCAGCGCCGCCAGCGAGGCCATGGCCATGATGCTCCGCCTGCAGCGCGAGAAGGCCGAGGTCCAGATGGAGCTCCGCCAGTTCCGCCGCTTCGCCGACGAGAAGATGGCGCTCGACGCCGCGGACATCGACCAGCTGCGCGCGCTCCTCGCCCGGCGCGCGCGCCGCCTGGTGCGCCTCCGCGCCAGGCTCCGCGAGTACAGGCGCCAGTTCCTCCACCTCGGCATCCCGCTCCCCGAGGGCGAGGACCTCCTGTTCGCCCAGACCGCCGCCGAGGAGGAAGAGGACCTACTCCTCCTCGAGGGCGAGGACGGCTACGCCGATGCCGATGGCGATGGAGGGTACTACCCTCAGCTCCGCTGCAACGACGGGGAGTACTACTACTACGAGGAGGAGGAGGAGGAAGAGGATGCGGTTGCCCTCGATCTGGAGCGCCGGATCTGCCGCCTCGAGCACGATCAGGAAACTCCCCTGCTTGAGCCACCCCTTCAGGAAGACGAAGAGGAAGGCACCCACCTCTACACAGATGATGAGGCGTTGCCGGACTTGTCTGGGCATGAGCAGGGTGGCCTCTATGCTGATGACATGTTATCTGTGGACGGTGTGGAAGAACTGAGCGACCTCCACAATGACGATGAAGAGCTGCCAGAGTCTCCTACTGCTGGGCGTGGTGATAGGGTGGAAGCAAGCGAGGCTGATGGTGTTGACAGTGCAAGTGACAGTGGCAGTGATAGGGTATACACCATTGACAAGGTGCATCAAGGTGAGTCTGCGCCTATTGCAAGGGTCATGGATAAGTACCAGGGTGAGGCGGTGGAGCCAGACATTAAGAAGCTTTACATGAGGCTGGAGGCACTGGAGGCTGATAGGGAGTCGATGAGGCAGGCCCTTGTGGCAATGCGCACAGAGAAGGCACAACTTGTTCTTCTTTGTGAGATTGCGCAGCATCTTGCCAAGGATGGAGTTCCAGCTGGGGTGGGGCCAGGTGTACACCGTTCGCCTAGAAAACGAGCAGTTGGGATTGTAGAAAGGAGATTCACGGAGGACAAGAGGGTGCCACTCCTCAAGACATATTCCATGGTTGCCTTGTTTAAGGTATGTTGCTTGTTTTACTGGTAGGATACTGGCTGTGCAAAACATTGCAAGATTTTGCTGGAGATCGCCTCCATTTAGTAGATTATTAATACCGTGTGGTCTATTAAGATCTAAGTTACGATGGTTGTGTGCTGAGTATAAAATCACTTGTAGGTTCATTCATTTGATCAAAGTAGGATGCTGCTATCTAATATCTATGAACTTTCCAGCAGATATTTGAGCATATTTAGGAATTATTGTTGTAGAATGCAGAATATTGCTGTTGCTGTCTATGTTTTCTGGTCGCTCGACCAGCTAGTCGAACTGGGGGAACGACCAGGCGACTAATCTCGATTAGTCGTCGACTAGGTCGACTAATTGACCTCTGGTCGACCTGGTCGTTTACTAGTTGTCCTGTTCATCCAGGACCTATGTATATACTATTATACTATATAGTATATACTTATATAACTATATATTAAGGATAGGGTAAACATGACATGAATTCAGCAATACTGAATACTGAATTAAGAAATTGAGAGAAGATATTTGTTCATCCAATCCAAGTATCCAACTGAAAACAGCAAAGAAACACTTACTAGTTACTAATACTACCAGTCCCAGATACCACACAGCACACATTACCACCCAGTTACCTAAAGAAGATCTTCATCCAACTGAAATTCATCACCTGCAGCTCCCCTTCCACCTGATTCTTGTTCGCCTTCATCTTCACCATCATTCATTTGTCTTGTTGTCTCTTGTTATTGTTCATCCTCAGCAGGAGAATTGTCATCTTCTTCACGTATGTCTTGAGCTGTTACCCAGTCACGAGAAGTCTAGAAGGAGCCGCTAGGAAAATAGAGAAGGAGAAGAAAAGGAAAGAGATCGAGATGCCAGGAAATTAAGAGATGTGAACCGTCGGGTAAGGGTTTATAGAGACGGCGCTGGCGTTTCATCTCCCTATAGCCGGGCCGCCCGCCAAAAAAACCCCACGAAATCAAAAATTCAGGATCCTAAACCCTAGTTGCGCAGACTCGGCTGATCGAGCGACTAATCGCCCCTAGTCGTCGACTAGTCGGACGACCAAGCCGATTAGGTGCTCTGATCGGGTCGGATGTGCTAATCGAGCACCCTAAATCGACCAGCCCGACTAATCGCGACTAATAGCGATTAGTCGGACGACTTGAAAACAGAGATTGCTGTAATGCAGCATGTAGTTAATATGATTATCTATTTGCAACTGTTTTCTTAGTTTATTTCATTAGGGATGGGAACTGTTATTTGCTTTACACAGTATGAATTCAAGCCAGGTTGGTTTTGTGCAATATTAAATGCAGCACACCTGAGACTGTCCGCAGCGGTTCTCCCAAAATTTTCCCCTTTATATCCCACTTTTGCGCCACGTCACCGAGATTCTACCCCCTTCTCTTCTCCCTCCCACAGCGGTTTCTCCTAAATTCTCCCCTATACCCCAATACAAACATAAAATTTTATTTTCCATATTTATTCATCACTCTTTATCTATTTTTCTCCAAATAACAAATACCGATAAGCACATAACTCCAGGCAAGGGGCCGGCTGCCGTTTCCCCAAATCTGGCGGTTCACTGTTTTCACCTCTTAAACTGTAGTGTGTAGGGGCCTGTTTAGCGGACGCCGCTGCAGCTAGCCTGAGCTCATCTATTCTTTACATCAACCAAGAGATAAATTTGAATATCAGTGTCCATGGTACTTGCTGACTGTGACTTATTTTATTGAAATTCATGTTGCTTATTGCTGCGGCATAATTTCTTCCAGATGTATATATATTTTAAAATAAGGCCAGAGGATAGCACTTTCAGAGTTCTGTTTGTAATTTGTTAATCCAGTTCTGCTCACCCTTGAGTAGGGGTGATAATGGATCGCGATCCAAATGCTTCTTCAAAAATGATAGGGCCCTAAATAAATTTTAGTTCAAAAATGAATAGAAATAGAGCCCAATCCTAATCCGATCTGATCCTTAAATCTTATAGTGTAAAATTTAGAGCCCATTGTCACCCCTACCCTTGAGCATCTGTTAGAGAAAAAGCATTCGGCATGAGTGAAACTTAGAGGGTGTTTGTGTGTGTGTGTTTAGGCGGCAGGGTGTGTGATTCCTTGCCACTCTTGATGTCATATAATTGTAGTGCTTGTGGCAAATGGCTTGCTGGTCAGTGGATTGCCAGACAATAAATGACAATTTGTGTACTTTCTTTCGCTGTCCTAATTGCTTTTTGCTTGTACTGCCTATTTGTGGGGTGTGATGTTTTTTCTTCTGCAGCCGCACTTCTTAACCATGTGACCAACATACCATTAAGGCACCAACACATGAATATCTATCTACCTAGCATAAAAGTTGAGTAAAATAAAAACAATTAAATAAATAAAAACTGGCTGTAGGCATTATTCCAGAAGTGTTTAATTCGATTGCTACATTACACCTCTACATAAATGTCAAATGTTCTTTAGACGTGATTCTTACACGGTCCTTCCTGTTCATGATGAATTGATGATAACCAAGTAGTCTATTCCCAAACCTAAGTATTTGTTGTTATCTTTTGCAGTGGGTCCTCACTTTATTTGGCAAGAAAAAGAAGCTATCTCAAAGCAGGTAGGGGAGACTTCAATTGGAATTCAGTTCATGTTATATACTTATTTTATCTGTAAAGCACGATGATATTGACTTCTTTTCCTACTTGGTTGATAGGTATACTTTTGGCTTATCAAGTAATAATGTTGGTTTGCTCCTACTCTTGGATAAGTGCCCACGGATCCAGAAAACCCTCATGAGAACAAAGTAAAACCTGCCGAAAGAAGCAGCAGCAGCAGCTGTACAATGTAAATAAATAGCTGTCACTTGGGAAGTTTGCATCGGATTGCTTTTTTTTGTTAATGCTGGGTGGAGCCAGAGTTCTTTTGATTCTTTAGTTGATGATTTTCTGATTTCACATCTTTGGTGATGAGGATATGCTCGTTGGTCTTGCAATCGTTCAAGTCACAAAAAAGCTATTGCTTTGCTTCTTTCTCACCAGCAAGAGCTACAATGCATGTATAGTGCGCTTGTAATACACTGGTGGTTGGTTTGCTTGCTTGCAGGTCGATGAGTGAATATTTATGACTTTTAGCTTACATGTCCAAACTGCAAACTTTTGTAAAAAAATGTTCCTTGTATTCAAATTAAATCTGTTTATGCTTGTATGTTCAGATTTGCTGGATTGGCAAATCTGTTAACCAGAAATTTGTGTAAAATTCCTGATCTGAACCGCCCTTCCAAAATATATGCAGGTGGAACCAATACAGGTACGCTGTCTTTATGCTCACGCATTGACTGAAACCTGATACTAGGTAGCTGGGTGTCTTAGCCGGAAAATATCTCGCAGAACCTATGCTATGCATATCTGTACATATTGATTCTCTTGTAGTCTATATATTCAACCGCGGATGAGTTAGCTGAAGTTTTTGTGAAATTCTTCACCTGGACATCTGACGCTTGTAAGCTTACATAAATAATAAATATACTGAATTTGTCTGTGAATGACAGATCCAGACATCCAGTACAGGTAAGCAACTTTCCATTGCACTACTTCAGCCGAGCCACCAACTATTTGGAATTTTGGATGATATACTTCAGTGTACTCACATGGCCACATGTATCCCAAAAGTGCTGTTTTGTTACATGATGTGGTCTGTACTTTAGACTTTCTATTATATTTAAGTACATCTCTCTAAAAAAAACTCATCTCTCCACACACAGGATGTTTCCAACCATTTTTCCTATCCAGTTTCTCTATACACTGTGACTCGGTTATCTAACATTTTTTCATTAGTTTTTCGACTCTAAAAATTATAATCTATTGGTACTACCATAATGTATATTATTATCATGTCAGAGAGCTTACAAAGGTTAATATTGTAAAGAAATAAAGTATTAAAGAATAGAGGGAGATTAGAGCTCACTCCATATATGGAGTAGCAGAGAGAGATTACAGCTCACTCTATATATGGGACAGCTACCACCATAGGGTTAGAAAAGAGCCCAGCTCGGTTTGGCTCGGTGACCCAACAAGTCAGGCTCGGTTTGACTCGTTCACATTGTGGCTCGAAGATTAGACTTCGCTCGGACTTACGAGCCACCTCACTAAGTCTCATTTAAAACATAAATTGTATATTTTATTATATATAATCTGACGACATATTCTAAACTATGCATAGCATCGTGTCTATAAAAAATAAATCAATAACATAATAGTGTAATAATGTAACAATATAGCACCGTGTCATTAGACTGGCTCAGGCTCCTTTAGACTCCTCGCTGTTCCAGCGAGCCACAAAAGTAGAATCGGCTCGGATTCATTTAGGCTCATGAGCCTCTCCAAGTCTGAGGGAGTCCGAACCGGTTCGCGAGCCTCGAGTTTTTTTTGAGCCCTAGACAAGGAGCACTATAGGGAACTGCTCGAGCAGTTGTCCACATAGTACACTGAATATGAGGTGGGGTTGAACTTTGGAGACGGTCTTAAGAGGTTCAGGGCAACCGGACAACATTTGACTTCACTTTTACAGGAAAATAACACACCAACAATCAGTAAATAGGGTAAAGAACCCAATAATCAGTAGATATGTAAATACAATATGAGTTTCGTCATTTCAAGCTTCTAGTAGAACGGAAGGAACAAAGGAGTTAGTTAAATCCGTTCGATTCTTCCAAATCTGAACCAGGCGGAGAATGATAGAATGCAACTGATTTTGTTTGCTTCTTCGATGGGCTCAGCTTCTGCTATGTCAATTTCTGTTATGTGAGCGCAGTTAACTTAATTGATTGACGCTTGCCAGGAACTAAAATATGTAATTAGCCAGAGAACCTTCAGATGTAATTAGCCACAACAATTGAATTGGTAAGGACATTGTAGCTTTCAAATCCCCATCGATAGCATTGCCTGTGAGTCCCAGTATTCTTTGGCCTGCTTCACCATCACACTTCGCTCTTCGCGCAGTCTCTGCAGAAAGTAATCTTTGTCCCTGGTTAAACAAGAGATGCAAGTCAGCTCTAGCGCACACATAATTCTCTCTCACAAGAGATGCAAGTTAGATTCCAATACCTTCTCTTGAGGAGCAATTCTAGTTCAGTCATACGAACAGCACGATCAAACACACCAACCTGTAGATCGAAATCATCACCATGTTAGCTGAAACAATGTACGGACACAACTTTTGTCATGTATTTATGGGATAATACATCGTTTAGAACGTAGCATGAACACCAATGTGATTTATGGGTGGTGTTAAAAAAACAAGAACAACCTAGGATAAACTAGGTGGCTTTGCATATTAAGAAGAAAAAAGGAACTATTTTCGCCCCTACGGTTTATGGGTGATGTAGCAAATACGGTTAAAGAAAACATGTCACAAATGGAAGATACCACAAACAGAAGATACGTTTCACCAAAGTAAGGAGGTCAAGGAGACTGAACAAGAATGATCTCTGGCAGCAAGTAGGATTGCTCACATACCGCTCGGCAGACAGGGCACTTGGCCTCCGGAGGTGCCGACTTGACACCCTGGAAGATGTAGACAGAAGCAGCACCACATGCACAGGCTTTGCAGAACAGATGCCCACAGCTAAGTGCATAAGGGTTGAACAAAGTGTCCTGTACACATTGCAAGTGGAAAAATCATCACAAATGGATATTAAAATCAGCCCACATATATTCAAGCAAACTGGAGAAAGAAAGAAAAAAAAATACCCTGCAGAGACAACATGCAAAGTTTTCACAGCAATCTTCCCTACCAACAAGGGCTATCCTTTTAGATATTTATGAGCCAAAGAAAACAGAAGTTAAAGAATATCTCACCAAGCAAATCGGACAAGTTAGGCTGTACTCATACTTCAGAGTTTCAGAAATGGTCATTGTTAGTAGTGGCTGTGCTCCACTCAGGTCACAGGAAAAATTCTTGAAGAATCCATTCTTGAAGAACTCTCCAGCTCTAGGTTCATCAGCATCTGAATCATCGCAGTTAAGATGGAAAGCAGCAAGCTCTATCAGCCAAGGTGACTGCAACAGTTCAATATGCTCAGTTTGCATCTTGCTCTTGAAATCTCTGCCACTCACAGAACCATGTATCTGCAGGATTATAACTATATAAATATGCAAAGATACATTCAATATGTCTGCTGGCAATAAGGAGGTCAACACTTACCTTGTCATATTTCTTGAGAATTTTGCGAATAGCAATAGCATTCATGGTCACATAATTGAGAAGCATTCTGCCTTCTTGAACCATTATTTGCTGATCATCTATGAAACACTGCCTAAAACGCCATATACAGCGTTGTAGTCCTGAAGGAACATGAAGATGGAGGAGACGTTGTACTCTAGATCTGAAACAACCTGCTATTTCTGATGCTTCTTTGTTGAGTTCTGTAAAGAACATCTCATCACACACTGAACAAGAAAGATACTAAAAGTTAAAATCACAGCAGTATAAATTGTAAGACAAGCATAGCAAGATGAAAAAGGAGTAGCAAAATGTTAAGTTGATGATCTTAAGTAAACAATTCTAGCTAAGCTATCTAGTCCTAGATTTCCAGTTATGAATTTATATGATGGGACCAGAATTAGTCCATAGTTAGGTCAAACAGACATGAATACTCACCCATCTGAAACTAATAATATTTTTAAAGCAAGGGGCCCAATTGTACAAAATGAAATCACTATTATTCTTTCGTGGAAGATAATAATGACAGTTTTAATCTTTTTTTGGTTTTTAAATCTTGTATCATCAAGTTGATGCCAAATTAGTCCATTTCTTATCATAAAAATATGACTATTTCCTCAAAAGTTCGTGAGTTGCAAATTGTAATAAAAACACTTGTGATTCAAAGTAACAAATCAAACGTCAAAATGCAGACAGAATGATTTTTAACTATGGTGACAACACATTATTTTGCTTCCATATCATAAACACAAAACACACGCATCAAGATGGAGGAGCTTGGTCTGCGATGGTGGAATATGGGCATACATGTGCATGAGTTGCATTCACAAATGTTTGAAGATTCGTCTCTCCCCTCCTGCTGCTCATCACCATTTGTGCCATCTGCTTGCAGTGAGCGACCAACTCTACATTTCTTCAATACCTTTTTGAGGCGTTTGTATTCTACATGGGAGCATTGCCCTAGGAATTTGTCCCGCTCTGCCCGGAGATACTCCTCATATGTGGCGCCGAACTTCATCTTGTCTGCTGGAAAAAGAAATGATAATGAACTATAGCCATACAACGTTGAGGAGGTTAGGCACTCCATTGTGAATTCTGACAACGAAATAAATCAGCAGACACTCGATGCACTATGACATCTAATGGGCATATTGGTCACAGCATTATGTTCAAGATTGATCAAGGGATATTTTCAGCTGCAATTTATAATATGTCATTGCGCAACCGAAAATTCACGGGACGAAATATGTTTTAACATATAAATCCATTTTCTTTGGGAATAATTTAATTTCGATCAAAATTAGCTTCGCATGCATGACTTAACTGACACAGATAACTGTGTTCTGCAAAAGAATACATGGCATAGAATCTAAACTGTAATGGATAAAAAAGAAGATTAAATGAAATAGTAATACATAGTGGAAGGAGTAAAGGACTAAGGGCTTGTTTGAAACCACCTAATTTTTAAGAAAATGGTTTATGAAAACTGAGGTGGTTCCAAACATACCCGTTTATGTCCCAGTTTATAGAAACTAGATTCCTGGTTTCTTAAAACCAAGAAGATAGCCTCCCCTAGCTAAAACTAGTTTATAAAAACCGAGGTGGTTTCAAACACCATAAACCGGTTTTTTATATAAACCAATTTCTAGAAACTAGAGATAGAAACCGAATTATTAAAAACTAGGTTGTTTCCAAACATGGCCTAAGAGAACTGATTTAGCTATAGTTCTATATCCTTTTTATGGACCATAAACATGTAAAATTGGTATCTAGAAAATGTAATAGAGAATGTGGAATTATAACTCTTGCTGCATGTTAGCTAGCCAGTAGCTACAAACATCATTGCCCGGTATAGTAATCCTACCTATTGATCTTTCATCAGTCACAGTTTGTGCTGCTATGATTATTTTAATTTTATAAGGTTATAATAACATGTTCTATATATTTTCGTAATTTAAACTATGTGAATTCAACTTTCTCTGTACGACTGCAACTGCATACACAGGAATTTCAAAAAGAAAAGAACATATTGGCTTCTGCACCAAATGGACCAATATTATAATCGTGCAGAACAATGCAGGTGCTGACTTTTGAACCTTAAAGGAAAAGATTTGATCTTATCGATCCTAGGGTATAATATAAACAACATCAGTGCCAACTTGTGCGAGAACGTCATACGTCAACATCATTGCACCAGAAACGTAGTACTCAAGCTAACTGAATGTAGTATTTTGGAATTTCCTCATAGATGTCATATTGCATAAACATATTGACAGTTGTTTCAGGAAAAAAAAACAAATGGAATTGCTGAGTAATCAACAAAAAGCTTTTGAATGTAAAAATATGACGTGCAATGACCAACCAGTGGATCTGTGGATGAGAACATGGCTGAGGCAAATATTTACGGTAGAAGGATAGAGCACTAGAGTTTGCTCAAAGTTCGCGCGCGCGGCTTAAAGTTAAAGGCACGTATATATTGACTATTGAGTGATATAAAGCCCAAAGAAGAAAACGCCCAGTATAGAATATTGTTGACGACGTTGCAACTGAGTTGGTTGGTTGATCCGAGGAAGGAAACAGGATAGGGAGGGAGGAGAAGAGCATGCAGACAAACGGAAAAGGAACGACAACAAAGACATGACGTGGCCCAGCTAAGTGCATTTACATTCCTATATAAAGAATCGAATCGGTTGATCGAGGACGAAGAGACAGGAGAGGTTTGAAACTCTCCCGGCCGCCCTGGCCCAGTACGCCGGGGGCTAGCTTGGAATCGAGAACAAGAAAGAGTTCATGTTCGCTCGGACCACTCCCCCAAATCCCCAAATCTCGTCTATCTGAGCTGAGCTGGCGCACAGAAAGTCCTCTGAACCGTGTAAACGATCACGGGCTCATGGCGACCGCGCCGACAAAAAAAAAAATGCACGGCGCGTGACTGCGTGAGAGAAGGAAATAGAATCGGACGTGGCCGGAGAAGCCATTGAGGTTCCCGCAGCGGCGGCGACTGCGCACGGGATGGCGTAGTTACCTGCACGGACCACCGCAGCGCGCTAGGGCGGGGATCGACGAGGATCGCCGCTTGCCGCTCGTGCAGAGGCAGCGTGCGTGCATGCGGAGGAGACGGCGGCGGCGGCGGGCGGTGTTCAGGGGAAAGTGAACGGCGGCAGCGGCGGTGCTCGCGTGACGCGCTTGCTTGGGCGCAAACCAAACGAGGGAGATATGCTGGCCTCCGCGGCTCCGCCTCTCTATCTGCTAGTCTGGCTGTGGCCGCCTTCCCTTGGTTCCGTTCCGTTCCGTTGCGGCTTGCGAAGCAATTAAAAGGGGTGGGTGGGTGGGTGGGGGACGCCACGGGTTGCCTTTTTCTCCACCTTGGACGGGCCCCACAAGCCGCAAGGTCGTCTGCACCGGGCCCAACCGCAAGTGAAACTGGGTGGTAGATGTGTTGGTCTTGGCCTGTTCCTCCTCCTCCGTGTGCCGTGCGCGTATATCCTGTGGCAGCCGCCGTGGAGCACCCGCCCAGGCCAGGTGTAGGTGTAGCATAGCATAGCATAGCGTGGCGTAGGCAGGCTTTCTTTCACTCTGGACGGGTAAGGGGCGCCCTGGGTCCACCTGTCTGCGGACCGCGGGCCGATGGTGTGCTTTCACCTGGCCATGGTGGTCAAACAGGTCATTAGCGGCAGGCCAGCGACGACACGGGCGCCATCATCATTAGCAGGGCAGGAGCCAGTCCAGCGTCCATCGATGAATGGACGGCGCATGCTTTTGGTGCTAGGATTATTCGCCAGACTAGCATTATTAGCGGCAGAGCTTTGCTCTCGTAAAAAAAAGACAAAAAAAAACGGCAGAGCTTTTTCCAGCCTCAGTGTGCATGTGATGGACATAAAAGTCACGGAGCACCAAGTCACGGACAGTGAGCACCGAGCTCGGCCGCGAAACCCCGGGAAAAGTGCCGGAGAGGCCCAAACCGACGAGGCCGGCCGGGCTCTCAGCTCTGGGCAGTGGACGATTTGAGTGGGCCGGGCCACACCACGCAAACCGATGAGATGGGATGAGCCGATGAGGCTGCATCGGTGACGTCAATCCCATTCCATTCTCCGTTGTACTCTTTAGCCGAACCGGAGGAAGCTGGGACCAGCGAGCGACGCCGGCCATTCTCTCCGGCCTCCGCCAGCAAGAGACAAACTTAAATAGAAAAAAATCTCACATAAATAATTAAACATTTTATTAAAATAACATTTCTTAGGGATTGCTACCCTGAAAAATGATGGAGATCTTAAGTGGATTTGAGTTTTTAAACAAGCCCTTAATGATATAGCCTCTCTAATAAAATTCGACGAGGCGATGTAGCCTCTCTACTGAATGCTCTTCCATATGTTTAGACAATTTCTTAGTCTATGTACTTTTAAGTGGGGAACCAATGAACACATGCCATAGTGCATTGCTAATTTCAGACTGGAAATGCTTTGTATGATTCGAATTTTCAAATCATGAAGCAATGTTAGTACCTTTTGCAGATGGTAAATATGTCTCACTATGATCCCTCTAAAGTCAGCGACTCAATTCCCTCTAACTTAAGTTAGAGAGCCATCCCTAAAGTCATTCAAGTATACACATATTTCTCATAGCTTCATCATGAAAATAATATAGCCGGCAATCGTTTTAGAAGATGTTGAGTACACATGAAAGGTAGAAAGTGGTGTGAGACTAACTAGATGAACATCCTCGGTCGACACCTTTGCACCAATGAAGGCACCTTTCCAAAATCAATGACAATATGTTTTTAAAGGGAAATTTAACTATTTGCCATCCTTATGGATGGTAACTCTCTAAAAATCATTTTTACGACCCATAACATAATTACCATTGTTTTTTTAAAGATGCTATGTTTTTACCACTTTTGGCTACGTGGTTGTCCACAAACGCCCGACATGTCCTCGCCTACGTGGAATGGCCTAGGAAATATCTCTTTAGCCCTCCCTTACTTGCTAACCTGATCCCCTAACGTGTTCTCACTTTAGTTCATCTTCCCCACTTCACCTCCTCTCCCCCTCTCTCTCGAAACCCTAACACAGACGATCGGATGCAACAGCGTAAGTCTCAGTTGTGATTGCAGAAAGAAAAGAGAGAATCATCGGTCGTAAAGCAATAGACAAACGTTGCTATGCGATGACAGTCCTACTCCTGCTAGAGGACCATGATTGACATTTTGCATAGGTCTTAGTCCTAGTTTTTTAGTTATTATGTTTTGCATGTAGGTTTTACATGAAATAATATTATTAACAACGTTGTATAGGTCTTAAGACTTAGTTTTTTTTTGTTGCTATGTTTTGGATGTAGGTTTTACAAGAAACAAATCTATTAACCGTGTGACTATATAGGCTTGTTGGCCAATTGATGGTCGATTAGACTTATCGGTCATCAGGCGCCTGATAGGTCTCTTATCGACGATCATCGATTGCCATGGTATTGTCACCTGGCAATCCATAACGGTGGTGGTTCATGTCCCAGGGCTAGACCTGATCATAGGGCCACCTGACCCGACCGAAAAAACCTAGCCCAACTCGACCTGACTAATAGAACAACTAATAGAACAGACGAGCATGGACCATAATTTTTGACTCATAATAATTCACGAGCCAGATACAAGCCATAATTTTTAGCCCAAAACATAACCCAACCAGAAAAAACTAACCCAAACCTAAAAAACCCGACCCGACACGTCAAACAGAGAGTCATGGGCCAACCCGACCTGACCCGACACCAATCACAGGTGAAGTACGGGCAATGCCAAATGGTCCACAACCCAACCTTTGAACATGCCTACATGAGGCATAAACCATGTCTTTACATGCCTTTATTATTTTTAGACTAAAATATATAGAACTCTAATGGATTAAATAAGCTGATTCAAGGCGTGATCAGATCCTGAACCTGTGCTTGACCGCTAAGTTGCCCATAAAGCAATTGTCGCATCGTTAGATGCTATATTTAGATAACCGACATTGTATATATAACTACTTGATTCATAACTAAACATTAAAAATATTATTTAAAAAATCGACGCAAACATCCACAAGATTGAACGCGTAGAATATCCATGGCTTAAATCTTCAATAATTCAGGACGCTAAGATTGGCAGCGTAAAAGGTCAATAGTATCTACCTCGACAATATTGCTTAAAAACGTTCCATGGTGTCAGTGCTTAACTGCTTCATGTCACCAGCCAGTGCAGTTACCTGTAGGTAATGACCTAGTGGGATAGACAGCCCTGTTGATTTGAGGTTAAAGATTATGCATTATTTTTGCAGATTTTTCCCATGTGAAAATTCATAGGCCAAGCTAAAAAGGTCTCAACGCAGGACGGATCCACAATCTCAAAAGGGAAGCAGTCCCAACGTCAAAGTCTGATTGTCACAGCCCAATAATCTAGTTTCCCCTGGCTTGTAGATTGTAATAATCTGCAAGCTAAAACAAACACACTGGCTATTTTCAGACTAAATTCAGCATTTTCTGATTGTTCGTATTTAACAGAACATCCAACGTTACTTTCTACCTTACATAAATTCTATAGTCGGAAGCCTTGAGAATTGCAATTAGGCTGCACGTTGTTTCTGCACCCCCGGCGTAAACAAGATCGCAGCCATCCCTTTTCAGACTGCCCAAACCACAGCCTACTTTTTGAACCTTTGTAAGAACAAAAAATGGCTCGATACCGTGCTTCCTTTCAATTTGTACTTTATGGTCAAACTTCAACCCTAGATTTGAAGTCATAGGAATGAAAAAACTACTAATTAATGTCAAGAGGAACAAAATTATATTAGTAGTTGGAAAATCAACTGTTTTCATGGAAAGGTAGTAGTTACCAACAATTAATTAGCTCAAATTTAACTATACAAACCTGCTGACTCATCAGAATCTCAATGGCAACATTTGGATCCCCATCAGCTGCAGCAAGAGCAACTTCAGCCTGAGTCTGAAGCAATATGATCAATTCATCAGTGAGGTAGTTGACAGCCATAGCATATTCACACAACATAAGCATAACCAGGTACATTGTACATGGATGAAAAACCGAATGGACTGTGGGCTCTTAAAAAAACATGTGACTATTAAGGTGTGATCTTTTCCTTCTAACATTAGTATAACCTGGCATGTGTATCCCCTAATGCACTTCCCTGAAACCTCTGAAAAATTCAGCACCAGGTAAACACAAATAACCAACAGTGCAAATAGGCTATTTTTTTATTTGTGAAGCATTTTGTTGCGGATCTTACAACAATGTTATACCTAGTGTTCAAACAGATGATGAGAACATGGATGACTGTAACACCCCAACCTCAACTCTCCGGGTCGTTTGATATATAGTTTAGTTGTATGCCAGATTGTGTGATTACTATTAGTGGGGATGATTTTGTGGCAAATTTAATGGAGATCCTACTGTCGGTCTCCAATGTCATCCTTGGTATGGATTGGTTACGTCGACATCAAGCTAATATATCATGTTTTTAAAAAACAGTTGCTTTGGAGACTTCCTCGGGGGTCAGGGCACACATTAATTTTTCAAGGCAGTACTTCAGATTCTCCATTATGGCTGAGTTGTTTCCCGATAGTCGTGCGATAAAAACTGGATTTCTGTATACCTTAGATGAACAGTCTGCCAAGTCATTGGATGAGGGAATTCCTATGGATCGGGGCTATCCTGATGTCTCTTTCCATGAGTTTCCTGGAATGCCACCCAAGCGTGAGGTGAAGTTTAGTGTTGATATAATACCTGGCACCAGACCTATCTCTTTTGCACCACATCAGTTGTCTCGCCCTTTTAAGAAGAGTTGAGGAAACAATTGAATGATCATTTGTCCACGAACTTTATATACGCAATGTGTCTGTGGGTTGAACGCAGCGGCTATCAAGAATAAACATCCATTGTCTCGCATTGATGAGTTATTTGACTGTCTAAAGGGTGCTAAAGTGTTCTCAAAGATCGACCTCCAAGGTTGTTATAACCAAATCCCAGTGAGGGAAGACCGAAGGAGGATATTGAAATGACTGTATTTGCAATGATGTATGAGCATTGTTTTTTTTCTCGAACGCGCAAGAGACATGCACATCATTTCATTAAGAGAGGGAAAACGATCCAAAACGGATCAGTACAAGGAGACAAAAAAAACACCATTACGATGGCCGAAAATAGAGAAACAAAAAGACATCCATAAGGAAAGATGTATGAGCATTGTGACTTTAGAGTTATGTTGTTCGGGTTGATTAATGCACCTCCCTATTTCATGAAAACCATGAAATAAATGCTTTATAATTTGGGGCAATTTGTGGTGGTATTCATTGATGACATGTTGATTTTCTCAAACACTAAGGAAGAGCATGAGCAAATTTTTGGGATGGTACTCCAAACATTGTGTGATAGCATGTTTTATGCTAAATTGAAAAGGTGTGAGTTTTGGCTTTCACGAGTTGGTTTTTTAGGCCATGTTATCAATGAGGGCACCTCTGTGGATCTAAACAAGGCTTCCACGGTAATGGAGTGGCAAAGGTCATCTAATGTCAAAGAGGTGAGAAGCTTTTCTAGGCATGGCTAGGTATTATCGGATATTTGTGAAGATTTTTTTTCTATTATTGCTAATCCCTTGTCTAAGCTCACCCACAATAATGTGAAAGTTCAAACGGACAAATAAGTGTGAGCGAAACCTTTAAAAATTGAAGGAGATATTGATGTTTGGTCCAGTCCGTACCCTTCTAGAGGTGGGTAAGCGCTTTAATGTATATTCTGATGCCTCCCAAGTAGGTCTTGGTGTAAGTGCAATCAACCTATTGAGGGTTTTGGTGATTGAATGACAAAACAAATTAAAAGTTCTAACAAGTTTACTAGAAGTATGTGTTCAGTTTGCTACACTATGAGGAATGCTTTGAATCAAGTCGAACGACAAATAGAAGCGAATCTCTGTGTGGAATCACACAGTTCTACAGAGGATTTGACCCAACACTCTAGATTCTAAATGATCATGCTTTAATTTTTGTGTCATTGGGTTTTAGGAATCGTCGTACTATCGAGAGGGATCCACAAATGAGTATTGGTACTTGCACTAAAGCTCAAAATACTTGCTTCAAAACATCAATTTTGTCTCTGCTCAACTATAGGTGAAGTATGCAGTTCAACCTGTTCAAAGCAAACTTCAACCGAGGTCTTCTCTGATGGAGGGCGGTTCAACCGGTCCTGCCCCGAGAACCACTCCGGTGAAGGACGGTTGAACCTACCCTGGGTGTGGTTCAACCGGTCCTACAATGGTTGAAGTGGGTGATTCAACCGCTCAGCTCAACCGCTTTTCTATCTACTGAGAAGCGGTTGGACCGGTCCTTTATGTAGTTCAACCGCATATCTCGCAGACCCTCTCAAACGGCTAGATCTAGACACCCCACATATATATACTCACCCATTCCTCTCTCCAACAACAGATAGCACGAATTCACTTCAAATCTTGAGCGAATCTCGGTGTGAGGTTAATATCTATGGGTCGTGGAGCTTCTCTGTCTGATTCTCCTAAATCTATCTTGCTTTGAGCTTTGGGGTAACACCAATATTTTGTGGATTCATTACTCTTGGAGCTTCGAGCTCCTAAACAGCTAGGCGTCACTTGAGAGTCTCCGATCTTGTGGAAGACCTCAAGAAGTTTGTATTACCCACTCTTTGAGCAAATCAAGTGACTTCACCTAGAACATTGTGGTCGGTGAAGTGAGGATTAGGATTGAAAAAGACACGGCTCTTTGTGGGCTCCTCTTTGAGAAAGTAGGGCACCTAAGTGGTGTGACCGAGCCTTGGAGTAAATCTCATGTCTCATCGTGTGCTTGACTTTTGTATCTATTGTTTGTTCTTCATATTCTCACCATCTCGTGCAAAGATTTGCCTAAATATTTGTGATGTATAGGTTTTGAGAAGTTTCCCTCTCACATCTACTTCATACAACCCTAAGAAACACCAAGGACACCACATACGTGAAGTTTATTTAGTGATTTTAGAGATCAATTTAGTTTTATACCTCGTTTACTAGTTGAACCGGTTCAGGACGGTTGAACCATCCCTGGTAGCGGTTGAAGAAGTCTGCACCGGTTCGTCCCAGTTTGTTGAAACGGCCTGCTACTTTCACTTGGGTGTTCTTATGTAGGATGGAAAGGTGATTGCCTATGTGTCAACACAGTTTAGGAAGCATGAGGAGAATTATTCGATGCATGATCTAGAGCTTGTTGCAGTTGTCTTTGCATTAAAGATATGGAGGCATTATCTATATGGCAAGTCTTGTGATATACTGATATTTACACAAATTATAAAAGTCTAAAGTACATTTTCACCCAAAAGGACTTAAAATTTGAGGCAGAAACAATGACTTGAGTTGATAAAGGATTATGATCTTACTATTCAATAATTCCTGGCAAAGCACACGTAGTGGCCAATGTATTGGGTCGCAAGTCCATGCCACTCATGTTGAATTATCTGATTGAGAGGTTTGAGCAGATAGATATTTCTTATTGTTATCTTAGAGTAACTGAGACAGAGATGAGAGTAATTCTGGAATCTACTATACCTAAGAGGGTTTTGGAGGCACATCATCATGATCGGTTGTTATAAGGGTGAAGAAACTTATTGTTGAAGGAAAGGTGGGTGATTTCGCTTTGGACGATGTTAGAGCTATTCAGTTTCATGGTCGTCTTTGTGTACCACTAAAGGCTCAAGTCAAGAAAGACATACTCCGACAACATCCACGATACAAGGTACACTACATTTGCTTCTTGTAGAGTATAAAAATAGATGTGGCAAAATATGTAGCTTCTTGAGGAGGGGCCCTCTTGTGGAGTATGCCAACAGGTCAAGATTGATCATAAGTGTACAACAGAAAAATTGCAATCACTAAATGTTTCATTATGGCCTTGGGATGATATTATCATGGTTTTTGTGATTGGATTGCCACATAATCTGAAAGGGATGGATGATATCTAGGTTATTATAGACCGTTTGAGTAAGACCACATTTTATTTTGTATGGTTATATAAACCCAGTGAGTGATTTGGTTCCAATTCACATGCGGGAGATTGTGAGATTGCATGGAGTACCTCGTACCATCATTTTTGACAGAGATGCCAAATTTAATTCTAAGTTCTAGGAGAGTATGCATAGTGCTATGGGAACTGATGTGAGACTCAATTCTGCTTTTCATCCTCGGACAAATGGGCAATCTGAGCGTACAATCTAGACCCTTAAGGACATGTTGAGGCCATGTGTTTTATCGTGGAAAGGTAGCTGGTGTTAGATAAATCCGATGTGATTGTATTGGCTTGTGCCTGGCATGTCAGCCAGCCAGCCTTTGGAATGTATTAGGAAAGAGAGATTATAGGGGAGAGAATCGGATCCTGAAGATATGCAGGTTTCCATAGTCATATGATTGATTCCTACATATCTGCAGGTTTCCATAGTCCTGATAGGTTTCCTTTAGCCGCCTTCTTCTCCCCTATATATGTACTACTACCGGCTCTCATTCAATATAATACAATTCCTCCAAACCTCCTTTACTTACATGGTATCAGACACCTAGGTTCCTTTTTCCATTCTCCGTTTCTGCATCAGCGCACCCCATCTGCTCGGTGCTGCTCCATGGCTGGCACTCCCCTGCCGCCGACCGAAGACACCTCCTGCACCGAGGTTCTTCACCTTGGGATGCCCCACGCCTCCCCCACCCACGCCACTGCTGCCGCGTCTCTCCAGCACGCTGAGGGGCTTCGTGCTGCATAGGAGGAACGTGAGTGTGTGGCCCAGGCCACCCGTGAGGCCGCTCTCGCCCGTGCGGCCGACGCCGACCGCGACGCCGCTGATGCTCGCGTGTGCGCCACTTAGGATCGTGCTACTCGTGAACGAGCGACAGCTGTCGTCTCTTCTCCGGTGGACAACGTCCTCTCCAACGACGCTGCAGATGACGGCGCTGAGACGGTGAATGGAATCCACGTGCAGGAACTTTGATCTATGGATTATGTTGAATTTCAACTCTAGCATACCACAACTTGCTTGAGACTGTTGTATTTTGTTCTGAATTTTGACATAGGTTGCTTAGGTAGAGGCCAGGAAATGATCAAACAGTATACCATCATGATAGGATAAATGGAAAATGTACTAAGTGCAATAAAGAATTGACATTCCGGACATAACTTGAAATACCTTTTCAAAGCCCATTCCAACCAGCTTCTTAAGTTCTTCATCAAATGTATCAACCTGCAGTAAGGATGTAAGTAACCAAGAAATGTTAATAAACCAATAGAAACAACCAATAAAAAATCAAAATAAGGTACAGAACATTGAACCTGCTCAGCTGTCACTGTTGCATCAGCTCTGACTGTGTTCACAGCTGTATGCCTGTCGTCATGAGCCTCATATTAGAGTACTGATTCACAGATGTGTCCATAACAACAAAATGAAACATTTTCGAGGAAGATTTTTTATATTAAGTATATAGAAAGAAAGAACAAGCATTAGGAGCTTTGTTTCTTGCCTTACAAATAGCTTGTAGCATGCGGTTGTCCACTAATTCTAAAATTCATGAATAGAGATTCCAGATGCAAGTTGCATCATTCTCAGCACCCGCATGAATTCAGGTTACCTTGTCAACAACATTATCCATTTACAAAGCTAGATAATGAAAATCTGTGTTGTTTATTTTTCATTTCAGTTATTCCTTCAGTATGCATGCTTCCACGATTTGTAAAAGATCTGCTAGGTCTGGGAAACAAAACCAAATGAACCACAAGGCTGTGACATGATCCAACATAAACTACCTCTTCTCTTTGTATCATATGTTAGAATAGAATGCGCTTGTATATCAGGCAACCGTCATATCTGTTAGACATGTGTGTGTTACAGTTGTAATGGAATTAGGCCCAGCCCATATACTAGTCCATCTATTAATATAGCAGCCCAACCCTAAATAGGTATGGGTATACTCGTCGTCAGCATTGCTCGCCACTGGCGGCCCTAGCGCCTCTGCCAGTGGCTCTGTAGGGGTGCCTCCCTAGGCTCTCTCCTTGTACCACAATGTCATCGCAACCCACTCCTACTCCCACCGGCTGGGTTGCTGACTCCGGCGCCTCGTACCACACCACTCCTAACCCCAGTATAGTTACTTTACCCCATCCCGGCAGCCTAACCTTTCCTTCTTCCATCATTGTCGGTAATGGGTCGACTTTGCCTGTCACCTCAATAGGCGACACGGTTCTTCCTGGTCCTTTATACCACAACAACATTCTTGTTGCCCCTAACATCATACAAAATCTTCTCTCGGTTCGTCGCTTCACCACAAACAACCACTGTTTCATAGAGTTTGATCCCTGGGGGCTCACCATATGGGATCTTGCCGCTCATGATGTGGTCGTCTGATGCGACAGCTCCGGTCCGCTATATACTATTCGTTTTCCACCCCCACCTCCCTTCTCCCATGTTGCCACACCCTACGCCTTCGTCGCTACTGCATCTGGCTCCACTTGGCACCGTCGTCTTGGCCACCCTGGCCACGACCTCATCTCCAGACAATCGTTCACCTCGGCCACGTCACAACGCTGCCTCGCCTTGCCATGCTTGTCAGCTTGGTCGCCACACTCGTTGTTGGTCACTTGCTTTTGATTACTACATGGTATCAAAAACAAGAAAACAAGTTAGAGAATGATGACCTTCTCCCTTTGGTTACCTCTTCTTTCAAGGGTAATCCAAAGGGAGAAGGTAAAAAAGAGGGAATGCAGACGAAATAACAATGTATGGAAGCGTGATGGAGAGCAAAGTATGTTACTCGTCTCATATGTCTTAGCACTTTTAATTCCATCTTTCTTCATATGATACAAATATACAACGTACCTTCGGCTTCACACACGAGACAGCTCGAAGGTACTTCGAAGGCTAGGAGAGACGAAGTTTAGGGCCCTCTAAAAGGTGAATGTATGCATGCATGGCAATGTTCACCTATTTATAGGGGATACGTACAGCTTCGTATGAAATTACAAGCATGCCCACAAATTTTACAATTATGATTTACAAATATTATGAGGGCATCAATGGCTTTTCTCTTTCGTTCTTGCTGCACAAGTCTTCGGCCTCTTCTCCTTCGTCGCTTTGCATAGAAAACCTTTGCCACATCAAAGCCACACATGTGCCCAGCCGAAGCCTCTTCTCAGGCTACTTCGGCCGAAGGCTATCTTCGTCCGCCCTTTGTTATGTGCCTGAAGCACATTTGCTTATGCTGAAGGTTAGGTGTTTTGAGAATCTTCGGTGGAGTAGGCCCCCAACACTCACTTACCCTTCGCCGCTTCCATGTCCCACACAGGTCGCCCTTTTGATCTCGTCTAGTGACCTTTGGACATTCTTGATACCGAGCATTTCTGGTTACCAGTACTATCTAGGGGTGGTAATGGATCGTGATCCAAACGCTTCTTCACAAAATGGTAGGGCCCTAAATAAATTTTAGTCCAAAAATGAATAGAAATAGGGACCAATCCTAATTCGATCCAATCCTTAAATCTTATAGTGTAAAATTTAGAGCCCATTGTCACCCCTAGTACTATCTGGTCATCCTTGATGACTTCTCACTAGCTTTGGACTTTTCCTCTCCGTCGTAAGTCTGACACCTTCCCCATCATATCTCACTTCTTCGCATGGGTGTTGACTAAGTTCAGTTGCACCATCTGGGATGTTCAGTGTGACAACGGGCGGGAGTTCGATAACTACATGTCTTGTGCCATCTTTCTCTCGCGCAACGTGTAATTGCGGATGCCATGTCTTTACACCCCCCTCAGAACGGTAAGGCCGAGCGCATGATTCACACCGTCACTAACCTCATTCGCACCCTCTTGTTTCAAGCATCCCTTTCTACTCGTTACCGGGCTAAGGGCCTCCACACTACCACCTACCTCCTAAACCGTCTCCCCTCCAAGGCAGGCAGTCATCACACTCCTTTATTCGCCCTCCTTGGCACCTCCCCCCTTCCTATACGCACCTCCGCGTCTTTGGTTGTGCCTGCTATCCTAACACCTCCGCCACCGCTCCCCCACAAACTTGCGCCCCGATCCACCCACGACCTTTTCCTCGGGTACTCCTCTGATCTCAATGGGTGTGGGTACCTCGATCTTCTCACCCAACGCATCATCATCTCTCAACATATTTTCGATGAGGATGCTTTTCCCCTTGCTGGCTCCTCCACACCTCCTGACCTTGACTCTCCTCAATGTTGATCCCAGTGACGTACCTCCTCTTCCCATACCTCTGGTCCCCGCGACCTCTTTTGTGCCATCTATAGCCCTATCACCTTTGACTGCGCCACGTATAGTTCTGTCGCCTGCGCCATGCACGACCCTGCCTCTCGACCACCTTCGGCTCGCTTCGTCGATCTTTTTTTTTCTCGAAAGTGCGGGAGAATTGTGCATCATTATATTATAAGAAAAAGAAGGTCCAAAATAGACCCCAGTACACGAATACCCTCCTAAGGAAGTTTAAAACAAAGAAAAAGGAAACAATCCATGATCCTAGAAAAAACAAATACAACCCTACAACGAGCAGCTAAGGGACACTGTTGGTGGCGGAAAGAAAGGAGAGACCCTTAGCTCCTGCCATTTCGTCGACCTCACATGCGTCTATCAGCGGTATGTGCAGTCCGGTCCATCGGTCACCTCCTTCGACGAGTCGCCCAGTGCCCTGGCCTGCTCCTGTGATGAGCCGTCGATGCGCCATCCGGTCGCCATCCACCATGACCACCACCACATCCACCTGATGGTCACATGTCGATCGACATGTGTTATTCGACCAGTTTACCGGCTGGTGCTTACGGCAGCTACTGCTCTAGCTCCCTCGCTTATCCCCCTCCATCCATATCACGCTCGCCGATTCCCACGGGCGTCGTGCTATGGAGGAGTACGTGCCCCTACTGGCCAACCACACCAAGGATTTCAAGGAGCCATGTCCCCCTGGCACCAACATGGTCACCGACAAGTGGATCTTCCGTCACAAGCTTGAGCCGACGGCTCCCTGGATCGGTACAAGGCTCGTTGGGTCCTTCGGGGCTTCACTCAATGCCCGAAGTGGACTACGACGAGACCTTCAGCCCCATCGCCAAGCCTGCCACTGTTCAAACCGTCCTCTCCCTCACACTCTCCTAGGAATAGGCGGTCCACCAGCTGGGTGTCAAGAATAGGGATGTCAACGGATCGGGTTTGAGTTGGATGGAGCAAAAACTTGCCTGCGATCGCACCCGTGAAGTCTACTTAAACCTAGCAAAAAACGCAATCGCCCAAGACTTCCAAAGTTGTTCCCATGGTTCGAAAGCGATGGAACCCGCTAAAAAATCTTGTAGGCTAGTCTTGTAAAATAGATACCTGACGCTTCAAACTTCCAATGATGAATATCTTCATTAGTATTTAGCACAAATGCAGGAATGGTGTCCCACAAATGAGGATACTCCACAAGAATTGATTTGTCAAGTTACCATAATTCAACCATGTGTGCATCCGAATCACGCTCAAATTGGCTTAATCACTTTGACCTGAACTTGCTCACTAAAAGCAAGCCTACAAGTGCTAAACAAAACCAAACAAATCTCCACCAAGATCCATTTGCTACAACCCAGAATTTACCTTCAAATTAGTCATTAAAAACTCGACCTGTAGAGGGTGAGACAGCCCCGAGCATTATATTAAGATCTTCTCACGCAGATCGAGAAAACCCCGAACCTCTACCCGACCCATACACAGCGGTACTGTAGCCCATGTGAGAACGGCCACGACCAGGGACCGGCCTTAGACCTGTGCTTTGGCATGGGACAGATGAGGGAATTTTTTTTACACCCAGCCTGAAATTCGCTCACACGAGGAGTCAAACTCAGAACCTGAGGGTTGCAACTCATACCACCTAACCAACTCAACCAGAGGAGCCCTTTCGCGATCAGAGTCATTACAAAAGTGATTTCACAAAATTTGTCATACAGAAACGCATTAACAATTTGTCAATAAAAAGGAAACTTATAACTGATATGATTTATAACATAAGGGCTATAACAAAGCTTTTCAGGGGAGGATTTGACATACAAGAAGCAGGAAGTTTACACGGTGCAGATATACGAACAAAAGACAAGTACTAAAAGTAGTTTTTACCTAATTATTTATTGAGGATAAGTACCTGGTTTAGAATAGAAGAAAACAGCGAAAGGGCCTCTAACCTAAGTTTGATTCCCCTCGGGGGCGAATTTTCAGGCTTGGTTAAAAAAATCACCTCATTGTGCCTCATCCGCTCTCGGGTTACGATGTCATGTGTGCCACCCTTCGGCTGGGACGTTGCAAAGTGCACGGTTGACGCTGATCTGTTAGTGATGGGAGGCTATGGTTCGGGGATTTTCTCGGTAGGGACCTTTGTTTCGGTCTCTTCTTAATATTATACCGGGAGGGCAGTCATTCACTCCTTGGCCGAGTTTTTTTATAGAAGAAAACATGAGTCCTAGTGTTTGTGGAAAAAAAGAACTTAGAAGAGATCGTCTGATTTATTCTAGGTTGCTATTGCTTCATGTGATTTTCTGATTTCAAAGCATACGTGGAAACACATGATGTGTAATACATTAAAGCAATGTCAAGTAGAAAATGCATTACTGTGTATTCGTTAGTGGGTCACTTGGAGTTGTGTTATCCAACAACCTAGCATGCAAATGCGCACTTGCCTCCCTTGCAGTGGGTTCAGTTCCTACAGAACCAAGTGTTCGTGCTCTCCCAGGAAACCTTGGGTCTTCTCCTTCCTGAAGGATAAAAATCAGCAGATTCATAAGCTCATACTATCCCTGTTCCGAAAAGAATACGGCTTTAGTTTGGCAAATCAAACTATCTTAGGTTTGACCAATCTTATAAAGAAGATTATCAACATTTATAACACCAAATAGGTGCACTACAAAAATAGTTTGACTTAGGAGGAAACTAGAATGAGATTCTTTTTGGACGGAGGGGATATACTTTAAGTAACTAGCTAATGACAACAAAACTTTTAACTCCAAGCAAGATAGTTAGGTAACACATTTCAGAAAGATAGTTTATGAATTTGTAATGTATTAATCGACACAGAAGAACAATATGTGACCTAACATGTATCAAGTGGTATTAATCTTGAAATTAACTGCCATAACCAGGAACCTAGCAGGGCATAGCTTTTACTGTGTACCTGTCCAACATAGCTTTCTGTTAATGAAGCTTTTGGTTTCTTTTAAAAAAAACTAACAGCAAGGTGTTAAAAAAGTGCAGTGCTCTTTTAAATGCAAATACTGGCAAAGGACAACCTTTTGTTTTACTTAGAGGAATGTTTGGAATATGTTTCTATTAGTTGGATGATCAAATTGGCAAATTGCAAAATGGTCACGTAAAAAATGCTAATATGTTGTATTCTTCCATGGATGGATTCAGTTTTGATTCAGGCTCCTCAGAAGCTTTAACAAACAGCTTCCAGGAAAATCTATGTGAAACAGAGAGATATATCTAATGATTTCTCAGTAGATCAAAACTTTTAGCACACATTCTAGAACTCCTACAATAATAAGCCATGGCTTGATACTTAGGCCACCACAGAATAGGTGAAAAATAAAATCAGATTGGAGAAGCCCCAAAAGCCTTGGGTTACAGTAAATTTCTACAATGGTTGCTTAAACCCTAAGCAGATGATTAACATCACCAACAGAAAACCATTGCAAGTATGAGCATATTTGAGTATATGGCATTGCCGATTTTTCAATACCTGAGCAGTTGATGTGTGTCTGTTAGGCATCCATGAAGATATATTTCTCAAGAAATTTCCATTTATGAGAGCACTGTAAATTAAACGAATAACATGTTACTTCTGTGAGCATTACATAAAAGGAATTAATCTGAAAACAATACCTTGGTGCAGCAGACGTGTTAGAGTATGTAGGAAGCTGACCATAAGTAGTGCCTCCAGTACACATAATAAAGCCAGGACGCCTCACACAAACAGACTGACATCCAATACATCAGACAATAAATACAGATATAAGAAACATCTCATACAGAAGATGATATGGTCAGGAACTCAGGATAACTTAAACCATTTAAGCAAAACTTACTAGTGCTGACAAGCCTTCGATTTTAGAATAAAATGATGGCCCAGGAAGCAAGTAGTTGAACAGCCCATAAGTGTCTGGTGCCAAGTAAATAAGCTTAGCAAGGAATATGATTAAAAAATAAAATATAGCTCGTAAAGAATTAACAAATAAGAAGGATATAAAGGACAAACATGCAAATCCTGACAAGATGCCACAAAGGTGTCCCAGCAATGAAACATTGCTTGCGAGAAACTGAAATAGCACTAGCAAAATCCATGCGTACCTGGCATTGTACAAATTTAAGTTTTTTTACATAAGATATGGGTCTCCGATATCATTTAGTAACCAGAAGTGAATACCATCAACACGTGCAAAAAAAAAATGAGTACCATTTTGCAGGAACATTGAAGAGGCCGAAGACACTGGAAAACGAGAAAGGGTGTCAAATTATATGCAATTAATATCACAAAATTGAAACACAACAAATATCATTTAGGAAGTTGAAAAAAGAATAGAAATTCTTGGGGGCATACAATTAAGGAAAAATCGTCCTAAATCGAGATAGTTTTTTTGCTGTTGGCATTATCAGCTCTTGCCACTACATATCGGGCATACAGGTTAGAAAATAACAAGAACTAAAAGGTCTTGTTGTAAATTATTGTGGGAAAGATATCTAATGCAAACTCATGTTCGGGTGTAGTCATGATAACTTTCCACATGAATTACAGGGCCAGCATGCATCGATGCCAAGGTTAAATGGAGAACTTTCTGAATGGCTCCCTCTCGTAGTCACATTTAGGAGAATCCTCCTTGGATTCTCATCTCCTCTAGACCCACCAAATTGTCCCATAACTGCATAACTTCAGCACATACGAAATTGCACTAGATATGTGCACTTATAATAGTGGAGAACTTTCTGAATGGCTCCCTCTCGTAGTCACATTTAGGAGAATCCTCCTTGGATTCTCATCTCCTCTAGACCCACCAAATTGTCCCATAACTGCATAACTTCAGCACATACGAAATTGCACTAGATATGTGCACTTATAATAGCGTGAATGTATTTCAGTAACCACTTGGAATAGATAAAATAATAATAAACAATACTCAAGCTGTGTATAGACTATTTGAATGCATAACCATTCAATATAACAAGAAATTCAAACATTTTATACAATTCACAATCAATGGAATCATATATTCGGCATGCACAAAAGATGGACAAAATTCCTAGGCATCCCTCGGCAATCAGCATGGACAATGAGTAGACAAAATTTTACTTTTACATAAAATGTTTATGTTAGGTTTTTGTAAGACATTCGTATATTTGCTAAAAACTTGTGTAGATCATCAAATATGATCACCATAGAAAGAAACGCACCTTCGTGATTGCACACCACTCAGACTTGTCTCAATGACAATCATTGAGAATATAACTCCAGAAAAGCCAATGGAGCATTCATTCACAAGATTTGGAACGTGATACAGAGGATTGTAAGCCACCAAGAAAGCAATTGTGAGATGGAGAATTGCATTTGTTGTTGCAAGAAGGAGCATCAAGAATAAGAGACGGACTGATCCCATGATTCTCTCCAACTCAGTGCCCAAGGGTACCAAGGCAAGCATGTTGAATAGCACATGAAGCAAAGAACCATGAAAGAGAACAGATGTGTAGAACCTGTATACTGAAGAAAATTAAGAAGTATGTTAGGGGCTCAGGGTGGACAATTAGATATATCAAAAAAAAGGCAAGTATGGGATAATCTGAACGGGTAGAAAGTAACTATGGCTAAAGTATGTGTACATCAAATAGTTCGTTTGAAAAATGTATAAGTAGTTTTGCAGCTTCTTCAGTGTTAAGAATATCAGAGTGGCGAAGATTTTATATTAGCAAAAGCTTGTCGTCATTTCTCAAGATATCTGTCATGTACGGTCGCACGTACAGAAGGTCCTGTGACAGACGGCACGCAGCAGAACGGCCAGGCAGCGCACGCGCCAGGGCCACAGGGTTCGGTTTAAATAGAGGCTAGAATCTTTTTTTTCTCGAATACGCAGGAGAGCTGTGTATCATTATATTAAGTAGAATAAAGATGGGGTGAGGTGTTAAAGAACCTCATACAACTCTACACACCACCCAAAAAAAGAAAATGAGCAGGAGCACCAGAACACTAAGCATACTAGAGACCAAATCCTCAATTAGTATGCCGAGGTAAAAGGATATCAGATAATCCGCGAGCCCCAGCCCTACACCAAAGATGAGACTCATCCATGACCCAATTTATGACCTTGCTAGCCCTAGGCTGCTCTCCGTTGAAGACACATTGATTGCGATGAATCCAAATGGCCCAAGCTCCTAATATGATAAGGGAGTTCAGCCCCTTGCGCAGCTTCTTATTGGAGGGGCTAATAAGGGTCATGCTTACTTCCTCCCACCAAACATCAAAGGAAGTAGAATTGAGACTGGGAGAGAGGTGCTGCAAACCGACCGTTTTCAGGATATTAAACCAGACTTCCCTTGAGAATACACAGGAAACTAGCAGATGATTCATAGTTTCTTCCTCCTGGTCACATAACAGACATCTTTGAGGGTGAGGCAGGCCTTTCCTTGCCAGCCGGTCAGCGGTCCAGCAACGCCCGTGCGCCACAAGCCACATGAAGAATTTACATTTTCCAGGAGCCCAACTTTTCCAAATCCTCCTCCATGACCTAAAGGTTGTTGAGCCAATAAAGAAACCATCATAAGCCGACTTGGCGGTATAATTTCCTGAGCTAGAGAGCAGCCATATATGCTTATCCTCCTGTTCCGGGTGCAAAATCCAGCTGGCAGCAAGGTCCCAGACTTTAAAAAAATCAGTCAACACATTAACAGTAATAGCCCCTCTAATGTCCTGTACCCAGCTTCCAGTAGTGAGGGCATCCTGAACACTCCTTTTCTTAGCCCTTGAAGATACCAACATGACAAGATGAGGTGCCAACTGTTGTAGGCTTTGGCCATTTAACCATTTATCTGTCCAAAACAGAGTATTCCTGCCATTGCCCACTTCAGAAGAAACTGCCGCAAAAAAGAAGGCCAGAACTGAAGGGTGCACATGAAAATTGAAGGTTGTCCAGGGCCGGTCAGGGTCAGTTTTTTTTAACCAGAGCCAACGCAATCTGAGGGCCCAACACATATGTTGCAGGTGGGAGATGCCAAACAGTGGCCACCAAACAGTGGCCACCCAAGCTCTTTAGGTCTAGTAACTTTGTTCCAGGCCACCAAACAGTGGCCACCCATAGCTTCTTTTCTTCCTCGCCAAAGGAAATTTCTCCGAATTTTGTCTATAGCCTTTAAAGCCTAAGAAGGAAGGTCCAATGCCATAGCTAAAAAAACCAACATCGAAGATAGAACTGACTGAACAAGAATCAGCCTTCCAGCTCTGGATAGCAGGTCGGCTTTCCAACTAGGCAAGCGATCTGCGATCTTATCAATGAACGGCTGAATGTGATGTTTACCAAATCGCTTCAACGAAAGAGGCACCCCCAAGTATTTGCAAGGAAAATTGGCAACAAGACATGGAAGGAGATTATGGATGGTAGAAACATTTTCCTCCGAACAGTGAATGGGAAATACACTGCTCTTTTTCATACTTGTTTTTAGCCCTGATGCCTCACCAAAGATCTTTAGGATATCCATAGTGACCTCGAGATCCAGAGCCACAGGGTGCAGGAAGATCACCACATCATCGGCGTAAAGAGAAGTGCGGCAGAGCTCTGAGTGTGCAGATAAAGATTTCAGCAGACCGTCTTCAGCTGCCTTCTTTAACAAGTAGAATAAAACATCCATAACCAGAATAAACAGCATGGGGGAGAGAGGGTCCCCCTGCCGAAGGCCCCTTCTGTGGTGAATTTTCAGACCTGGTTCGCCATTAAGTATCACTTGAGTTGATGCAGAAGCAAGCAGATTACTCACAATATCACACCAAATTTGCCCGAAACCCAAATGCTTCATCACTTCTAACAGGAAAGACAACGAGACCGAATCAAAGGCTTTTGTGATATCCAACTTAAGAAGTATCCGAGGAAGTCTTTTCTGATGGAATAAATTAGCTGTCTGTTGAACTAGCATGAAGTTGTCAAGGATGGATCTACCTTTAATAAAGGCACTTTGAGTATGCGACACCAACTTATCAAGATGACCAGCCAACCTATTAGCCAAAAGCTTGGTGATGAGCTTAGCAAAAGAATGAACCAAGCTGATGGGCCGAAAATCCTTTACGAGCGAGGCGTCCTCCTTTTTGGGCAGAAGAATAATATAGGCTGAATTGAGCAAGTCAAAATTCAGCAGCCTCCTACTCCAGACTGCCATAGCAGCAGCCAAAATATCTCCCTTTATAATCTGCCAACATGATTTATAAAATTTCACTGTAAACCCATCAGGGCCAGGAGCCTTATTGGACGGCAGGGATAAGATGGTTTTCCAGATTTCCTCCTCAGTAAAGGGACTGTCCAGCATTGAAAGGTCATGAGAAGGGATGTGCAGGTGTTCCAGATTTATAGAATGCTCTCTGTCAGTTGAACGACCCAGCAGATTGAAGTAGAAATCATTAAGCAACACCTCCTTATCCTTGTGTCTGGACAAAATGAGACCATCCGAGGATAAAAGATTACCAATAAAATTCTTGCCTTTGCGATACTTAGCATGCAGGTGGAAGAAAGCAGTGTTAGCATCCCCCTCTGCCATCCAGGTGATCCTAGAGCGGCTCCGAGCCATAGAGCGCTGCAAGGAGGAAAGAGCCACGGTGTGACTATCAAGCTGGTCCAGCAGCCACTTTTCTAACGCCGATAAAGGCCTATTATCCTCGGCAATCTGGAATTTATGCAAAATTTCACGCGCCATCCCAAGTTGAGCCATAATATTCCCTTCCCTTTTATGAGACCATCTCTGAAGGTGTCTGACAGTGGCTCCAAACCTTCTAGAAAGGGTAACAAAAGGGTCAGAGGAGGGAGAAACCGAGTTCCAAGTGATCTCTACTGCCTCAAGAAAACCAGGAAGCTTAGTCCAGTGGGGTTCAAAGTGGAACCGTCGACGACCAGGTTTCAAGTCATGGAGGCCCAAAAGCAAAGGGCAGTGATCAGATCCATCAGTGCTAGCATTTTGAAGAAGACAGTTGGGAAAAAGTTGCTCCCATTCTGGAGAACAAAACATTATGTCAAGTTTAACAAGCGTGGGTGCGTCTTGACGGTTAGACCAGGTGAATTTCCTCCCGTGAAGAGCTAATTCTTTAATGCCGAGGTCATTGATGAGCCTTCTGAAACTGTGCATAAGCTGCCTATTAAAATTGCCAGTGCTCTTATCTTCATCTCTGGAGATAAGGTTGAAATCCCCCATAATAATCCACGGACCAAGACAGACAGAACTTAAACCTCTTAGCTCCTGCATAAACTGATGCTTATTGCTATCTCCCTGAGGACCATACACACAAGTTAACCACCAAGGTTGCTGATCCCTTGGGCTGAACTGTACCGTCACACTATGATGATCCACCCTTGAAGAGCTGGCTGGTCCAATCTCATTGGTCCAGGCCACCAAAATTCCACCACTGGACCCTACCAAAGGAAGGACCAATCTGTGCACAAAATTACTTCCCAGAGATGACAAGACAGTCTGAACGGAAATCTCAGGCATTTTTGTTTCTTGAATACAAACCACATTGGCTCTGAAGGAATTAATCAAGTTGCAAACCACATCCTGCCGAGCCTTAGAATTCAAGCCTCTCACATTCCAGCAAACAATTTTTGAAGGATTCATAATGAAAAACCACAGACAATAACGACCAAACAAATAACACCTGGGAACATGATCAGCACTCTCCCACCTCAGGGGCAGACCAGCCAAAAAGGGCTGCAAGCGTCTGAATATGGGAAGGGGAGAGAGGCTTGTCAAACAATTTGTTGTAACGATCCAGAGCCTCCTGATCAATGCCTTCGTTCTCATCAATCACGTGAAGTACCCTCATCACCTTCTTCCTAAATCTTGTCTGACCATCGCTGGAAGCGACTAGGTTCTCGACGCCAATTCCGGCAATACGCCGGCTGCGACGTGGAGGAACAGCAGTGGAGTTCGCAGCCCCAGGTCTACCAGCCTGAGGAGCTGGCAAGATATGCACTGTAGACTTGGTAACCCTGCATCTGAAGGAAGATCTGAGCTGATCTGAGATGGGCGAATCCGAAGGCGAAATGGAGTCATCCACAGAAACGTTTCCAGAGCTCAGAACTATCTGAGAGTCGACCAACGAAACTTGAGGGTGCTGCTGTAAAACCCGGCATCTTCTGGAATAAACTTTCGGGGGCATACACCACAGGGTTCTAGAAGGAACCAACCCTTTGAATGGTGGTCCGAGGGTGTCGCGTTCTGGAGATCCTCCTGGTCCAAGGGCGTCGCAATCTGGTTGACCACAGGAGGGGTTGCCTTTTCAGACAGAAGATCTCCGGGGATATGGGGAGAGGCAGAGCCGCCCTGACACCGATTTCCAGGGACCACGGCAAGCTGGAGAGAATTAATATCCTCAGCAGCTGGAAAGGCGGGACCCGAAGAGGCGGGAGAGGAAGCGTCCGGAGCAATTAAAACCTTGGAAGACACAGGCGCTGCCAGCTCAGAGACCGAAAAGGTTGGGGGAGCTGACGCATCAACTGGTCCGACAGGCCTCAGAAACGAAGCATCATCCGCCTCCCGGGAGGAGATTGCAGGCACAGGCGCCGCCAACCCATCGACCGGAGAAACCGGGAGGGCTAGGGCATCGACTGGCCCGCCAAAATCCGAATTTGAATGGTCGCGCGGCCCCAGGCGCGAGAGAACCGAAGCGCGAAAAGACGACTGGGGCCGGTAGCTAAAACGACGCTTCTGCTTGGAACCAGTGTCGCGATCTCGGCCATCGTCACGACTGCCCGGAAACGGCGGAGAAGGTGGGGGAGGGGGCTCCATCGACGACCGGTCAGGGTGAGACACCAGGATCGAAACAGGGTAGACCACCGTGCGCGGGGACGAAGGCACATCCCCCACCTGCACCGGCGGCTCCTCCGCATGGAGGTCAATAATCGACGGCAGACCCCCTGGATCAGCACACCAGACCCGCATCTTGAACACGGACAGGTCCCCACCATCATTAGTGGCATCATGCAAATCGAGGATTAGACAATGTTCATCCAGAAGATGCTCCGCCGTACGGATCTCCCAGAGATGAATCAGAAGACCATGAAGCTCGACGTCCAGCAGCCGCGGCAAAGCGCTCCCACCAGAGGCCATGAAATGACGAGACCATCTTCTGATGTGCACACGAAGGGGAGGCGTGTAGAGGGATGACCACCATTGAACACCCGATCAGCCAGCTCGACGTTGGGAAGGAGGGCGACAAAAGTGCTCGGCGCAACACGACGAAGATCGAGCGCATCCACCTCAAGATCATATCTCGAGATGAGCGCATCAGAGACCTCCGCGACGCAGCCAGAGACCTCACGACCCACAACGGAGACGAGCAGAGCACGCCGGAGATCGTCTTCAGCTTGAGTGATCCTCCGGGTGCGCCTAATGAAGCGCGAAGGCCGGGAAGAGTCACCGGGAAGGACGCGATCAACCTCCAGAGACGCCTGAGGCGGCCCACCAGAGGCCTCCGCACGGTCCTTACCACCGAGCCCACAGCTGGCCCTCCGCCTTCTGTGCCCCCGGCGAGTTCGACGGTGACCGCCGCCACCGGAGCCCAGACCACCGCCTCCACCGGAGCCCGCAGCGGCGTCACCATCATGACCTCCCTCCATGCAAACGGGGGCCTCGGTGGAAGACGAAGAGTGAGAGACAAGACGCCACACCAAGGAACGTCGCGGTAAACCTGAGGTCTTCTGCCGGCGCGGGCACACGCTAGCATGGTGCCCAGGCAGCCCGCAGAGGAAACACCTCACCGGACGACGATAGACAGCCGCACGGTGGGAAGGCGAGAAACAGTTGAAACATCTGCCACGCAAGTCGGCAGGGATAGGCCTGGAGGGAGGCTTCGGAGGACGAGAACGGCGCCAGCGAGCATGACGAATCACGACCGTAACCCAACCATCAGCAGGAACGCCATCAAGGGGGGTTGAACGGGAGGGTTGGAGGAGGAGATCAACACATCCTTAAATGAAGGTTGCCTCCCAGCAAGACCGCCACCATCATCACTCCAGCGCTGGGCCTTGGAACGTCCAGCAGGAAAGGAGTCCAGAGAGGAGAGGAGCCCCGGCGCACGGGAGGGAAGTGTTGTGGCCGCCGGGCCTGGGGTAGACGCCGGCGTGAGGCTCTGGGGGGTTCGAGCGCCGAGGGGAGGGGGAGGGGGAGGGGGAGGGAGAGGGGAGGGAGGCGGGAGACACATGCTGATTTGTTTGTTTTATAGAGGCTAGAATCAAGGAAAGGATCCTAGAATTTAGGAGAGATTTGTTAGTCTCAGTTTAGATAGAATCTAGAATATAGATAAGTATAAGAACATATGAGAGTTAGTTAGATGGATAGCTCCCTTATCTTATCTGAAGTTTGTTAAGATCTTGATAGATTAGATGGATAGCACTCTTATCTTATCAAAAGTTTGTTAGGATGTACTAGGCAGCCTTGGATATAAAATGCCAGGGAAGGAAGGAATGAAGTAAGCAAGAACAATTATCCTATCTATCTTCTCTAACAGCAGGGCGCAGAGGGGTAAAACCTCGCCCCAACACGGACCGCGGCTATGATCAACGTAGCCGAGGGTTGGCCACTCTATCCCCGCAACGCCCTTGACAACCTGGTATCATGATCCAGGCGATCCAGTTTGTCCCGTGCCTCGCCAACCCCTCCATCATCTGTTGTGCCGTCGTTCCCAAACCCCTCCGACAGACCGACACCATGAGGGACAACAATGCTGCCCTGCAAGCAACCCTGGACACCCTAGTCGCGTCCATCAAGTTCCTGCAGACGTCCGTGGAGGCCAATGCCCATGCTATCAAGCGTCAAGAAACCGCGCGCACGTTGTCAGCGTCCTCGTCGACCTCCTCCCACACTAGGACCGGGGAACATCATCAGGATCGACCACCGCGTTTTCAGAAACTCGACTTTCCACGCTACGGTGGCAAGTCGGATCCCCCTGATCTTTATCAATCGTCGTGAATCGTATTTTCATCAACAGCGGATCATGGAGGAGGTCTGGATGGCATCGTACAACCTCGAGGATGGCGCACAGTTATGGTATTACCAAGTCCAGCAGGACAATGGTACTCCTTCATGGCCCATTTCAAGGAGCTCCTACACCTACGCTACAGGCCTCCTCGATGAGTTGGCACCTTGCCACCGATCCAGCACCGTGGAAGAGTACCAGGACAAGTTCCATGCCCTGCTACCACGCGCGGGCCGCCTCGACGAAGCGCAACGCGTCCAACTGTTCACAGTCGGCATCCTCCCTCCGCTCAGTCGTGATGTGGAGATCCACAACCCCCAGTCGCTAGTGGCAGCCATGAGCCTCGCCCGCAAGGTTGAGCTTCGAACAGCTACACCGTGCCAGCATCACGCGTTGCCTCGCACGATCGGCCACTCCTACTGACGTCTGTGTTGCAGCCCGCCCAACCGACGCCATTGGTGGACAAGGCAGATAAGGCTGGCTTGGCCCCAATCACAGTGGAGGGTCGGCCGATCCGTCGCCTGACTCAAGCGGAGCAGGAGGAACGTCACCACCTCGGCCTCTGCTACAACTGCGATGAAAAGTTCGGTCGTGGTCACAATTGTGTTTGCAAGCGACCAATGATTTCAAGTCGTCCGAATAATCACGATTAATCGCGATTAGTTGGGTTGGTCGCTGGTTTGTAGACAGGCTGGTCGTCCTAGTCGTCCGACTAGACGCCGATTAGGGAGACTAATCGTCTGCTTATTGCTTCTTGGTCGCCCGGCTAGGGTTTTTGTATTGGGCCATTTTCAACCCATATACAGTATCATTTAGTCTGGCATCTCCTCTACTCTGCTAATACCCCGCCGCCCAGCCGCCAAAACCAATGTACGCCTCCTCTCTCCCCTGACCTCCAGCCTTCAAAACTGGTCACCGACGGCTACCCCTGCGCCCCAGACCAGAGATCCTGCTCTAGCGGCTGCGCCACAGAACACCTGCAGCTGCTCACCTGTGCTCCCATACTGGCCTGCTCCTCCAGCGCCTCTACCTACTTGTCTATTGTCTTGCTGCAGTCCAGAAGACCAGCACCGGCGGTGGCTGTGATAGAGTATCGGCGTCTCCACTCTCTAAGGGTGAAAACGGGACGAATACAGCCGGATACAAGGTCATCTCGTATCCTACCCTAATGTATTTCTCTCGGACAGGTACGGATACGGGTAGTTAAAATTCGGGACGGATACAGGACGAGACTAGGTAATAATTTGGGCTGGTAAGAAACAAATATTGGATATTGCTCAGGTAGATAACAGATATTTGTCAAGTAGTTTGCCCCGATAATATTAATTATCCAACCATCCAACAAACAAATAAAATAATAAATACATAATCATGCAAATCTCTACACCTTCGGTTTCAAATAGCAAGCCTGAAAGTATAATATTAATTATAAGCAAGTCAATAAATAATACTCCCTCCGTCTCAAAATAATAGTTGTTTTAGCTCTAGATTTTTATGTCCATATTCATATGGATGATTATGAACCTAGACATATATATAGAACACATATATTAATTATTGTATAAATCCAGTAAAAAGGTAAAACGAATTTTAATTTGGAACGGAGGGAGTGACTCAAATAATCATGTAGGCTTTGATCTCATTTTTCATCTCGTTTTTGCACTCAAATGTCCTGACTAAAACCATTGCGTAAAGCATGCTAATGTGTGGACTTTATGATGAATAATGTGATGAAATAGACAAGCTAATGTGTAAAACGATACAAAAATAATTTGTACACTTATTTTGAAACTAAGAAGATAACCAACGGCCAGCCTCACCTAATGTCGTGTCGAGTGCTACCGTAATAGCTAATGGGTCATCCCCCAACGGATTTCACTATTCCAAAATTGGGCCACCACCAGGGAGCAGGCCCAGCTGCACGACCAGCAACTGCCCAAGCCACATCGCACATAAGACCGACACAGACACAGTGCCAATCGCCACTTCAAACATGGGTCGAGTACCCGATCGTAGGTACCCATATCCTACCCGAGATTTATGGGTATTTACCGGGTATTAGTGATTCTATATCCTACCCGTATCCAGGAGTTCAATATCCGGATAGTACCCGTATCCGTCCCGACAAAAAAAATACTTGTATCCGTATCGGAAAATTTGTCCCGTTTAGTACCTGTATCTGGTACCTGTCCCGTTTTCATCCCCGCCACTCTCCAGCAGACCAACACCATTGAAGAGATGAGCTCGTCATCTCAAGGTTCCTCCTGCCCCCCTTCTCCCGCAGTGCTAAACTAGTGGATGTCAGGTAAGTCACAAATCACAATAAAGTAGTTTGTTATTTTGTTTATCCTAGCTGTTTGTTCTATTTTATATAATGTATATACATAAGTATAACTACTAGTCTAAAAGGTCTAGGACGACCAGGGACCGACTAGGGGTCGACTAATCGCCCTGGTCATCGCCTAATCGCGACTAGTCGCCTAGTCGGTCCCAGGGTTCAACCAGGCAACTTGAAATCATTGCAAGAAACTGTTCCTCCTCGACGGCGTCCTATAGGACGACACCACCACGGGCACGGAGGCCGACGAAGAAGTCATTGAGGAAGAAACCCCACATTTCTCCCTCAACACAATCGTAGGGGTTTCCATCAGCGACACCATGTAGGTCAGGGTGGTCGTGGAGGATGTCGTTCTCCACACCGGGTTGCCCCTGCAGCGTCGTCCACACCTCACAGCAACAGTGATGAATGGCGAACATGTCACCTGCCCGGGCGTCATCCGGCAAGCGACGCTCACCGTCGACCTCTTCGTAATGTCGCTCGTCGGGTATCACCTGGTCCTAGGGACGCAGTGGCTAGCGACCTTAGGGCCGGTACTCTGGGACTTCAGCGTTCGACAGATGTCGTTCTAGCGCCTAGGGCGCACCGTGTGTTGGTCGGGCGCAGCGACGCCAATCGCGCCCGGCATTCGGACAACGACAACCAACAAATCTCTTCTGGATGAGTTGTTGGACTGCTTCGAGGATGTAATCACCAAGCCCAAGGGGCTACCGCCACCGCACACCCACGACCACAACATCGTCCTCAAGCCGGGCACGCAGCTGGTGGAAGTCCGGCCATACCGGTGCCCAGCAGCCCACAAGGACGAGTTGGAGTGGCAATGCGCTGCCATGATGGAGCAGGGCATGCGCGTCGGCATACTCTTCACCGATCCTTCTTGTCAAGAAGGTGGACGGATCTTGGCGTTTTTGCGTCGACTACCACGCCCTGAACACCCTCACTGTCAAGGACGTGTTCCCCATTCTTGTGGTGGATGAACTGTTGGACGAACTCCACGCTGCCCAATTCTTCTCTGAGCTGGACCTACGATCCGGGTACCACCAAGTCCGCATGTGACCCAGCGATGTCCACAAGACGGCATTCCGCACACACGAGGGCCTCTACAAATTCTTGGTGATGCCATTCAGGCTATGCAACGCCCCGGCGACATTTCAAGCACTCATGAACGACGTCTTGCGACCTTCCTCCATCGGTTTGTCCTTGTTTTCTTTAACGACATTCTGATATACAACAAGTCTTTGGTTGACCACCTCCGCGCCATCTTCTCCATGTTGCGCTAGCACCAACTCTTCGTCAAGCGAACGAAGTGCGCCTTCGACATCGCCTTGATCTCGTACCTCGGCCACGTCATCTCCAAGAGGGGCGTCGTCATAGACCCAGCCAAGGTATAGGCCATCCATAACTAGACGGTGCCTCGGTCGACACAGGCGGTGCGGGGTTTCCTCGACCTAACCGAGTACTACCGCAAATTCGTCCACAACTTCGGCTCCGTCGCAACACCACTAACAGCGCTCCTCAAGAAGCACTACAACAAGCTCCACCGACATGTCGCGTACGAGGTGGGCGATTGGGCCCTCCTTCGTCTCCGTCAACGGGCGGCTTCATCCATCCCCCAGGTCGTCATTGGGAAGCTCAAGACGCACTACTTCGTTCCATACCGCATCGTCGAGCTCATCAATGACGTCGATGTCCGACTAGCTCTACCACCTCACGCTCGGCGCACGATGTGTTTCACATCAGACTCCTCAAGAAGTTCTGCGGGCCACCACTAGATGCTCCTTCGTTGTTGCCCACCATCCACCATGGTGCATCAGTTTGGGAACCAGACCAGACCGTGCAGCCTTGGTTGGCGCGCGGGGTACGCCATATCCTCGTCCAATGGAAGGGTGAGACAGCTGCCTCGGCTACATGGGAAGATGTCGAGTCCTTCACCGCCAAGTACCCAGACTTCTAGGTCGAGGACGAGCTGCTCCTCGACGGGGAGAGAGATGTCATGTACAGTCACACGTACAGAAGGTCCCATGACGGACGACGCGCGGCGGAACAGCCAGACAGCGCAAGCGCAGCGCAAGCGCAGCGCACGCGCCAGGGCCACAGGGTTCGGTTTTGATAGAGGCTAGAATCAAGGAAAGTATCCTAGAATTTAGGAGAGATTTGTTAGGCTCAGTTTAGATAGAATCTAGAATATAGATAAGGATAAGATCATATGAGAGTTAGTTAGATGGGTAGCTCCCTTATCTTATCTAAAGTTTGTTAAGAATTGATAGATTAGATGGATAGCTCCCTTATCTTATCAGAAGTTTGTTAGGATGTACTAGGCAACCTTGGCTATATAATGCCAAGGAGGGAATGAATAAAATAAGCAAGAAAAATTATCCTATCTCTCTTCTCCTCTAACAGCAGGGCACAGAGGGGTAAAACCTCGCCCCCAACACGGACCGCGGCTACGATCTACGTAGCCGAGGGCCGGACACTCTATCCCCCGACACCCTTGACAATATCACACCAGAAAATAGCAAATAACCGACTATTCACTACATCAAGAGGTGCAAGTAGAACTTTGATTTACCACAATTGAAGTTTGCCACAAAACAAGAGTGCAAGTAAGGTCCCAAAAGGCTCATACTAACAATGAAAAAAGATATTTCCTTTATCTACCTTCTAACATGTTGAAGAAACATGTGAAGTTACGAAAAGAAGTGTGAGTTGAAGACATACCTTGAAAATGTGATGCTACAGCAGAAGGCAAGAAGCATATCTCCACATAGGAATCATAGCCAATCAACAAGCAGAGCAGATAAATTACTCCACATATCAAGATAACACCAGAAGTAATGAACGGAATGCTGCTCCACCACTGATTCAACCTAGTTGGAATCCCAGCCTGCGTCCATGAAAAAATGGCATCGTAACCCATAAGCTAAACAGTGTATCAAAACAAATCCCATGCTATCATGTAGATATGTACACCAGTACAACACAATAAACCCCATTCGAAGTGTCTATAGCCCAAACAATTTCGTGACAACCTAATACCCAACAGCAGCAACCACACAAAACCCGGCAAACTCTATGCGCAGAAACAGCATGTTAGAGAAGAAATTTGCTTACAAAGCATGTAAACTACCCCATCCCTAGATCAATCTACATGGCCAGTCCCCTGATCCCCTCACATGCAAACCCCATAATCATAACACCACCCCCGTCCCTTGAGCTGCACCCCCAATCCCTGCAGGCCGCAGCAAGCCAGCAACCAGCTCAGACCCTGCCAATTGAGACGGATTTCACCATCCTTGGCAGCGCCTCCACACCAGATCTCGCCTGTCTCTTACAAAGGGGATTGAAAACCATTTCCGCAGCGACGTGAAGCGAATGCGCCTTAGATCCAAAGTATCGGTTCAAGAATAGAAATCGCACCTCTGTGATAATGTTGGGGCGCATCCCGACACGCCGCTGCCGCGAGTAACCGAGGAGTTCGGATCGATGCTTCGGAGCGGAGGCGAGAGGGAAGAGCACCCCACCACACCACCAACCGAGATCTCGAGGGTTTTGGAGGACCCGGGCAATTGAGCTGTTGCTTTTTTTCCCGGATTGAAGGGTGTGGGGGTCGCCGGGACGGGTCTTTTTTTTCCAGGACACGGCGTCACGTCTCACGAGCATTCATGACGTGAAAAGCAAGGGTGGAAGAATCGGCAGCTGTCAGTTACTCAGTTGAGTTCGAGAGGGCCAAACACGGTGGATCTGTCGTGCCGTAAAAGGGTTATCGGAATTTTGCGGGTGGCTCTCTAAAATATCGACATATCTAATATTTTAATATAGATATATATAGAATTTGAAGTTATCTTTTATCATGTTATTGAAAATATTATGGAGTATAATAATAAAAATTTGTAATACTTTTTTTGTGTATTATTTTCTCTTGGAACAAAAAAAATGAAAAAAATGTCTGAATCCATATTCGAATAGATATCCAAATTTTATATGAATTATTTAAAAATATATAGAACGAATTTGAGGTTTACTTTTTATGAATATTAATAGGCTCAATGTTAAAAACAAAAAATAGAAATTTGTATAGTAATTTTATATGTTATTTATTCCCAATAAAAAAAGACAAAAAAATTAACATATGAATAAGTATCTGAATTCATCCCTGCTCTCCATTTGTTGGTTCGTGTTGGGTTTGGTTTAACCACGTCAACATATCGAGTGCACGTAGTGCAGTAACTGAAAGTCGACTAGAGAATAGGCGAAACCTGAAAATTAAAACTTTATCCCCCAACTAGATTCTTTGATTAGTGGTTAGAACAAGATATACAAATATCGGAGAATAGAAACTAAGTTCTTGCTTGAAAAGAGTATTGCTAAATAATGCGGGAGTGATAAATCAATACAACTAGTAAGTTATAGAATAACAAAGCAAGAAGCCTTAGATGAGAAGAGCACTAGGACAAGTTCTTTCTTGCAACGTGTTGCTTCACTAAATGAGAATTTAACTTGAAGCAACACCAAATGATATTAGCAAATAAAGGTGCAAGAAAACTTAGAGCAAGGGAAAACAAACAAATCACAAGCAATAAACACAATGGACACGGGGATTTGTTTTACCGAGGTTCGGCCCTCGAAGGCCTAGTCCCCGTTGAGGAGTCCACTTAAGGACGGGTCTTTTTCAACCCTTTCCCTCTCTCCCCCGATCACACAAGGATCGGTGAGCTCTTCTTCTTCTCAAGGATCACTCTCGATCCCGCAAGGACCACCACACACTTTGGTGTCTCTTGCTAGCTTTTACAAGCCTCCAAAACTTTGGAGGAAGTTCAATGGGAGTCAAAACTCCACGCACAAATGAACACAAAGATATAGCGCACACTATCTCTCAATGAATCTCACAAGGCGCTAGGGCTAAACTCAATTGAGTAGCTCTCAATTGCTTGCTCTCTCTTTTGTGGCACTTGTGTTGGTTGTAGTGGACTAAATCTTGTGTATAGGATGGATCAATGAATATATGTGGTTGGGGGGGCTTGAGTATGTCAACTAGATGACTTGGAATGTTGCTTGGGCTCCCACACCTTGAAGTGGCCGGTTGGGGTGGTATTTATAGCCACCAACCAAAATCTAGCCGTTGGTGAAGGCTGTCTGTTCGATGGTGCACCGGACAGTCCGGTGCACACCGGACATATCCGGTGCGACAGCCACGTCACCCGACCGTTAGGGTTCTGACCGTTGGAACTCTGACTGCTGGGCCCGCCTGGATGTCCGGTGGCGCACCGGACATGTACTGTAGAGTGTCCGGTGCGCCATGCCACGCGTGCCTGACTTCTGCGTGCTCTGGCGCGCCTTAAATGCGCTCGCAGGTGACCGTTGGCGCCGAAGTAGCCGTTGGTCCGCCGTTACACCGGACAGTCCGGTGCACAACGGACATGTCCGGTGAATTATAGCGGAGCAGTCGAAATGAATTCCTGAGGCTGGCGAGTTCCGGAGGCCGCTCTTCGTTGGAGCACCGGACATGTCCGGTGTACACCGGACAGTCCGGTGAATTATAGCGGAGTTGCCTCTAGAAATTCCCGAGGGTAACGAGGTAGAGTTTGGAGTCCTCTGGTGCACCGGACATGTCCGGTGGCACACCGGACAGTCCGGTGCGCCAGACCAGAGGTGCCTTCGGTTGTCCCTTTGCTCTTTTGTCGAACCCAATACTTGGTCTTTTTATTGGCTAAGTGTGAACCTTTGGCACCTGTATAACTTAAACGCTAGAGCAAACTAGTTAGTCCAATTATTTGTGTTGGGCAATTCAACCACCAAAATTATTTAGGAACTAGGTGTAAGCCTAATTCCCTTTCAATCTCCCCCTTTTTGGTGATTGATGCCAACACAAACCAAAGCAAATGTAAAAGTGCATAATTGAACTAGTTTGCATAATGTAAGTGCAAAGGTTGCTTGGAATTGAGCCAATATAAATACTTACAAGATATGCATGGATTGTTTCTTTATAATTAACATTTTGGACCACGCTTGCACCACAAGTTTTGTTTTTGCAAATTCTTTTGTAAATTCTTTTCAAAGTCCTTTTGCAAGATAGTCAAAGGTAAATGAATAAGATTTTGAGAAGCATTTTCAAGATTTGAAATTCTTTCCCTTTGTTCCAAATGCTTTTCCTTTGACTAAACAAAACTCCCCCTCAAATAAATTCTCCTCTTAGTGTTCAAGAGGGTTTTAAGACAACAATTTTGAAAATACTACTTGCTCCCCCTTTAGAACATAAAGATATACCAATTTGAAATTTACCAATTGAAAATCATTATTTTTTTAAAAAAATTAGGGTGGTGGTGCGGTCCTTTTGCTTTGGGCCAATACTTTCTCCCCCTTTGGCATGAATCGCCAAAAACGGATACTTAGAATGAAATATAGGCCCTTTTTCCTAACTATTTTCTCCCCTTTGGCAAATAAAACATATGAGTGAAGATTATACCAAAGATGGAGAGACATTGTGGAGTGATGGCGAAGGGTAGATAATACCGATAGAGTAGAGTGGAAGCTTTGTCTTCGCCAAAGACTCCAATTCCCTTTCAATGTACCTATGACTTGGTTTGAAATTCACTTGAAAACACATTAGTCATAGCATATAAAAGAGATATGATCAAGAGGATATATCAAATTAAGCATGATCATAGTTCTATATAACATAGATTGCTCCCCCTGAGTATGTGCATGGAGAGGAACACATGTTTTGGCTTTCAATGCCAATTGCACATAATTAGGTTAATGAGAACATATCTATATCATACAGATTGTGAAGTGCATTGTGTCATAGTATAAGTGTGATGCTCATGACAATTTATGCACTTACGAAAGCATGTTGTAAACCATTTAAGCATTTTCCCTTAAGGATTTCAAAGAGACTTAAGGACCATCCACCTTTGAAACAAAGGCAGCTTATCCTCGTTACAAGGTTAAGCTTTAAGCTCTTTGACAATAAAAGTACTTCATCTAGTTTTACCAGAGATGCACTAAGCAGGAATGAATTTTGGGAAATTAAACTAGGTATGAAGCAGGGATAATACATGGACATGCTTTCTCTTCCTTTCATACAAGATATGCAAAGAATGTATAGAAAAGGAAGATTTAGGTACAAGTTTAAATGAAAGGAGATAGTTTTACCTTTTTTGTACCTTTACATAGAGACGCTCTCTTCATTGTGCTTTGTCCTTAGTCTTAGATGCTTAAGACCTATTCTTAATGACAATATATGGAAATATTTTGCACAAGAGAGAGTTCTACAACTAGTGATCTTTTCAAGTTATTGTTAGCAAATATCAAATGGATCACAAGTTGCATAAATGTATCATGAATTCTCCTTTTAACTTAGTGCATATCAAGAGAGATATCGATTGAAAGTATATACGTCACTAAGAAGCATGATTGTTGATTGAAGTCATTCAATGATCAAACAAATAACAGATGTGATCAAAAGAACAACATACGCATTAGATTATCAATTAAGCTTAGGATAGGAGAATCCAACAAATACTTCATGAGAAACTCATTCTCATGCAAGAGACTATATGAAATTTCTAAGATAAAGTAATAGTCTTAACATAATCAAGATATAAAAAGAGGCTCCCCCTAAAGATATGCATCAAGTATTTCAATGAATTGAATGGATGCATTATATATCTTGATTAAGGCTCATTAAATTTGTAATAAACAACTTGAGCCTAGTATTCTCATAATGAAAGTATTTAGAATACTCACAACCACACCATTGATTGTTTTGTAGACCTTATTATCCAGGTAGGTGTTGTTGTTCTTGATGTCCTCCTCTTTCATTTGAGAGTCCTCCCTTTGTAGTGGCTTCTTTTTCCTTTCAAACTTATTGAAAATACTCAAGAAGAATGTTAGTAATACAAGGGAGTATATAATGATGGATGATTTCTTTTAGATAGGAAATAAGCATAATTCATCATCCATGAGTCACATAGACATGAAGTAAATTCCTTAATGTTAGTGCACATTAACAGAAAAGAGGAATGAGCACCTTTTTAATCATTTTTGATCAATCAAAGGAATTTTACTTTTTCATATTGAATTTATTATCATGACTTAGAAGCGCATCAATATGAGAATGATATAGCAAAGGCATGAATTAGATTCTAAGCGCATTTATGAAAATGATATTGAATGCACACTTAGTTAATTTCGGTCCAATAAAGAATCTATTCATCACAAGGGAGAATATGATAATTTAGATTAAATACCCATTGAGATGGGAACCAAACTTAAGAAGATGAGTTCCCATACCTTTGCTTTTACCTTTCTTCCTTTGGGTGAAGATCAACCCATGAGGCTTGTGCACTTTCTTTCTTGTAGATTTTCATAATTGAACTCAAGAGAAATGTTAGTAGCAACACAAACACTAGTTTCCATTTTTGTAATCATTCTGATAAGGAATGGGAAGCTAGATCACCAAAACATGGAAACTCCATAGCATGAACTAGATTATCCATAGATGATGTTATGCTCAATTTTAACTCATAAAACAAGCATAAATAATCCTTTGAGATTATAGGAATAAATCTAATTGATGATTTGGAAAGCGATAAATGTAAAAGAATTATATCCAATTTGAGCAAGTAAAAATACATCATAAAACATTGGATTGATTTTTCTTTATATGTTAGATTACACGCTTTCAAAGAGAAACTTATTCTCTACAAGTGAGACTACTTGGGTTACTTAGATAAAAATCATTAGTCTCACTATTCTAGTTATAGGGAGAATTTTCCGTTTAAGAATGTCCTAAGGATTTGAATTCCTTACATGACACCTGAATCTTTTAAGAACATGAAATATCTCTCTATATCTAGAATCATGGCAATAATAGAATAACTTAGCGAAAAACATGCCATGTGATACTTCCAACAATTTAAAGCATGTAGATTGCCATGAGATGGAAATGATGAGTATGCAATCTACCATAAGATAGGAAATTCTTCAAAGAATGGTAATATAAAATTAAAGGCATTTGAAGTGCTTCAATTTTTCTATGTGACTACACAAGACACATAAGAAATGGTATTCTAAAATACTTGCACTTAAAAGATAAGTGTTACCATCCTTTGGCTTCCCTCCATGTTGCAGGCCTTGATTTTTCGCATATGATATCTCTTCACTTCCTACAACATATAATATCTTCCTCGAGATGATATGAGTTTAGGACATAGCAATTTGAAAAATAACCTTGGATCAATCATGTATATAGATCATTGAAGATTGATAGTTTGAGTTGATTGAATGGACTCTCTCAAGCATCCCAAGGCTTCATATCATCTCCTTCTCCTACAAAGCTTGTCAATCATATTTTGGTACCCATCGCTTGATGGGTCCATCATGGTTAGTCAACAAAGATCTAGGAACCCAAAAGTCCTTTGTGTTAGCACTAGGTAAACTCATTACCTTTCTAGCACAAGTTGCAATTTTGGGTTGCCTAGTTACATGAGAATCAATTGACAAGTTAGGAGTGAAATTGTTACCAATGGGACAATCCTTGCATTGATGTCCCTTTTTTCGGCATGTGTAGCATAGGCGTTTTTCAATTTTTGAAGTTTTCTTCTTTCCTTGTTTGTTGCTTGCTACATGGTTAGTAAAAACTTTCTTTTCTAACCCTATGCCTTTTTGTTTTAAATGGGGACAAGATCTAAGCAAGTGTCCTTTCTTGGAGCATTTAAAACAAAGTCTATCATCCTTGTTAATAATCAAGCCATTTTTAATGAAGGGACATGACCTAATCAAGTGCCCCTCTTCAAAGCATTCACTACACCTCTTAATGTGAAGTGTGGCTTGATCATTACCTTGGATGTTACCTTTTGTGGAGGCGTGGTTGAGGCTTTTGGAGGAGGTGTTGAATTTCATCATTTGTTTCTTCCTCTTGGCAAACCTCACATCCTTGACATTTTCTTCAAGGGATGTAGTGCATGCCACGGTTGTTCCCGTCTCAAGCTTCTTCACCATGTGATCACGGTTATCTTGAGAAGGTTGGGCAATGCATTTCCCTTTTAGTTGTGTCAAGCTCATCTTTAGCCTCTCATTTTCTTCTTTGAGCTTTTGATATGAATCATCACTTGTTCCTGCAAATTCTAGCTCAAAGGAAGATTTGCTTGTCGACAAACAACAAGCATTAGCACATGGTAATATAGTATCAATTTGAATACATGTGCACGAATGAGGTTGTTGAGATTTTAAGTTTTCTATCACAACCTCATGAGCAATGTTTAATATGATATGATCATCCATAAGATTTTCATGAGAACTGAAAGTCGCCTAGAGGGGGGGTGAATAGGGCGAAACTGAAAAACTCAAAAATAATCACAACTACAAGCCGGGTTAGCGTTAGAAATATAATAGAGTCCGCGAGAGAGGGCGCAAAACAAATCGCAAGCGAATAATGAAGTGAGACACGCGGATTTGTTTTACCGAGGTTCGATCTCTCAAACCTACTCCCCGTTGAGGAGGCCACAAAGGCCGGGTCTCTTTCAACCCTTCCCTCTCTCAAACGGTCCCTCGGACCGAATGAGCTTCTCCTTCTCAAATCACTTGGGAATCAAACTTCCCGCAAGGACCACCACACAATTGGTGTCTCTTGCCTCGATTACAAGTGAGTGTTTGATCACAAGAAAGAATGCCAAAGAAAAAGAAGCGATCCAAGCGCAAGAGCTCAAATGAACACTACAAATCACTCTCTCTAGTCACTAGGGCTTTGTGTGGAGTTGGGAGAGGATTTGATCTCTTTTGTTGTGCTTTGCAATGAATGCTAGCTCTTGTATAGTGGTTGGAAGTTGGAAAACTTGGATGCAATGAAGGGTGGGGTGGTTGGGGTATTTATAGCCCCAACCACCAAACTTGACCGTTGGTGGAGGCTGTCTGTCGATGGCGCACCGGACAGTCCGGTGCACACCGGACATGTCCGGTGCCCCCGCCACGTCACCAATGCCGTTGGATTCTGACCGTTGGAGCTTCTGACTTCTGGGCCCGCCTGGATGTCCGGTGCACACCGGACATCACTGTTCACTGTCCGGTGCGCCAGTATGGGCGCGCCTGACTGCTGCGTGCGCAGAGCTCGCATTGAATGCGCCTGCAGGTGACCGTTGGCGCGAAGTAGCCGTTGCCCCGAGGACGCACCGGACAGTCCGGTGCACACCGGACATGTCCGGTGAATTATAGCGGAGCGGCTGCTGCGCGATCCCGAGGCTGGCGAGTTGAGGAGGCCGCGCTTCCATGGAGCACCGGACACTGTCCGGTGTACACCGGACAGTCCGGTGAATTATAGCGGAGCGGCCTGAGAAATTCCCGAAGGTGGCGAGTTCGAGTTGGAGTCCTCTGGTGCACCGGACACTGTCTGGTGGCGCACCGGACATAGTCCGGTGTACACCGGACAGTCCGGTGCCTCCAGACCAGAGGTGCCTTCGGTTGCCTCTTTGCTCCTTTGTTGAATCCAAAACTTGATCTTTTTATTTGCTGAGTGTGAACCTTTTGCACCTGTATAACTTATACACTAGAGCAAACTAGTTAGTCCAATTGTTTGTGTTGGGCAATTCAACCACCAAAATTATTTAGGAACTAGATGTAAGCCTAATTCCCTTTCAATCTCCCCCTTTTTGGTGATTGATGCCAACACAAACCAAAGCAAAATATAGAAGTGCATAATTGAACTAGTTTGCATGATGTAAGTGCAAAGGTTGCTTGGAATTGAGCCAATATAAATACTTATATGATGCGCATGGATTGTATTCTTTGTTTTTGACATATTGGACCATATTTGCACCAAAAGTTTTGTTTTAGCAAACTCTTTTGTAAATTCTTTTCAAAGTCTTTTTGCAAGATAGTCAAAGGTAAATGAATAAGATTTTGCAAAGCATTTTCAAGTTTTGAAATTTTCTTCCTTTGTTCAAATGCTTTTCCTTTGACTAAACAAAACTCCCCCTCAAATAAAGTCTCCTCTTAGTGTTCAAGAGGGTTTTGAGATATCAATTTTGAAAATACTACTTGCTCCCCCTTTAGAACACAAAGAGATACCAATTTTGAAATTTACCAATTGAAAATCATCAATTTTTTAAAAAATAGGGTGGTGGTGCGGTCCTTTTGCTTTGGGCTCATATTTTCTCCCCCTTTGGCATGAATCGCCAAAAACGGAATCATTAGAGCCCAATGAAGTACTTTCTCCTCCTTTGGTCATAGAATAAATGAGTGAAGATAATACCAAAGATGGAGAGTGATGCGGAGCGACGGCGAAGGATGAGTAGTAGAGTGGAGTGGAAGCCTTGTTTTCGCCGAAGACTCCAATTCCCTTTCAATATACCTATGACTTGGTTTGAAATACTCTTGAAAACACATTAGTCATAGCATATAAAAGAGACATGATCAAAGGTATTCTTATGAGCTATGTGTGCAAGTTTAGCAAAAGAAATTCCTAGAATCAAGAATATTAAGCTCATGCCTAAGTCTGGTAAAAGATTGTTCATCAAGTGGCTTGGTAAAGATATCGGCTAATTGATCTTTAGTGTTAATGTATGAAATCTCGATATCCCCCTTTTGTTGGTGATCCCGAAGAAAATGATACCGAATGGCTATGTGTTTAGTGCGGCTATGCTCAACGGGATTATCCGCCATACGGATTGCACTCTCATTATCACATAGAAGAGGAACCTTGGTTAATTTGTAACCGTAGTCCCACAGGGTTTGCCTCATCCAAAGCAATTGCGCGCAACAGTGGCCTGCGGCAATATACTCGGCTTCGGCGGTAGAAAGAGCGACCGAATTTTGCTTCTTTGAAGCCCATGACACCAAGGATCTTCCCAAGAACTGGCAAGTCCCCGATGTGCTCTTCCTATTAATCTTACACCCCGCCCAATCGGCATCCGAATAACCAATCAAATCAAAAGTGGATCCCCGAGGGTACCAAAGCCCAAACTTAGGAGTATAAGCCAAATATCTCAAGATTCGTTTAACGGCCGTAAGGTGTGATTCCTTAGGGTCGGCTTGGAATCTTGCACACATGCAAACGGAAAGCATAATGTCCGGTCGAGATGCACATAAATAAAGCAATGAACCAATCATCGACCGGTATACCTTTTGATCCACGGACTTACCTCCGGTGTCGAGGTCGAGATGCCCATTTGTTCCCATGGGAGTCTTGATGGGCTTGGCATCCTTCATTCCAAACTTGCTTAGAATGTCTTGAGTATACTTTGTTTGGCAAATGAATGTGCCCTCTTGGAGTTGTTTGACTTGAAATCCTAGAAAATACTTCAACTCCCCCAGCATAGACATCTCGAATTTCTGTGTCATGATCCTACTAAATTCTTCACATGTAGATTTGTTAGTAGACCCAAATATAATATCATCAACATAAATTTGGCATACAAACAAATCATTGTCAAGAGTTTTAGTGAATAAAGTAGGATCGGCCTTGCCGACTTTGAAGCCATTAGCAATAAGGAAATCTCTAAGGCATTCATACCATGCTCTTGGGGCTTGCTTGAGCCCATAAAGCGCCTTAGAGAGCCTATAAACATGGTTAGGGTACTCACTGTCTTCAAAGCCGGGAGGTTGCTCAACATAGACCTCCTCCTTGATTGGTCCATTGAGGAAGGCACTCTTCACGTCCATTTGATAAAGCTTGAAGCCATGGTAAGTAGCATAGGCCAATAATATGCGAATTGACTCAAGTCTAGCTACGGGTGCATAGGTTTCACCGAAATCCAAACCTTCGACTTGGGAGTATCCCTTGGCCACAAGTCGAGCTTTGTTCCTTGTCACCACACCATGCTCATCTTGCTTGTTGCGGAAGACCCATTTGGTTCCTACAACATTTTGGTTAGGACGTGGAACTAAATGCCATACCTCATTCCTTGTGAAATTGTTGAGCTCCTCTTGCATCGCCATTACCCAATCCGAATCTTGAAGTGCTTCCTCTACCCTGTGAGGCTCAATAGAGGAAACAAAAGAGTAATGCTCACAAAAATGTGCAACCCGAGATCGAGTAGTTACCCCCTTATTAATGTCGCCGAGGATGGTGTCGACGGGGTGATCTCGTTGGATTGCTTGGTGGACTCTTGGGTGTGGCGGTCTTGGTTGTTCATCCTCCTTGTCTTCATTATTTGCATCTCCCCCTTGATTGTTGCTGTCATTTTGAGGTAGCTCATTTTCTTGATCTTCTTGTTCAACATCTTGAGCCTCATCCTCAATTTGAGTTGGTGGAGATGCTTGCATGGATGAGGATGGTTGATCTTGTGCATGTGGAGGCTCTTCGGATTCCTTAGGACACACATCCCCAATGGACATGTTCCTTAGCGCTATGCATGGAGCCTGTTCTTCACCTATCTCATCAAGATCAACATGCTCTTCTTGAGAGCCGTTAGTCTCATCAAACACAACGTCACAAGAAACTTCAACAAGTCCTGAGGACTTGTTAAAGACTCTATATGCCCTTGTGTTTGAGTCATATCCTAGTAAAAAGCCTTCTACAGTTTTAGGAGCAAATTTAGATTTTCTACCTCTTTTAACAAGTATAAAACATTTGCTACCAAAAACTCTAAAATATGAAATATTTGGCTTTTTACCGGTTAGGAGTTCATAGGATGTCTTCTTGAGGATTCGGTGAAGATATAACCGGTTGATGGCGTAGCAAGCGGTGTTGACCGCTTCGGCCCAAAACCGATCCGGTGTCTTATATTCATCAAGCATGGTTCTTGCCATGTCCAATAGAGTTCGATTCTTCCTCTCCACTACGCCATTTTGTTGTGGAGTGTAGGGAGAAGAGAACTCATGCTTGATGCCTTCCTCCTCAAGGAAGCCTTCAATTTGAGAATTCTTGAACTCCGTCCCATTGTCGCTTCTAATTTTCTTGATCCTTAAGCCGAACTCATTTTGAGCCCGTCTCAAGAATCCCTTTAGGGTCTCTTGGGTATGAGATTTGTCCTGCAAAAAAAACACCCAAGTGAAGCGAGAATAATCATCCACAATAACTAGACAGTACTTACTCCCGCCGATGCTTATGTAAGCGATCGGGCCGAATAGGTCCATGTGTAGGAGCTCCAGTGGCCTGTCACTAGTCATGATGTTCTTGTGTGGATGATGAGTGCCAACTTGCTTCCCGGCTTGGCATGCGCTACAAATCCTGTCTTTCTCAAAATGAACATTGGTTAGTCCTAAAATGTGTTCTCCCTTTAGGAGCTTGTGAAGATTCTTCATTCCAACATGGGCTAGTCGGCGGTGCCAGAGCCAACCCAAGTTAGTCTTAGTGAAAGGGAATTAGGCTTAGACCTAGTTCTAAATAATTTTGGTGGTTGAATTGCCCAACACAAACATTGGACTAACTAGTTTGCTCTAGTACATAAGTTATACAGGTGCAAAAGGTTCACAATCAGCCAATAAAAAGACCAAGTGTTGGATTCAACAAAGGAGCAGCAAGGCAACCGAGGGCTCCTCTGGTCGGAGGCACCGGACTGTCCGGTGTGCACCGGACTGTCCGGTGCGGCCAGAGGACTTCGACTCCAAACTCTTCGCTCTCGGGATTTCTCGGAAGCCGACGCGCTATAATTCACCGGACTGTCCGGTGTGCACCGGACATGTCCGGTGCTCCAAGGAGACGCGGCCTCCGGAACTCGTCAGCCTCGGGTTCGCTCGACAGCCACTCCGCTAAAATTCACCGGACTGTCCGGTGTGCACCGGACCGTCCGGTGTACCAGCGGAGCAACGGCTCTCTGCGGCGCCAACGGCTCTCTGCGGTGCATTAAATGCGCGCGCAGCGCGCGCAGTCGTCAGGCACGCCCATGCCGGTGCACCGGACATCAAACAGTACATGTCCGGTGTGCACCGGACACCCAGGAGGGCCCACAAGTCAGAAGCTCCAACGGTCAGAATCCAACGGCACTGGTGACGTGGCAGGGGCACCGGACTGTCCGGTGTGCACCGGACTGTCCGGTGCGCCATCGAACAGAGGAGTTCCAGCAACGGTCACTTTTGGTGGTTGGGGCTATAAATACCCCAACCACCCCACATTCATTGCCATCCAAGTTTTCCAACTCTCAACCACTTACAAGAGCTAGACATTCAATTCTAGACACATACAAAGAGATCAAATCCTCTCCAATTCCACTCAAACCCTTAGTGACTAGCGAGAGAGATTTGCCGTGTTCTTTTGAGCTCTTGCGCTTGGATTGCTTTCTTTCTTTCTCATTTGTTCTTGTGATCATCACTCAATTGTAACCAAGGCAAGAGGCACCAATTGTGTGGTGGCCCTTGCGGGGAAGCTTTGTTCCCGTTTGATTGAGAAGAAGAGAAAGCTCACTCGATCCGTGGGATCGTTTGAGAGAGGGAAGGGTTGAAAGAGACCCGGCCTTTGTGGCCTCCTCAACGGGGAGTAGGTTTGCGAGAACCGAACCTCGGTAAAACAAATCCTTGTGTCACACTCTTATTTGCTTGCGATTTGTTTTGCGCCCTCTCTCGCGGACTCGTTTCTTTATTACTAACGCTAACCCGGCTTGTAGTTGTGATTATTTTTGTAAATTTCAGTTTCGCCCTATTCACCCCCCCTCTAGGCGACTATCAATTGGTATCGGAGCCCGGTGCTTCATTAGAGCCTAACCGCTCGAAGTGATGTCGGGAGATCACACCAAGAGGGAGATGGAGACCGGCGATAACAAGCCCACTACAAGCCAAGGGAGCACCTCATCTTCATCGGAAGAGTCCCGCACCAAGAGAAGAGAGAAGAAGAAGAGATCCTCCAAGCGGAAGGAGAAAAGATCTTCCTCTTCTCACCACAAGGAGAAGAAGGAAAAATCTTCTTCTCACAAGCCGCATCGGAGTGGGGACAAGCACAAAAGGATGAGGAAGGTGGTCTTCTACGAGACCGACACTTCATCGACCTCCACATCCGGCTCCGACGCGACGTCCGTCACTTCTAAACGCCAAGAGCGTAAGAAGTATAGTAAGATCCCCCTACGCTACCCTCGCGTTCCTAAACATACACCTTTACTTTCCGTCCCATTAGGCAAACCACCAACTTTTAATGGTGAAGATTATGCTATGTGGAGTAATTTGATGCGATTTCATCTAACCTCTCTCCACAAAAGATTATGGGATGTTGTTGAGTATGGTGTACAGGTGCCATCCGTAGGGGATGAAGACTACGACACGGACGAAGTGGCCCAAATCGAGCACTTCAACTCCCAGGCCACAACCATTCTCCTTGCCTCTCTAAGCAAGGAGGAATACAACAAAGTACAAGGGTTGAAGAACGCCAAGGAGATTTGGGACCTACTCAAGACGGCGCACGAGGGTGATGAACTCACAAAGATCACCAAGCGGGAAACGATCGAGGGGGAGCTCGGTCGTTTCCGTCTTCGCCAAGGGGAGGAGCCACAAGACATGTACAACCGACTCAAGACCTTGGTGAACCAAGTGCGCAACCTCGGGAGCACAAAATGGGATGACCACGAAGTGGTTAAGGTTATTCTAAGAGCCCTTATTTTCCTTAACCCTACTCAAGTACAATTAATTCGTGGCAATCCTAGATATACACAAATGACCCCCGAGGAAGTCATCGGGAATTTTGTTAGTTTTGAATGCATGATTAAGGGCTCCAAGAAGATCAACGAGCTTGATGAGCCTTCCACATCCGAGGCGCAACCCGTGGCCTTCAAGGCAACGGAGGAGAAGAAGGAGGAGTCTACACCAAGTAGACAACCAATCGACGCCTCCAAGCTCGACAACGAGGAGATGGCCCTAATCATCAAAAGCTTCCGGCAAATCCTCAAGCAACGGAAGGGGAAGGACTACAAATTCCGTTCCAAGAAGGTTTGCTACAAGTGTGGTAAGCCCGGTCACTTTATTGCTAAATGTCCATTATCAAGTGATAGTGACAGGGGTGACGACAAGAAGGGCAAGAGGAAGGAAAAGAAGAAGTACTACAAGAAGAAGGGCGGCGATGCCCATGTTTGTCGGGAGTGGGACTCCGACGAAAGCTCAAGCGACTCCTCCGACGACGAGGACGCCGCCAACATCGCCGTCACCAAGGGCCTCCTCTTCCCCAACGTCGGCCACAAGTGCCTCATGGCCAAGGACGGCAAAAAGAAGGTAAAATCAAAGTCCTCCACTAAATATGAAACATCTAGTGATGAGGATGATGATAAAAATGAAGAGGATAATTTGCGTATTCTTTTTGCCAACCTTAACATGGAACAAAAAGAAAAATTAAATGAATTGATTAGTGCCATCCATGAAAAGGATGATCTCTTGGACTCCCAAGAGGACTTCCTAATCAAGGAAAACAAAAAACATGTTAAGGTTAAAAATGCTTATGCTCTAGAAAGAGAAAAATGTGAAAAATTGTCTAGTGAGCTAAGTATTTGCCGTGAGACTTTAGACAACCTTAGAAATGAAAATGCCAATTTAATTGCTAAGGTTGATTCTCATGTTTGCATTGATCCTAGAAATGATGATGTTAATTTGCTTGCTAGGATTGATAAATTGAATGCTTCCATCGCTAGCCTTAGAAATGAGAATGAGAAATTAATTGCTAAGGCTAAGGATTTTGATGTTTGCAATGCTACTATTTCCGACCTTAGAGCTAAAAATGATTTGTTGCATGCTAAGGTTGTTGAACTAAAATCTTGCAAACCCTCTACATCTAATGTTGAGCATATTTCCATTTGTACTAGATGTAGAGATATTAATGTTGATGCTATCCATGATCACCTAGCTTTAATTAAGAAACAAAATGATCACATAGCACAACTTAATGCTAAGATTAGAGAGCATGACTTAGAAAATGAAAAATTTAAACTTGCTAGAAGCATGCTCTATAATGGGAGACGCCCGGGCATTAAGGACGGTATTGGCTTCCAAAGGGGAAACAATGTCAAAATTAATGCCCCTCCTAAGAACTTGTCTAATTTTGTTAAGGGCAAGGCTCCCATGCCTCAGGATAACGAGGGTTACATTTTGTACCCTGCCGGGTATCCTGAGAGTAAAATTAAGAAAATTCATTCTAGGAAGTCTCACTCTGGCCCTAATTATGCTTTTATGTATAAGGGTGAGACATCTAGATCTAGGCAACCAACCCATGCCAAGTTGCCTAGAAAGAAAACTATTGATGCATCAAATGATCATGTCATTTCATTTAAAACTTTTGATGCATCTTATGTGTTGACTAGCAAATCTGGCAAGGTAGTTGCCAAAATTGTTGGGGGCAAACACAAGGGCTCCAAGACTTGTGTTTGGGTACCCAAAGTTCTTGTATCTAATGCCAAAGGACCCAAAACCGTTTGGGTACCTAAAACAAAGAACTAAACTTGTTTTGTAGGTTTATGCATCCGGGGGCACAAGTTGGATACTCGACAGCGGGTGCACAAACCACATGACCGGGGAGAAAAGGATGTTCTCCTCATATGAGAAAAACCAAGATCCCCAACGAGCTATCACATTCGGGGATGGAAATCAAGGTTTGGTCAAAGGTTTGGGTAAAATTGCTATATCCCCTGACCATTCTGTTTCCAATGTTTTTCTTGTAGATTCCTTAGATTACAATTTGCTTTCCGTATCCCAATTATGTCAAATGGGCTACAACTGTCTTTTTACTGATATAGGTGTTACTGTCTTTAGAAGGAGTGATGATTCAATAGCATTTAAGGGTGTGTTAGAGGGTCAGCTATACTTAGTAGATTTTGAAAGGGCTGAACTCGACACATGCTTAATTGCTAAGACTAACTTGGGTTGGCTCTGGCACCGTCGACTAGCCCATGTTGGAATGAAGAATCTTCACAAACTTCTAAAGGGAGAACACATTTTGGGACTAACCGATGTTCATTTTGAGAAAGACAGGATTTGTAGCGCTTGCCAAGCCGGGAAGCAAGTTGGTGTCCATCATCCACACAAAAATATCATGACTACCGACAGGCCACTGGAGCTCCTACATATGGATCTATTCGGCCCGATCGCTTACATAAGCATCGGCGGTAGTAAGTATTGTCTTGTAATTGTGGATGATTATTCTCGCTTCACTTGGGTATTCTTTTTGCAGGAAAAATCACAAACCCAAGAGACCTTAAAGGGATTCTTGAGACGGGCTCAAAATGAGTTCGGCTTAAGGATCAAGAAAATTAGAAGCGACAATGGGACGGAGTTCAAGAACTCTCAAATCGAAGGCTTTCTTGAGGAGGAGGGCATCAAGCATGAGTTCTCTTCTCCCTACACTCCACAACAAAATGGTGTAGTGGAGAGGAAGAATCGAACTCTATTGGACATGGCAAGAACCATGCTTGATGAGTACAAGACACCGGATCGGTTTTGGGCCGAGGCGGTCAACACCGCCTGCTACGCCATCAACCGGTTATATCTTCACCGAATCCTCAAGAAGACATCTTATGAACTCCTAACCGGTAAAAAGCCCAACATTTCATATTTTAGAGTTTTTGGTAGCAAATGTTTTATTCTTGTCAAAAGAGGTAGAAAATCTAAATTTGCTCCTAAAACTGTAGAAGGCTTTTTACTAGGATATGACTCAAACACAAGGGCATATAGAGTCTTTAACAAGTCCTCAGGACTCGTTGAAGTTTCTTGTGACGTTGTGTTTGATGAGACTAACGGCTCTCAAGTAGAGCAAGTTGATCTTGATGATGTAGGTGAAGAACAGGCTCCATGCATAGCGCTAAGGAACATGTCCATCGGGGATGTGTGTCCTAAGGAATCCGAAGAGCCTCCAAATGCACAAGATCAACCATCCTCCTCCATGCAAGCATCTCCACCAACTCAAATTGAGGATGAGGCTCAAGATGTTGAACAAGAAGATCAAGAAGATGAGCCACCTCAAAATGACGGCAACGATCAAGGGGGAGATTCAAATGATGAAGACAAGGAGGATGAACAACCAAGACCACCACACCCAAGAGTCCACCAAGCAATACAACGAGATCACCCCGTCGACACTATCCTTGGCGATATTCATAAGGGGGTAACTACTCGATCTCGTGTTGCTCATTTTTGTGAACATTACTCGTTTGTTTCCTCTATTGAGCCAACCAGGGTAGAGGAAGCACTACAAGATTCGGATTGGGTGATGGCGATGCAAGAGGAGCTCAACAATTTCACGAGGAACGAGGTATGGCACTTAGTTCCACGTCCTAATCAAAATGTTGTAGGAACCAAGTGGGTCTTCCGCAACAAGCAAGACGAGCATGGTGTGGTGACTAGGAACAAAGCTCGACTCGTGGCCAAGGGGTATTCACAAGTCGAAGGTTTGGATTTTGGTGAAACCTATGCACCCGTAGCTAGGCTTGAGTCAATTCGTATATTATTAGCCTATGCTACTTACCATGGCTTCAAGCTCTACCAAATGGACGTGAAGAGTGCCTTCCTCAATGGACCAATCAAGGAGGAGGTCTATGTTGAGCAACCTCCCGGCTTTGAAGACAGTAAGTATCCTAACCATGTTTATAGGCTCTCTAAGGCGCTTTATGGGCTTAAGCAAGCCCCGAGAGCATGGTATGAATGCCTTAGAGATTTCCTTATTGCAAATGGTTTCAAAGTCGGCAAGGCCGATCCTACTTTATTCACTAAGACTCTTGATAGTGATTTGTTTGTATGCCAAATTTATGTTGATGATATCATATTTGGGTCTACTAACAAATCTACATGTGAAGAATTTAGTAGGATCATGACACAGAAATTCGAGATGTCTATGATGGGGGAGTTGAAGTATTTTCTAGGATTCCAAGTCAAGCAACTCCATGAGGGCACCTTCATTAGCCAAACGAAGTATACTCAAGATATCCTAAGCAAGTTTGGAATGAAGGATGCCAAGCCCATCAAGACACCCATGGGAACTAATGGGCATCTCGACCTCGACACGGGAGGTAAGTCCGTGGATCAAAAGGTATACCGGTCGATGATTGGATCATTGCTTTATTTATGTGCATCTCGACCGGACATTATGCTTTCCGTTTGCATGTGTGCAAGATTCCAAGCCGACCCTAAGGAATCACACCTTACGGCCGTAAAACGAATCTTGAGATATTTGGCTTTTACTCCTAAGTTTGGGCTTTGGTACCCTCGGGGATCCACTTTTGATTTGATTGGTTATTCGGATGCCGATTGGGCGGGGTGTAGGATTAACAGGAAGAGCACATCGGGGACTTGCCAGTTCTTGGGAAGATCTCTGGTGTCTTGGGCTTCAAAGAAGCAAAATTCGATCGCTCTTTCTACCGCCGAAGCCGAGTATATTGCCGCAGGCCATTGTTGCGCGCAATTGCTCTGGATGAGGCAAACCCTGCGGGACTACGGTTACAAATTAACCAAAGTTCCTTTGCTATGTGACAATGAGAGTGCAATCAAAATGGCCGACAATCCCGTCGAGCACAGCCGCACTAAGCACATAGCCATTCGGTATCATTTTCTTCGGGATCACCAACAAAAAGGGGATATCGAGATTTCTTATATTAATACTAAAGATCAATTAGCCGATATCTTTACCAAACCACTTGATGAACAATCTTTTACCCGACTTAGGCATGAGCTTAATATTCTTGATTCTAGGAATTTCTTTTGCTAAGTCTTGCACGCATAGCACATGAATATACCTTTGATCTTGTCTCTTTTATATATGCTATGACTAATGTGTTTTCAAGTGTATTTCAACCAAGTCATAGGTGTATTGAAAGGGAATTTGAGTCTTCGGCGAAGACAAAGGCTTCCACTCCGTTCTACTACTCATCCTTCGTCGTCGCTCCGCATCATCTCTCCAACGTTGGTATAACCTTCACTCATTTATTTCATGACCAAAGGAGGAGAATGTACTTCATTGGGCTCTAATGATTCCGTTTTTGGCGATTCATGCCAAAGGGGGAGAAAATATGAGCTCAAAGCAAAAGGACCGCACCACCACCTAATTTCATAAATTTGATAATTTTATTGGTAAATTTCAAAATTGGTATTCCTTTGTGTTCTAAGAGGGGAGTAACGAGTATTTTCAAAATTGATGTCTTAAAACCCTCTTGAACACTAAGAGGAGACCTTATTTGAGGGGGAGTTTTGCTTAGTCAAAGGAAAAGCATTGGAAATAGGGGGAGAAAAATTCCATATCTTGAAAATGCTTTGCAAAATCTTTCTCATTTACCTTTGACTATCTTGCAAAAGTACTTTGAAAAGAATTTACAAAAGAATTTGCAAAAACAAAACTCGTGGTGCAAATTTGGTCCAATATGTCAAAAACAAAGAAATCATCCATGCGCATCATATAAGTTTATATTGGCTCAATTCCAAGCAACCTTTGCACTTACATTATGTAAACTAGTTCGATTATGCACTTCTATATTTGCTTTGGTTTGTGTTGGCATCAATCACCAAAAAGGGGGAGATTGAAAGGGAATTAGGCTTAGACCTAGTTCTAAATAATTTTGGTGGTTGAATTGCCCAACACAAACATTGGACTAACTAGTTTGCTCTAGTACATAAGTTATACAGGTGCAAAAGGTTCACAATCAGCCAATAAAAAGACCAAGTGTTGGATTCAACAAAGGAGCAGCAAGGCAACCGAGGGCTCCTCTGGTCGGAGGCACCGGACTGTCTGGTGTGCACCGGACTGTCCGGTGCGGCCAGAGGACTTCGACTCCAAACTCTTCACTCTCGGGATTTCTCGGAAGCCGACGCGCTATAATTCACCGGACTGTCCGGTGTGCACCGGACATGTCCGGTGCTCCAAGGAGACGCGGCCTCCGGAACTCGTCAGCCTCGGGTTCGCTCGACAGCCACTCCGCTAAAATTCACCGGACTGTCCGGTGTGCACCGGACCGTCCGGTGTACCAGCGGAGCAACGGCTCTCTGCGGCGCCAACGGCTCTCTGCGGTGCATTAAATGCGCGCGCAGCGCGCGCAGTCGTCAGGCACGCCCATGCCGGTGCACCGGACATCAAACAGTACATGTCCGGTGTGCACCGGACACCCAGGAGGGCCCACAAGTCAGAAGCTCCAACGGTCAGAATCCAACGGCACTGGTGACGTGGCAGGGGCACCGGACTGTCCGGTGTGCACCGGACTGTCCGGTGCGCCATCGAACAGAGGAGTTCCAGCAACGGTCACTTTTGGTGGTTGGGGCTATAAATACCCCAACCACCCCACATTCATTGCCATCCAAGTTTTCCAACTCTCAACCACTTACAAGAGCTAGACATTCAATTCTAGACACATACAAAGAGATCAAATCCTCTCCAATTCCACTCAAACCCTTAGTGACTAGCGAGAGAGATTTGCCGTGTTCTTTTGAGCTCTTGCGCTTGGATTGCTTTCTTTCTTTCTCATTTGTTCTTGTGATCATCACTCAATTGTAACCAAGGCAAGAGGCACCAATTGTGTGGTGGCCCTTGCGGGGAAGCTTTGTTCCCGTTTGATTGAGAAGAAGAGAAAGCTCACTCGATCCGTGGGATCGTTTGAGAGAGGGAAGGGTTGAAAGAGACCCGGCCTTTGTGGCCTCCTCAACGGGGAGTAGGTTTGCGAGAACCGAACCTCGGTAAAACAAATCCTTGTGTCACACTCTTATTTGCTTGCGATTTGTTTTGCGCCCTCTCTCGCGGACTCGTTTCTTTATTACTAACGCTAACCCGGCTTGTAGTTGTGATTATTTTTGTAAATTTCAGTTTCGCCCTATTCACCCCCCCTCTAGGCGACTATCACTTAGCAACCAAGCAAGTGTCGAGTTCAGCTTTATCAAAATCTACCAAGTATAGCTGACCCTCTAACACTCCCTTAAATGCTATTGAATCATCACTTCTTCTAAAGACAGTAACACCTATATCAGTAAATAGATAGTTGTAGCCCATTTGACATAATTGGGATACGGAAAGCAAATTGTAATCTAAAGAATCTACAAGAAAAACATTGGAAATAGTGTGGTCAGGTGATATAGCAATTTTACCCAATCCTTTGACCAAACCTTGATTTCCATCCCCGAAAGTGATAGCTCGTTGGGGATCTTGGTTTTTCTCATATGAGGAGAACATCTTTTTCTCCCCTGTCATGTGGTTTGTGCACCCGCTGTCGAGTATCCAACTTGAGCCCCCGGATGCATAAACCTACAAAACAATTTTAGTTCTTGACTTTAGGTACCCAAACGGTTTTGGGTCCTTTGGCATTAGAAACAAGAACTCTGGGTACCCAAACACAAGTCTTGGAGCCCTTGTGTTTGCCCCCAACAATCTTGGCAACTACCTTGCCGGATTTGTTAGTTAAAACATATGATGCATCAAAAGTTTTGAATGAAATAGCATGATCATTTGATGCATTAGGAATTTTCTTTCTAGACAACTTAGCACGGGTTGGTTGCCTAGAGCTAGATGTCTCACCCTTGTACATAAAAGCATGGTTAGGGCCAGAGTGAGACTTCCTAGAATGAATTTTCTTGATTTTGCTCTCGGGATAACCGGCAGGGTACAAAATGTAACCCTCGTTATCCTGAGGCATGGGAGCCTTGCCCTTAATAAAGTTAGACAAGTTCTTAGGAGGGGCATTAAGTTTGACATTGTCTCCCCTTTGGAAGCCAATGCCATCCTTGATGCCAGGGCGTCTCCCATTATAGAGCATACTTCTAGCAAATTTAAACTTTTCATTTTCTAAGTTATGCTCGGCAATTTTAGCGTCTAATAATGCTATATGATCATTTTGTTGTTTAATTAAAGCCATGTGATCATGAATAGCATTGATATCAATATCTCTACATCTAGTACAAATAGAAACATGCTCAACATTAGAAGTAGAGGGTTTGCAAGATTTTAGTTCTACAACCTTAGCATGCAACATATCATTCTTAGTTCTAAGGTCGGAAATTGTAACATTGCAAACATCTAATTCTTTAGCCTTAGCAATTAATTTCTCATTCTCATTTCTAAGGCTAGCAATAGAAACATTCAACTCATCAATCCTAGCAAGCAAATCATCATTTCTAAGATTGGGAATTGAATCAATACAATCATGAGAATCAACCTTAGCAATTAATTTGGCATTTTCATTTCTAAGGTTGGCAATAGTGTCATGGCAGGTGCTTAGCTCACTAGATAATTTGTTACATTTTTCTACCTCTAGAGCATAAGCATTTTTAACCTTAACATGTTTCTTGTTTTCCTTGATTAGGAAATCCTCTTGGGAGTCCAAGAGATCATCCTTTTCATGGATAGCACTAATTAGCTCATTTAATTTTTCCTTTTGTTCCATGTTAAGGTTGGCAAAAAGGTTATGCAAATTGTCTTCCTCACCACTAGCATTATCATCACTAGAAGATTCATATTTAGTGGAGGATTTAGATTTAACCTTCTTCCTTTTGCCGTCCTTTGCCATGAGGCACTTGTGGCCGACGTTGGGGAAGAGGAGTCCCTTGGTGACGGCGATGTTGGCGGCGTCCTCGTCGGAGGAGGACTCGGTGGAGCTCTCGTCGGAGTCCCATTCCCGGCAAACATGGGCATCGCCGCCCTTCTTCTTGTAGTACTTCTTCTTTTCTCTCCTCTTTCCCTTCTTGTCGTCGCCCCTGTCACTGTCACTAGACATAGGACATTTTGCAATAAAATGACCGGGCTTACCACATTTGTAGCAAACCTTCTTGGAACGGGATTTGTAGTCCTTCCCCTTCCGTTGCTTGAGGATTTGCCGAAAGCTTTTGATGATTAAGGCCATCTCCTCATTGTCGAGCTTGGAGGCGTCAATTGGTTGTCTACTTAGTGTAGACTCCTCCTTCTTCTCCTCCGTTGCCTTGAAGGCCACCGGTTGCGCCTCGGATGTGGAAGGTTCGTCAAGCTCGTTGATCTTCTTTGAGCCCTTAATCATGCATTCAAAGCTCACAAAATTCCCGATAACTTCCTCGGGGGTCATTAGTGGATATCTAGGATTACCACGAATTAATTGAACTTGAGTGGGGTTAAGGAAAATAAGAGCTCTTAAAATAACCTTAACCACCTCGTGGTCATCCCATTTTTTGCTCCCGAGGTTGCGCACTTGGTTCACCAAGGTCTTGAGCCGATTGTACATATCTTGTGGCTCCTCCCCTTGGCGAAGACGAAAGCGACCGAGCTCCCCCTCGATCATTTCCCGCTTGGTGATCTTGGTGAGTTCATCACCCTCGTGCGCCGTCTTGAGTAGGTCCCAAATCTCCTTTGCATTCTTCAACCCTTGCACTTTGTTGTATTCCTCCTTGCTTAGAGAGGCGAGGAGAATGGTTGTGGCTTGGGAGTTGAAGTGCTCGATTTGGGCCACTTCGTCCGTATCATAATCCTCATCCCCTATTGATGGTACCTGTGCTCCAAACTCAACAACATTCCATATACTTTTGTGGAGTGAGGTTAGATGAAATTTCATTAAATCACTACACCTAGCATAATCTTCGCCATCAAAAGTTGGCGGTTTGCCTAATGGAACGGAAAGTAATGGAGTATGTCTAGATGTACGGGGATAGTGTAAGGGGATCTTACTAAACTTCTTGCGCTCTTGGCGCTTAGAAGTTACGGACGGTGCATCGGAGTCGGAGGTGGATGTTGATGAAGTGTCGGTCTCGTAGTAGACCACCTTCCTCATCCTCTTGTGCTTGTCCCCACTCCGATGCGGCTTGTGAGAAGAAGATTTTTCCTTCTTCTCCTTGTGGTGAGAAGAGGAAGATCTTTTCTCCTTCCGCTTGGAGGAGTTCTTCTTCTTTTCCCTTCTCTTGGTGCGGGACTCTTCCGATGAAGTGCTCCCTTGGCTTGTAGTGGGCTTGTCGCCGGTCTCCATCTCCCTCTTGGTGTGATCTCCCGACATCACTTCGAGCGGTTAGGCTCTAATGAAGCACCGGGCTCTGATACCAATTGAAAGTCGCCTAGAGGGGGGGGGGGTGAATAGGGCGAAACTGAAAAACTCAAAAATAATCACAACTACAAGCCGGGTTAGCGTTAGAAATATAATAGAGTCCGCGAGAGAGGGCGCAAAACAAATCGCAAGCGAATAATGAAGTGAGACACGCGGATTTGTTTTACCGAGGTTCGGTTCTCTCAAACCTACTCCCCGTCGAGGAGGCCACAAAGGCCGGGTCTCTTTCAACCCTTCCCTCTCTCAAACGGTCCCTCGGACCGAGTGAGCTTCTCCTTCTCAAATCACTTGGGAATCAAACTTCCCGCAAGGACCACCACACAATTGGTGTCTCTTGCCTCGATTACAAGTGAGTGTTTGATCACAAGAAAGAATGCCAAAGAAAAAGAAGCGATCCAAGCGCAAGAGCTCAAATGAACACTACAAATCACTCTCTCTAGTCACTAGGGCTTTGTGTGGAGTTGGGAGAGGATTTGATCTCTTTTGTTGTGCTTTGCAATGAATGCTAGCTCTTGTATAGTGGTTGGAAGTTGGAAAACTTGGATGCAATGAATGGTGGGGTGGTTGGGGTATTTATAGCCCCAACCACCAAACTTGACCGTTGGTGGAGGCTGTCTGTCGATGGCGCACCGGATAGTCCGGTGCACACCGGACATGTCCGGTGCCCCCGCCACGTCACCAATGTCGTTGGATTCTGACCGTTGGAGCTTCTGACTTCTAGGCCCGCCTGGATGTCCGGTGCACACCGGACATCACTGTTCACTGTCCGGTGCGCCAGTATGGGCGCGCCTGACTGCTGCGCGCGCAGAGCTCGCATTGAATGCGCCTGCAGGTGACCGTTGGCGTGAAGTAGCCGTTGCCCCGAGGACGCACCGGACAGTCCGGTGCACACCGGACATGTCCGGTGAATTATAGCGGAGCGGCTGCTGCGCGATCCCGAGGCTGGCGAGTTGAGGAGGCCGCGCTTCCATGGAGCACCGGACACTGTCCGGTGTACACCGGACAGTCCGGTGAATTATAGCGGAGCGGCCTGAGAAATTCCCGAAGGTGGCGAGTTCGAGTTGGAGTCCTCTGGTGCACCGGACACTGTCTGGTGGCGCACCGGACATAGTCCAGTGTACACCGGACAGTCCGGTGCCTCCAGACCAGAGGTGCCTTCGGTTGCCTCTTTGCTCCTTTGTTGAATCCAAAACTTGATCTTTTTATTTGCTGAGTGTGAACCTTTTGCACCTGTATAACTTATACACTAGAGCAAACTAGTTAGTCCAATTGTTTGTGTTGGGCAATTCAACCACCAAAATTATTTAGGAACTAGATGTAAGCCTAATTCCCTTTCAAGAACATAGAAGCATATCATATTTATCTTGAAGAGCTAGATTTTCAATTTTTAGCTTTTCTACTTGGTCCTTAAGCAAGGTATCCCTATTTACTAATTGAGCGATACAATGTAAAGCGTTATCTTGCTCAATTGAAATAGTTTCATACCTTTGGACCAAATCAACATGAGAGCATTTTAGCTCCTCATGTTCTTTAGTCAACTCGTCAAAGCATTGCATCTTCATTGAGAGAATACTTTCTAGCCTTTGACGAGCTTCGCCTTGCTCTCTTGCTCTTTCTAGAAGCTTGAGCATGACCGCCTTATCTTCTTGGCTTAGGCGAGCGTAGAGTTGCACAAAGCTTCTTTCTTCCTCCTCATCCTCATTTGTGCTTCCGCTATCATTTGCATTAGCCACACAACACATGTGGGAATCGAAATGGGAAGACAAACCTTTTGGAGAGGTGGATTCATCGTTTGGTCTCCACCGTTCATTTTCTTCTTCTTCCTTGCAAGGGTTAGTATCACAAATACCAAAGGAAGTAGAGGCACAAAATGAACTATCATGTTTGGACTCATTAAATTTGCTTTTAATTCTAGTCCAAATATCGTGCGCATCATGGATGGATTCGTCATAGTTTGATATGAAGGCACGATAATCTTCTTTGCTAAGAGAATTGCTTAAGATGTCAAAAGCTAGATAGTTTAAGCGAAAACATCTTTGATCCTCCTCGGAGATAATTTTTTCATTGAAACTAGGAGGGAAGATACTCTTGTTTATAATTTGTTCTAATTGTGGATCTATGGTTCTAAAAGCATTTATTACTCTAGTAGACCAAGAAACATAATTAGAACAATCGGAAAGTAATATCTCAAGAGTTACCTCCTTGTTCTCCTGGGTCTTCTTGTTCTTTTGGGATCTTCTACGAGCCATCACTTCGAGTTGTTAGACTCAAGATGAAGTGCCTAGCTCTGATACCAATTGAAAGTCGCCTAGAGGGGGGGTGAATAGGCGAAACCTGAAAATTAAAACTTTATCCCCCAACTAGATCCCTTGATTAGTGGTTAGAACAAGATATACAAATATCGGAGAATAGAAACTAAGTTCTTGCTTGAAAAGAGTATTGCTAAATTGAAAGGGAATTAGGCTTACACCTAGTCCCTAAATAATTTTGGTGGTTGAATTGCCCAACACAAATATTGGACTAACTAGTTTGCTCTAGTGCATAAGTTATACAGGTGCAAAAGGTTCACACTTAGCCAATAAAAAGATCAAGTTTTGGATTCAACTAAGGAGCAATGAGGCAACCGAAGGCACCTCTGGTCTGGGGGCACCGGACTGTCCGGTGTACACCGGACAGTGTCCGGTGCGCCACGAGTGCACCAGAGGACTCCGACTTCAAACTCTTCGCCCTCGGGAATTCTCGGAAGCCGGCGCGCTATAATTCACCGGACTGTCCGGTGTGCACCGGACATGTCCGATGCTCCAAGGAAGCGCGGTCTCCGGAACTCGCCAGCCTCGGGTTCGCGCGGCAGCCACTCCGCTAAAATTCACCGGACTGTCCGGTGTGCACCGGACTGTCCGGTGTGCCAGCGGAGGCGTGCCCATACCGGCGCACCGGACAATGAATAGTTGTTGTCCGGTGTGCACCGGACATCCAGGCGGGCCCAGAAGTCAGAAGCTCCAACGGTCAGAATCCAACGGCAGTGATGACGTGGCTGGGGCACCGGACTGTCCGGTGAGCACCGGACTGTCCGGTGCGCCATCGAACAGAAGCCTCCAGCCAACGGTCATGTTTGGTGGTTGGGGCTATAAATACCCCAACCACCCCACCATTCATTGCATCCAAGTTTTCCAACTTCCAACCACTTACAAGAGCTAGGCATTCAATTCTAGACACACCAAAGAGATCAAATCCTCTCCAAATTGCACTCAAGCCTTTAGTGATTAGCGAGAGAGATTTGCCGTGTTCTTTTGAGCTCTTGCGCTTGGATCGCTTTCTTTCTTTCTCACTTGTTCTTGTGATCAAAACTCAATTGTAACCAAGGCAAGAGGCACCAATTGTGTGGTGGCCCTTGCGGGGAAGTTTTATTCCTGTTTGATTGAGAAGAAGAAAAGCTCACTCGGTCCGAGGGACCGTTTGAGAGAGGGAAGGGTTGAAAGAGACCCGACCTTTGTGGCCTCCTCAACGGGGAGTAGGTTTGAGAGAACCGAACCTCGGTAAAACAAATCCGCGTGTCACACTCTTCATTTGATTGCGATTTGTTTTGCGCCCTCTCTCGCGGACTCTATTTTATTTCTAACGCTAACCCGGCTTGTAGTTGTGATTATTTTTGAGATTTTCAGTTTCGCCCTATTCACCCCCCCTCTAGGCGACTATCAATTGGTATCAGAGCCCGGTGCTTCATTAGAGCCTAACCGCTCGAAGTGATGTCGGGAGATCACACCAAGAGGGAGATGGAGACCGGCGATAACAAGCCCACTACAAGCCAAGGGAGCACTTCATCGGAAGAGTCCCGCACCAAGAGAAGGGAGAAGAAGAAGAACTCCTCCAAGCGGAAGGAGAAAAGATCTTCCTCTTCTCACCACAAGGAGAAGAAGGAAAAATCTTCTTCTCACAAGCCGCATCGGAGTGGGGACAAGCACAAGAGGATGAGGAAGGTGGTCTACTACGAGACCGACACTTCATCGACATCCACCTCCGGCTCCGACGCGGCATCCGTCACTTCTAAACGCCAAGAGCGTAAGAAGTATAGTAAGATTCCCCTACGCTACCCTCGCATTCCTAAACATACACCTTTACTTTCCGTCCCATTAGGCAAACCACCAACTTTTAATGGTGAAGATTATGCTATGTGGAGTAATTTAATGCGATTTCATCTAACCTCTCTCCACAAAAGTATATGGGATGTTGTTGAGTATGGTGTACAGGTACCATCTGTAGGGGATGAGGACTATGACACGGACGAAGTGGCCCAAATCGAGCACTTCAACTCCCAAGCCGCAACCATTCTCCTTGCCTCTCTAAGCAAGGAGGAATACAACAAAGTACAAGGGTTGAAGAACGCAAAGGAGATTTGGGACCTACTCAAGACGGCGCACGAGGGTGATGAACTCACCAAGATCACCAAGCGGGAAACGATCGAGGGGGAGCTCGGTCGCTTTCGTCTTTGCCAAGGGGAGGAGCCACAAGACATGTACAACCGGCTCAAGACCTTGGTGAACCAAGTGCGCAACCTCGGGAGCAAAAAGTGGGATGACCACGAGGTGGTTAAGGTTATTTTAAGAGCTCTTATTTTCCTTAACCCCACTCAAGTACAATTAATTCGTGGTAATCCTAGATATCCACTAATGACCCCCGAGGAAGTTATCGGGAATTTTGTAAGCTTTGAATGCATGATTAAGGGCTCAAAGAAGATCAACGAGCTTGACGAGCCTTCCACATCCGAGGCGCAACCGGTGGCCTTCAAGGCAACGGAGGAGAAGAAGGAGGAGTCTACACCAAGTAGACAACCAATTGACGCCTCCAAGCTCGACAATGAGGAGATGGCCCTAATCATCAAAAGCTTTCGGCAAATCCTCAAGCAACGGAAGGGGAAGGATTACAAATCCCGTTCCAAGAAGGTTTGCTACAAGTGTGGTAAGCCCGGTCATTTTATTGCAAAATGTCCTATGTCTAGTGACAGTGACAGGGGCGACGACAAGAAGGGAAAGAGGAAAGAAAAGAAGAAGTACTACAAGAAGAAGGGCGGTGATGCCCATGTTTGTCGGGAGTGGGACTCCGACGAAAGCTCAAGCGACTCCTCCGACGACGAGGACGCCGCCAACATCGCCGTCACCAAGGGCCTCCTCTTCCCCAACGTCGGCCACAAGTGTCTCATGGCCAAGGACGGCAAAAAGAAGGTAAAATCAAGGTCCTCCACTAAATATGAAACATCTAGTGATGAGGATGATGATAAAAATGAGGAGGATAACTTGCGCATTCTTTTTGCTAACCTCAACGTGCAACAAAAAGAAAAATTAAATGAATTGATTAGTGCTATACATGAGAAGGATGATCTCTTGGATTCTCAAGAGGACTTCCTTATTAAAGAAAATAAGAAGCATGTTAAGGTTAAAAATGCTTATGCTCTAGAAATGGAAAAATGTGAAAAATTGTCTAGTGAGCTAAGTACTTGCCATGAGACTATAGACAACCTTAGAAATGAAAATGCTAATTTGTTAGCTAAGGTTGATTCTCATATTTGCAATATTTCAATTTCAAATCCTAGAGATGATAATGATGATTTGCTTGCTAGGATTGAAGAATTGAACATTTCTCTTGCTAGCCTTAGAAATGAGAATGAGAAATTAATTGCTAAGGCTAAGAATTTTGATATTTGCAATACTACTATTTCCGACCTTAGAACTAAAAATGATTTGTTACATGCTAAGGTCATTGAATTAAAATCTTGCAAACCTTCTACATCTACTGAGCATATTTCCATTTGTACTAGATGTAGAGATATTAATGTTGATGCTATTCATGATCACCTAAGCTTAATTAAAAAACAAAATGATCACATAGCACAACTTAATGCTAAGATTAGTGAGCATGACTTAGAAAATGAAAAATTTAAATTTGCTAGAAGCATGCTCTATAATGGGAGAAGCCCTGGCATTAAGGACGGCATTGGCTTCCAAAGGGGAGACAATGTCAAAATTAATGCCCCTCCAAAGAACTTATCTAACTTTGTTAAGGGCAAGGCTCCCATGCCTCAGGATAACGAGGGTTACATTTTGTACCCTGCCGGCTATCCTGAGAGCAAGATTAGGAAAATTCATTCTAGGAAGTCTCACTCTGGCCCTAATCATGCTTTCATGTATAAGGGTGAGACATCTAGTTCTAGGCAACCAACCCGTGCCAAGTTGCCTAGAAAGAAAATTCCTAATGCATCAAATGATCATAGCATTTCATTTAAAACTTTTGATGCATCTTATGTTTTAACTAACAAATCCGGCAAGGTAGTTGCCAAGATTGTTGGGGGCAAACACAAGGGCTCCAAGACTTGTGTTTGGGTACCCAAAGTTCTCGTTTCTAATGCCAAAGGACCCAAAACCGTTTGGGTACCTAAAACAAAGAACTAAACTTGTTTTGTAGGTTTATGCATCCGGGGGCACAAGTTGGATACTCGACAGCGGGTGCACAAACCACATGACAGGGGAGAAAAGAATGTTCTCCTCATATGAGAAAAACCAAGATCCCCAACGAGCTATCACATTCGGGGATGGAAATCAAGGTTTGGTCAAAGGATTGGGTAAAATTGCTATATCACCTGACCATACTATTTCCAATGTTTTTCTTGTAGATTCTTTAGATTACAATTTGCTTTCCGTATCCCAATTGTGTCAAATGGGCTACAACTGTCTTTTTACTGATATAGGTGTTACTGTCTTTAGAAGAAGTGATGATTCAATAGCATTTAAGGGAGTGTTAGAGGGTCAGCTATACCTGGTTGATTTTGATAGAGCTGAACTCGACACTTGCTTGATTGCTAAGACTAACTTGGGTTGGCTCTGGCACCGCCGACTAGCCCATGTTGGAATGAAGAATCTTCACAAGCTTCTAAAGGGAGAACACATTTTAGGACTAACCAATGTTCATTTTGAGAGAGACAGGATTTGTAGCGCATGCCAAGCCGGGAAGCAAGTTGGCATCCATCATCCACACAAAAACGTCATGACTACCAACAGGCCACTGGAGCTCCTACACATGGATTTATTCGGCCCGATCGCTTACATAAGCATCGGCGGTAGTAAGTATTGTCTTGTAATTGTGGATGATTATTCTCGCTTCACTTGGGTATTCTTTTTACAGGACAAATCTTATACCCAAGAGACCTTAAAGGGATTCTTGAGACGGGCTCAAAATGAGTTCGGCTTAAGGATCAAGAAAATTAGAAGCGACAATGGAACGGAGTTCAAGAACTCTCAAATTGAAGGCTTCCTTGAGGAGGAGGGCATCAAGCATGAGTTCTCTTCTCCCTACACTCCACAACAAAATGGTGTAGTGGAGAGGAAGAATCGAACTCTATTGGACATGGCAAGAACCATGCTTGATGAGTACAAGACACCGGATCGGTTTTGGGCGGAAGCAGTCAACACCGCCTGCTACGCCATCAACCGGTTATATCTTCACCGAATCCTCAAGAAGACATCTTATGAACTCCTAACCGGTAAAAAGCCCAATATTTCATATTTTAGAGTTTTTGGCAGCAAATGTTTTATTCTTGTCAAAAGAGGTAGAAAATCTAAATTTGCTCCTAAAACTGTAGAAGGCTTTTTACTAGGATATGACTCAAACACAAGAGCATATAGAGTCTTTAACAAGTCCTCAGGACTTGTTGAAGTTTCTTGTGACGTTGTGTTTGATGAGACTAACGGCTCTCAAGTAGAGCAAGTTGATCTTGATGAAATAGGTGAAGAACAGGCTCCATGCATAGCGCTAAGGAACATGTCCATTGGGGATGTGTGTCCTAAGGAATTCGAAGAGCCTTCACAAGCACAAGATCAACCATCCTCCTCCAAGCAAGCATCTCCACCGACTCAAATTGAGGATGAGGCTCAAGATGTTGAACAAGAAGATCAAGAAGATGAGCCACCTCAAAATGACGGCAACGATCAAGGGGGAGATTCAAATGATGAAGACAAGGAGGATGAACCACCAAGGCCGCCACACCCAAGAGTCCATCAAGCAATACAACGAGATCACCCCGTCGACACCATCCTCGGCGACATTCATAAGGGGGTAACCACTCGATCTCGTGTTGCACATTTTTGTGAACATTACTCTTTTGTTTCCTCTATTGAGCCACACAGGGTAGAGGAAGCACTACAAGATTCGGATTGGGTGATGGCGATGCAAGAGGAGCTCAACAATTTCACAAGGAACGAGGTATGGCACTTAGTTCCACGTCCTAATCAAAATGTTGTAGGAACCATGTGGGTCTTCCGCAACAAGCAAGACGAGCATGGTGTGGTGACAAGGAACAAAGCTCGACTCGTGGCCAAAGGGTATTCACAAGTCGAAGGTTTGGATTTTGGTGAAACCTATGCACCCGTAGCTAGGCTTGAGTCAATTCGTATATTATTGGCCTATGCTACTTACCATGGCTTCAAGCTTTATCAAATGGACGTGAAGAGTGCCTTCCTCAATGGACCAATCAAGGAGGAGGTCTATGTTGAGCAACCTCCCGGCTTTGAAGACAGTGAGTACCCTAACCATGTTTATAGGCTCTCTAAGGCGCTTTATGGGCTCAAGCAAGCCCCAAGAGCATGGTATGAATGCCTTAGAGATTTCCTTATTGCAAATGGCTTCAAAGTCGGCAAAGCCGATCCTACTTTATTCACGAAAACACTTGATAATGATTTGTTTGTATGCCAAATTTATGTTGATGATATTATATTTGGGTCTACTAACAAATCCACTTGTGAGGAATTTAGTAGGATCATGACACAGAAATTCGAGATGTCAATGATGGGGGAGTTGAAGTATTTTCTAGGATTCCAAGTCAAGCAACTCCATGAGGGCACCTTCATTAGCCAAACGAAGTATACTCAAGATATCCTAAGCAAGTTTGGAATGAAGGATGCCAAGCCCATCAAGACACCCATGGGAACAAATGGGCATCTCGACCTCGACACGGGAGGTAAGTCCGTGGATCAAAAGGTATACCGGTCGATGATTGGTTCATTGCTTTATTTATGTGCATCTCGACCGGACATTATGCTTTCCGTTTGCATGTGTGCAAGATTCCAAGCCGACCCTAAGGAATCACACCTTACGGCCGTAAAACGAATCTTGAGATATTTGTCTTATACTCCTAAGTTTGGGCTTTGGTACCCTCGGGGATCCACTTTTGATTTGATTGGATATTCGGATGCCGATTGGGCGGGGTGTAAGATTAATAGGAAGAGCACATCGGGGACTTGCCAGTTCTTGGGAAGATCCTTGGTGTCTTGGGCTTCAAAGAAGCAAAATTCGGTCGCTCTTTCTACCGCCGAAGCCGAGTATATTGCCGCAGGCCATTGTTGCGCGCAATTGCTTTGGATGAGGCAAACCCTGCGGGACTACGGTTACAAATTAACCAAAGTCCCTTTGCTATGTGACAATGAGAGTGCAATCAAAATGGCCGACAATCCCGTTGAGCATAGCCGCACTAAACACATAGCCATTCGGTATCATTTTCTTCGGGATCACCAACAAAAGGGGGATATCGAGATTTCATACATTAACACTAAAGATCAATTAGCCGATATCTTTACCAAGCCACTTGATGAGCAATCTTTTACCAGACTTAGGCATGAGCTCAATATTCTTGATTCTAGGAATTTCTTTTGCTAGTCTTGCACACATAGCTCATAAATATACCTTTGATCATGTCACTTTTATATATGCTATGACTAATGTGTCTTCAAGTATATTCCAAACCAAGTCATAGGTATATTGAAAGGGAATTGGAGTCTTCGGCGAAGACAAGGCTTCCACTCCACTCTAGTACTCATCCTTCGCCGTCACTCCGGGCATCTCTCCAACTTTGGTATAATCTTCACTCAGTTATTTTATGACCAAAGGAGGAGAAAGTACTTCATTGGGCTCTAATGATTCCGTTTTTGGCGATTCATGCCAAAGGGGGAGAAAATATGAGCCCAAAGCAAAAGGACCGCACCACCACCTAATTTTATAAATTTGATGATTTTAAATTGGTAAATTTCAAAATTGGTATCTCTTTATGTTCTAAAGGGGGAGCAACTAGTATTTTCAAAATTGATGTCTTAAAACCCTCTTGAACACTAAGAGGAGACCTTATTTGAGAGGGAGTTTTGTTTAGTCAAAGGAAAAGCATTTGAACAAAGGAAGAAAATTTCAAATCTTGAAAATGCTTTGCAAATCTTATTCATTTACCTTTGACTATCTTGCAAAAGGACTTTGAAAAGAATTTACAAAAGAATTTGCAAAAACAAAACTCTTGGTGTAAATATGGTCCAATATGTCAAAAACAAAGAAACAATCCATGCGCATCATACAAGTATTTATATTGGCTCAAATCCAAGCAACCTTTGCACTTACATTATGCAAACTAGTTCAATTATGCACTTCTATATTTGCTTTGGTTTGTGTTGGCATCAATCACCAAAAAGGGGGAGATTGAAAGGGAATTAGGCTTACACCTAGTCCCTAAATAATTTTGGTGGTTGAATTGCCCAACACAAATATTGGACTAACTAGTTTGCTCTAGTGCATAAGTTATACAGGTGCAAAAGGTTCACACTTAGCCAATAAAAAGATCAAGTTTTGGATTCAACTAAGGAGCAATGAGGCAACCGAAGGCACCTCTGGTCTGGGGGCACCGGACAGTGTCCGGTGCGCCACGAGTGCACCAGAGGACTCCGACTTCAAACTCTTCGCCCTCGGAAATTCTCGGAAGCCGGCGCGCTATAATTCACCGGACTGTCCGGTGTGCACCGGACATGTCTGGTGCTCCAAGGAAGCGCGGTCTCCGGAACTCGCCAGCCTCGGGTTCGCGCGGCAGCCGCTCCGCTAAAATTCACCGGACTGTCCGGTGTGCACCGGACTGTCCGGTGTGCCAGCGGAGCAACGGCTATTTCGGCGCCAACGGCTCCCTGCGGCGCATTTAATGCGCGTTCTGCGCGCGCAGTCGTCAGGCGTGCCCATACCGGCGCACCGGACAATGAATAGTTGTTGTCCGGTGTGCACCGGACATCCAGGCGGGCCCAGAAGTCAGAAGCTCCAACGGTCAGAATCCAACGGCAGTGATGACGTGGCTGGGGCACCGGACTGTCCGGTGTGCACCGGACTGTCCGGTGCGCCATCGAACAGAAGCCTCCAGCCAACGGTCATGTTTGGTGGTTGGGGCTATAAATACCCCAACCACCCCACCATTCATTGCATCCAAGTTTTCCAACTTCCAACCACTTACAAGAGCTAGGCATTCAATTCTAGACACACCAAAGAGATCAAATCCTCTCCAAATTGCACTCAAGCCTTTAGTGATTAGCGAGAGAGATTTGCCGTGTTCTTTTGAGCTCTTGCGCTTGGATCGCTTTCTTTCTTTCTCACTTGTTCTTGTGATCAAAACTCAATTGTAACCAAGGCAAGAGGCACCAATTGTGTGGTGGCCCTTGCGGGGAAGTTTTATTCCTGTTTGATTGAGAAGAAGAAAAGCTCACTCGGTCCGAGGGACCGTTTGAGAGAGGGAAGGGTTGAAAGAGACCCGGCCTTTGTGGCCTCCTCAACGGGGAGTAGGTTTGAGAGAACCGAACCTCGGTAAAACAAATCCGCGTGTCACACTCTTCATTTGATTGCGATTTGTTTTGTGCCCTCTCTCGTGGACTCTATTTTATTTCTAACGCTAACCCGGCTTGTAGTTGTGATTATTTTTGAGATTTTCAGTTTCGCCCTATTCACCCCCCCTCTAGGCGACTATCATAAATAATGCGGGAGTGATAAATCAATACAACTAGTAAGTTATAGAATAACAAAGCAAGAAGCCTTAGATGAGAAGAGCACTAGGACAAGTTCTTTCTTGCAACGTGTTGCTTCACTAAATGAGAATTTAACTTGAAGCAACACCAAATGATATTAGCAAATAAAGGTGCAAGAAAACTTAGAGCAAGGGAAAACAAACAAATCACAAGCAATAAACACAATGGACACGGGAATTTGTTTTACCGAGGTTCGGCCCTCGAAGGCCTAGTCCCCGTTGAGGAGTCCACTTAAGGACGGGTCTTTTTCAACCCTTTCCCTCTCTCCCCCGATCACACAAGGATCGGTGAGCTCTTCTTCTTCTCAAGGATCACTCTCGATCCCGCAAGGACCACCACACACTTTGGTGTCTCTTGATAGCTTTTACAAGCCTCCAAAACTTTGGAGGAAGTTCAATGGGAGTCAAAACTCCACGCACAAATGAACACAAAGATATAGCGCACACTATCTCTCAATGAATCTCACAAGGCGCTAGGGCTAAACTCAATTGAGTAGCTCTCAATTGCTTGCTCTCTCTTTTGTGGCACTTGTGTTGGTTGTAGTGGACTAAATCTTGTGTATAGGATGGATCAATGAATATATGTGGTTGGGGGGGCTTGAGTATGTCAACTAGATGACTTGGAATGTTGCTTGGGCTCCCACACCTTGAAGTGGCCGGTTGGGGTGGTATTTATAGCCACCAACCAAAATCTAGCCGTTGGTGAAGGCTGTCTGTTCGATGGTGCACCGGACAGTCCGGTGCACACCGGACATATCCGGTGCGACAGCCACGTCACCCGACCGTTAGGGTTCTGACCGTTGGAACTCTGACTGCTGGGCCCGCCTGGATGTCCGGTGGCGCACCGGACATGTACTGTAGAGTGTCCGGTGCGCCATGCCACGCGTGCCTGACTTCTGCGTGCTCTGGCGCGCCTTAAATGCGCTCGCAGGTGACCGTTGGCGCCGAAGTAGCCGTTGGTCCGCCGTTACACCGGACAGTCCGGTGCACACCGGACATGTCCGGTGAATTATAGCGGAGCAGTCGAAATGAATTCCCGAGGCTGGCGAGTTCCGGAGGCCGCTCTTCGTTGGAGCACCGGACATGTCCGGTGTACACCGGACAGTCCGGTGAATTATAGCGGAGTTGCCTCTGGAAATTCCCGAGGGTAACGAGGTAGAGTTTGGAGTCCTCTGGTGCACCGGACATGTCCGGTGGCACACCGGACAGTCCGGTGCGCCAGACCAGAGGTGCCTTCGGTTGTCCCTTTGTTCTTTTGTCGAACCCAATACTTGGTCTTTTTATTGGCTAAGTGTGAACCTTTGGCACCTGTATAACTTATACGCTAGAGCAAACTAGTTAGTCCAATTATTTGTGTTAGGCAATTCAACCACCAAAATTATTTAGGAACTAGGTGTAAGCCTAATTCCCTTTCAGTAACGGGTTCTAAATTTTACACTATAAAACTTATAAAATTTAAAGATTACATTAGATTAAAATGGAACTCTATTTTATCTGTGTTCAATTAAAATAGTTAAGGGCTCAAATAAATTATGAAGAAATATTTGGATCGTGATCTTTTACCATATCTAAGAGCATCTCTAACAGTACCTTAAATCAGTGTCTTGTCTTGAAATATAGTGCTTAACTTATGAAAAACAGCTCTAACAGTAACCTATTTAATAAATTTTAATCAAGAAAGTAGGACGCACCATAAATTGATCTAAATATACTACACTCTAAAATAGTGTCATATCCTTGTTTTCAACATTTTATTTCCTAATAATGTAATTTACTTCCTAAAATACATGATTTAGGACTTAGATGTTAAATTAATTGCTTTAAGTATCTTAAACACATTAAATGATTTAGTATTAAAATTTTAAGATATTATTTGAAGCACCTTATTAGAGATGCTCTGAATGCGCACTTTCTGCGACGTGCAAAGGATCTGCTAATCAAATTACAGAGAAATGCCTTCGAGTTTGGTTTATCTCCAATAAGTGAGCCTTCTTTAATGGGGATTTGGAAGTTATCCACCACTTTTAAAAAGTTTTAAGCATGCATGCACATGTAAGAACGACTTTTTAAATCAAAACCAACCTAAAAAACTGAAGCGACTTTTTTGCGATAAGTTGAAGCCGTGGCTTAACCGTTTCTAGAAAAAAAAACTTATATTATAGAGGACCTAGAGCAACACTCCAAGAGGAATAACATGTATATGGACGTGTAATATACATCATGATATTTTACCATTTTTTACTACGCAAAGCTGTGAATACAATCGATCAACGTGAAAATAAGTAAAACAATCGATCAACGTGAAAATAAGTAAAAATCTCTACTACGTATTAAGACAGCAAGGGTAGTCTGTCTCTCTCGTTCTGCCGTTCTGCCGTCCATCGATCTGGACCGTCTGTATCGCATCGTGCCTCTGCGTCTCCTACACTCCATCCCCCTCCACCGCACGACCACCCAATCCCTAACCTTCCCCTGCACGTTCCTCTCTCTGCCGTGTTGCCGCGCCCCCTGCCTCTGCCGCGATAGATGCTTCGCGGCCTCCACCGCCGACGCGACTTCTCTCTACTTCCCCTCCTCCCTTTGCCTCCACCGCCCCTCCCCCAACGTCGTCGCCACCGTCACGCCACTCGCTCCTGCGGGATCTAGATTCGGTGGACGTAGCTCTGGGGCCTCAACGCAGGCAGCCTAGGAACGCATAGCGCAGCATGGTCAGCCTCGGTGTCGCACGACCCCACTGAAAGTCGCCTAGAGGGAGGGTGAATAGGCGGAATCTAAAATTATAAACTTTAAGCACAACTACAAGTCAGGGTTAGCGTTAGAAATGTAATCGAGTCTGAAAGAGAGGGGAAAAACAAATCACTAGCAAATGAAGAGTGAGACGCGGTGATTTGTTTTACCGAGGTTTGGTTTTGCAAACCTACTCCCTGTTGAGGTGGTCACAAAAACCGGGTCTCTTTCAACCCTTTCTCTCTCTCTCTCAAACGGTCACCTAGACCGAGTGAGCTTCTCTTCTCAATCAATCGGGACACCAAGTCCCCACAAGGACCACCACACAATTGGTGTCTCTTACCTTGATTACAATTGAGTTGGAGACAAGAAAGAAAGAAGAAGAAAAGTGATCCAAGCGCAAGAACTCAAATGAACACAATTGTCTCTCTCACTAGTCACTATTTGATTGGAATGATCTTTGGACTTGGGAGAGGATTTGATATCTTTGTTTGTGTCTTGGGGTGAAGTCTAGAGCTCTTGTATTGAATGCAATGGCTGAAAACTTGGATGCCTTGAAGTGTTGGTGGTTGGGGGTTGTTGGGGACTTGTTCTCAAATGCTAAGAGTTAAGAACAAGGCAACATAAAAAATGTTAAATGCTAAAGTCCTTCGCCCTTCGAAACATTATGCTCCTTCGGGAGATAATGATTTTAGGACGAAGGTCATAAAAGACGTACCTTCGTAGATACAATAAGAAATGACGAAGGATTCAAATAAAGCGTGAGATATAAACACCAACATAGAATCATTTCTATTTTATTAACATGAAGAAATAGAAATGATTTCAAATTACAAATGTACCTTCGGTCTTGAGAGAAGGTAAAAAGTACAAGCGTGACGCAAAAGCCAATGCCAAGTCAGCGTGAACAGTACGAGAGTACTGTTCATCTATTTATAGACGCGGGACGCAGCCCACGTAAAATTACATCCATGTCCATTACATTTGTTAATGACTTATGGAAATCTGTCGAGGTCCACGCAGTCTTTTCATCTTTAAGTCGGTTCCCCTTTGCGCTACCGTGCCGAAGCTTCCTTGTACACAGCTTCGGCTGTGCACCTTCGTAGAGCTTGGTAATCAGCTCGCCCTTCATCTGGTTCAGGCTTCGTCCTGACCGTGCTTTATAATTCTGAGACCGAAGATACCTGTTCACATAATCCACTTGGAAAACATTGTCAAATCATGTTTTTGAGGACCTTCGGAGGACGAAGGCCCCCAACAGTAGCCCCTCGCAATATTAATTTGTTAATAATAAATTCAGATTGCGATATGGACGAAGGCCTTGAGCCGAAGGTCCGAAAAAACACCTTCCCTTTGCTAGAATAGCAACATTCACTGACAAGCGGGGCCTTTCAATTTTCAACGTCCTGGGCGTATAAATAAGATCACACCGCAAACTCATTTGGTACGCACACTTGCCATCTGCTTCGGCCCACTGAAATTTTTAGCTCTTGTGCACTAAGATTTGCTGCTGATCTTTTTGATTTTGAAGCTTCGGCCTCAGGAACAATTTTTTAGCGTTTCCGAAGATGTCCGAAGGCAAGAAGATCCCTGCTGAGACGAAGCTGAGTCTCGAGGAGGAGAAAAATCTGGGGTTCCTGATAGCGATGGCAGAGACCAATACAGAGAAAATCACCAAGGAGATTCTCGAAGGTTTGTCCGAAGATACTGGTGACAGCGACAGCTATGATGTAGAGAGTGGTGGGGAAGAGGCCGAGGATCGTCCATGGCGGCCAAGTCACACGGTTTTCGGGAAAACCACTATCAAGCAGAGCCATATTGATAATATGAGGGGGCGGTATTTTCGAGATATATCTATTGTGAGGGCTGACGCTGGAGAAAAGACTTCTCCCACCCCCGAAGAAGATGAAGTTGTGATTTTCCGAAGCTTTCTCAAGGCTGGGCTTCGATTCCCCCTGAGCAACTTTGTTGTCGAGGTACTGAAAACATTTCAAGTCTACCTTCATCAACTTACTCCCGAAGCTATCATAAGAATGGGGATATTTGTCTGGGCTGCAAGAAGTCAAGGTTTAGAACCAAATGCTAAAAGTTTTTGCAACATTCATGAACTGTTATATGAGACGAAGCCGTGGGGAAAAGAACAATATCACAATAATTTTGGGTGTTACAGCTTCGGTGCCCGCTCCGGGTCAAGCCGCCCTGTGCCAACCTTTCGGAAGAGATGGCCCGGAGCCTGGATGGCTGAATGGTTCTATGTAAAAAAACGACTTAACAGTGCAAGAAAATGTCAAGAGTATCATTATGCACCCTATCTGGCAACGCTTCGGACTTCGAAGGCCGAAGGTTGAAATGGACGAAGCAGCCGAGGAATGCCAAAGAGCCTTCGGCATAGTCTGCTCTTGTTGTGTTGTAATTTTTATTTCAAACTTTGCTCACGGTTTGTAATAGTAATGAAGAAATATTCTTTTACCTCAGAAGCTGCTGAATCGACTGCCGACCCGCACACAAAAGGTGATGATGAAATTAAACAAATGGCCGAAGCTATCATGGACAAAGTTGTTGATCAGCTTCTAAATGAAGCCGCCGAAGCAGTATTAAGAGAAGACTAGGTGCTATTTAGAAAAAACATTTAAAGTGTGATCTATGTAACATTTTGTACATTTGAATGTAATATACAAGTTTCTTTTCATTATTCAATTCTTTACGAGGCATGAAACTCTACATACATACCATTTTTGAGCCTTCGGCGAAAAAACACCTTCCTTCTTTTCATGCTTCGTGAAGAAAATATTCTCCGTTAAAACTGTTCTGATAAGTCACATCCATGCTTCGTGAAAGCATTCTCCGAAGCTATACAATTTCGATATTGCTCTGACGAAGCTTGTCCATGCTTCGTAAAAATATTCTCCGAAGCTGTATTCCGAATTTATACAATTTCGATATTGCTTTCTCAAAGCATTCTTCCGAAGGTCGATACTGTGTACCCTTCTCTTGCAAAATGCAATATGATGTATGATGCTTATGCTATGCAAGATGATGTGATGATGTTATGTTATGCAAATGACCTTTGTTCCGAAGATACACACAAAATTTATTCGTAAGCTCTGCATTCCCTTAGGAACGTCTTTGGAGCTTCTTCGTCTTTTACTTAGACGGTATCAGCGTTGACTTTTCGCTGTAAGCCTCCCTTAGGAGCTTCTTCGTCTTTTACTTAGACGGTATCAGCGTTGACTTTTCGCTGTAAGCTCTGCATTCCTTTAGGAACGACTTTTGAGCAGAAAACTTACACTGCGCTCCCTTTGGAACGGCTTTTTGTGACTTCATGAACTTACTCTGCGTTCCTTAGAACGACTTTCTGTTAATCCGAAGGATTTTTAATATTTCGAAGGTCCTCCTTGTTAACACAAAAACTTCATCAGCTTAATCCTGTGGAGAAAATAGATTTTCCTCGTGGGAGACAGCGAAATTATTACATGGAAACGATCAATGTTTTTTGCTACAGAGAATAGAACTGAATGGAAAAGACTGCTATCAAAGGTAGGATATGTGTCAATAAATGTGCTTCGACTCTGGCACAGTGCTGTTGACTGTGCGAGCTTCGGATTGTTCTCTGAAGTCCCTTTGATGTGGAGCATATTGACTCCCTTCTGGCTGTTGACCCTGTTGCAATGGAGGTGGAGGCGGGGGCTGTTGCCAGGAAGCTTGAGGTTGACTTGCCGAAGCTACAGAAGCTGCAGGGTGGTTGTCTATGTATTGTGGGATGTAAGGCGGATGATACGAAGCAGTATGCATGACTTGCTTCGGCTGAACTTGTTGAGATGTAGCTTCGGCTATCTCCTTTTGCTTCTGGATTGTAATATGGCACGTCCTGGTGGTATGGCCCTTGCCTTCTCCACAGAACAAGCAAAACAATTTCCTTGGTTGATCTCCGAATCTTCCGCCGAAGCCCCTGGCGCCTCTGCCTCTCGGAGCTGGTGGCCGGAAGAAAGCTTGTTGTTGCCCCGAAGCCTGTGAGGAGCACTGCGGTCTGCTCTGCTGACTCCCCTTATCATCATTCTGAGTGGAGCTGTGGATGGACCGGACATGCCTCGGGTAGTATCTTCCTCCGAAGCCCTTGGTCATTTCAGAAAATCTGAAGGCCTCCTCCCTTCTTTGGCGAAAGTCATTGTCAGCACGAATGTACTCATCCATCTTTTGGAGCAGTTTCTCCAGGGTCTGAGGCGGCTTTCTAGCAAAGTATTGAGCTGCAGGCCCAGGACGAAGCCCCTTGATCATGGCTTCGATAACAATTTCATTGGGCACCGTTGGTGCCTGCGCCCTCAAACGTAAGAACCTTCGGACATAAGCCTGAAGGTATTCTTCATGATCCTGAATGCACTGGAACAAGGCTTGAGCTGTGACCGGCTTCGTCTGAAATCCTTGAAAGCTGGTCAGTAACATATCCTTCAGCTTTTGCCATGAAGTGATCGTTCCTGGCCGAAGGGAGGAATACCAGGTCTGAGCAACACTCCTGACGGCTATAACGAAAGACTTCGCCATGACTGCAGCATTGCCCCCATACGAAGACACTGTTGCTTCGTAGCTCATCAGGAACTGCTTCGGGTCTGAGTGGCCGTCGAACATGGGAAGCTGAGGTGGCTTATAGGATGGAGGCCAAGGTGTAGCCTGCAGCTCAGCGGACAAAGGAGAAGCATCATCGAAAACAAAATTTCCCTGATGGAAATTGTCATACCAGTCATCTTCGTTGACGAAGCCCTCCTGACGAAGGTCTTTCTGCTGAGGCCTTCTGTTTTGCTCATCATGGGTGAGGTGGCGGACTTCCTCAGAGGCTTCGTCTATCTGCCGTTGCAACTCAGCTAGCCGGGCCATCTTCTCCTTCTTCCTTTGCACTTGTTGATGTAGGATCTCCATATCCCTGATTTCTTGGTCTAGCTCTTCCTCCTGAAGCGTCGGGCTTACGGCCTTTCTCTTCTGGCTTCGGGCCTCCCGAAGAGAGACGGTCTCCTGGTTGTGGTCCAGCGGTTGCAGTGCTGAAGCCCCAATCGCTGAAGCTTTCTTCGGCGCCATAGCGAAGGTCTATAGCTTCCGAAGGTGTTCAAAAAAGCTCGAAGTGGAAGTGAGTTCACCGGAGGTGGGCGCCAATGTTGGGGACTTGTTCTCAAATGCTAAGAGTTAAGAACAAGGCAACATAAAAAATGTTAAATGCTAAAGTCCTTCGCCCTTCGAAACATTATGCTCCTTCGGGAGATAATGATTTTAGGACGAAGGTCATAAAAGACGTACCTTCGTAGATACAATAAGAAATGACGAAGGATTCAAATAAAGCGTGAGATATAAACACCAACATAGAATCATTTCTATTTTATTAACATGAAGAAATAGAAATGATTTCAAATTACAAATGTACCTTCGGTCTTGAGAGAAGGTAAAAAGTACAAGCGTGACGCAAAAGCCAATGCCAAGTCAGCGTGAACAGTACGGGAGTACTGTTCATCTATTTATAGACGCGGGACGCAGCCCACGTAAAATTACATCCATGTCCATTACATTTGTTAATGACTTATGGAAATCTGTCGAGGTCCACGCAGTCTTTTCATCTTTAAGTCGGTTCCCCTTTGCGCTACCGTGCCGAAGCTTCCTTGTACACAGCTTCGGCTGTGCACCTTCGTAGAGCTTGGTAATCAGCTCGCCCTTCATCTGGTTCAGGCTTCGTCCTGACCGTGCTTTATAATTCTGAGACCGAAGATACCTGTTCACATAATCCACTTGGAAAACATTGTCAAATCATGTTTTTGAGGACCTTCGGAGGACGAAGGCCCCCAACAGGGGTATTTATAGCCCTAACCACCAAAGTGCCCGTTGGGAGGGGCTGCTGTCGTATGGCGCACCGGACAGTCCGGTGCGCCATCGGACACTGTCCGGTGCGCCAGCCACGTCACCCAACCGTTAGGGTTCGACTGTTGGAGCTCTGACAAGTGGGGGCACCGGACAGTCCGGTGGTGCACCGGACAGGTCACGTTCACTGTCCGGTGCACCATACGACAGCCAGCCTGCACCAAACGGCTAGTTTGGTGGTTGGGGCTATAAATACCCCCAACCACCTCACATTCAAGTCATCCAAGTTTTCATACTTCCAACCACTTACAAGAGCTAGGCATTCAATTCTAGACACACTCAAGAGATCAAATCCTCTCCCAAATTCCACACAAAGCTTTAGTGACTAGTGAGAGAGATTTGCTTGTGTTATTTCGAGCTCTTGCGCTTGGATTGCTTTCTTCTCTCTTTGATTTTTCATTGCGATCAAACTCACTTGTAATTGAGGCAAGAGACACCAATCTTGTGGTGGTCCTTGTGGGAACTTTGTGTTCCAAGTGATTGAGAAGGAAAGCTCACTCGGTCCGCAGGATCGTTTGAGAGAGGGTAAGGGTTGAAAGAGAACCGGCCTTTGTGGCCTCCTCAACGGGGAGTAGGTTTGCAAGAACCGAACCTCGGTAAAACAAATCCGCGTGTCTCACTTCACTATTCGCTTGCGATTTGTTTTGCACCCTCTCTCGCGGACACTCTATTATATTTCTAACGCTAACCCGGCTTGTAGTTGTGTTTATATTTGTAAATTTCAGTTTCGCCCTATTCACCCCCCCCTCTAGGCGACTTTCAATTGGTATCAAAGCCCGGTGCTTCATTAGAGCCTAACCGCTCGAAGTAATGTCGGGAGATCACACCAAGAGGGAGATGGAGACCGGCGACAAGCCCACTACGAGCCACGGGAGCACTTCATCGGAAGAGTCCCGCACCAAGAGGAAGGAGAAGAAGAAGGACTCCTCCAAACGGAAGGAGAAAAGATCTTCTTCTTCTCACCACAAAGAGAAGAAGGAAAAATCCTCTTCCCACAAGCCGCATCGGAGTGGGGACAAGAAAAAGAGGATGAGGAAGGTGGTCTACTACGAGATCGACACTTCATCAACATCGACCTCCGACTCCGATGCGCCGTCCGTAACTTCTAAGCGCCAAGAGCGTAAGAAGTATAGTAAGATCCCCTTACGCTACCCTCGCATTCCTAAACATACACCTTTGCTTTCCGTCCCATTAGGCAAACCACCAATGTTTGATGGTGAAGACTATGCTAGGTGGAGTGATTTAATGCGATTTCATCTAACCTCACTTCACAAAAGTATATGGGATGTTGTTGAGTTTGGTGTACAGGTACCATCCGTAGGGGATGAAGATTATGATACGGACGAAGTGGCTCAAATCGAGCACTTCAACTCCCAAGCCACAACCATTCTCCTCGCCTCTCTAAGTAGAGAGGAATATAACAAGGTGCAAGGGTTGAAGAGTGCAAAGGAGATTTGGGACCTTCTCAAGACCGCGCACGAAGGTGATGAACTCACCAAGATCACCAAGCGGGAAACAATCGAGGGGGAGCTCGGTCGCTTCCGTCTTCGCCAAGGGGAGGAGCCACAAGATATGTACAACCGGCTCAAAACCTTGGTGAACCAAGTGCGCAACCTCGGGAGCAAGAAGTGGGACGACCACGAGGTGGTTAAGGTTATTCTAAGATCTCTCATTTTCCTTAACCCTACTCAAGTACAATTAATTCGTGGCAACCCAAGATATACACTAATGACTCCCGAGGAAGTAATCGGGAATTTTGTGAGCTTTGAATGTATGATTAAAGGCTCAAAGAAGATCAACGAGCTTGATGAACCCTCCACGTCCGAAGCACAACCGGTGGCATTTAAGGCAACGGAGGAGAAGAAGGAGGAGTCTACACCGAGTAGACAACCAATTGACGCCTCCAAGCTCGACAATGAGGAGATGGCTTTAATCATCAAAAGCTTTCGCCAAATCCTCAAGCAACGGAAGGGGAAGGACTACAAATCCCATTCCAAGAAGGTTTGCTACAAGTGTGGTAAGCCCGGTCACTTTATTGCTAAATGTCCATTATCAAGTGACAGTGACAGGGATAACGACAAGAAGGGCAAGAGGAGAGAAAAGAATAGGTACCACAAGAAGAGGGGCGGCGATGCCCACGTGTGCCGCGAGTGGAACTCCGACGAGAGCTCCACCGACTCCTCCGACGACGACGAGGACGCCGCCAACATCGCCGTCACCAAGGGACTCCTCTTCCCAAACGTCGGCCACAAGTGCCTCATGGCAAAGGACGGCAAAAGGAAGAAGGTTAAATCTAAATCGTCCACTAAATATGAGTCCTCTAGTGATGATAATGCTAGTGATGAGGAAAATAATTTGCGTACCCTTTTTGCCAACCTTAACATGGAACAAAAAGAAAAATTAATGAGTTGATTAGTGCTATTCATGAGAAGGATGATCTCTTGGACTCTCAAGAGGACTTCCTTATTAAGGAAAACAAAAAACATGTTAAGGTTAAAAATGCTTATGCTCTAGAAGTTGAAAAATGTGAAAAATTGTCTAGTGAGCTAAGCACTTGCCATGAGACCATTAACAACCTTAGAAATGAAAATGCTAAATTAATTGCTAAGGTTGATTCTCATGTTTGTAATGATTCAACTTCCAATCCTAGAAATGATAATGTTGATTTACTTGCTAGGATTGATGAGTTGAATGTCTCTATTGCTAGCCTTAGAAATGAGAATGAGAAATTGATTGCTAAGGCTAAAGATCTTGATGTTTGCAATGTTACTATTTCTAACCGTAGAAGTGAAAATGATATATTAGTATATTACATGCTAAGGTTGTAGAATTAAAATCTTGCAAACCCTCTACATCTACTGTTGAGTATGTTTCTATTTGCACTAGATGTAGAGATGTTGATATTGATGCTATTCATGATCATATGGCTTTAATTAAACAACAAAATGATCATATAGCAATATTAGATGCTAAAATTGCCGAGCATAACCTAGAAAATGAAAAGTTTAAATTTGCTAGAAGCATGCTCTATAATGGGAGAAGCCCTGGCATCAAGGATGGCATTGGCTTCCAAAAAGGAGACAATGTCAAACTTAATGCCCCTCCAAAGAATTTGTCTAACTTTGTTAAGGGCAAGGCTTCCATGCCTCAGGATAATGAGGGTTACATTTTGTACCCTGCCGGTTATCCCGAGAGCAAAATTAGGAGAATTCATTCTAGGAAGTCTCACTCTGGCCCTAACCATGCTTTTATGTATAAGGGTGAGACATCTAGCTCTAGGCAACCAACACGTGCTAAGTTGCCTAGAAAGAAAACTCCTAGTGCATCAAATGAACATAGCATTTCATTTAAGACTTTTGATGCATCTTGTGTGCTTACTAACAAATCCGGCAAGGTAGTTGCCAAGTTTGTTGGGAGCAAACACAAGGGTTCCAAGACTTGTGTTTGGGTACCCAGAGTTCTTGTTTCTAATGCCAAAGGACCCAAAACCATTTGGGTACCTAAAGTCAAGAACTAAAATTGTTTTGTAGGTTTATGCATCCGGGGGCTCAAGTTGGATACTCGACAGCGGGTGCACAAACCACATGATAGGGGAGAAGAAGATGTTCTCCTCATATGAGAAAAACCAAGATCCCCAACGAGCTATCACATTCGGGGATGGAAATCAAGGTTTGGTCAAAGGATAGGGTAAAATTGCTATATCACCTGACCATACTATTTCCAATGTTTTTCTTGTAGATTCTTTATATTACAATTTGCTTTCCGTTTCGCAACTATGTCAAATGGGCTACAACTGTCTATTTACTGATGTAGGTGTCACTGTCTTTAGAAGAAGTGATGATTCAATAGCATTTAAGGGAGTGTTGGAGGGTCAGCTATACTTGGTAGATTTTGATAGAGCTGAACTCGACACTTGCTTAATTGCTAAGACTAACTTGGGTTGGCTCTGGCACCGCCGACTAGCCCATGTTGGAATGAAGAATCTTCATAAGCTTCTAAAGGGAGAACACATTTTAGGACTAACAAATGTTCATTTTGAGAAAGACAGGATTTGTAGCGCATGCCAAGCCGGGAAGCAAGTTGGCACTCATCATCCACACAAAAACATCATGACAAGTGACAGGCCACTTGAGCTCCTACACATGGATCTATTCGGCCCGATCGCTTACATAAGCATCGGCGGGAGTAAGTACTGTCTAGTTATTGTGGATGATTATTCTCGCTTCACTTGGGTGTTCTTTTTGCAGGAAAAATCCCATACCCAAGAGACCTTAAAGGGATTCTTGAGACGGGCTCAAAATGAGTTCGGCTTAAGGATCAAGAAAATTAGAAGCGACAACGGGACGGAGTTCAAGAACTCACAAATAGAAGGCTTCCTTGAGGAGGAGGGCATCAAGCATGAATTCTCTTCTCCCTACACCCCACAACAAAATGGTGTAGTGGAGAGGAAGAATCGAACTCTATTGGATATGGCAAGAACCATGCTTGATGAGTACAAGACACTGGATCGGTTTTGGGCCGAGGCGGTCAACACCGCCTGCTACGCCATCAACCGGTTATATCTACACCGAATCCTCAAGAAGACATCCTATGAACTCCTAACCGGTAAAAAGCCCAATATTTCATATTTTAGAGTTTTTGGTAGCAAATGCTTTATTCTTGTTAAGAGAGGTAGAAAATCTAAATTTGCTCCTAAAACTGTAGAAGGCTTTTTACTAGGATATGACTCAAACACAAGGGCATATAGAATCTTTAACAAGTCCTCAGGACTTGTTGAAGTTTCTTGTGACGTTGTGTTTGATGAAACTAATGGCTCTCAAGTAGAGCAAGTTGATCTTGATGAGATAGGTGAAGAACAGGCTCCGTGCATCGCACCAAGGAACATGTCCATTGGGGATGTGTGCCCTAAGGAATCCGAAGAGCCTCCAAATGCACAAGATCAACCATCCTCCTCCACGCAAGCATATCCACCAACCCAAAATGAGGACGAGGTTCAAGTTGATGAAGGAGAAGATCAAAAAGATGAGCCCCCTCAAGATGACGACAACGATCAAGGGGGAGATGCAAATGATCAAGACAAGGAGGATGAAGAGCCAAGGCCGCCACACCCAAGAGTCCACCAAGCAATACAACGAGATCACCCCGTCGACACCATCCTCGGCGACATTCATAAGGGGGTAACCACTCGATCTCGTGTTGCACATTTCTGTGAGCATTACTCTTTTGTTTCCTCTATTGAGCCACACAGGGTAGAGGAAGCACTTCAAGATTCGGATTGGGTGATGGCGATGCAAGAGGAGCTCAACAACTTCACAAGGAACGAGGTATGACATTTAGTTCCACGTCCTAACCAAAATGTTGTAGGAACCAAGTGGGTCTTCCGCAACAAGCAAGACGAGCATGGTGTGGTGACTAGGAACAAAGCTCGACTTGTGGCCAAGGGATACTCCCAAGTCGAAGGTTTGGATTTCGGTGAAACCTATGCACCCGTAGCTAGGCTTGAGTCAATTCGTATATTATTGGCCTATGCTACTTACCATGGCTTCAAGCTTTACCAAATGGACGTGAACAGTGCCTTCCTCAACGGACCAATCAAGGAGGAGGTCTATGTTGAGCAACCTCCCGACTTTGAAGACAGTGAGTATCCTAACCATGTCTATAGGCTCTCTAAGGCGCTTTATGGGCTCAAGCAAGCCCCAAGAGCATGGTATGAATGCCTTAGAGATTTCCTTATTGCTAATGGCTTCAAAGTCGGCAAGGCCGATCCTACTTTATTCACTAAAACTCTTGACAATGATTTGTTTGTATGCCAAATTTATGTTGATGATATTATATTTGGGTCTACTAACGAATCTACATGTGAAGAATTTAGTAGGATCATGACACAAAAATTCGAGATGTCTATGATGGGGGAGTTGAAGTATTTTCTAGGATTCCAAGTCAAGCAACTCCAAGAGGGCACCTTCATTAGCCAAACTAAGTATACTCAAGACATTCTAACCAAGTTTGGAATGAAGGATGCCAAGCCCATCAAGACACCCATGGGAACCAATGGGCATCTCGACCTCGACACGGGAGGTAAGTCCGTGGATCAAAAGGTATACCGGTCGATGATTGGTTCATTGCTCTACTTATGTGCATCTCGACCGGACATTATGCTTTCCGTTTGCATGTGTGCAAGATTCCAAGCCGACCCTAAGGAATCACACCTTACGGCCGTAAAACGAATCTTGAGATATTTGGCTTATACTCCTAAGTTTGGGCTTTGGTACCCTCGGGGATCCACATTTGATTTGATTGGTTATTCGGATGCCGATTGGGAGGGTGCAAAATTAATAGGAAGAGCACATCGGGGACTTGCCAGTTCTTGGGAAGATCCTTGGTGTCTTGGGCTTCAAAGAAGCAAAATTCGGTCGCTCTTTCTACCGCCGAAGCCGAGTATATTGCCGCAGGCCACTGTTGCGCGCAATTGCTTTTGATGAGGCAAACCCTGCGGGACTACGGTTACAAACTAACCAAAGTTCCTCTTCTATGTGATAATGAGAGTGCAATCCGCATGGCGGATAATCCCGTTGAGCATAGCCGCACTAAACACATAGCCATTCGGTATCATTTTCTTCGGGATCACCAACAAAAGGGGGATATCGAGATTTCATACATTAACACTAAAGATCAATTAGCCGATATCTTTACCAAGCCTCTTGATGAACAAACTTTTACCAAACTTAGGCATGAGCTCAATATTCTTGATTCTAGGAATTTCTTTTGCTAATTTGCACACATAGCTCATAAATATACCTTTGATCATGTCTCTTTGATATATGCTATGACTAATGTGTTTTCAAGTGTATTTCAAACCAAGTCATAGGTATATTGAAAGGGAATTGGAGTCTTCGGCGAAGACAAAGGCTTCCACTCCACTCTACTATTCATCCTTCGCCGTCGCTCCGCATCACTCTCCATCTTTGGTATAATCTTCACTCATATGTTTTATTTGCCAAAGGGGAGAAAATAATTAGGAAAGGGCCTATATTTCATTCCAAGTATCCGTTTTTGGCGATTCATGCCAAAGGGGGAGAAAGTATTGGCCCAAAGCAAAAGGACCGCACCACCACCCTAATTTTAAAAGTTCATGATTTTTCATTGGTAAATTTCAAATTGGTATAACACTAAGAGGAGAATTTATTTGAGGGGGAGTTTTGTTTAGTCAAAGGAAAAGCATTTGGAACAAAGGGAGAAAATTTCAAAACTTGAAAATGCTTTGCAAAATCTTGTTCATTTACCTTTGACTATTTTGCAAAAAGACTTTGAAACAGTTTTACAAAAAGAATTTGCAAAAACAAAACATGTGGTGCAAGCGTGGTCCAAAATGTTAAAAATAAAGAAACAATCCATGCATATCTAGTAAGTGATATTTATTGGCTCAATTCTAAGTAACCTTTGCACTTACATTATGAAAACTAGTTCAATTATGCACTCTTATATTTGCTTTGGTTTGTGTTGGCATCAATCACCAAAAAGGGGGAGATTGAAAGGGAATTAGGCTTACACCTAGTCCCTAATTAATTTTGGTGGTTGAATTGCCCAACACAAATAATTGGACTAACTAGTTTGCTCTAGTGTAAAAGTTATACAGGTGCCAAAGGTTCACACTTAGCCAATAAAAAGACCAAGTATTGGGTTCAACAAAAGAGCAAAGGGACAACCGAAGGCACCTCTGGTCTGGCGCACCGGACTGTCCGGTGCACCACCGGACATGTCCGGTGCACCAGAGGACTCCAACTCAAACTCGTCACCTTCGGGAAATTCCAGAGGCGACTCCGCTATAATTCACCGGACTGTCCGGTGTACACCGGACAGTGTCCGGTGCTCCAAGGAAGAGCGGCCTCAGAAACTCGCCAGTCTCGGGAATTCAGAACGGCTACTCCGCTATAATTCATCGGACATGTCCGGTGTACACCGGACTATCCGGTGTATCTGCGGGGCAACGGCTACTCTTGGCGCCAACGGCTACCTGCGGCGCATTAAATGCGCGCCAGCGCGCGCAGAGGTCAGGCACGCCCATGCTGGCGCACCGGACACTCTACAGTACATGTCCGGTGCGCCACCGGACATCCAGGCGGGCCCAGAAGACAGAGCTCCAATGGTCGGAACCCAACGGCTTTGGTGACGTGGCTGGCGCACCGGACTGTCCGGTGCACCATACGACAGCCAGCCTGCACCAAACGGCTAGTTTGGTGGTTGGGGCTATAAATACCCCCAACCACCTCACATTCAAGTCATCCAAGTTTTCATACTTCCAACCACTTACAAGAGCTAGGCATTCAATTCTAGACACACTCAAGAGATCAAATCCTCTCCCAAATTCCACACAAAGCTTTAGTGACTAGTGAGAGAGATTTGCTTGTGTTATTTCGAGCTCTTGCGCTTGGATTGCTTTCTTCTCTCTTTGATTTTTCATTGCGATCAAACTCACTTGTAATTGAGGCAAGAGACACCAATCTTGTGGTGGTCCTTGTGGGAACTTTGTGTTCCAAGTGATTGAGAAGGAAAGCTCACTCGGTCCACGGGATCGTTTGAGAGAGGGTAAGGGTTGAAAGAGACCCGGCCTTTGTGGCCTCCTCAACGGGGAGTAGGTTTGCAAGAACCGAACCTCGGTAAAACAAATCCGCGTGTCTCACTTCACTATTCGCTTGCGATTTGTTTTGCACCCTCTCTCGCGGACACTCTATTATATTTCTAACGCTAACCCGGCTTGTAGTTGTGTTTATATTTGTAAATTTCAGTTTCGCCCTATTCACCCCCCCTCTAGGCGACTTTCATTAGTCATAGACATAAAAGAGATATGATCAAAGGTATATAAATGAGCTACGTGTGCAAAGAATCAATCAAAATTCCTAGAATCAAGAATATTTAGCTCATTCCTAAGTTTGGTAAAGGTTTTCTCATCTAAAGGCTTGGTAAAGATATCGGCCAATTGATCTTTGGTGTTAATATAGGCTATCTCGATATCCCCCCTTTGTTGGTAATCTCTTAAAAAGTGATACCGAATGGCTATGTGCTTAGTGCGGCTGTGCTCAACGGGATTATCCGCCATGCGGATTGCACTCTCATTATCACATAGGAGAGGGACTTTGCTAAATTTGTAGCCATAGTCCCTAAGGGTTTGCCTCATCCAAAGCAATTGCGCGCAACAATGGCCTGCGGCAATGTACTCGGCTTCGGCGGTATAAAGAGCTACTGAGTTTTGTTTCTTTGAAGCCCAAGACACTAGGGATCTTCCTAGAAACTGACAAGTCCCTGATGTGCTCTTCCTATCAATCTTACACCCTGCCCAATCAGCATCGGAATAACCTAATAAATCAAAAGAGGATCCCTTGGGGTACTAAAGACCAAACTTAGGTGTATGAACTAAATATCTCAAGATTCTCTTCACGGCCCTAAGGTGGACTTCCTTAGGATCGGCTTGGAACCTTGCACACATGCATACAGAAAGCATAATGTCCGGTCGAGATGCACATAAATAGAGTAAAGATCCTATCATCAACCGGTATACCTTTTGATCTACGGATTTACCTCCCGTGTCGAGGTCGAGATGCCCATTGGTTCCTATGGGTGTCTTGATGGGCTTGACATCCTTCATTCCAAACTTGGTGAGTATATCTTGAGTGTACTTCGTTTGGCTGATGAAGATGCCCTCTTAGAGTTGCTTGACTTGGAATCCTAGAAAATACTTCAACTCCCCCATCATAGACATCTCGAATTTTTGAATCATGATCCTACTAAACTCTTCACAAATAGATTTGTTAGTAGACCCAAATATGATATCATCAACATAAATTTGGCATACAAACAAATCATTTTCAATTGTTTTAGTAAAGAGAGTAGGATCGGCCTTGCCGACTTTGAAGCCATTAGTGATAAGAAAATCTCTTAGGCATTCATACCATGCTCTTGGGGCTTGCTTGAGCCCATAAAGCGCCTTAGAGAGTTTGTAGACATGGTTAGGATACGCACTATCTTCAAAGCTTGGAGGTTGCTCAACATAGACCTCTTCCTTGATTGGTCTATTGAGAAAGGCACTCTTCACATCCATTTGATATAACTTAAAGCCATGGTAAGTAGCATAGGCAAGTAATATACGAATTGACTCAAGCCTGGCTACGGGTGCATAGGTTTCACCAAAATCCAAACCTTCGACTTGTGAATATCTCTTGGCCACAAGTCGTGCCTTGTTCCTTGTCACCACACCATGCTCATCTTGCTTGTTGCGGAACACCCACTTGGTTCCTACAACATTTTGGTTAGGACGTGGAACCAAATGCCATACCTCATTCCTCGTGAAGTTGTTGAGCTCCTCTTGCATCGCCAACACCCAATCCAAATCTTGAAGTGCTTCCTCTACCCTGTGTGGCTCAATAGAGGAAACAAAAGAGTAATGTTCACAAAAATGAGCAACACGAGATCGAGTGGTTACCCCTTATGAATATCGCCGATGATGGTGTTCACGGGGTGATCTCGTTGGATTGCTTGGTGGACTCTTGGGTGTGGCGGCCTTTGATCTTGTTCATCTTCCTTGTTTTGATCATTGGCATCTCCCCCTTGATCATTGTCCTCCTCTTGAGGTGGCTCATCTTCTTGATCTTCATTTTCATCATCTTGAGCTTGATCCTCATCTTGGGTTGGTGGAGATGCTTGCATGGAGGAAGATAGTTGATCTTGTACTTGTGGAGGCTCTTCGGATTCCTTAGGACACACATCCCTAATGGACATGTTCCTTAGCGCGATGCATGGAGCCTCTTCATGATCTAGCTCATCAAGATCAACTTGCTCTACTTGAGAGTCGTTAGTCTCATCAAACACAATGTCACAAGAAACTTCAACTAGTCCAGTGGACTTGTTAAAGACTCTATATGCCCTTGTGTTTGAGTCATTACCAAGTAAAAAACCTTCTACAGCCTTAGGAGCAAATTTAGATTTTCTACCTCTTTTAACAAGAATAAAGCATTTGCTATCAAAGACTCTAAAATATGAAACATTAGTCTTTTTACCGGTGGGGAGTTCATAAGATGTCTTCTTGAGGATTCAGTGAAGATATAACCGGTTGATGGCGTAGCAAGCGGTGTTGACCGCCTCGGCCCAAAACCGATCCAAAGTCTTGTACTCATCAAGCATGGTCCTTGCCATGTCCAATAGAGTTATATTCTTCCTCTCCACTACACCATTTTGTTGTGGCGTGCAGGGAGAAGAGAACTCATGCTTGATGCCCTCCTCCTCAAGGAAGCCTTCAATTTGAGAGTTCTTGAACTCCATCCCATTGTCGCTTCTTATTTTCTTGATCCTCAAGCCGAACTCATTTTGAGCCCATCTCAAGAATCCTTTCAAAGTCTCTTGGGTTTGAGATTTTTCCTGCAAAAAGAATACCCAAGTGAAGCGAGAATAATCATCCACAATAACTAGACAATACTTACTCCCGCCGATGCTTATGTAAGCTATCAGGCCGAATAGGTCCATGTGGAGTAGTTCCAGTGGCCTGTCAGTTGTTATGATGCTCTTGTGTGGATGATGAACACCAACTTGCTTCCCTGCTTAGCATGCGCTACAAATTATGTCTTTCTCAAAATGAACATTGGTTAGTCCCAAAATGTGTTCTCCCTTTAGAAGCTTATGAAGATTCTTCATCTCAACGTGGGCTAGTCGACGATGCCAGAGCCAACCCATGTTAGTCTTAGCAATTAAGCAAGTGTCGAGTTCAGCTCTATTGAAATCAACTAAGTATAGCTGACCCTCTAACACTCCCTTAAAAGCTATTGAATCATCACTTCTTCTAAAGACAGTAACACCTACATCTGTAAAAAGACAGTTGTAACCCATTTTGCATAATTGAGAAACAGAAAGCAAGTTATAATCTAAAGAATCTACAAGAAAAACATTGGAAATAGAATGGCCAGGTGATATAGCAATTTTACCCAATCCTTTGACCAAATCTTGATTTCTATCCCCGAATGTGATAGCTCTTTGGGGATCTTGGGTTTTCTCATAGGAAGAGAACATCCTTTTCTCCCCAGTCATGTGGTTTGTGCACCCGCTATCGATGATCCAACTTGAACCCCTGGATGCATAAACCTATAAGACAAATTTAGGTCTTGTTCTTAGGTACCCAAACGGTCTTGGGTCCTTTTACATTAGAAGCAAGCACCTTGGGTACCCAAACATAAGTCTTTGACCCCTCGTGTTTGCCCCCAACATATTTGGCAACTACTTTGCATGATTTGTTAGTGAGCACATAGGAAGCATCAAAAGTCTTAAATGAAATGTTATGATCATTTGATGCAATAGGAGATTTCTTATTAGGCATTTTAACATGTGTAGAACACCTAGAGCTAGAAGCCTCATTCTTATAAATAAAAGCATGGTGAGAATGAGTTTTCTTTGCATGAATTCTCCTAATCTTATTCTCAGGATAACCAGCAGGGTATAAAATGTAACCCTCATTATCCTGAGGCATTAGACAATCTTTTAGGAGGAGCATTAAGCTTGACATTGTCTCCCTGTTGGAAGCCAATGCCATCCTTAATGCCAGGGCGTCTCCCACTATAAAGCATGCTACGAGCAAATTTAAATTTCTCATTTTCTAGTTTATGCTCGGCAATTTTAGCATCTAGTTTAGCTATATGATCATTTTGTTGTTTAATCATATCAAGGTGATCATGAATAGCATCAACATTAATGTCTCTACATCTAGTACAAATAGAAACATGCTCAACGGTAGATGTAGAGGGTTTGCAATCATTTAATTCAACAATCTTAGCATGTAAAATAGCATTCTCATCTCTAAGATTGGAAATATAAACATTGCAAACATCTAATTCCTTAGCCTTAGCAATTAATTTATCATTCTCAAACTTAAGGCTAGAAAGAGATTCATTCAACATGTCAATCTTAGCAATTAAGCTAGCATTATCATTTCTAAGATTAACAATTGAATCATCACAAACATTTGATTTCTCAACCTTAGCAATTAATTTGGCATTTTTATTTCTAAGGCTAGAAATAGTGTCATGGCAAGTGCTAAGCTCACTAGTTAATTTTTCATTTTTCTCTACCTCCTGAGCATAAGCATTTTTAGTCTTAATATGCTTTTTGTTTTCTTTAATAAGGAAATCCTCTTGGCTATCCAAGAGTTCATCCTTCTCATGAATAGCACTAATCAATTCATTCAATTTCTCTTTTTGTTGCATGTTAAGATTGGCAAAAAGAATAAGCAAGTTGTCCTCATCATCACTAGAATTATCCTCATCACTAGAAGTTGCATATTTAGTGTAGGATTTTGATTTTACCTTCTTCTTCTTGCCGTCCTTTGCCATGAGGCACTTGTGGTCGACGTTGGGGAAGAGGAGGCCCTTGTTGATGGCGATGTTGGCGGCGTCCTCGTCAGAGGAGGAGTCGGTGGAGCTCTCGTCGGAGTCCCACTCTCGGCAAACATGGGCATCGCCACCCTTCTTCTTGTAATACCTCTTCTTCTCCTTATTCTTCCCCCTCTTATTGTTATCCCTGTCACTATCACTAGATAAAGGACATTTAGCGATAAAATGACCGGGCTTACCACACTTGTAGCATACTTTCTTGGAGCAGGGCTTGTAATCTTTCCCCCTCCTTTGCTTGAGGATTTAGCGGAAGCTCTTGTTGATGAGCGTCATCTCCTCATTATCGAGCTTGGAGGCGTCGATAGGGACTCTACTTGGTGTAGAATCTTCTTTCTTCTCCTCCGCTGCCTTAAATGCGACGGGTTGCACATCGGGTGTGGAGGAGGCGCCTTGCTCGATGATCTTCTTGGAGCCTTTGATCATTATTTCAAAGCTCACAAATTTTCCTATCACTTCCTCGGGAGACATTAGTTTATATCTTGGATCACCACGAATTAATTGAACTTGAGTGGGGTTAAGAAAAATGAGTGGTCTAAGAATAACCTTGACCATTTCATAGTCATCCCACTTGGTGCTCCTGAGGTTGCGCACTTAATTTACCAAGGTCTTTAGCCGGTTGTACATGGCTTGTGGGTCTTCTCCTTGGTTGAGCATAAAACGACCGAGCTCCCCCTCGATCGTTTCCCTCTTGGTGATCTTGGTCACCTCGTCTCCTTTGTGCGCGGTCTTGAGCATGTCCCAAATCTCTTTGGCGCTCTTCAACCCTTGCACCTTGTTATACTCCTCTCGACTTAGAGAGGCGAGGAGTATAGTGGTGGCTTGGGAGTTGAAGTGCCGGATTTGGGCAACTTCGTCCGAGTCATAGTCTTCATCCCCTACGGATGGTACCTGCACTCCAAACTCAACAACGTCCCAAATACTAGTGTGGAGTGAGGTTAAGTGATGCCTCATTTTATCACTCCACTTGTTATAATCTTCATCGTAAAAAACTGGTGGTTTGCCTAATGGAATGGAAAGCAATGGAGTACGTTTAGAAATGCGAGGGTAGTGTAGGGGGATCTTATTAAACTTCTTGCGCTCATGGCGCTTAGAAGTTATGGACGACGCATCGGAGCCGGAGGTGGATGGCGACGAAGAATCGGTCTCGTAGTAGACCACCTTCTTCATCTTCTTCTTCTTGTCGCCACTTCGATGCGACTTGTTGCGGGAGGTTGACTCTCCCTTTCCTTTGGAGCTAGACTCCCTTGATGGAGCCTTCCCGTGGCTTGTAGCGGGCTTCTCGCCGGTCATGACCTCCTTCTTGGCGTGATCTCCCGACATCACTTCGAGCGGTTAGGCTCTAATGAATACCAGCCTCTGATACCAATTGAAAGTCGCCTAGAGGGGGGTGAATAGGCGGAATCTGAAAATTATAAACTTTAAGCACAACTACAAGACGAGGTTAGCGTTAGAAATATAATCGAGTCTGAAAGAGAGGGGGAAAACAAATCACTAGCAAATGAAGAGTGATACACGGTGATTTGTTTTACCGAGGTTCGATTTTTGCAAACCTACTCCCCGTTGAGGTGGTCACAAAGACTGGGTCTCTTTCAACCCTTTCCCTCTCTCAAACGGTCACCTAGACCGAGTGAGCTTCTCTTCTCAATCAATCAGGACACCAAGTCCCCACAAGGACCACCACACAATTGGTGTCTCTTGCCTTGATTACAATTGAGTTTGGGACAAGAAAGAAAGAAGAAAAGCGATCCAAGCGTAAGAACTCAAATGAACACAATTGTCTATCTCACTAGTCACTATTTGATTGGAATGATCTTTGGACTTGGGAGAGGATTTGATCTCTTTGTTTGTGTCTTGGAGTGAAGTCTAGAGCTCTTGTATTGAATGCAATGGCTGAAAACTTGGATGCCTTGAAGTATTGGTGGTTGGGGGTATTCATAGCCCCAACCACCAAAGTGGCCATTGGGAGGGGCTGTTGTCGTATGGCGCACCGGACAGTCCGGTGCGCCACCGGACACTGTCCGGTGCGTCAGCCACGTCACCCAACCGTTAGGGTTCGACCGTTGGAGCTCTGACAAGTGGGGCCACCGGACAGTCCGGTGGTGCACCGGACAGGTCCTGTTCACTGTCCGGTGCGCCTTCTGCGTCTGCTCTGACTTCTGCGCGTGCAGGCGCACACTTTTCACTTTCACTGTTCCTTTGCAGACGACCGTTGGTGTGAAATAGCCGTTGCTCCGCTGGCACACCGGATAGTCCGATGTTACACCGGACAGTCCAGTGAATTATAGCGGAGTGGCTCCCCGAATTCCCGAAGCTGGCAAGTTCAGAGTCGATCTCCCTGGTGAACCGGACACTGTCCGGTGGTGCACCGGACAGTCCGGTGTGCCAGACCAGGGCAACCTTCGGTTGTCTTTTGCTCTTTTTATTTGAACCCTTTCTTTGACTTTGTATTGGTTTGTGTTGAACCTTTGGCACCTGTAGAACTCATAATCTAGAGCAAACTAGTTAGTCCAATTGTTTTTGTTGGGCAATTCAACCACCAAAATTCATATAGGAAACGGTTTGACCCTATTTCCCTTTCACCCACGAGGATCGACCTCGCCGCATGGCGGTTGTGGAGGCGTATGACCCCACAAGGATCATCCACCCACGCGATCTCGGACCACTGCGTACTCTATGACGGATGGCAAGAAGCGCGACATCTTGCTCCTCTGCTCCCCTCCATCGCGCCTTTCTCGAGCCTCCCCATAACCCGCATCTGAGCCACAGCCTGCGGCAGCGGTGAAATGGCGGCAGTAGACTGCATCTTCTTCAAGTCAAAAGCCACCCCTGACCTCTCGCCCCTTTCTTACAGTTCCTTACGGGAGTGGGATTTATCATTATTTAGTTCTTCATGTCTTGCATGAGGTAGACATGGAGGAGCTCTAGATCGAGGAAGACGATGGCGCTAAATATGGAGGAGACTAGGAGAGATCGGGACAGGACAACAGCGTCGGAGGATCTTGGGTTCGCCACTAAGGTCAGGTGAATGGTACCTCTACCTCTGCCAATCTATTGTATCCTCTCCGTTAGTGTTTTGTGATTAGGATGTCATTGTTTGGGGATCTAGGGGAGTAATTACTGTACCCCTTGCCTTTGATTCTGTTTCAGCATTCTCAATTTCTCTGGCAGTACCAAACACTACCACCAGCGCTAGCATCCTGCTAATTGCTCTAACGAGATATGTGAAAGGATCTATGGGATTCCGTCATGAATTACTTTGCAAATGTATCTGTTGGGGACTTGTTCTCAAATGCTATGAATCAAGAACAAGGCAACATAGAAATTGTTAAATATTATAGTCCTTCGTCCTTCGAAGCATTATTTCCCTCGGGATATAATGAATTCCGGATGAAGGTTATAAAGGTTATACCTTCACAAACACATCAAGTAATGAGGAAGGGTAAAAAATATGTAAAGTAATTTGAACACATGATTATTATTATTAACTCATTTCTATTTCATTATTGTAAAAATGATAACAAATTACAAACGTACCTTCGGCTCGAAGAAAAGCAAAAATATCAGCGTGAAGCAAAAGCAAATGCCCAATGCGTGATTACAGGAGAGCACGTGAACAATACAGGGGTACTGTTCACCTATTTATAGGCACAGTTCACAGCCTGTATATAATTACATTTATACCCTTTACAATGAACTATAATAATAACACAGAATATCATGGGTCTTTAAGTCATTTCATCTTCAAGTCAGTTCACCCCTTCGTCTTGAGACGTGTCACTGTACCGAAGCTTTATAGTTGATAGCTTCGGCGCTGTTTTGGAGAGGATCTGCCGAAGGTGTTTATTTCTTTAGGATCTTCGGCTACGAAGCATACCCCCAACAGTATCTATTATGAAAATCAGTATAGGAACTTTAGAACAGTAGTACATAGAACTGTAAATATTAAGTTTGAAAACCGGTTCTTTAATTAAGTAGTACCTGAAGTATTGTTCTAAGAATTTGAACTAGACTAGGAAGGTCTTCTCTTATTTGACGTTCAACAATCTAGGATTTTTGTTCATTGTCGCTTTGGACCATAGATAAATGTTTATCAAGTACTTCTTCACTACAAGAAAGCAATATGGTACTGAAGAGAATAAAAAAATGTCAATAAAGTAAAAGTTGAGATATACAACAAAATTCATCTGATTGCTTTTATAACCCATCTTTTAGAGACAATAGACATGGTTGAATTTCCTGTCAAGTTTTCCTACTAGATTACCTATCTATGGTCCAAAGGGGCCATGAACAAAAAAATACATACCTAGAAGTTTGTAGATTACAGATTCCACATCTTTACCAGAATATCCAACCTGAAAAATAGTATATTTGTCACACCAGGAAGAAGAAAGTAGCAACAACATTCAACATGGTTCTTTGCCTAACTCCTATATAAATGACAGCGAAAATAGCATGACGGATCAATGGGGCTACGTATAATCAAGGAAAAACACAAAACTTATGTGATGGCAGCCAACATTACCTGTGTAATTGTTGTTGCATCAACAATCATGAATGGCACATTCACATACTGAGCTAACGTTTTCGCTAAACATGTTTTACCTGTTCTATACAGAAATGGCAAAGGCATCAGCATCAAACATTACCATTATTTAGCCATAGATTACATGAACATGGTAATTATGCTGCATTTGGTCATAGATCTTCTACCAATTAATTAGCGATATCATATATCACCAATATATTGTTCATATCGGTTTTGTGCATCCGTAATTTCTCATTAAATAACTCACCTTTAGTTCTTTCTTACATTTATAAGATGGTCACCCAAATCACCTTAAAGTTTTAACTGTGTCTGCAACTATATACAGAGCACACCGTTGAAAGGATTATGAAGCTCTACAAGGGATCTCCAGAAACAACTAATTGAATTCTCCTAGGTAACCACAAGCTTTCGAGTTCCTCCTTAGTTTTGTATTTTTTATCCATTTTGCTACATGCAAGCATGTTTTTATTTCTGTATGTAAGGTGCAGAGAGATAAAAACAGAAGTAGCCCCCAACAGGGTGAATTTTGTGCAATTTAGGTTGTTGTTGTATTTAAATAATTGCAAGTTTTGTCTTCTCAAAGCTTGTAGTGCTATTACTACACCTTGTTGCTCAGCATAAGCTCTATCTTGTGGTTGTTGAATCAGCCTGTTTTACCTAACTAAAAATCATCGTAGTAACTTTTTCATGTGAGGATAGTGCGCTCCAGTAAGCTAGATAGCCCAAGAAGATGTGAAAGGGTCATGTATTCGTGTTGGCTGAAGCTTGTAGATGATAGGGACAAATGGAAAGAAAACGATGAACACTCTTGTATTAGTAAAAACGTATCGAGACAGTGTCAAACAAATATAGTAGTACTAATTGGATTAACATTAAATTGAATTTTGAAAATTAGTGGAGGTCTAGAGCCATAGTTATGATGATAAATAGGCACTAGCTATTGGAAATAATTACGGTTCAGTTTTGGACCCACGTTCCAATGTTCCTGTGAAGATAATCTATGCCTGACTACACAAAACAAACTTCCCATTTGAAAAAAGCATGAAACACCCATATAAGCTATTATTACTGTAAACTAAACACACATGACAACAGAAGTAAAAAGTGGTATACCTGAACAAGGAAGAATCTGAGGCAAGAACGAGACTCTGTCCACGGGGGTATCCCTGGTAGTAGGACACTTATGCTCCCCTTATTCCTGTAGTGAATATGAATCCCATCTGGAAGATGGTACCGTGGTATCCAAGTCTGAGGGGGTTGAGTTTAAAGATAGTAATCCTCTTTATTTATTTTTTATGAACTTATTGCTAGATATAGTTTAAAATATATTGTCAGTTTTTTTGTGCAATTTTTTCATTAAATATGACATAATGTGGCGGCTCACGAGCCTGAACAAGACCGAGCCCGAGCCTGAGCCGAGCCACTATTTCCAGCTCGCAAAGTGACTGAGCCAAGTCGATCTCGTTGATTCACCGAGTCGACTCGGCTCATCTCATTTCCAGCCCTAATCGCACTTGCTGTCTTGGGTTTCCTATTCACCAATAATGAACATCCTCCACATAGTTTTTTGTTCCCATGGGTTTTGGGACGCTTTGTGATGAACATCATCTTGTTTTACATCATCGCTAATGAACTGGTTGAACTTTTGGTTGCTTTGGGTGTGATACTAGGAATTAATCCTTCAATATTTAGGCATGTGGGAATTCAATGGGTGACTTGGAACATAAAAATCTATGCTGATGACTCTGGAAAAACCAAAGGAGATGCTTGCCTTGCTTATGAAGATCCTTCTGTTGCTCATTCAGCTAGTGGATTTTACAATAGTAAGATTGTTGTCGAGTTTGCAATGTTTAGTGATATCAATATCTCCAATGCAAAGTCCAGTTTAGTTTCTAATGCATTTATTCTGTTCATGTTCTAGATTATGACATGAGAGGTTACAAAATCAGTGTTGTGATGGCTGAGAAATCAGCACCCAGAGCAGCACCCTCATATGGGCATGGGTAAGTAGTTTTTATCTGTTTCTCTGCTATTATCACGTGTCAGCACCTAGAGCATCACCCTCATATGGGCATGGGTAAGTAGTTTTTATCTGTTTCTCTACTATTATCACATGTCAGCACCTAGAGCAGCACCCTCATATGGCCATTGGTTACATGACCTACCGATTCAAGTCTCTTTCTCCACCGCTAATCATTAAGGGCAACTAAAGAAACTCATACAGATTAATTGTATTATAGAAGTTGGAGTCTATGTACAAGCCAAATAATTTTAAACCCCATGTAATTAATTTGTTGAAGTTGTTTCGTGGCGAAGCTAGAAAACTGAAGTTACAGAGTTACAATTCTTAAACAAAGCCCTACTAACCGGAGCCTATAAGAAAACAAATATAGGTAATGGATTCAAAGAGAGCTAAATCCGCCGCCATCCCAACCGCCCTATTGCAGAGAAATTATCTCATCACATGGGACTTTCTGGAACGACGACACTTACATTAATGATTTTTGGAAGGTGTAACTTTGTTTATGGTGTTATCCACTCATTTCTTTGTAGGGTACTCCATGTGTGGAAGAGTTCACCCCAAAAGAATTGTGAAATGTTATGCAACAATATGAAGGTACGATTTACTTTTGTTTACTGACCTTGAAAACAAAATTTTAAACACAGTAATAACACAATGGTAGGACCTCCAGTTGGGAGGCTGCTGCTCAGGGTTCAAGCCCTAGCTTGCATGCAAAAGACCCCTTGTTGGCTGATTGGGTGTAACTGGCTGATTGGGTGTAGAATACATTTAATTGGAAATGTTTTTTGTGATGATTTGAGCTTTCTGTTCCATACCTCCACACATTTCAGTAATGATTGTTCTGTTGTTTGAGAATTTAGTATAGCCACAAACTCTTTTGACAATTTTAGTTGGAGCTAAGGATGACCTCTGTATTAACTATAGTCTTTTCTGAACTTGAGCAGCTTGATCTTGCTACTGTCGAGACCGATGTTGATGAGAAAGTCGAAGATAAGGTAAATGGAAATGCACGCTGTTATGCTGCCATAGCTACTAACGATAGCTATACCATTTCTTTACTGGTAGCACCATTTGATTGCCAACATTTTTGTGAAGCAATGTCTAACTTTTGTTGACAACACCGCTTTAGCAAAATGAATGCTTAATATGATTATCTTTTGACACATCCAGTGTTGGTATTTTCATATCTTGGGCTAATATCAGAAATCTGTACAAGATTATTTTTTGCATATTTGAGTATTTTAAACCTTTATGTTGTTCTTACTATCTTGTCAGCTTCATGATGCGTGAGAGTAAATATGATGAGAGAATTATTTCTCTTTTTTACAGATTTGGGTTATGATCTTTTTTTGTATACATGAACCTACAGGTATGTTCTTATGTGCATCAACTTCTTGTAGCTATGCGAGCCAAAGATTGTACCATGCACGTACGTCGCCGTCGCGAGGGTCATGTGCCAGTAGATCTAAATATATACAAAAGGTTTAACTCCCTAATGCTAGCTTTGTTTGAGCAATATCCTCTCTAATGACGTAGTAGATGCTATTTGGTTGTTATATTTGATTTTTGAACACACTGGTTTGGTGTATTGCAACGGTTTCACAAGATGTAGACAACGATGCCACTTGCTTCCTTTCTCATTACCACCAGAACTACCACCACTTCTCTAGGTTTTTTGCAATTGCAGACTAGAGCTACAGTTAACCATGTAAATCCAGTTTGATTTTTTCCAAACATCCTGTGCAAATGAACAATATAAAGCAATAACCTTTGTGTTCTCAGGTTGATGGGAGCAAAGTTTGTGAATTAAAATAGTTGCCCATCCTCTCCTTTGCAAGCTATCTAATTTATAGTTAGAATTTTTGTTTGCTGGAGGGACCCGAGCGGTGTGCTTTACCCTTAGGTTCTTCCTCTTATTTTGCCAATTCTACTGAAGGAATATTCTCCTACTCAAATGTTTTACTATTTGTAGTACTTATTGACCATTGACATTTTTGTTGTTGTGCCAGGTAATGCTATACGTGGATATGAAAGTCAATGGTGTACATTTGAAGGGATACAAAAATAATTTCCTGTATTATCCAACATCTTGCTCTTGCATATAACTACACCTTTACATATTGTCCATGCAGCAAACAAATATATTTTGTTGTTCATAACCTTTTCCTCTCTAGCTCCTAGCCTATAATAGTTTTCTTACAGGTGTACTTTTGGAGTCTTCCAAGTTGTGCTGGGAACTAGGTACTGTCATGACTTATTCCTCCCAAATCTTCTTTCCTTGGATACTTTGATGAATCAGTGATTGATAAGTTGGTCTTAATTAATAACTGACAGTAAGATACAATATCAAGAAACAATACCTTTGTTCCATGATTTTCGAATGATGGGTATTAAAGAACATTAACTTTGGGACCTTTTCTAGGCATACAGGAAAAGGAAGGAGCCTGATGTGAGAAGCAAAAGAAACCAATTCTAGAGCATGTCACAGTGTCACTTGACAGTCATTATCACCTAAAATTTACAACTCGCGATGTGTTTCTTCCCTTTGATTTATTTGTAAGTAGGTAAAGAATGAAACATGGACAAGGGAGCTGATGATTTATGCCATATGTTTCAGAAGATACCTACCTACTAGGCTCCAGAGTTGGATGTAAATAACTTTTGAATGTTTTAAATGCTGGAAGCATCTTTGTTGAATACAAAAAAGCTTGTGGGCTTTTCAATGAAGCTGAAGTAGGTTACCTCTGGACATCTATTTTGTCATGTTTCATGGTTGAAATTTCTTATCTATCTATAATGACAACTTTTCCTTTTTTGTGCTTGGTGGACAGAAATGCTGCATAGATATTATGCAATGATTTTCGATTTTGTGAAGTCCACTGCATTTTCAAATAATGTATCATCTTCATGAGTGGTGTTGGTTATTATGCTTTGGAAAATAAAGATGATCTTTACATGTTTTTAGTAGTTGTATATTGGTGAGTTATTTGGTTCATTCAAAGTACTTAGTCAAGCAGTTTGTGCTGCTCAAGCTATTCGTGCAATTAAACCTCTCCATTTGGTAGACACTGAAATTTTCGCATTCGATCATTCCTCGACTGGGATTCATTGTTCCACTAATTGTTTGGTTGGTTGAGAGAACTCTCTATTGAATCCAATTCGTGTGCTGATTGTGAACTCAACAAGGCTACATAAAAATGTGTCTTAACAGTATAACACATTTATACATAAGTTATTGTGGTATTATATGTTTCCGTTGCAATACACGAGCACTCACCTAGTAAGTAAATAATGTCACTGTTATAGACTGCGGAAACGAAACAAAAGGCTAAGGAGCAACAAAATGCAAATGTTACCGAAGGAAATTGTTTCTCTCCACCTACCAATTAAAGGCATGTTTATTTTGGCTTATAGATTATATATAACCTATATTATAATCTAGATTATAAAATTTAGATTATAATCTGTGGAGATTATAATTTGTGTAGCTGTTTGGATAGTCAGATTATATAAATGAAATTTATTGATCTTTGAGACACAAAGACAAAGACAATATTACCCTCGCGCGCGTGTGATTTGGGGAAAGAAACGAAACATAACTATGAATAGTAGGTCTTTTGTCAAAAATAATCTCAAATAAGCTACTCTTGAGGAGACTATGAGATCATCATATTCCGAGCATTCGATTGTATAATTTGGACCTACTCTAGATGTTTGCTTACCCGCTGGATTAGTTACGATGAATTATATAATATGGACATATTATATTTCAAAACAAGCATGGCCTAATTTTTCTCAAGTAAAAGTAGGGATAAACAACCAATAAACACTAAAACATTTTTGTTTTTTTCTTAATACGAAATAAAAAACAATAATATCGTGGTTTCGGAAACTGTATGACAATAAGATTTGTATTCGGTGGTGATGCTAGCACGGGCTCGCTCCGAATGGTGAATCGTTGGGACTCGAGTGAAGTGTGCTTGTGTGTGAAGAAGGGGACATTGCCCTTTTATATCTCAAGGGTAGGACCTTACAGTGGAGGTCTATTCTCTTTAGGTATGAGGGCCATCTCCATGCACCCTTGGTCTGACGTAGTGCCCCTGATGTAGTCTGTAGGGTCGTGCTTAGCCGCACTCCTAGTGCAGCGTATCATCTTGCTCGTTTGTCGTACGGTCCTTGTAGCGAGTCCTCCGCTGACATCTTTGTAGTGGTCTTGCATATCGCGGCTTCCCTAGAGGATCGTGCGACCATTCCTGCTTATGTCCTCTGTGTTGCCTTGCATTGCGTGGGGAAGGAACCTGCCAGGGTTTCCCCCCACCGTGGTGATGGTGCCAACGGGGGTAGTTCCAGCGGTGCTAGTTTCGCCTGCTCCTCCATCGACGACTTCGAATAAAGTGACCACCTGGAGGCGGTCCTCCTGGTACATTGGGTCCTCTACGTCTCCCTCTTCCCTTTGTCTCTTAGGCTGTCTCCAGCAACGTTCTCTAAATTTCATCCTCTAAAGGAATATTCTATGTCCTTTACAGTTCTCTCTAAAATATTCCGTCCTCTATATCTTCACCATCTCCAACAGCGTACTCTAAAGTTCATCCTCTATAACATACCAACTATATAAAAAGAATATTTTTGTAGCAAACAGTACTGCTTTTACCCCTGCCGATGTACGGATCGTACGGCTGGCAACTGCTTTTGGACGGTAAAGCTACTGCTAGCACCTGATAGCGGACCAGCAGAAAAACTCCAGAGATAGCGGATGCTTCAGTGCTCCTCTATTTTAGAGTACGCTTTACAGGCTGCTGCTGGACACAAAAAGGATCCTCTAAATCTCTATATTTAGAGTTCAGAACCGTATAGAGGCCCTTGCTGGAGGCAGCCTTAGCGCTGGGGGAGCGGCTACCAATGAAGCTTGTGTCGCACGTGCCGACCTCATTGCCCATCCAAGGAGTGCTGGCAGCGTCAACTCTCGTTGCCTGCCTTATTGCAGTGCCATCCTCCGTGTTCTCCTTGAGGGCTTGTTCGGTTAGCTCTCAATCCATGTGGATCGAGTGGGATTGGGTGGGTTTAAATCCCAAGCAAGTCAAATTTTTTCTTAATTTTTTCTAGTCCCATTAAATCCATGGGTAACGGGATTAATCGAACAAGGCCTGAGGGAGGTTTTAACCGATGGGGCATCCCTCCTTGGCGTAGCGGTGACAGTCGTTCTACCCGAGGCGGCGCCATCGCTGGCCGCCGCTTCTTCTACTCTGGCTAGGGTTATGGCTCTTCTGCTGCCGGAAGGGCGTCGAGAGGACCGTCCTTCTCCTCCCCCTGAGACATCGGGGGAGGATGTGGAAGATTGGAGGTCGGTTGAATCGGCCTCGTCCTAGGGTGATCTGAGCATCGGGACCATCGTGGAGACGCTCGCTAGCTTTGGGGACGTAATCTCAATTGCTCGGGCATTGATGACACGGGATGCCATCCCCTTCGATCAGGTGGGTGCCGCCTTGTGGTCACGCTTTCCTTTTGGCTTCCTTACTTTGTTTACTCTAATTGTCGGGTTCTTCCTTTTGCAGCGTCTTTTCGCGCGGTCGAGGGCTAGGGCGGAGGCTTTGCTGTTCGCCCATCGAGAAATAGGGCAAGTTCGCATGGGGGCCACCCACTCTAAAGCAAAGCAGCGTGAGCTTGTCGAGCTCTGCTCTGGGACCAAACGACTAGAAATTAGTAATAATATATAAATACTCATGAAGTATTAAAGCAATATCTCAAATATACAAGTGATAAACACCGTGCACACACATATATAATCAAAAAGTCATAACTCGATGAAATACAAAATGAAACTATCTGATTGACAACCATCGAAAGCTATAAGACAATACCACACATCAAACTATGGAGCGTAGAACTAGCCATATAACTTGACCCCATCATAATATAACTAATAACTTATAAGACATTTCAATACAAGGTAGGAGGTCACAATCAATATAAGACAATATAATACAATAATACAATCATCATGTATTTAAACAAAGCACTGTCAAGTCTAGTACCATATGATTATAGTATATATATATATAGTTTATGTATTAAGAGCCCTGGGCTCTCTATAATGGAGGAAGCCCTAGTCATTCCAGTCTAGAGGTTGGGCTGCACTGCCTTTTCAACTAAACATGAGGTCCAAGCCCCCGAGGCCCAACTGAAAGAGCCCAAACGCTAGTCCCATTCACCCGACGGGGTCACACCAGATCGTCAACCGCCCTCATCCCTCTCTCCTCACGCCAATCCAAACCCTAGTCGTCGCCGAGTACCAGGCCTCCGGGAACACCTCGTTGGCCTGCGTGTCGATCCACACCGCCCTGCTCCATGCGCACCCTCCCCACGAAGGCGCCCCTCCGTTTCCTCGCCCAGTGGAATCGCGCCGCCATCATCCCTATCCCTTTCGTGGCGCCCTCGCTTCCGCCGCCTCCCCAAACCGCTGGCGATTCGTACGGCGACTTCCAAGCATCGTCTCCCTAAATCCCTCTGCTCGGCCATGACCAGCGACTAGGCCACCCCTCGCCGCCTGCCCAGCCAGCGCCAACGCCCCCACCCAGTGACCCCGCCGGCGCCGGTGACCAGCCCCAACCCCATCACATGGTCGGCGACAAGAAAGCGAATGTCACCACCGCCGAAACTGATGGGTACAAGGCGCGGTCGTCCTCATCGCACCTGTCTTGACTGCTCCGGGAGGTAGGCATCCACGACTCCTGGCTGCTTGTGCTGCTGCTACTTGCAGGCAGGCTCTGACAGTCTGGCAACTACTTGTGATTGCAAACATAGCCAAACTTGTCAGCATTGCGGCCCTTGGTGGATGAATGGGGTCTGCAATAGGCGAATGTTCTTGTTTTTCATCTTCAGATGATGCGCTTTATGTTCCATTGGACGTATCAGTATAGTTGCAACCAAGGATTTGTTCATTTTCTTTTCCCTTTTTGACTGCGCCAGTGATATTGAAATTAAGGGCTTCGGACATTTTTTAAGTGCATTGCACTTTTTTCATCCAACTCAAGGCCTGCGCTTTATGAATTATCAGGTCATTCATGGGCATTGGTAATATCTTGCCCATCAGGTGACGTTAACACATTGTGTTGATGAACCTAAAGACGTACAGAGTGCTCTAAAGGGTGTTGTAAACATGTTCTGAAATGTGGCTATGATAATCTAAAGGTGTGGATCTAACTTGTACTTTCCAAACTGTTCTGAGATAATGTCGAATATTGTCAGGACTCGATTTTGGTAGACTACATATTAACACATCCTATTTCTATATTAAGAAAAAATGCATATAATTAGATTTCATGATAAAAAAATGCTTGTGCTAGTTTCAGTTCTTCACTGTTTTTATCATTATATATATTATTTAATTATGAACAACTTGTATCTGAATCTGAATGTAACAAATTACTAATTCTTTTTATTTACATTGTGATACATGTTGGTTGACTTACATCCCATATTCCCATTGCAGTTATCTTTTATATTGCAGTTATCCAGAACTGCGTCGCCCCTCCATTCATCCTTGACAACGTCGCCTGTGTTGCTTTACGTGTTCAGGGCTTCAGGTTTGAGCATTTTTTTATTGCATGATCCACCTCTGTAATTTTTATTTCCTAAATATGTATTTTTATGCTAATTTGAATACACTATTACGCCCAATTACTAGATCGCGTGTATGCTCCGCTTTGTAAACACTTTGTAAACACGTAGACCACAATCCTACATTGTTTTTGTTCTTCCTTTTATGCTTTTACGATGATTTGAATTGGTCATTTTCAGAACAATGCACCCCCAGTACCTAGTCCACTCTAGAGCAGTATACAACAGATACGCCCAATACCCCTAGTAAGTATATGCTCTTTTGTTTTTGTGATCCACTGCCCAAGTATCCAGAAGGCAAACTAGATTTTGATGTCTGCATATTAAAATTGCTGATATCAAATAAATCTCCATTGAATCAGTTTTCTATGTTTTTAGAATGATGGACAAGATACACATACACCATGACAGCAGAAATTTTTTTACGCCCTGGTTATCTTGTTTTAATTCATCCTTTATGCGGTTCAATTATTTTGGTGAATCTTAGCATAGAACTTGACCTTCTATTATTTTGTATGTTTGGTTTGCATGAGATAATCTGGCATGGGATATATTTATGAACATTGATATCGTTTTTATGCTTACTCACATGGGATAATCTGATCTTCTAACTCAAGAGAATTTTCTTTTGGTAATCTGATCGTCTAACTCAAGTTTGCATTCAGTTTAGACTTTAGGTTATGTTAGTCATAACAAGCTTGAAAAGACATATTAACAAAGAAAGATCATATTAGCAGTTCATGTTACGTTTGCAGATATGGACCTCGGTGTTTTCTCCATATTAGGAAAGCTGGAAGAGCCTTTTGAACTCAGTTTTTTTGCTAACAGTGGTGTTATGGTGAAACAGAGTTTTGTGTGTATGTACCAACAGCTAAAATGTAAACACGACATTATCATAGTTGAGTACAGGAAAAATTATCTCTTATATCTTATTGTAAAATTTGAAACAGTTCTCTTGTAGATGGTTAGCTTGCATTTTACGCTACAATTACCTCAGATCACTTCTTGTTGTATCTTACACCAATTTACGAAATTTTTTGATGCGTTTTATGACAACCTCGTGCGCTGAGATACATTTGTTATTATGAAACAGATGAACGATTTATGCTAAAATTCATATCCATTTACGCTGTTTCGGATCACGTTTTACGCTTAAATCCACCTGACCTAGAACCCGAGCACGATCGGAGCACGATTTTCACGTCGTAATTTAGGCCACATTCGTCGTTACAAAATAGATTGATGATGTACGATAAAATTTCGTACTCATTTACGCTATTTTAGCTTACGTTTTACGCTGGAATCCGCCCGAGCAGAACCCGCGAACTGCGGCTGTAAATTAAAATTTATTTTCTTCTACTAATGCTCTCAAACCGTAACTGTCCCTTTATTTACGCGATTATGCAGCACGTCTTTCCTTATATCAAACCGGTCAAGATTTATATAATCCATGGTTTATGCTATCATGTTACACATCGTTATGCAGTCATAAACGGTTTATTTACGCATCGTTATGCAGTCGTTAACCGCCGCCAATATCACAGATACAAACGTGGACGAGCAGCTGTAAATGAGAATTTGTTTCCTCCCGTAACTGTGCCTTTATTTACGCGAACGTGGGGCACGACTTTCCTTATCTCAAACAGGTGGATATTTAAATGTTGCATGGTTTACGCTATCATGTTACACAACGTTATGCAGTCGTAAATGGTGTACACATGGTAATATTCGTTCCCGTGATTCGTGGCCCAAAAGATTCCTTCTATGCATGATTTATGCACATTTCTACTTATATTTATGCATGCGTATATCGCCTGTCACGTCTCATCCAGGATTCGTGGCTATCATATGCATGGCTGACGCATGCTCGCGTACAGTAGGCCGACCGCGACCTGGTTGGCGTCCTGGCTGGGGCTTCCCCCACTAACGGAAGCCCAGGGCTTCCATTACCTCTTCCCTATATATATATATATATGACATGAAACTTGCATTCTTATGGTACACCTTGCACTTGACATAGTCAACATAAATGGTGTCCTCGGAATCCGTCTCACGTTCTCATATGTTCTCATATGAATTATGAATATATGTATCAAACGTAATAATTAGAAAGAAACTATAAATAAGAGCCATAAAAAGTTTCAAACAACTCTAAACTATATACTATTAGATAAATCTTGATTTTAGGAAAATAATCAAGTTAGTCTCATGTTTTTCTAAGTTAAAATGAATTTTTTATAGTTTTACAAAAAATAATTTAGATTTAATATTTTTCTGGAAAAATATTGAATCTATCACTGATGGTAAAACACCGAATAATATATGGTAATTTTCAAAACGGTTGGAAGAGGTGCAAATTGTTTTCTGTTTTTTTTTCTACTGATTTCGTCTCCATAATATTTTTTATTAAACGTTTTCATTTAGCCCTAAAAATCGGTGAAATTTTAAAAATATCTTTCGATAACCAAAAATTATCGTTATGTTTTCATCCCTAAGTAAAAGTTTGGTCTTCGCATGAGGAGTTATATAACCACAACTATAACTCATTTGCCTGTTTACAGTCATTGTCTCCATATTTGATAGATAATTTCACACTATAATATAGATAGATTTTATGATAGCTAAATCATAAAAAGAATAACCAAGTAAAATTGATGGTGCACTAAAATTAATGTGTGATGAGCAAGTAGCACCATTAAAAATAAAGAGATTCTTACGTTCAAAAAAAAGATTCAACTATTCGGCTTAAGCGTACGTCCTAGTTGGGTGAGGCAAGGTATTCCGATTGAGGTCACCGTCGATAGTGAGATGTTTGTGGTAGCTAATCTCAAAGTTTGCTTGACTGATTTGGTGACCAGGAATTTGAAGAGGATAATAGCAAAAGATTTCATCTTCTATGATTCTCTCTAATTTTCTGGTCACCAAATCATCTCTTAGGTTTGTCTTTTGGATGTGCTCGTAGAAATATAGATATGTGTGCAAGCATATATATATATATATATATATATATATATATATATATATATATATATATATATATATATATAATTTGTGTTTATTTTGTATTTGAAAAAAAACAGATAGCAAGAGGGGGTTTCTGAACACTGACCATACACATGTGTACGAGGGGGAGGTATATCTGTACCAATGTCCACTAACACTAAAACAAATATGACTCTTATCCCGATAGCACATTCCATTGTAGTCTATATGGTCAGGATATTCGGCTCACCCGGGTTCTAGTCCTGAAAATAGAATACTTTTGCCGTTCTCTCCAATTCAGTGATTATTCGGTTAGCTCTCAATCCATGTGGATTAAGTAGAATTAGATTAGTTTGAATCACAAACAAATCAAACTTCTTCTTAATTTTTTCCAATAGTGTATTGAAAATAACCTCATATAGAGTGGAAGGGATTGGATGAGTTTCAATACATAACAAGTCAAAATCTCTATTATTTTTTTCTAATCTTATCTAATTTTTTCTAATCACATCCAATTCATATGATATAGAAATAACCGAACAAAACTGATTTTTTTATTACCACAAGCATTCTACTGGCAAAAAAACTCCTCCAACTTGATTAGGAATAGGGAAAAATGAATTGGGCACGAGCATCCTACTGCCAAAAAAACTCCTCCAACATGATTAGGAATAGGAAAATATAAATTGGTAGTGCAAGCAAAGCCACGTGCATTCCACATTTGTAATGGCAAAAAAAAAAAATCCTGGAACCTGATGCATGTTAGTTACCACGTAGAGCCACCTCGTAAGCAGATAAAATGGCACAGGAATCGCGACAGCGTTCAGTGTCAGTGCGAGGGCAAGAACACGCCTCCGGCCTCCGGGAAATTCTGAAAACAATGTATTTAATTCTGCATTTTTGTTTACTTTGCTAAACTCTGTACCCTATACGACATCTAACCACTTCTTTTGCTCAGTTATCCACTTGCCCAATATCTACAGAACTGAGCACACCCTATCATCTGCACCAGCAAGCAGCCCAGGAGCAGTAAACACCCATCATCATGCATCTGGAAGACTGCAACGACGTGTCTGCGTCTGCTGCCGATGTGTCTACCTTCTTGGGTCAGGGGGGAAAAGACTGAAAGAATGGAAGGATCTATGAATTGTCAATGTCATCAGAAAAATGGATAACTCTGGGACGATCTTGATCTGCAGCCATTGCTTGGAGCTCGCGCAGATGTTCTGGTATCAGCGTGCCCAGCTGAGGGTTCTGCGGGTTCTCTGCATATGCGACATGGTACGCAGCCACACATGCTTGCGGCCATGCGATCATCATCCGGCACTGCCACAAAAAAGCAAGAAAACGAAATCAGAAGCAAAGCGTATACAAACAGTAAAACAACATCCACAATGGGTAATCTATGAAAGCAAGTGGATAGATAACATTATCTCATTTTTTGTGTGTCGAAGATAATGGTATCTCATTTTCATGTAACCCTGACTCCCTCATAGCAGAAGAATCTAGAACAATAGGGTGGAGAGGTAGGCACATTACTAGATTCCACTGACACCCTAAATCAATGTAAATTCAAAATTTCTAGGAGATTGCTTGCTGTTGACTAATTTATAGTTTCCAAACACACTATAATATGCAAGCCTTAGGATGGTATCGACTAAATCTTCTTAAAATTATGGTGTGGCATACAAATTTTGAAATCAGCAGATATATGCTGTCTTTAGACAAAAGTACATAGCCAGTTCAATCGGGTTGCACTAGTACTGATAAAAACAGAGAAAAATAGGAGTGAGATTGAGTGCAATACCATATAATAACCGATCAGGAACGCATAGATGGATATGGGCAAAGCTAGTTTCTTCTGATCCTTATCCATGGCTAGTGCCCATGATCCAGAAACTAACGAGGCCAATGCGCCTGATGCAACGGAAGAAAGGAAGCAAAACGAACCAGTGAGGTCTGAATCAACAAGCTCTGCAATCCCACGGAGAACAAAAAGCGACCACACATCCCGCGAAGCCACACAGAATGCCTTCCCCCGCGCCCCCACGTGCACAAAACCCCAACGGTTAGCACGTCCCAGCATCTTCTCTGATACAGCAAAGCAGCAGCCCTGTCCTGACAAAATGAACTCGTCGTTGCCCCCAGCCGCCGTTTTCATTGCTCGAGCCAATCCCCGCACCGCTGAGTTCACCGGCACAGCCATTGCACCCATGCATATGTCCCCAAAGGCTGGTCCAAATATCGTGTCACAGAATGCTTCCACAGCACCGCCCAGGACGTGAATCCCATAGGTGAGACGTCCATGTGCCAGTTTTGCCACTGCCACATAGACAATGTATCTCAGCACCTGCATTGTCCATGCCATGCTCACTAGAAGTGCTGCCACATAAGCCATCCGGTAGTCCATGAAGTGCCCTTCTGCAGCAGCAATGCAGCTGATGGCAACTGTCCAGAAGGCCATATACCCAAACGTTGCAAGAAGGACATAGACAACAAGGCATGAAGTAGCAGGCGGTAAATGTGCACCGATGACAGAAACAGAAAGCATATCAGAGGCATGCTTGAGACGTGGGCCAGTGGCCCAACAACTGTATAATCCTGCTGCAATTGCGAATACAACTACAAGCGCTCCAATACCAAGTGCAGCAGTATTGCCAACAAGAAGTATGACTACATCACAAGCAAGTGCAGAAACAGGGGCAGCCCAGAGAGAGGTCTTGATGGCTTTTGGAGGGTTTGTGACAGCAAGGATAACCCAGAAACATGCAGCAATTGTGGATACTATGACAGAGGATACCAGAGGGATGAAGTTGGAGAAGGGCTTGTAGGCAGGGTTCTGGTGGTAAGAGGCCTGGACGCCTAGGAATGCTGTGAGGGCAATGAAAGCAAGCAGATGAAAGATGAACAGCAACTTCGTTACACTGCCTGTGAAACCACTGCAGCAACCACGACTATCCTGGACCTCAATGTTGCCAAATGCTGGGGAATAAATTTGCTCTTCAATTTCAACAGCCGCCTGAGTAAGATTTGGAATGTTAGTCATGTGAAGCCACTTCGATCAGAAACACCAAAATTCAGTTACAGGAAATGTGCTCTTTCATTTCTTACAAGCTTAAGTCAATAGGCAAAGCAATAGAATCCTGAGCCCTTCAAAAAGCTAAGGAAACTCAGTAACTCATGCCTAAAGCAATGCCTTCTCCATACCCATAAGGTATATAAAAAATTCGAACTATGTCATAGATGTGTTATTAAACAGAAAATTAACAAATGTCACCTGGAAGACAAGCATTGTCATCAATTTAACTGCTTTGGAAAAGGCAATGAACCTAACCAAAGGCCTAATATTGGAGTAATGTCTAGGGGGAAACTTCCATTCTATCGATTTAATGTATAAGCAACAATTATTACTTCCTTCCAAAGTGAACACAACTGAAATTGCTATGATGCTATTTTTAACTTGTCGTTCCAAGCTAAGTCTTTGTTTGTTTCTTTCCAGGATTATATAATCCAGCTTATGGATTATATAAGCACCTACTGACCTGCTTATGGATTATCATAATCTAGGTATTTGGATTATATAATCCACAGATTACATAATAATCTGTGTTGTTTGTTTAACTCTCAACTTATTTAAACTGGATTATATAATCTAGAAGGTAAACAAATAGGGCCTAAGTACAATTAGATGGTATTGTTTGTTGGGTCAAATTACATTTAGTCGTTTAGACTGCAATTTTAGAACAGATTAGCAAGTACCACTAGTCATTGAATATTATGAGGAAAAACAATTCTATCACAGTAACAACACATACACACGCAATGGCCATGATGCTCGATAATAGCATGCACATCAAATGGTAAAGGCATAACAGGAACAATGACAATCAAAACTAACAATTACTTTTAAATGCCATTGTAATAATATATTTTACCATTACAACAGATTTTTCATGGAGATCCACTTCAGTTATCTTGAAGTCTCCCATGTTTGCACAATTGCACTACCATCTATATCCTTCCATTACCGAATGATGACAATCAGCATTAAAACAGCTTGCAGACTGCAACAGTATTTCGACTTCAACTGCCTCGAGCCTGGAGGTATCTCATGCTCCCGTAATTGCACAATAGCCACTGCAGCTATACCTGTGCGCTACTGCACGGTCACTCAACAACCATGCACCCTTACCTTAAATAAAAGGCTTAAACAACTGCAATCCTACCACTGTCCACTGGTGGTTTCAAAATTTCTACCGAAACGCCAAACTGCTCGCCATCTCTGCGCTACCGTACCAAGTGCGAACTGCGAAAGCTGCCACCAAATGATTCGATTCGATTCGACCCAAAATCGTATAGACGCAGAAGCCCAACGAAGCCACCGGCTCGCGTCGTCACATTCTCAAGCAGGCCATCCAGCCCCAGCCACTTGAGTGGTGAATTTCTGTTTCACTTCACCGCGTCAGTTTCAGTTTGGAGACAGAAAGGCAAGCTCAGCAGTCAGCACCTTCAGTTTCAGTTGCACACATGCAGAGGAAGAAGCGGAGGGGAGGGGAGAAGATGGGGGCGCGTCCATCACCTGGTACGGGCTCGCCGCCGGCGTCGTCCTGGCCGTGGACGCCCCGGCAATGCCGCCGCCGCCGCCTGGTAAAGCCGTCGTGATCTCGCCGAAGTGCATCGCCATCCGGCCGCCCCACGCGCCTTCTCTGTGTGTCTCTCTCTAATGCCCACGGCTTTGCTTTAGTCTAGTGGTATCGTCTCATCTCCTTCTGCTCCTCCGCCTTTCGCTTTTGCGGTGGTTGTGGCTTTCGCTTGCTTCGCCTGCTCTGCTCCGTCTCTCTGGATATCGGCGGGACCGGGAGAACTGGAGGAGGAAGTGGGTTCGTGGGGGGTGTGCGGGCACCGTCCGGTAGGGGTTGGTTGCCTCCCTCTTCGCGCTGTGCTCGTGTAACCGTGTTGTGTCTCGTTGGCCTTGTGCTTACTGCTTGGAGCTCCCAGACGGGAAATTGAGGAGGTGAGCCTACCCTTGTACGGTGGACGCGGTGACGGTAATCGTGACTGGGCAAGACGACCGCGGAGTTCGTGACTTCTGACTTCGGTGGGGGTCTATGGGGGTGTTTGGTTGCCCCTGCTAAAGTTTAGCCCGGGTCACATCAAGCGTTTGACTTTCAAATAGGAGTATGAAATATAGACCCAACCAACTGGACTAGATTCGTCTCGTCTTTTAATCTTCGGCTGACAAATTTGTTTTATAATCCGACTACATTTAATACCCGAAACGGAGGTTCAAACATTCGATTGGACAGGGGCTAAACTTTAGTTTGGGGTAACCAAACGGGGCCTATAGGTGGAAGCCGTTGCACCGGTTACACGTCAGAGTGCTCGCTGCTCGGCTCCCACTCCCAGGTGTCCAAGCTCTTTGCTGACACTGTTGCAGTTCTTTTTTTTTCAAGGAAAACCGATTGGTATTAAAGTTACTGCTATTGATAGAATGAATCGGGAAATCATTTTGCACTCAAAAAAAATTATGGGACGAAGGGACAAGGGAGTAATGATTTTACTTTAAATTTAAGAAACAATACTAATTATTCAAGTGGTGGATCTGGTCGAGAACTTCATTAAAGCGATGCTTGGAACAGCTCCAAATGCTCTAAATCCTGAAAAAAACAACTTATTGATACTTTTTCATCCAAACATCGCAAGCATGAATTCGAAATAACAAAAAAAGAAAATCAAATTTAGAGACAGGATTCGTAGATTTTCTGGTGCACCACAAGAGACGCTCTAAGAATCTAATAATGCCAGATCCAAATCTACGAAACTGACACAAAATTATCCACTACTCCATCACTAATTAATAGAAAATGGATGGTTCATTTGTTTTCTTTTCTCCCTCCTCGCGACTGTTTCGTCTGAGCTCGCGAGTCGCGACGCGATACCTTCCTCCTCTCTCGGCAGGGTTGCCTGTTCCTCTCTCTCGGCTGTCGCAGTCGCAGTCACCTTCGACGCACGGGCATGCGTGCGCGCCCGCCCAACTCTTCCCCGCGCTCTTCCTCTGATCCTCTCTTGTTCATCGTGGCTGGGGCCGGCGTGCGCGCCCGCCCAACTCCTCCCCGCGCCTCTCGTCTCGTCCGTCGCGACAGAGACCGCCGCAGCCCCTTGGCCGGCCCCAGCCTTTCCCGACGCGTGGTTGTGCGTGCCCGCTCGGCTCCTCTGCGGCTGTGGCTACCACGCGAAACTCCCCACGGCACGCGGAACACACGTATAGGGATGAAAGCAAGGAGATGAGCCTGAGATGTGGTCCCGATTGACAGTGAGACAAAAGCGAGAAATCTTGCACTAATAGACTGTTGTTGGGCTACACCTGGTTCACTGTTGTGCTGATCCACGAGACGAGATTCACCGTGAAACTGTACCAACCAGTTTTTCACTGCCAACACAATCCTAGATCTAAGTAGAAGCTGATCCAAGGTGAATCTAGTGTTCGCGTTCTATTTTTTTTAGAGTTGAAGAGCCACTAAAATAATTTTGGACCACTTAGAGACTAGTCTATGTCTCCATTGCAAACTTGCAATGATTAACTTCGCCCTTTGACCCTTTCCCACTGATAGTGCCCCAGTAGGCACGGCACCCATGGAATCCAATGCACGGCAGGGAAAAGAAGACTGTCCATTATTGTTAGGTCAGCTACATATATACTATGCACCTGTGGTGAAACACCTTGTCTATCCATTCCGCTGTCCTACTCAACGTGTGGATGCTTACATTTTTTTTAACTACAGGCTAGTTTGGTAACTCTTTTTTTTTCCAAAAGATTCCTATTTTTCAAAGGGAAAATGAACTAATTTCACATTATAAAAATGTGGTTCCCAAACTAAGACTAATTATTGATTTTGAATGGCAGAAAATATGGCCACTGATGCATGTGTCGTTGAACTTTGCGCTAGAAATCAGAAGGAAAACAATGGAGGGATAGAAATCCAAGACATTGGAGCGGCCAAAAAGGCAAGAGGCACATGTTGAGAAATCAGAAGCAAAGCAAAAGGCTAGAAAAAGGTTGGTATAAGTGGGGTGGGCTTGCCTGGTAACTTTGCCGGCTTTTTGTAAATCAAGGAACGCATGATGGAATGGATTAAATAGCCCAGCGGAGAGGAAATGGTGGCTGGTCGCTGCTGGCCCATGGAGAACAGTCAAAGCCCATGACCACGAAGAGGCCCGGAATGCGGTAGTGGCTTCATGGCTTGTGGCACACTTTCACCTCACCGTGCTGTTCCGTGTTCGCAAAGACAGTTGTTTGATCGTGTGTTAGGGCCTGATTGATTCATGGCTAACTGTGCCACACTTTGACTAAGGTTAGTCGTTCGAATTGAAGAACTAACCTTAGATAGAAAAGTTAGGCAAAGTGTGGCAAGTTAGGTAGCAAACCAAACAGACCCTTAGTGTCCAATTTCGATACAAAATCTCGTTCCAGTATAGCACCATGTTACGCCACGTTTTCAGCACTCAAACGGCCACACCAGCTACCGGTTAACCAAATATTACACCTCGATTTGTTTAGTGGATTGAAGAGAATTAAATTATTTTACTAATTAAACGGAATAAAAATATATTTAATCACCCTTAATTCTCTCTGTTTTTTTATGCAACCGAACAAAACCTCATGTGAATTTTGTACCATAGTATCTTGCACCGCATTAGGCCACATTTCCAGTGCCCCACGTTTCTTGCAACTCAGTCCGTCACATCTTGGTTGTTTTCGTTGAATAATTATGTTACCATGGATTATCAGGCCCGTTTTTTTTTTCCTCCCGTCACCAGATTAGGAGCAAAGAAGTTGCTAATCCTGTCTCCCTTTCCATAAACAAAAAGCACACAAACGAGATGTAGATTTAGGCCTCTCCTCTTATAATACTCAAAATTTAAAGAAACGAAAAAGGGTCCTTAGGATTATATGGTTTACACGGCTTTGCTTTATTTTTTATGCATATCCACAATTATAGGCTTAATCAAGTAATAATTAATAAATAGGAACATATCTGGTGCTCAAAGGGGTACGGTGCTCACGTGCACATTTTAAATCTGGAACGTCCATCCAACATCTAACAGAAGCACCAATTTTACAAAGAACTCTTTTCACCTTCCTCCCTTGGTGGGAGAGGTTCTTAATCAAATTAATTGTAGCCGCTAGATGTGAGATGGATATCTCAGATTTAAAATGTGCACTTAAGCACCATACCCCTTTGAGCATCAGATATGTTCCCTTAATAAATATGAAACAAACTATGCATCTCATGTCGGGATCTATGATTGTTGCATTTGATTTTGTGAATCAACATTCGAATTTAATTAGAACCAAATTAGAAACCTTGAAAATATAAAGGGAAATAGAAAGAGGAAAAGAAAAGGAAAAAAGAGAACCTTCACTGCACGCCTGGGCTGCACGCTTGTGACCCTCGGCCTAACTCCCTTCCTCTCCCCTCCAGCCCAACCCCATTTCATAGCGCTGACAGGTGGCCCTCACCTGTCAGCCCCACTCACCAGCCAACCCAACTATTCTCCCTACAGTGCGACCCATCTCCTCAGTCCACTAGCTCAGTGTCCACGCCCGCGCGTGGGACGTTGCCCCGTGGGCCCCGCTCACCAGGCTTTCCTCTTCTACCGCACAGAGTCACTAATGTGTGGACCGGGTCGCTTATCAAGGATTTTCCATTGCGGGATGGAAACATTGTTATAGAGGGAGATGTGGAGTTAAAAACACATAACCATGTACTATAGGGGTTTGTTTGGGCCACATGATGTAACAGATGTTACGCTAGATGAGGCCCAAAATCAAGATATCCCTCAGGTTTCAGTAGCGAAAAAATGATATGTCAATCACTCCCTTTACGGAGGAAGAAATTCGCAGTGCCCTTTTCAGATGGAGCATAATAAGGCACCGGGTGTGGGGGACAGATATCCCCCGGGTCCACTGGAAGGCTAGAAGACCTCGCGAAAGGCCTTGGGCCCGATGTTTCGTAAGGCCATCCCTTCGTGGGCCTGGGGAGGAGCGCCTGGCAAAGTGGATCAACACAAGATCGGATCAACTCAGGCCCAGACGACCCAACAGATTTGAGTGTCATCCATAGCAGTAGCCCGACTCTCCCGCACTACGTCCTCAGGCGTCGGAACTGAAAGACGATAAGTCAGCAGAATCATAAGAAGATAGGCTCAGTCGGTTCGCTATTACTTAGGTATACGTTGTTATCATATCCGCATGTAACGCCCCACGGTCATGTATATAAGGCCTAGGGAGCATCCCCTCAAAATGATCTCATTCATTAGCCACCCACTTAGCTCTCTAGCATCCCTCATACTAGAGAATTCCTCTGTAACCCATCCCATAAAAGATCCCCACCAGGACGTAGGGTGTTACGCGTCTCAAAGCCGCCCGAACCTGTGCAAAATTGTCTGCTGTCTCTCGTGCATCTAGCACGAACCATCGAGCTACAGTCGGTTACACCGTCCTACTCTAAAAAGCACCTCGAGGGGCAACCCCAGGTGCGCGGTCGGACCCAAAACACCGACAGCTGGCGCGCCAGGTAGGGGGGGTGTCACTGATCCAAGCTAGCTCAATGGCCATCACCTTCCAGCACAAGATCATCCTCCGTCCCAGATCCGTATTTCACTTCAGAACCATTTCATCCGTAGCAGACGAGGAGGGAACTCTACATCGCATTGCGGATCCACCGGAGAGAAAACCTTCCTCGACAATCTCCAGAAAAGCCAGAGCGAAGCAGGAAAAAGCGCAACCTCCAACGCTCTGAGCGAAGACTACCTCCTGCAAGCTAGGAACAGAGGATCATTCTACTCGGAGAACCCCGCTGTCCACCTCCTCTACGGAAAAATGGACGCTGATCACAAGGAAAAAGGAAACAAATGAGGTGAAGGCTCGTCAAGCTGCTCTTCTAATACCTCCGCCCTCAAAGGAGAACAGAAAGAAGCTTGTCGCTACGACAGTTCCATTCTACCCCGATGTCCTCTTCATCAGGGGAAGAGTGGAATCGACTCCCGTCTCTGACGATGAACCAACCACGTCGGGGGAGGAGCCTCTTCAGTGGGAATCTTGCCGACAAAGGAACCGACGCCGAAATATCCGAAGACATCATGAAGCCAGAGAGCGGGATCCGGCGCAGCCGGTGTCGCGAGATGAGATTTTAGAGGTGGGAGAAACTCTAGATGAACGAGTCTTTAGGGAAAGGAGAAATTCCCGCCGACGCGATCGACGGCAAGCTCAAGAGCAAGCCGAGCAGGAGGCGAGGCAACGTCGAGAGAATCCTCTCCTTGGACGAAACTTGAACCCCAACTTCGCCCGAGTCATGAACACACCGAGCGAGGTCGGTGGAGTGTTAGCTTGGATAGCCGATGGCCTCCCCCGGACTCTAGACGCCAAGGGCTATCGGCGACTACTCACTCGGGCCGCTAATCATCTTCTGCCTCTCGCTCACCCTCCGAGCGATCTACGACACGCCATCAACAGTCAGCGGGACGCGTGGAGCTCCATTAATGCTTCGCGCGAACGACGACATGAGAACGAGATCCGGCGTCGAGAAGAGTATGACCGGGATCATGGCATCCCTGCGCGAAGTCAAGCCACCAGGGTTGAGTCGGCAACAGCTTCAATTGGTGGTACCACCTGGGGACGGTCGAGGCAGCACGTTGACGACTCCCCTCCCCGGGACCGACATCACCATCGTCGACAAGAGGACATGTGTGGAGTATCAGCGCTCACTCCTTGTCTCAGGGCCATTCAGTGGCCCCCTAACTTCAAAGTCTCCAACATCGACAAGTACGAACCTAAGCAGGACCCAGGAGGCTGGTTGGCCGTCTACACCACCGCTGCTCGAGCCGCTGGGGCGACTGAAGATGTGATGATTGCGTACTTGCCCATCGTCCTCGGGCAGGATGCGCTACAATGGCTTCGACACCTACCCCGACACTGCATCGACGACTGGAGCGACTTCAGTCGGCGCTTCATCGCCAACTTTCAATCTCTCTCTGACAAACCGGCGCAGCCATGGGACCTCAAATCCATCAGGCGCTGAGGAGATGAGACTCTTTGGTCGTACCTCAAAAGATTTTAGACCATGAGAAATCGTATCCCCGAGGTTGCGGAAGCAGCGGTGATCGAGGACTTCTATCGGGGATCTAATGACTCGGCCTTCGTCCGAGACATACTTCAAAAGGCGCCGACTACCTCTGAACAGCTGTTCAGGGAGGCGGACCTCTACATCACAGCCGACGAACGGGCTTAGGACCTCATCGGAGGAACGAAGCCTGCACCACCGGCACCGTGGCGCGACGCAAACCAGCAACCCGACAAACGTTGGGAGAAGAGGCCTCGCGACGAAGTCCACGCCATCGGACCACCCGTCTCCTGCGCCCGAGGGGCACCCCACGAAGGCGAACGAACGTTGGACGACATCCTCGACGCCCAATGTCCGTACCATAAGGACATGCGCCACACCCTCCGGAACTGCAGAGATTTCAAGCATTCCGTCGGGAACGGCCAACCCTTCCAGCCTCTACCACCTCCCCCGCCACGAGAAGGACCCAGAGAACCTCAGCAACCTCAACAGCAGGAAGGGGGAGGAGGTGGGGCATTCCCCCGTGTCGACGGAGAAGTCAATGTCATCTTCGGCGGACACAGATCTCAAGAGAGCAAGAGGCAACAGAAGCTCAATGACCGTTAGATACTGGTGGCGACCACTGGTCCTCCCGCCCCGTATCGATGGTCCGAACACCCGATCACCTTCACTCGGACAGATCAGTGGCTCAACTTTGACCATCCGGGCAAGTACCCGCTCCTCGTCGATCCGGTGATCCGAGAGAGTAGGGTAAAGAAGGTGTTAGTGGACGGGGGAAGCAACATCAATGTCACCTTCCCTTGGACACTTCAAGGCTTGGGAGTTGCACTCAAAGAGCTCCAAGAGTCAGACACTCCTTTCTTTGGCATTGTGCCGACTGAAGGAGAGTATCCACTCGGACACATCTACACGCTAGTCACCTTCGGTACTCCGGACAACTATAGAACCGAGTACCTGAGGTTCGAAGTGGCGAGCTTCGACTGTGGATACAACGCCATCATCGACAGGCCGGGGTTGGCAAAATTCATGGCCATCCCGCATTATACGTACATGATATTGAAGATGCCGGGACCACAAGGAATCATCACTGTGCATGCTGACTGCCAAGGCACCGCGGAGTGTTTCCAAGTGGCCATTCAGGTGGCCCTCACCACTAAACCATCGATAACTTCTTCTGCGCAGGCGAACTCAAAGCCTGAGGAGGACCTCTCAGTACCTGCGAATGAAGCTCAAGCCGTGACCTCTATGCGGCCGACTGAGGAAACCAAGAGAATCAACCTCAGGTTCGCTGATGAACGCAAGACTGCCATCATCAGCTCTAGCCTGGATGACAAATAGGAAAGCGCACTCGTCCAGTTCCTGCAAGATAACCGAGACGTATTCGCATGGCAACTTGCGGATATGCCGGGAGTCCCGAGAGAACTGGCCAAGCACAAACTGAAGGTCTATCCCCAGGCGAGGCCGATCCGACAAAAGTTGCATCGTTTCACACCCGACAAAAGAGAAGCCATCCGCGCTGAGCTAGCTCACCTAGTCGCAGCAGGATTCATTAGAGAAGTACTACATCCTGAGTGGTTAGCAAATCCTATTCTTATACCCAAAAAAATAAAGTGGATTGGCGCATGTGCGTCGACTATACATATCTCAACAAACAATGTCTGAAGGATCCCTTCGGGCTTCCTAGAATAGACCAGGTGGTAGACTCGACAGCTGGATGTTCTATGTTGTCCTTCTTGGATTGCTACTCCAGGTATCATCAGATTAGCCTGGCAAAAGAAGATGAGGAAAAAACTGCATTCATCACCCCGTTTAGAGCTTTCTGCTATACCTCCATGCCGTTCGGCCTCAAAAACGCTGGTGCGACTTACCAGAGAGCTATTCAAACATGTTTAGCCAATCACTGGGGCAAGCGAGTGGAAGCTTATGTTGATTAGGGATGAAAACGGGACGGGTACCCGGAACGGGTACCGGGTATGTGTATCAAAACGGGACGGATTTTCGGATACAGATACAAGTATTTTTGTGTCGGGACGGATACGGGTACTACCCGGATAATGAACTCCCGGATACGGAATCGCCAATACCCGGTAAATACCCAAAAATATCGGGTAGGATCAGGTACCTCACGGTCGGGTACCCGGTTCCTGAACCGAATCTGTAAATCCCAATTTTCGCGTGTTGTTCGGCCCATTAGGCAAGCTAGCCGCCCGACCCATTAACGATTTCTAGCTAGGTTAGGCTTAGGCGTGGCTGCAGCTTGTAGTTTAGTGTCAGCCGCCAGCCCGCCACCCGGCCAGCCGCAAGGCGCCCAGCCACGACCACACCCCACGGACGACGCCGAGACGGTCGACGGGACGAAGCCCTCCCTGGCCGTTGATTTGACGGCGCCACTAGAGTGCCAGGTGCCTTCGCCCTTCGCCGACCGCCCTCCGCCGACCGCCGTGCCTGCTGCCAGGTGCCTACGCCGACCGCTGTGCCTGCTGCCAGGTACCTCCGCCGACCGTCGTGCTTGCTGCCGTGCCTGCTGCCAGGTGCCAGGTGCCTTCGCTGATCGCCGTGCTTGCTGTCGTGCCTGCTGCCAGGTGCCTTCGCCGATCGTCGTGCTTGCTGTCGGCCTGTCATGCCTGCTGCCAAGTGCCTGCTGCCACGGACGTGAGAAGCAGAGACCGACCGAGCAGCCAAGCAGCAGAGACAGGACAAGCGGAGCAACTAAGCCAGGTCAGGTGCCTCCACCGTGAAGCAGAGCTGCAGATGCTAGAATATTTTGAAGTTATCATCTTCTGAACTTACGTTTTTCATGGCTGCAAATGCATTTTTTCATGGCTGCACGTGGTTGAACACTTGTGAACACTAATGAATTTTATCAATACTTTATAATATCAACACAGATGTGAAAGCTTAAGATACAAATCACTAATGAATTAATGGGCGAACATGTTGCATATGTCTGAATTTTTGTACTCATGATTGGCAGTGCCATGGATGTGGATGATATAGTTGATATTGAGAATGAGTCCAATGAGAATAAAGTGCAAGCCCCAACCCCAATTATGGAGGATGTCAATGCTCACAGTGATGACCAAGTTGTTGGTGAACCTTCCGCTGATGCTAATGTTGTTGCTACCCCTTTACTCGGAAAGAAGAAGAAATTCTTGGGTGTTGTTAATCGTGTGGTGAAACAGCGAACCACTGATCCTTTGAGCAAGCTCAAGGCATCCAAGGCAGTAGCATCAAGCAAGGATAGAGCTATTGTTTTAGTGCCATCACTTGCAAAAGGTTTGTATATTTTCAAACTTGCACAAATTAGTTTCGCAAGCTCTATGCAACTAGTAATTTTATGTTAACATTTGTTTTTTTGTTACAGTTGTGCAAAGCGCAAGTGCTAGTCAAAGTGCAAATGCAAGTCCAAACGCTCCAAGTGGAAGTCAAAGCGCAAATGCAAGTGCTAGTGGTCAAGGAAGTATTGGAGACAACGAAGAAGAAGAAGAAAATGATGTCAAGATTGGAAAAAAGCTCACTTCATGGGTGTGGGAGCACTTCACAAGGTATGAATTAGAGGTTCAACAATCTGATGGTTCCACTGTTAAGCAACCGTGGGCTAAATGCAACAGATGTGCACATAAAGCTAGGGCAGAAAGTGCTAATGGTACAAAGGCTTTTAGCAACATTTAAAGTTGAAGCATCAAATCTTGAAAGGTCAACAAATTCTTAGTCAGAGTGGAAATGCCATAGCAACATATAAATATGATGAGAATGCTAGTGTGAGACTTCTATATTATGCCATAATCATGCATGAGTATCCTTTCAGTATTGCTCAACACAAGTACTTTTTGAAATTCATCAAATCATTAAGACCATCATTTCCTATGAAGTCTCGTGTTACTATCCGTAAAGAGATCATGGATCTTTATAAGGAGGAAAAGAATCTGTTGTGTGCACAATTCAGTAAACTTCCATGTCGTGTTAGTTTTACTATGGATACATGGACCTCTATTCAGATCAAGTCATACTTGTGTGTTACTGCACATTGGATTGATGATAATTGGAATATGCAAAAAAGGATTATCAACTTTATGCATGTAGAAGGCAGCCATGGAGGAATAAAATTGAGTGATACCTTTTATGCAAATGTGCTGAATTGGAACCTTGATAAGAAAATGTTTGCTCTTTCTTTGGATAATGCTGCTGCAAACAAGGTAGCTGTTGATATAGTGACTCAAAATGACAAAGAGTTGCTTGTATGTGATGGAAAATTCTTTCATGTTAGATGTGCAAATCATATATTGAACCTAATTGCTAGAGATGGGTTATCATGCATTGGAAGTGCCATTGGAAACATTAGACAGTTTGTAACAATTATCAAAAGATCACCTTTGCAGTTGGAGGCATTTGAGAAGTGTGCTAAAGAATGTGATCTGGACCCTAAAAAGGCTCTTTCCTTAGATGTTGCTACTAGATGGAACTCTACATACATCATGATTAGAGATGCCATTTACTATAAGAATGCTTTCGATCGTCTTGCTAAAAAAGATAAGGACAAATATGGTCATATCAATCCTTCAAGCACTGAGTGGTTGAATGCTGCAAATATCAGTAAGTGTTTGAAAAAATTTTATGATGTCACATTGCTTTTTTCTGGCACTTCATATCCTACTGCAAATCATTTCTTTCACAAGTTTTCTGAGATTAAAATGGCTATTGCAAGATGGTGTGATAGTAGTGATCTGATGATTTGCACGATGGCATTTTCTATGAGAGCAAAGTTTGATAAATATTGGGAAATGAACAATGTAGCTTTGGCAGTGGGAGCATTTCTTGATCCTAGATACAAACATAGGATGGTTGAGCTATATATGTCTAAGATGTATGACAGTGATAAAGCTGAGTTAGAGAAGTTGGTATTCATGAATGTTATCAATGAATTATTTACATATTATTCTTCTGTCATCACTGCAAAATCAACCACAAAAACCACAAAATGTGTTAGTTCAAAAGAGAGCGAGCTTGTTGCAAATAAAAATACTTGTTTGGTGGATGAGGAAGATGATGAGGTTGATCTTGATGAGTTGTATGCAACAACAAGCAATGACAAAAAGGTGTCAGAATTGGATTTGTATATGAGTAAGGAGCTAGTGAAGGTCAATGACAACGAAGCAACATTTGATGTCCTATCATGGTGGAAAGGGCAAGTGACAAGTTTTCCTATTCTTTCAACCCTTGCTCGTGATGTTTTGTCTATGCAAGTGTCTACTGTTGCTTCGGAGTCTGCATTTAGCTCTGGTGGACGCATTGTTGATGCATTCCGTTCAAGGCTCAAACCAGAAATTATTGAGGCATTGGTTTGTTGTAAAGATTGGAAGATTGCTTCAGAGAAAGGTATTGCTATATTTATAACTTTATGATTCGCATCATCGTTCAAGACTAATAATATGTTTTATGTTAATTTCAGATTTGGAGATTGAAATTAAAACCTTAAGTGAAGCTATGAATGCCGTTGACTTGGAGGAGGATGCTGCAATTGAAACTTGAGATGTTCAAGTTCAAGTTACCATAGAATATTGCTGGTTGTTTGGTTGTTGGAACCATGTTTTCTTATTTGCACTTCTTCACTTGTGTTGTTCTGAACTTGACATGATCAAATGACTATATCTATTGTGATTTGTGTTGTTTCATTTTGTGATGTGAAAGTGTTGAACACTTGAACATGTCAATTAATGTCAACTATCTACTATCTGTTATATACTTGTGGGCTTGTGGATTATGCCTAAAAGAGGGGGACATGCTACCGATTTTTTTAATATTGTGGTGATGATTTCACAATGTCCTTGTGATTAGTAACTTTGAACTGCATGATGTCAATAGGTTTTCTTTCCTACATTTGTTCTATCATATGCATAATTCATATCATCGGGACGAACTACCCGACAACTATCCGGTACCTACCCGGGTATTATCCATTATCCGTTTCTTACCCGCCCGGATTATTACCCGGTCCCGTCCTATATCCGTCCCGAATCTTAACTACCCGTATCTAGTCCCGTATCCGAGAGAAATACATTAGGGTAGGATACGGGATGACTCTGTATCCGGCTGTATCCGGCCCGTTTTCATCCCTAATGTTGATGATGTGGTGATCAAAACAGAAAACTCAGAAAACTTCATTGAAGATTTGCAGCTGGTCTTCAATAGTCTGAGGCGGTATCGGTGGAAGCTCAATCCAGAAAAATGTGTCTTTGGAGTGCCAGCTGGAAAGTTGCTAGGATTCATTGTCAGCCATCGAGGAATTGAAGCCAACCCGGAGAAAATTGAAGCTATCATGAGAATGGAAGCACCACGATCGCAGAAGAAAGTACAGAGGCTTACTGGATGCATGGCAGCTCTGAGCAGATTCATATTGAAAGGGAAATGTGCCCTTGGGCCATTTCTATAAGATTTTGGTGATTAAGTGCTCAACACAAAGCCTTGAGTGATATTTGTGCCAAAGACTCAAGAAGTGCAAATCAAGATTAAAGGTATGTTTCTAAGACTTAGTACATTGTTTTGAAGACTAATGTATTGTGTCTAAATGCTAGAAACAGGAGAAATCGCCTTGAAGATAAGTTGGCTATGTTCAGCCAAAAGGCTGCTCGGTCTGGGTGCACCGGACTATCCGGTGGTGCACCGGACGGTGTCCAGTGCGCCAGGACCAGTCCCGGTGAACAACCTGCTCTCGGGTCTCGACAGCGGCGTACGACTATAAATCACCGGACTGTCTGGTGGTGCACTGGACTGTCTGGTGAGTCATTTGCGGTGAAGTCGCTGCTATCGGGAACCAAGTCAACAGCGTACGACTATAATTCACCGGACTGTCCGGTGAGGCACCGGACTGTCTGGTGAGCCAACGGTCGGGCACGCCAACGGTCGGCCACGCAATCCGCGCGTGACGCGTGGCTGAGCCAACGGTCGGATGGGGGCACCGGACTGTCCGGTGTGCACCGGACAGTGTCCGGTGCGCCAACGGCTCCAAATCTTCAACGGTCGGCTGCGCCAAAGTTGGAAAGCAATCCGCACCGGACTGTGAACAGGGTATGTCCGGTGGTGCACCGGACTGTCCGGTGCACCACCCGACAGAAGGCAAGATTTGCCTTCCTGGATTGCTTCCAACGGCTCCTAGCTGCCTTAGGGCTATAAAAGGGACCCCTAGGCACATGGAGGAGAACACCAAGCACTCTTTGATCAACTCTAAGCACCAAGACTCCATTTCCGCGCTTTTGATTCTTTGTGATAGCAACTAGAGCTCCATTTGAGTAGAGAACTCTTCGAGTTGTGTTGCGAGCTCAAGCTGTGACTTGTGTGCATGTTTGTGCTCTGATTTTGTGTCTTGTGTGTGTTGCTCATCCCATCCTTACTTCCGTGCTTATTTGTGATAATCAAATTGTAAGGGCGAGAGGCTCCAAGTTGTGGAGATTCCTCGCAAGCGGGATATAGTGAAACAAAGCAAAACACCATGGTATTCAAGTGGGTCTTTGGACCGCTTGAAAGGGGTTGAGTGCAACCCTCGTCCGTTGGGACGCCACAACGTGGAGTAGGCCAGTGTTGGACTTGGCCGAACCACGGGATAAACCACTGTGCCTCTCTGTGTTGATTTCTTTGTGGTTATCGTGTTTAGCAATACCTCCTCTCTAGCCACTTGGCTTTATTGTTCTAACTCTTAATCAAGTTTGTGGTCTTGAGTCTTAAGTTTTTACAGGATCACCTATTCACCCCCCTCTAGGTGCTCTCAATTGGTATCAAAGCCGTTCTCTTCAAGAAAGGGACTAATCGCCCGAAGGGATGGATCCTAAGGGAAAGGGGATAGTGATCAACGACAAAGAGAAGGAGTCCTTCATCAATGAGCCAAAAGACGACAAGCCCACTCACTCGGGCTCAAGTCATAAGAAGAAGGACGGGAAGAAGAAGAGGCGTATCAAGAAGATCGTCTACTACGACGACAGCGACGAGTCTTCTTCTTCCCAAAAGGACGACGATGACGACTACGAGTAAAGAAAACAGTCAACTCAAACTTTTCTTTTGATTACTCTCGCATTCCGCATAATTCAAATGCACATTTGCTTTCCATTCCTCTTGGTAAACCTCCACACTTTGATGGAGAGGACTACGGATTTTGGAGTCACAAAATGCGTAGTCACTTATTCTCTCTTCATCCAAGTATATGGGAGATAGTAGAGAATGGAATGCACTTTGATAGTTCGGATAATCCCATGTTTATAAATGAACAAATTCACAAAAATGCACAAGCTACCACTGTTCTTTTAGCATCAGTGTGCAGGGAAGAATACCATAAGGTAAGGGCTTGGATAATGCCAAGCAGATCTGGGACACCCTCAGGATCTCGCATGAGGGAAATGATGTCACCATGCTCACCAAGATGGAGTTGGTGGAGGGCGAACTGGGAAGGTTCGCAATGATCAGGGGGAGGAGCCAACCCAAACATACAATAGGCTCAAGACCCTGGTCAACAAAATAAGGAGCTATGGAAGCACGAGATGGACGGACCACAACGTCGTCCGCCTAATGCTAAGGTCCTTCACTGTCCTTGATCCTCATCTGGTTAATTCTATTCGTGAAAATCCTAGGTATACCAAGATGACGCCTGAGGAAATACTTGGAAAGTTTGTAAGCAGGCGAATGATGATCAAGGAGGCGAGATACGTTGATGAGGCGTTGAATGGCCCAATCCACAAGCCTCAAACCGTTGCTCTCAAAGCAACAAGTAGCAGGGAGGCACTACCTAGCAAGGTGGCGCAAGTTGAGGCGGCGGGGCTCAATGAGGAAGAAATGACCCTCATCATCAAGCGCTTCAAGACGGCGCTAAAGCGTCGCAAGGAGCATCCCAAAAAGAACAAGACGAAGGAAAAGAAAAAGTGTGGTAAGACTGGTCACTTTATTGCTAACTGTCCCGATAATGATAGTGACCAGGGACAAGAGAAAAGTGGGAAGAAGGAAAAGAAGAAGGCGTACAAGAAGGCTAAGGGCGAGGCACACCTTGGCAAAGAGTGGGACTCGGATTGTTCTTCGTTCGACTCCGACGACGAGGGACTCGCTGCCACCGCCTTCAACAAATCGTCGCTCTACCCCAACGAGCGCCACACTTGCCTAATGGCAAAGGAAAAGAAGGTAATCACTAGAGAAACTCCTAAGTACTCTACTTCTAGTGATGAGGACTCTAGTGATGAGGATGAAATTGATTACACTAGTTTATTCAAAGGTTTAGAAAGAACTAAAATTGATAAGATCGATGAATTAATCGATGCTTTGAATGAGAAGGATAGACTTTTAGAAAAGCAAGAGGATCTTTTATATGAAGAACATGATAAATTTCTAAGTGTGCAAAAGTCTCTTGCTTTAGAAGTTAAAAGAAATGAAATGCTTTCATGTGAAATTTCTGCTTGTCATGAGACTATTTCTAGTTTAAAGAGCATTAATGATGATTTAAATGCTAAGCTAGAAGTTGCAAATAAATCTAGTTCTTGTATTGAACATGTAGTAATTTGCAATAGGTGTAAGGTTTTTAATGTTGATGCTTGCAATGAACATTTGATTTCCATTTCTAAATTAAATGATGAAGTAGCTAGTCTTAATGCTCAACTTAAGACTAGCAAAAATGATTTTAAAAAACTAAAATTTGCAAGGGATGCCTACACTAGTGGTAGACACCCCTCTATTAAGGATGGGCTTGGCTTTCGAAGGGAAGCCAAGAACTTAACAAGTCATAAGGCTCCCATCTCCACCAAGGAGAAAGGGAAGGCCCCTATGGCTAATAGTGTTCATAAAAATCATGCTTTCATGTATCATGATAGGAGATTTGCTAGAAATATTCATTATGATAGGAGTTATAATGCCTTTGACTCTCATGCCATGATTGCTTCAAGTTCAAACTTTAATGGTAGATCTAGGAAGAATGCTGTGTCTCATGCTCCTAGGAAAGTGTTTAATGGATCTACCACTATCTTTCATGCTTGCAATGCTAAACTTATTCTTTCATGTAAAAATAAAAAGGTGATTGCTAAAAAGGTGGGAGCCAAATGCAAGGGAGACAAGACTTGCATTTGGGTCCCTAAGGCTATTGTTACTAACCTTGTAGGACCCAACAAGAGTTGGGTACCTAAAACCCAAGCCTAATTTGCCTTGCAGGTTTATGCATCCGGGGGCTCAAGCTGGATTATCGACAACGGATGCACAAACCACATGACGGGGGAGAAGAAGATGTTCACCTCCTACGTCAAGAATAAAGATTCCCAAGACTCAATCATATTCGGTGACAGGAATCAAGGCAAGGTTAAAGGACTAGGAAAAATAGCTATTTTTTTTCGAGCATTCCATTTCTAATGTGTTTTTAGTAGAATCGCTCGGATATAACTTGTTGTCCGTTAGTCAATTATGTAACATGGGTTACAATTGCTTATTTACAAACGTAGATGTGTCTGTCTTTAGAAGAAGTGATGGTTCATTAGCTTTTAAGGGTGTACTAGACGACAAACTCTATTTAGTTGATTTTTCGAAGGAGGAGGCCGGCCTAGATGCATGCTTAATCGCTAAGACTAGCATGGGCTGGCTGTGGCATCGCCGTCTAGCACATGTGGGGATGAAGAACCTTCACAAGCTTCTAAAGGGAGAACATGTGTTAGGTCTAACAAATGTAACTTTCGAAAAAGATAGACCTTGTGCAGCTTGTCAAGCAGGAAAACAAGTGGGAAGTGCTCATCACATCAAGAATGTGATGACTACATCAAGACCTCTGGAGCTATTGCATATGGACCTCTTCGGACCCGTCGCCTACCTCAGCATCGGGGGAAGTAAGTATGGTCTTGTTATTGTTGATGATTTTTCCCGCTTCACTTGGGTATTCTTTTTGCAGGATAAATCTGAAACCCAAGGGACCCTCAAACGCTTTCTAAGGCGAGCTCAAAACGAATTTGAGCTCAAGGTGAAAAAGATTAGAAGCGACAACGGGTCCGAGTTCAAGAACCTGCAAGTGGAGGAATACCTTGAGGAGGAAGGAATCAAGCACGAGTTCTCTGCTCCCTACACACCACAGCAAAATGGTGTGGTAGAGAGGAAGAACAAGACGCTTATAGACATGGCGAGGACGATGCTTGGAGAATTCAAGACATCCAAGCGGTTTTGGTCGGAAGCTGTGAACACAGCTTGCCACGCCATAAACCGGGTCTACCTTCATCGCCTCCTCAAGAAGACGTCATACGAGCTACTAACCGGTAACAAACCCAATGTTTCATATTTTCGAGTTTTTGGGAGTAAATGCTACATTCTGGTGAAGAAAGGTAGAAATTCAAAATTTGCTCCCAAAGCTGTAGAAGGGTTTTTGTTAGGTTATGACTCAAATACAAAGGCGTATAGAGTCTTCAACAAATCATCGGGTTTGGTTGAAGTCTCTAGCGACGTTGTATTTGATGAGACTAATGGCTCTCCAAGAGAGCAAGTTGATCTTGATGATGTAGATGAGGATGATGTTCCAACGGATGCGATTCATACCATGGCGATTGGAGACGTGCGACCACAGGAACACAAGGAGCAAGATCAACCTTCTTCCTCAACAATGGTGCAACCCCCAACTCAAGATGGCGAACAGGTCCGTCAAGAAGACGCGTGTGATCAAGGGGGAGCACAAGATGTCCAAGTTGAAGAGGAAGAAGCACCACAGGCCCCTCCAACTCAAGTTCGAGCGATGATTCAAAGGAACAATCTCGTCGACCAGATTTTGGGTGACATTAGCAAGGGAGTAACCACTCGCTCTAGATTAGCCAATTTTTGTGAGAATTACTCTTTTGTCTCTTCTATTGAGCCTTTCAGGGTAGAAGAGGCCTTGCTAGATCCGGACTGAGTATTGGCCATGCAGGAAGAGCTCAACAACTTCAAGCGAAATGAAGTTTGGACACTGGTGCCGCGTCCCAAGCAAAACGTTGTGGGAACCAAGTGGGTGTTCCGCAACAAACAGGATGAGCACGGGGTGGTGACAAGGAACAAGGCTCGACGTGTGGCAAAAGGTTATGCCAAGTCGCAGGTTTGGACTTTGAGGAGACTTTCGCTCCTGTGGCTTGGCTAGAGTCGATTCGTATTTTGTTAGCCTATGCCGCTCACCATTCTTTCAGGTTGTTCCAAATGGACATGAAGAGTGTTTTCCTCAACAGGCCAATCAAGGAGGAGGTGTACGTGGAGCAACCCCCTGGCTTTGAGGATGAACGGTACCCCGACCACGTGTGTAAGCTCTCTAAGGCACTCTATGGACTTAAGCAAGCCCCAAGAGCATGGTATGAATGCCTTAGAGACTTTTTAATTGCTAATGCTTTCAAGGTTGGGAAAGCCAATCCAACTCTTTTTACTAAGACTTGTGATGGTGATCTATTTGTGTGCCAAATTTATGTCGATGACATAATATTTGGTTCTACTAACCAAAAGTCTTGTGAAGAGTTTAGCAGGGTGATGACTCAAAAATTCGAGATGTCAATGATGGGCGAGTTGAACTACTTCCTTGGGTTCCAAGTGAAGCAACTCAAGGATGGCACCTTCGTCTCTCAAACGAAGTACACGCAAGACTTGCTCAAACGGTTTGGGATGAAGGACGCCAAGCCCGCAAAGATTCCAATGGGAACCGACAGACATATCAACCTCAACAAAGGAGGTAAGTCCGTCGATCAAAAGACATACCGGTCTATGATAGGGTCTTTATTTTATTTGTGTGCTAGTAGACCAGATATTATGCTTAGAGTATGCATGTGTGCTAGATTTCAATTCGACCCAAGGGAGTGTCACCTTGTGGCCGTTAAGCGAATTCTTAGATATTTAGTTGCTACGCCTTGCTTCGGAATCTGGTATCCAAAGGGGTCTACCTTTGACTTGATTGGATATTCAGACTCCGATTATGCTGGATGTAAGGTCGATAGGAAGAGTACATCAGGGACGTGCCAATTCCTAGGAAGGTCCCTGGTGTCGTGGAGTTCTAAGAAACAAACTTCCGTTGCCCTATCCACCGCTGAGGCCGAGTACGTTGCCGCAGGACAGTGTTGCGCACAACTACTTTGGATGAGGCAAACCCTCAGGGACTTTGGCTACAATCTGAGCAAAGTCCCACTCCTATGTGACAATGAGAGTGCAATCTGCAAGGCGGACAATCCTGTTGAACACAGCCGCACAAAGCACATAGACATCCGGCATCACTTTTTGAGAGACCACCAGCAAAAGGGAGATATCGAAGTGTTTTATGTTAGCACCGAAAATCAGCTAGCCGATATCTTTACCAAGCCTCTAGATGAGAAGACCATTTGCAGGCTGCGTAGTGAGCTAAATGTCTTAGACTCGCGTAACTTGGATTGATATAGAGCATACATGTGTTTTATGCCTTTGATCATGTTCCATTATGCATTTTATTGCTTATTTATGGTGCTCAAGTTGTGCAAGGGATCCCCCGGACCTCACAAGTCCATGTGTGAATGATGCACATATTTAGGGGGAGAAATGCTACAACTAGACCCTTTGAGACTAACCGTGTGCTTGAGTTTTCTTAATTTAGTCTCAAAGGAGGATTGAAAGGGAAAAGGTGAACTTGGACCATGCAAGACTTCCACTGCACTCCGATGAGAGGGTAACTTACTCCAAGTTCATCTCCGTGCTCTTATTGCCTTTTTACTCTTAATTGAAGATTTGGTGAGGCAATGGAGTTTAAGGGCCACTAATGATCCCGTTTTGGTGCTCAATGCCAAAGAGGGAGAAATTAAGGCCAAAGCAAGAAATGGATCAGCTACCACTTGAGGATTTTGAAATTAGTAGAGTTAGAGTTTTTGTTTTGTCAAAATACTCTTATTGTCTCTAGTTGTCAAAAGTTGGTCTCTTGTGGGGAGAATGGTTGATTATGGGAAAAGGGGGAGTTTTTGAAGTTTTTGAATCTTTGATCAATTTTTCTTGGAATATCTCTCTATGCCTCAACAAGTGATTTTGACTTAGAGATAGGAAATTGAGTTTGATTTGCAAAAACAAACCAAGTGGTGGCAAAGAATGATCCAAATATGTCAAATTTGAGTCAAATACGAATTTTTGTTCTCATTTGCATTGAAGTTGCACTTCTTTAGTTGCTTTTTGTTGAGTTGGCATAAATCACCAAAAAGGGGGAGATTGAAAGGGAAATGTGCCCTTGGGCCATTTCTATAAGATTTTGGTGATTAAGTGCTCAACACAAAGCCTTGAGTGATATTTGTGCCAAAGACTCAAGAAGTGCAAATCAAGATTAAAGGTATGTTTCTAAGACTTAGTACATTGTTTTGAAGACTAATGTATTGTGTTTAAGTGCTAGAAACAGGAGAAATCGCCTTGAAGATAAGTTGGCTATGTTCAGCCAAAAGGCTGCTCGGTCTGGGTGCACCGGACAGTGTCTGGTGCGCCAGGACCAGTCCCGGTGAACAGCCTGCTCTCGGGTCTCGACGGTGGCGTACGACTATAAATCACCGGACTGTCCGGTGGTGCATCGGACTGTCCGGTGAGTCGTCTGCGGCGAAGTCACTGCTCTCAGGAACCAAGTCAACAGCGTACAACTATAATTCACCGGACTGTCTGGTGAGGCATCGGACTGTCCGGTGAGCCAACGGTCGGGCGCGCCAACGGTCGGCCGCGCAATCCGCGCGTGACGCGTGGCTGAGCCAACGGTCGGATGGGGGCACCGGACTGTCCGGTGTGCACCGGACAGTGTCCGGTGCGCCAACGGCTCCAAATCTTCAACGGTCGGCTGCGCCAAATTTGGAAAGCAATCCGCACCGGACTGTGAACAGGGTATGTCCGGTGGTGCACCGGACTGTCCGGTGCGCCACCCGACAGAAGGCAAGATTTGCCTTCCTGGATTGCTTCCAACGGCTCCTAGCTGCCTTGGGGCTATAAAAGGGACCCCTAGGCGCATGGAGGAGAACACCGAGCACTCTTTGATCAACTCTAAGCACCAAGACTCCATTTCCGCGCTTTTGATTCTTTGTGATAGCAACTAGAGCTCCATTTGAGTAGAGAACTCTTCGAGTTGTGTTGCGAGCTCAAGTTGTGACTTGTGTGCGTGTTTGTGCTCTGATTTTGTGTCTTGTGTGTGTTGCTCATCCCATCCTTACTTCCGTGCTTATTTGTGATAATCAAATTGTAAGGGCGAGAGGCTCCAAGTTGTGGAGATTCCTCGCAAGCGGGATATAGTGAAACAAAGCAAAACACCGTGGTATTCAAGTGGGTCTTTGGACCGCTTGAAAGGGGTTGAGTGCAACCCTCGTCCGTTGGGACACCACAACATGGAGTAGGCAAGTGTTGGACTTGGCCGAACCACGGGATAAACCACTGTGCCTCTCTGTGTTGATTTCTTTGTGGTTATCGTGTTTAGCAATACCTCCTCTCTAGCCACTTGGCTTTATTGTTCTAACTCTTAATCAAGTTTGTGGCCTTGAGTCTTAAGTTTTTATAGGATCACCTATTCACCCCCCTCTAGGTGCTCTCACATATCAAGACTAGGAGAAAAAGGCTTGCCATTCTACAAATTGCTCAAGAAGGTGGACAAGTTCCAATGGACCATAGAAGCATAGGAAGCTCTTGATGCACTAAAAAGGTTCTTGACCACGCCACCAGTGCTAAAGCCGCCATGCCGAGCTATGCCAAATCAGCCGGCCGAAGATTTGCTATTATACATCTCTTGCACGACTCACGTGGTGAGCACCATGTTGGTAGTCGAGCGAGCAGAGGAAGGGCATGCGTATCCAGTACAACACCCAGTTTATTTCATCAGTGAAGTTCTGGGACCATCAAAGAAGAAGTATCCTCAATTTCAAAAACTGTACGCAGTACTTCTAACTGCACGCAAGCTCCGTCACTACTTTGACGACCACAAAGTCATAGTAGTCACTGGATTTCCAATAGGGGATATTCTCCACAACAAAGAAGCCATTGGAAGAATAGCCAAGTGGGCCTGCGAGCTAGGAGCTCACAACATTGGAGTGAACCGAACAACAAGTACTAGATAACCCGGAGACTGCAGAAGTATGGCGGATGTATTTTGATGGCTCGTTGAAATTACAAGGAGTAGGTGTAGGAATCCTCTTTATTGCTCCTAAAGGTGATCAACTCAAATATGCTCTCCAGTTATTATTCCCAGCATCCAATAATGCAGCAGAATATGAAGCTTTGATCCACGGATTGAACATTGCTATATCACTGGGTATCAAAAGATTAATGGTATACAGAGATTCACTGGTGGTCATAAATCAGATAAATAAAGAATGGGATTGCTCGAATGACTCCATGGGCAAGTATTGCACAGCCGTCCGAAAACTGGAAGACAAATTTGAAGGGCTAGAGTTCCATCATGTGGAAAGAGATCGCAATGTTACGATAGACGCATTGTCAAAGCTAGGATCCAGTCGGACTCAGGTTCCACCTGGAGTTTTTGTCCAAGAGGTACCACACCCGAGTATTTCCTCAGATCGGGCAGAAGAGTGCAATGTTTTAAGCTAGCCACAGTCAGACTCTAATGACTGGAGGGAACCTAGCTATCATCAAGTATATAAAGAATGAAGAGGAGCCGGATGATAAAGCTGCAGCAGAGCGTGTTGCAAGACAGTCAGCACACTACACCCTCATTGTGGATGCACTGTACAGAAGAGGCGCATCAGGAGTCCTCATGAAGTGCATTCTTTCGGCTACTAGGAAACAACTGTTAAATGAGATCCATGTTGGATAGTGTGGAATACATGCAGCATCCAGAACACTGGTTGGGAATGTCTTCAGATCTAGTTTCTATTGGCCGACCGCAAAGCACGATGGAGCCGAGTTAGTCCAGAGGTGTGAAGCCTACCAATTCTTATCAAAGCAGCAACATTTACCAGCACAGCAACTGCAAACCATACCCGTAACATGGCCATTTGCGTGTTGGGGACTAGACATGATTGGACCCTTCAAGAAAGCTCAAGGAGGATACACTCACGTGCTAGTTGCCATTGACAAATTCACTAAATGGATAGAGTACAAACCCATCGCTTCTCTAACTTCGGCTAAAGCAGTGGAATTCATACAAGATATAATATTCAGGTTCGGGATACCGAATAACATTATTACTGACTTGGGATCCAACTTCACTAGCTCGGAATTCTTTGATCTCTGCGAACAAAGAAGCATCCATATCAAATATGGGTCAGTAGCACACCCAAGAGCCAACGATGAGGTAGAAAGGGCTAATGGAATGCTATTGGAAGCACTCAGGAAGAAAGTCTTCGACAAGAATGAAAAGTTCGTAGGAAAATGGATCAGAGAGTTGCCGTATGTGGTTTGGAGCCTAAGAACTCAACCTAGCCGAGCCTTGCATGGAAACACTCCTTTCTTCATGGTCTATGGTTCGGAAGCAGTGCTACCTGCCGACCTCAGGTTTGGAGCACCAAGATTAGTCTTCGAAAACATAGCTGAGGCAGAGGCTACCAGGTTGGAGGATATTGATGTACTAGAAGAAGAGCGATTGAATACAGTAATTCAGTCAGCCAGGTACCAGCAAACCCTGAGGCGCTATCATGATAAGGCTATTCAACATCGATCTTTCGTAGTGGGAGACTTGGTCCTTCGCCGAATTCTAACAGGGGAAGGACGACACAAATTGTCATCATTATAGGAAGGGCCGTTTATAGTAGCAGAAGTCACCCGACCAGGATCATACCGGCTTACTCAAATGGATGGCACGGAAATAGGAAATTCATGGAATATAGAACATCTCAGGAAGTTTTACCCCTAGCTAGATTTCAAAAGCTATCGGGGCAGCATTGCATTCTGTACTCAGAAAATACATCATCAATAAAAAGGTCTTCATTCTCAAAGGCACTCGAACTACTTATTATCAATCTACATGCCTACTTAACTTAGGGTGACCACTGTACCCTACTAACGGAGCAATCGACTTAAGTCGGCAGTGACTTAAGACGGTGCAACATGCTCACGCTTGCTTAACTTAGGGTGACCACTATACCCTACTAACGGAGCAATCGACTTAAGTCGGCAGTGACTTAAGACGGTGCAACATGCTCACGCTTGCTTAACTTAGGGTGACCACTATACCCTACTAACGGAGCAATCGACTTAACTCGGCAGTGACTTAAGATGGTGCAACATACTCACGCTTGCTTAACTTAGGGTGACCACTATACCCTACTAACAGAGCAATCGACTTAAGTCAGCAGTGACTTAAGACGATGTAACATGCTCACGCTTGCTTAACTTAGGGTGACCACTATACCCTACTAACGGAGCAATTGGCTTAAGTTGGCAGTGACTTAAGAAGGTGTAACATGCTCACGCTTACTCAACTTAGGGTGACCACTATACCCTACTAACAAAGCAATCAGTTTAAGTCGGCAATGACTTAAGATGGTGCAACATGCTCACACCTACTCGACTTAGCATAACATGCTTACGACCACTCATCTAGGGGGACCTCTATTCGCCATCAGTCAATCAATTAGCATAAGCTTCAAAACCAGCACGCGACATTTACTTTTGCAATCATAACAACTGTTGAATTCCAACAACAGAAAACAAAAATGGCATTCAGTTCTAGCCAAGCATTCGAACACATTAATCGCGTATGCATACAGTCCACAAATGTATTCAGTATCTCTACTTTGCAGTATCTTTCTCAGGAGCAACTAAAGAAGAAGGGCGACTCGAGGAGTCAGGAGCAGCTCTGATATCGGCAATTATATCATCAGGAACAACTACACCCGGCCTTCTCATCAAGATCCGCCCCTCGCGAATGGCTTTATCCATAGCTTTGTCATGCTGAGCCTTTAGAATGGTGGAATTATCTTCTGTAGCTTTGGTAGCCAGTTGAGCGGCCTCTAGCTCCTGGACGACCGATTTCTTCGAGGCGCGTAGAACCTTGATGATGGTGTCTTTGCTCGACACCAACTGCCTAAGTTGCAAGACCTCATCCTGGGATGCTTGCAGCTCATGACGGTGGTGATCCAAATCTGCCATGGTAAAATGATGGCTCCTCTCCAGGATAGTCAGAGAATTGGTGGCATCACGATACAACCTATCAAGATTATCGCGAGAAGCCGCAAGTACACGTTTTTCCTCCTACAGACAAGAATCAGCTCTCAAGCATCCAGTAAGCAGAAAAAACACAGCAGAGAAAGTCAAGTAAGCTTACCTCGTTAGCCGCCCTTTCAGAGTCAAGCTGAGCACTAAGAGAGGAATTCAATGAATGGGCATCATCTAAGGAAGCAGAAACCCGAGCCAGATCGATCTGACCTTGGGAATATTTTTCTTCAAGTTCAGAGTACCGCCGGGCCATATCTAATTAAAAACGGTTGAAGAAGGACACACAATTTAAAACAGACTAATCAAGTAGCCAAGGAAGCAACAAAGACACTAACCAGCATTTGCCATTTTCAAATCAGATATCTGAGTCTGAAGCAGCAACGAATTCCAGTGCTTCAGGGACAGAGCTCCTTCTAGGATAGAGGCACCTTGCGATCTCAATTGACCAACCATCCTGTCAACCAAAGCCTGATATTATAAACAAATGAGTACAAAGACAGTAATCTGCCAGGAGTATCGCCAGAACAGGAAAAGCCAAGTTACCTAAAGATTAGAGAAGAACGACGAAAATCCCAAGTCACGAGAAGCTAGATGATGGCTCGATGAAGGAACATCACCAGGGATCAATTCGACGCCACTAACAGGCATCAGAACTCCAGCATCCAGTGCGCCGACCTCTAAGGAGACTCCCTCACTTGAAGCGTGCGCTGCTAGTACACCTCCAGAATGTGGTGGAGAAGACCCGACGTGGACATCCATGGAGGTATGAGAAGGGCAGCCCGCTCGGACACCCTCGGGGGCTAGGTTGTAGCCCGTACTGCCCATCGGTGCCAGATCACCACCGGCAACACCCTCGGGGGTTGGGTTGCAGCTTGCGCTACCCACCCGAGCCGGATCATTACCGGCAACACCCTCGGGGGCTGGGCAACCGCTGGCACCATCCTTGAGGACTGGGTTCTCTGCAACAGCCATCTAAGGCTGAAGGACTCTCAGTCACCTCCATGGGAATTGAACAACCTTGACCAACCTCTTGGCTCCAAAGACTGCCTTCCAAGGTCGACGATGCACGAGATGCTGCCCGGGATACCTCTAATCCCACATCTGGAATGTCAGAGCAGACGTCCATCATATCACCATCAGTGGGCTCGTATAGCAGATCTTCAAGAACAACATTCTTGAGAGCCTGATCAAAATTTGCTATGGATAATTCTTGCAGACCAACAAGAGCAGATAAAGCTGGAGTAGGAATATCGCTACTCCCCCCACTGACTCTGTAATGTCGACTGTTCTTCCGAATTAATGGGACTTCTTCTTCTTCTTCTTCTTCTTCTTCGTCCTCATCAACAATACGGACAATAAACAGCACAGGGCCACACCCATTGGGTTCAACTCTGGCAGGGTCACATCCATTGGGATCAACATCAGCAGGGTCACACCCATTGGGCTCAACTCTGGCAGGATCACACCCATTGGGATCAACTCTGGCACCATTGGGTTCAGCTCCAGTAAAGAGTTCCACCGGTACTTCTTCAGCGGCAGGAGCGAAAGGGCCAGCATCCCGGTCCAAACACGACACTCGTCGAAGACGTCTCTTTTTCTTTTTCTTCCCCTCGACAGGAGTAGTCGGGTGACTAACCTGGCGGAGATGTTTTGGGCGAGTACCCTCAGGCCTTCAAGTATCCACAGTTTTTTCAGGCTCTAGGGTAGTTGCAACATCCATTGTTTCAGCAGGGACCGAGTCAGAAGAATCCCCAGCCAACATGTCCAGCATAGCACCTATCTTTGCATTACCCGGACTCATAGGCATCTCAAAGTGAACTTGCCTCTCATCATTGAGAAGATCACCAAGTGAAGCAACCAGAACCTCAACTTCTTCAAGAGAGGGTCGCACTCTAAGACCCAAACCACTGTCACTATCAGGAGGATTGGACACAAAATCGAAAAGGACTTGAAAGATGGCAGATTCCAGGCAGAATATGCAACAGGAGCACCAATATTTGATACTTTGCCCCTAAGAATCATTTCCAGTCGGCTCACCAAATCCACAGCAGGAATCCTCTTGTTGGTAACCTAGGTTGAGTCGGTGATACCACTATACAAATAAGCCAGGTATGCTCTATCCTTTAGTGGCTGAATATTCTTAAAACAAAGTCTGCAACCATAGCTTCAGCAGTCAGACCTCTCTCCTTCAACAAACAAATCTCAGCAAGCAGAACCTTGGCTTCTGTTATCTCCAAGTCTGTGGGAGACTCAATCCAACTTGGGACGCGAACATCCGGTTGTCTCCCTGACCGAGGGGGAGGGACTTGCCATGGTTTTCTACAATGAACCACTCTAAACGCCATCCTTTAATGCTATCCTTGAGAGGGATGTCAAGGTATTCCGTTTTCCTCCCACGGCGCATCTCCAGACTTGCACCACCCACGAGCTAGTGCTACCCCCTAGCCAGCCTAGGACGACAATGATACAAGTACTTCCACAAAATGAAGTGAGGAAGAATTCCAAGGTAGGCTTCGCACAGATGAACAAATACAGAAATTTGCATAGAGTTAGGATTCAGGTTCAGGTGAGTCAGATTCAGATTGTAAAAGTCAAGGAGACCACGAAAGAAAGGAGAAATGGGAAGAGCAAGGCCACGGATAAGAAAAGGGATGTAAACAACGGACTCGTGGGTATCCTCCGTTGGGACAGTAACCCCACAACAAACCCGCCAAGAGCAAAGCTCCTTCGGAGGAAGAACTCCGACAGAGACAAGATGGAGAATATCCGACTCGGAAACAACATACATATGATTACCTGCGAAAGGCAACTGGCTGTTGAAATCGATAGGAGGAATGACCGCAGCAGCAGAATTCTGATTCTTCCACTTGGGTGCCATCCCAATCTCGTCGGCGGACTGAGCGGAAGCGAAATCAAAGGGGAACAGAGGAGGTTCAGAGGCAAAAAGTGAGGCTAGGGCTTAGAATGCAAAGGCATGCAGCGACGTGATACAAATGAGGTTTTCCCAGGTTAGACACCATTTCTGAAAAGTGCTTAGTCATCACTCGGTCGTTATTTCTAAAACACCAACGTGGCATGATACGACTCGGCTGTTCTAAAACGCTGACGTCACCAGTCATCACTCGACCGTTATTTCTAAAACACCGACATGGCTCGAAATGACTCGGCTGTTACCTCTAAAACGCCGACATTGCTAAACACCACTCGGCTGTTACTTTTATAACGCCGACGTGGCTCAGCAGGACTTGGCTGTTACCTCTAAAACCGTCGAAGTGGCTGAAAGGGAAATAGACTTTAAACCTTTTCCTAAATGATTTTGGTGGTTGAAATGCCCAACACAAATAAATTGGACTAACTAGTTTGCTCTAGAGTATATGTTCTACAGGTGCCAAAGGTTCAACTCAAACCAATACAAAGATTAAAAAGGGCTCAAATAGAAAGGAGCAAAGGAAACCGAAGTGGTCCCTGTTCTGGCGCACCGGACTGTCCGGTGTGCCACCGGACAGTGTCCGGTGCACCAGGGACCGTACACTCCGAACTTCGCAGCTTCGGATTTCTAAGGCGCAGCTCCGCTATAATTCACCAGACTGTCCGGTGCCCCACCGGACTGTCCAGTGTGCCAGCGGGGCAACGACTATCTGCGCGCAATGGTCGACTCTGCAAAGTGAACAATGCAGCGCAGATGTCAGAGCAGAAGGTCAGAGGGGCACCAGACTATCCGGTGTAGCACCGGAATGTCCGGTGCCGCATGAGGACAAAGCCTCCAACGATCGACCAGCTCCAAGCCCTAACGGCAGGATGACATGGCGGCGCACCGGACGCTATCCGGTGGCGCACCGGACTGTCCGGTGCGCCCATCGCCAGCAGCCTTCTCCAACGGCTACAATTTGGTTGGTGGCTATAAAGAATACCCCAACCGGCCACTTCAAGGGGGGGAGCCCAAGCAACATTCCAAGTCATATAGTTGACATATTCAAGCCCTCCCAACCACCTCTATTCATTGATCCATCCTATACACGAGATTTAGACCACTACAACCAACACAAGTGCCACAAAAGAGAGAGCAAGCAAGAGAGAGCTACTCGTTTGAGTTTAGCACTAGTGCCTTGTGAGATTCATTGAGATAAATTGTGTGCTACATCTTGTGTTCATTTGTGCATGGAGTTTTGACTTCCATTGAATTTCCTCCAAAGTTTTGGAGGCTTGTAAAGCTAGCAAGAGACACCAAAGAGTGTGGTGATCCTTGCGGGGTCTTAAGTGATCCTTGAGAAGAAGAAGAGCTCGCCGGTCTTTGGTGATCGATGGAGAGAGGGAAAGGGTTGAAAAAGACTTGTCCTTAGTGGACTCCTCAACGGGGACTAGGCCTTCGAGGGCCGAACCTCGGTAAAACAAATCACCCGTGTCTCTTGTGTTCATTTCTTGTGATTTGTTTGCTTTCCCTCATACTAAGTTTTTCTTGCACTATTCTTTGCTAACATTATTTGGTATTGCTTCAAATTAAATTCTCATTTAGTGAAGCAACACCTTGCAAGAAAGAACTTGTGTTATTGCTCTTCTTATCTAAGCCCTCTTGCTTTATTCTCATAGACCTATTAGTTGTATTGATTTATCAATTCCGCATTATTTGAAAGCAATACTCTTTATAAGCAAAGGACTTAGTTTTTATACTCCGATAATTGTGTATCTTGTTCTAACCACTAATCAAGGGATCTATTTGGGGTGTAAAGTTATAATTTTCAAGTTTCGCCTATCCACCCCCCTCTAGGCGACTTTCAATTGGTATCAGAGCTAGGCACTTCATATTGAGTCTAACAACTCAAAGTGATGGCTCGAAGAAGATCCCAAAAGAACAAGAAGACAACTCCGAAGGAGAACAAGGAGGTAACTCTTGAGATATTACTTTCCGATTGTTCTAATTATGATTCATGGTCTTCTAGGGTGATAAATGCTTTTAGAACCATAGATGCACAATTAGAAAAAATTAAAAACAAGAGTATCATACCCTCTAGTTATGATAGGAAAAATATTTCCGAGGAAGATCAAAGATGTATACGCTTAAACTACCTAGCTTATGCCATCTTAAGTAATTCTCTTAGCAAAGAAGATTATCGTGCCTTCATAATGAATTATAATGAATCTATTCGTGATGCGCATGATATTTGGACTAGAATTAAAAATAAATTTGATGAGTCCAAACATGATGGTTCATTTTGTGCTTCTACTTCCTTTGTTCCTTGTGAAACTAACCCTTTGAAGGAAGAAGAAGAAAATGAACGATGGAGACCAAACGATGAATCCACCTCTCTAAAAGGTTTGTCTTCCAATTTCGATTCACACATGGCTAAATGATAGTGGAAGCACAAATGAGGATGAGGAGGACGAAATAAGCTTCATGCAACTCTACGCTCATCTAAGTCAAGAAGATAAGGCGGTCATGCTCAAACTTTTAAAAAGAGCGAGAGAGAAAAGCGAAGCTCGTCAAAGGCTAGAAGATATTCTCTCCATAAAAATGCTAAGCTTTGATGAGTTGACTAAAGAACATGAGGAGCTAAAGTGCTCTCATGTTGATTTGGTCCAAAGGTATGAAACTATTTCAATTGAGCAAGATAACTCTTTATATTGTATCGCTCAATTAGTAAATAAGAATGCCTTGCTTAAGGACCAAGTAGAAAAACTAAAAATTGAAAATCTAGCTTTTCAAGAAAAACATGATATGCTTCTATGTTCTCATGAAAATCTTATGGATGATCATATCATGTTAAACATTACTCATGAGGTTGTGATAGAAAACTTAAAACCCCAACAACCTCACTCATACACATGTATTCAAATTAAAACTATATTACCATGTGCTAATGCTTGTTGTCTGTCGACAAGCAAATCTTCCTTTGAGCTAGAGTTTGCAGGAACAAAAGATGATACATATCAAAAGCTCAAAGAAGAAAATGAGAGGCTAAAGATGAGCTTGACACAACTAAAAAGAAGAGCATTGCTCAACCTTCTCAAGATAACCGTGATCACATGGTGAAGAAGCTTGAGACGGGAACAACCGTGGCATGCACTAAATCCCTTGAAGAAAATGTCAAGGACTTGAGGATTGCCAAGAGGAAGGAACAAAAGAAGAAAATCAATACCTCTACCAAAAGCCTCAACCGCGCCTCCATGCAAGGTAACATCCAAGGTAATGATCAAGCCACACTTCATACTAAGAGAAGTAAGAAGTGTAGTGAATGCTTTGAAAAGGGACACTAGATTAGGTCATGTCCCTATATTAAAAATGACTTGATTATTAACAAGGATAATAAACTTTGTTTTAAATGCTCAAAGAAGGGACACTTAATTAAGTCTTGTCCCTATTTGAAACAAAAAGGCATAGTGTTGGAAAAGAAAGTATTAACTAACCATGTAGCAAGCAAGAAACAAGGAAAGAAGAAATCTTCAAGACTTGAAGATCGCCTTTGCTACATATGCCGAAAAAGGGACATCAATGCAAGGATTGTCCCATTGGTAACTACCCCACCTCTAGCTTGTCAATTATTTCTCATGTATCTAGGCAACCCAAAATTGCAACTTGTGCTAGAAAGGTAATGAGTTTACCAAGTGCTAACACAAAGGACTTTTGAGTTCCTAGATCTTTGTTAACTAACCTTGATGGACCCATCAAGCGATGGGTACCAAAATATGCTTGACAAGCTTTGCAGGAGAAGGAGATGATATGTGTTGGGGGCCTTCGTCCTCCGAAGGTCCTCAAAAACATGATTTGACAATGTTTTCCAAGTGGATTATGTGAACAGGTATCTTCGGACTCAGAATTATGAACATGAAGTACGGTCAGGACGAAGCCTGAACCAGACGAAGGGGGATTAAAATGGAGGACGGGCTGATTACCAAGCTCCACGAAGGATGGTGCACAGCCGAAGCTGTGCGCAGGGAAGCTTCGTCGCGATAGCAGAGAGGGGAACCGACTTAAAGATGAAAAGACTACTTGGGCCTTGACAGATTTCCATAAGTCATTGGCAAATGTAATGGACATGAATGTAATTTTACGTGGGCTGCGTCCCGCGTCTATAAATAGATGAACAGTACTCCCGTACTGTTCACGCTGATCTGGCATTTACTTTTGCGTCATCCGTGTACTTTTGTCTTTCTGCAACCCGAAGGTACACTTGTAATTTGAAGTCATTTCTATTGATATACGATAATAAAAGAGAAATGACATGATAATAAAGTTTAAATGTTTATATTACTTTTAATGTTACTCATAAGTCCTTCGTCATAATTTATCGCACTTACGAAGGTATATTATTTGTGACCTTCGTCCGGAGTACATTATATCCTGAAGGGAAATAATGTTTCGAGGGACGAAGGACCTCATCATTTAACACTTTTCATGTTGCCTTGTTCTTAATCCGAAGCATTTGAGAACAAGTCCCCAACATTGGCGCCCACCTCCGGTGAACTCACTTCCATTTCGAGTTTTTCGAACACCTTCGGAAGCTATAGACCCTCGCTATGGCGCAGAAGAAAGCTTCAGCGACTGGGGCTGCAGCACTGCAACCGCTGGACCCCAACCAGGAGACCGTCTCTCTTCGGGAGGCCCGAAGCCAGAAGAGGAAGGCCGTCAGCCCGACGCTTCAGGAGGATGAACTAGACCAAGAGATCAGGGATATGGAGATGCTTCATCAACAGGTGCAGAGGAAAAAAGAAAAGATGGCCAGGCTAGCTGAGCTGCAAAGGCAGATAGACGAAGCTTCTGAAGAAGTCCGTCATCTTACCCACGATGAGCAGAACCGAAGGCCTCAACAAAAAGACCTTCGTCAGGAGGGCTTCTTCAACGAAGATGACTGGTATGACAATTTCCATCATGGAAATTTTGTTTTCGATGATGCTTCTCCTCTGTCCGCTGAGCTGCAGGCTACACCTTGGCCTCCGTCCTATAAGCCACCCCAGCTTCCCATGTTTGATGGCCATTCAGACCCGAAGCAGTTCTTGATGAGTTACAAAGCAACAGTGTCTTCGTATGGTGGCAATGCTGCAGTCATGGCAAAGTCTTTCGTTATGGCCGTCAGGAATGTTGCTCAGACCTGGTATTCCTCCCTTCGACCAGGAACGATCACTTCATGGCAGAAGCTGAAGGATATGTTGTTAACCAGCTTTCAAGGATTTCAGACGAAGCCGATCACTGCTCAAGCCTTGTTCCAGTGCACTCAGGATCATGAAGAATACCTTCAGGCGTATGTCAGAAGGTTCTTGCGTTTGAGGGCGCAAGCACCAACGGTGCCCAATGAAATTGTCATCGAAGCCATGATCAAGGGGCTTCGTCCTGGACCTGCAGCTCAATACTTTGCTAGGAAGCCTCCTCAGACTCTGGAGAAGCTGCTCCAAAAGATGGACGAGTACATTCGTGCCGACAATGACTTTCTCCAAAGAAGGGAGGAGGCCTTCAGATTTTCTGAAATGACCAGGGGCTTCGGAGGAAGATTTTATCCGAGGCATGTCAGGTCCATCCACAACTCCACTCAAAATGATGATAAGGGGAGTCAGCAGAACAGACCGCAGAGCTCCTCACAGGCTTCGGGGCAACAGCAAACTTTCTTCCGGCCACCAGCTCCAAGAGGCAGAGGCGCCAGGGGCTTCGGCGGAAGATTTGGAGATCAACCAAGGAGGGTATTTTGCTTATTCTGTGGTGAAAACAAGGGCCATACCACCAGGATGTGCCATGTTACCATCCAGAAACAAAAGGAGCTAGCAGAAGCTGTAGCGCAACAGGGCCAGCCGAAGCAGGTCATGCATACTGCTTCGTACCATCAGCCTTACATCCCGGAATACGTGGGCAACCACCCTGCAGTTTCCGTAGCTTCGGCGAGTCAACCTCAAGCTTCATGGCAACAGCCCCCGCCCCCACCTCCGCGGAGGAGGGTGTTTGTGCTGCAAGGGAAACTCTTTTGGCAGCAACAAGGCCAACAGCCAGAAGGGAGCCAATATGTTCCGCACCAAAGGGATCTCCGAGAGCAATCTGAAGCTCGCACAGTCAATAGTACTGTGCCAGAGTCGAAGCACATTTATTGATAAATATCCTACTTTGATAGCAGTCTTTTCCGTTTAGTTCTATTTTCTGTGTAATAAAGAACATTTCAGTTTTCATGTAATAGTTTCGTGGTTGGTTATCAGGAAAATCTATCTTCTCCACAGGCTTAAGTTGCTGAAGCTTAAAAATTTGCGGTAACAAGGAGGACCCTCGAATTATTAAAAATCCTTCGAAGCAACAAAAAGTCGTTCTAAGGAACGCAGAGTAAGTTGCCGAAGTTACAAAAAGCCGTTCCAAAGGGAGCGCAGTGTAAGTTTTTTGCTCCAAAGACGTTCCTAAGGGAATGCAGAGCATACAGCGAAAAGTCAACGCTGATACCGCCTAAGTAAAAGGCGAAGAAGCTCCAAAGACGTTCCTAAGGGAATGCAGAGCTTATAGCGAAAAGTCAACGCTGATACCGCCTAAGTAAAAGGCGAATAAGCTCCAAAGACGTTCCTAAGGGAATGCAGAGCTTACAAATATATTTTGTGTGTATCTTCGGAACAAACGTCATTTGCATAACATAACATCATCACATCATTTTGCATAGCATAAGCATCATACATCATGTTGCATATGGCAAAAGAAGGGGACACAGTATCAATCTTCGAAAGGACGCTTTGAGAAAGCGAAAATTGTGTAAAGTCACGAGGGAATACAATGATAATCTTCGGAATACAGCTTCGGAGAATGTTTTCACAAAGCATGGACGTGCTTCATCAGAGTAATATCGAAATTGCACAGCTTCGGAGAATGTATTCTTCACGAAGCATGAAAAGAAGGGAAGGTGTTTTTTCGCCGAAGGCTCAAAAATGGTATGTATGTAGAATTTCATGCATCGTAAAGAATTGAATAATGAAAAGAGACTTGTATATTACATTCAAATGTACAAAATATTACATAGATCACACTTCAAATGTTTTTTCTAATAACACCTAGTCTTCTCTTAATACTACTTCGGCAGCCTCATTTAGAAGTTGTTCAACAACTTTATCCATGATAGCTTCGGCCATTTGTTTGATTTCATCATCCTCTTTTGTGTGAGGGTCAACAGACGATCCAGCAGGTTCTGAGGGAAGAGAATATTTTTGCATTACTATTACAAACCGCGGGCAAAGTTTGAAATAAAAATTACAACACAATAAGAGCGACTAATTAATACCTATTTGCCCTTCGGCAACTTCTGTCACTTTCCTAGCATCATGGATGCCTTTTTCACTCTTTTGAATAATTTCTTGCGCCATTTCTCGGCCGCCGTTGTCCCAGATATCAGTAAAGAATTTGCCACCAACCATGCTTGCTTCGGCCGAGGGGTCTTTGATGTCTTCGGAGGATAAGGCAGCTTCAGACTGAGCTAAAGATTTTACATGTTCACAACCTTTCTTCTCCAAGACAGTAGCAACTCCCCTGGCGCCCGAAAAAGCGCAGATGTCACCGCGGCTACTCAGGATTTCCTCGAAGGCCTCTGCTTCGTGACTGATCCATTCTATTGGACCTTCGGGATTGCCTCTTGAGAAATTCTCTTCACTGGAAAATGTGCCCACGCTGGCGAAGCTGGTTTTAATTTTCTTTACGCATTCCATGGATTTTTCGAAGCATTTTTTCTTAGAAGACCGAAGCTCTTCCACGGTTGCTTCCAAATGATCAGCCCATTGGTCGCTGCATTCCCGTCTTGTTTCTTCAAGTATGCGTTCTTCTTTCGCCCGGGCCAATTGCTTCTGAAGATCTTTAATTTCGCGTCTCTGAGCTTCGGCCTGAACCTTTGCAGCAGCTTCGTCCTTTTTTATTTTGTCTACTAATGTAAGCAGAATTTTATCTTTTTCTAGAGCTTCGTTTCTCAGTTTAATAACTTCTGAGCGTAAATTGTTGAACGCAATTTCATAGCTCTCATCTTCGGCACTCTTTTGTGCTCTTAATGCGTTGCTTAGGATTAAGCCCTATACGAAAAAGAATCCATATAAGAATAAAAGAATGAATTATGTATTAAAATTTTTTTTCAAACGTCTAATTACCATACCTTTAGGCTATTGTACGCAAGACTGTCCGCGAGATCCTCCTTTGTCATAGCACATAATCCAGCTTCGAGCTTCGGGAACCCCATACTTCTAGCCATCTCTCAGCAGACAGATAGTTCTTTATTATCAGGAAGGCAGTACAGGAAGTCATCTTCATTTGTCCCATTAAACACTACTGCCCCCTTCGGATATTTTAGCTCTCTGGCATAGTAGTTGGCTTCGTAAGTCTCTTCTTCAGATAATTTCTTCCCCGAAGCATGTCGTACGATGTAATCGCATATGCTGGAAGGAGCTTCGGGGGCGGCAGTGTCAATTTCTTCAACCAAATTTGGTTCTGATATTTTTGTTTCCAAAGATTGTTCCTTGGTGGGCTCTGAAGGCCCAGCTTCAGCTTCAGGTTGTTGCTTCGAAGCTTCAGCAACTACAGCTTCGGTAGACACTTCAGCAACTTCAATAGTCTTCTTTGGAGTTGTGCTTGAAGACTTAATTGTCTCCAAAACATCTAGCACGTTCACCATTCTTTTTCTTTTCGGGGTCACCGACGGGCCCTTTTGATTTTTTATTGTTTCGACATTTGCTGGAGGACTTAAGATTTCTGATATTTTTGGCTCTTCAATCTTCGGTTTCTCTGCTTTTTCTGCTGAAGGCGCTTCAGTCTTTTCTTCCATCTTCGGCACTGGAGCTGGTTCTATAGCTTCAGAGGCCAAAGAGACTTCACCAATAAATTCTGGCACTGTGGCCGGCTCAATAAAACGCGCTCGGTGAGTGAGCACCTTTATCTTTTTCCTTTGCGGCGCTGGCTCGCTAGTGGCACTCGTGGTAGCTTCTGTCGCAGGAGAAGTATTTTTTCTTTTGCGACCCGACACCGGATAGCGATAGTCAGGGTAGACAAACCCGACTGCGTCAAATACCCGGTTGAGCCTTTTCTTCTTTCGGCCCCCGAAGGCTGCTGATAACGCAGTGTTCTCGGCCTTCGAGTACACCCCAAGCAGTTCGTCACTTAATGTTTCAATGTTTTTCAACCAGTCGTCATCAGGTTCAACAAATTTATCCCCGTATTTGAATGTGTATTTCAGTCTGACCAGTCCGCCTTCGTCGGACTCTTTGATGGTCTCCTTCGGCATTTCCCACTTTCCTGCAAGTGGCCACACCCTGAAGGCAATATGTTCTTGAATCAAGTCCCTTGTCCCAATAAAAGAGCAGACTACGCCGAAGGCTCTTTGGCATTCCTCGGCTGCTTCATCCATTTCAACCTTCGGCCTTCGAAGTCCGAAGCGTTGCCAGATGGGGCGCATAATGATACTCTTCACATCTTCTTGCGCTGTTAAGTCATTCTTTACATAGAACCATTCAGTCATCCAGGCTCCGGGCCACCTCTTCCGAAAGGTCGGCACAGGGCGGCTTGACCCGGAGCGGGCACCGAAGCTGTAACACCCAAAGTTGTTGTGATATTGTTCTTTCCCCCAGGGCTTCGTCTCATATAACAACTCATGAATGTTGCAAAAGCTTTTAGCATTTGGTTCTAAACCTTGGCTTCTCGTAGCCCAGACAAACATCCCCATTCTTATGATAGCTTCGGGAGTAATTTGATGAAGGTAGACTTGAAATGTCTTCAGGACTTCAACAACAAAGTTGCTTAGGGGGAATCGAAGCCCAGCCTTGAGAAAGCTTCGGAAGATTACGACTTCATCTTCTTCGGGGGTGGGAGAAGTCTTTTCTCCAGCATCAACCCTCACAATAGATATATCTCGAAAATACCTCCCCCTCATATTATCAATATGATTCTGCTTAATAGTGGTTTTCCCGAAAACCGTGTGACTTGGCCGCCAAGGTCGATCTTCGGACTCTTCCCCACCACTTTCTACATCATAACTGTCGCTGTCACCAGTATCTTCGGACAAACCTTAAAGAATCTCCTTGGTGATTTTCTCCGTATTGGTCTCCGCCATCGCTATAAGGAACCCCAAGTTCTTCTCTTCGTCGAGACTTAGCTTCGTCTCAGCAGGGATCTTCTTACCTTCAGACATCTTCGGAAACGCTAAAAAACTGTTTTCAAGGCCGAAGCTTCAAAATCAAAAAGATCAGCAAATCTTAGTGCACAAGAGCTAAAAATTTAGTGGGCCGAAGCAGATGGCAAGTGTGCGTACCAAATAAGTTTGCGGTATGATCTTATTTATACCCCCAGGGCGTTGAAAATTGAAAGACCCCGCTTGTCAGTGAATGTTGCTATTCTAGCAAAGGGAAGGTGTTTTTTCGGACCTTCGGCTCAAGGCCTTCGTCCATATCGCAATCTGAATTTATCATTAACAAATTAATATTGCGAGGGGCTACTGTTGGGGGCCTTCGTCCTCCGAAGGTCCTCAAAAACATGATTTGACAATGTTTTCCAAGTGGATTATGTGAACAGGTATCTTCGGACTCAGAATTATGAACATGAAGTACGGTCAGGACGAAGCCTGAACCAGACGAAGGGGGATTAAAATGGAGGACGGGCTGATTACCAAGCTCCACGAAGGATGGTGCACAGCCGAAGCTGTGCGCAGGGAAGCTTCGTCGCGATAGCAGAGAGGGGAACCGACTTAAAGATGAAAAGACTACTTGGGCCTTGACAGATTTCCATAAGTCATTGGCAAATGTAATGGACATGAATGTAATTTTACGTGGGCTGCGTCCTGCGTCTATAAATAGATGAACAGTACTCCCGTACTGTTCACGCTGATCTGGCATTTACTTTTGCGTCATCCGTGTACTTTTGTCTTTCTGCAACCCGAAGGTACACTTGTCATTTGAAGTCATTTCTATTGATATACGATAATAAAAGAGAAATGACATGATAATAAAGTTTAAATGTTTATATTACTTTTAATGTTACTCATAAGTCCTTCGTCATAATTTATCGCACTTACGAAGGTATATTATTTGTGACCTTCGTCCGGAGTACATTATATCCTGAAGGGAAATAATGTTTCGAGGGACGAAGGACCTCATCATTTAACACTTTTCATGTTGCCTTGTTCTTAATCCGAAGCATTTGAGAACAAGTCCCCAACAATATGAAACTTTGGGGTGCTTGAGAGAGTTAATTCAATTCTTATTAACTCAAGCTGTCAATCTTCAATGATCTATATATCCAAGATTGACCCAAAGTTATTTCAAATTGTTATGTCTAAAACTCATATCATCTCGGGGAAGATATTGATGTTGTAGGAAATTAAGAATTATTCTGTGCAGAAAGATCAAGGCCTACAACATGGAGGAAAGCCAAAGGATGGTAACATTTATGCTTTTAAGTGCAAGTATCTTAAATTATCATTTCTCATGTGTCTTGTGTAGTCACATAGAAAAAGGAAGCACTTCAAATGTTTTCAAATTATGTCACCATTCTTTGAAGAAATTCCTCTCATATGGTAGATTGCATATTCATCATTTCTATTCTATGGCAATCTACATGCTTTAAATTATTGTAAGTACCTCATGGCATGTTTTACACTAATTATCTTATTATTGCCATGATTCTAGATATAGAGAGATATTCCAAGTTCTTAAAAGAATAAGGTGTCATGTAAGGAATTCAAATCCTTAGGACACTTATAAAAGGAAAATTCTCTCTATAACTAGAATAGTGAGACTAATGCTTTTATCTAAGTAACCCAAGTAGTCTCACTTGTAGAGAATAAGTTTCTCTTTGGAGATGCGTAATTTAACATGAAAAGAAAAATCAATCCAATGATTTATGTTGTTGTGCTTCTTGCTTAAACTGGATATGATTCTTCTACACTCATCGCTCTCCTTGTTATGAATTAGATTTATTTCCATAATATTAAGGAATTAACTATGCTTGTTTTATAAGTTAAAACTGAGCATACATCTTGGAATAATCTAGTTCATATTATAAAGTTTCCATGCTTTAGTAATCCTCTTTTTCATTCCTTTTCAAAAATGATTACAAAAAGGGAAACTAGTGCTTGTGTTACTAATGACATATCACTTGAGCTTACTTATGAAAATCGACAAGAAAGTAAGTGCAAGCCACAAGCCTCAAGGGTTGCTCTTCACCCAAAGGAAGAAAGGTAAAAGCAAAGGTATGGGAACTCATCTTCTTAATCAAATATAGTTCCCATCAATGATTATTTACTCTAAATTATCATATTCTACCTATGTGAAGAATATATTCTTTGTTGAACTTAAATCAGCTAGATGTGCATTCAATCTCGTTCTCATAAATGCACTTGTCCATTAGAATCTAATTCATGCCTTTGCTATATCTGTTCTCATATTGATATGCTTCTAAGTAATGATTAATAAATTCAATATGAAGAAGTAAATTTCCTATGATTGATCAAAATGTTTAAAAGGTGCATATTCCTTTTTCCTAAAGATGTGCACTAATGTTAAGGATTTTACTTCATGTCTGTATGACTTGTGGATGATAAATTGCTTATATTTCCTATCTAAAGAAATCATCCTTCATCATATACTCCCTTGTGCTATTAACATCTCTCTTGAGTATTTTCAATAAGTTGGGAAGGAAAAAGAGACAACTACAAAGGGAGGACACTCAAATGAAAGAGGAAGACATCAAGAACAACAACACCTACTTGGACAATAAGATCTTCAAAACAATCAATGATGTGGTTGTAAGCATTCTAAATCCTTTTCATTATGAGAATACCAGGCTTAAGTTGTTTATTGCAAATATTATAAGCCTTGATCAAGATGTATAATGCTTCTCCCTATTTGTCTTTAAAAGTGAATGTATCTATCCAACCCATTCAAATTCTTGATGCATATCTTTAGGGGGAGCCTATTTCTATATCTTGATTATGTTGAGACTATCATTTTATCTTAGTAATCTCATATAGTCTCTTGCATGAGAATAAGATTCTCATGAAGTATGCTACTACATATCAATCCAACTTGTTAAAATAATGTCACTTTTATAAAGGATTGTAACTTTCACTACTAAAGTAGCATATTTACTAGATTCTCCTATTTTAAGCTTATCTAATGCATATGTTGTTCTTTTGATCACATCTGTCATGTGTTTGGTCATTGAATAACTTCAATTAACACTTATGTTTCTTAGTGCCGCATATACTATCAATCGATATCTCTCTTGATATGCACTAAGTTAAAAGGAGAATTCATGATACATTTATGCAATTTGTGACCCATTTGATATATGCTAACAATGACTTGGAGAAGGATCACTAGTTGTAAAACTCTCTCTTGTGCAAAATATTTCCATACATTGTCTTGAATATAGGTCTTAAGCAACTAAGACTAAGGACAAAGCACAATAAAGAGAGCGTCTCTATGCGAAGGTACAAAAGGGTAAAACTACTTCCTTTCATTTAAACATGTACCTAGATCTTCCTTTTCTATACTTTCTTTGCATATCTTGTATAAAAGGAAGAGAAAGCATGTCCATACATTATCCCTGCTTCATACCTAGTTTAATCTCTCAAAAATTTCATTTCTGCATTAATGCATATTTGTTAAAACTAGGTGAAGTAATTTTATTGTCAAAGAGCTTAAAGCTTAACCTTGTAACGAGGATAAGCTACCTTTGTTCCAAAGGTGGATAGTCCTTTAGACTCTTTGAAATCCTTAAGGGTAAATGCTTAAGATGTTTATAACATGCTTTCATAAGTGCATAAACGGTCATGAGCATCACACTTATATTATGATATAATGCACTTCACATTCTCTATGATATAGATATGTTCTCATTAACCTAATTATGTGCAATTTGCATTTAAGGCAAAAATATGTGTTCCTCTCAATGCACATATTTACGGGGAGCAATCTATATTATATAGAACTATGATTATGCTTAATTTATATATCTTTTGATCATATCTCTTTTATGTCTATGACTAATGTGTTTTCAAGTGTATTCTCATGCTTAGTCATAGAATTGAAAGGGAACTGGAGTATTCCGCAAAGACGACGCTTCCACTTAACTCCATTGTATTATCTACTCTTTGCCGGTATTCCGCCATCTCTCCATTGGTATAATATTTCACTCATATATTGTTTGCCAAAGTGGGAGAGAAGTTACTAAGGGCTTATATTTCACTCACAAGTATCCGTTTTTGGCGATTCATGCCAAAGGGGAGAAAGTATTAGCCCAAAGCAAAAGGAGGACCACACCACCGACGAATTTAAAAAAAATGAAGTTTTCAAATTGGTATATCTTAATGTATTTTCAAAAGGGGGAGAAAATTCTAGTATCTTCAAAAATTTGTAAAACCCTCTTGAACACTAAGAGGAGAATTTCATTGAGGGGGAGTTTTGTTTAAGTCAAAGGAAAAGCATTTGAAACAGGGGGAGAAAATTTCAAAATCTTGAAAATGCTTCTTTCAATCTTAATCATATACCTTTGACTATTTGCAAAAAGACTTTGAAAAGGATTTACAATAGAATTTGCAAAAACAAAACTAGTGGTGCAAGCGTGGTCCAAAATTTTAATATGAAGAAAACAATCCATGCATATCTAGTAGAAATAATATATTGGTTTAATTCCAAAGTAACCTTTGCACTTACCTTATGCAAACTAGTTCAATTCTGCATGATATATTTGCTTTGGTTTGTGTTGGCATCAATCACCAAAAAGGGGGAGATTGAAAGGGAAATAGGCTTTAAACCTTTTCCTAAATGATTTTGGTGGTTGAAATGCCCAACACAAATAAATTGGACTAACTAGTTTGCTCTAGAGTATATGTTCTACAGGTGCCAAAGGTTCAACTCAAACCAATACAAAGATTAAAAAGGGCTCAAATAGAAAGGAGCAAAGGAAACCAAAGTGCTCCCTGGTCTGGCGCACCGGACTGTCCGGTGTGCCACCAGACAATGTCCGGTGCACCAGGGACTGTACACTCCGAACTCTGCAGCTTCAGGTTTCTAAGGCGCAGCTCCGCTATAATTCACCGGACTGTCCAGCGCCCCACCGGACTGTCCGGTGTGCCAGCGGGGCAACGGCTATCTGCGCGCAACGGTCGACTCTGCAAAGTGAACAATGCAGCGCAGATGTCAGAGCAGAAGGTCAGAGGGGCATTAGACTGTCCGGTGCCGCATGAGGACAAAGCCTCCAACGGTCGACCAGCTCCAAGCCCTAACGGCAGGATGACGTGGTGGCGCACCGGACGCTGTCCGGTGGCGCACCGGACTGTCCGGTGCGCCCATCGCCAGCAGCCTTCTCCAATGGCTACAATTTGGTTGGTGGCTATAAATACCACCCCAACCGGCCACTTCAAGGGGGGAGCCCAAGCAACATTCCAAGTCATATAGTTGACATATTCAAGCCCTCCCAACCACCTCTATTCATTGATCCATCCTATACACGAGATTTAGACCACTACAACCAACACAAGTGCCACAAAAGAGAGAGCAAGCAAGAGAGAGCTACTCGTTTGAGTTTAGCACTAGTGCCTTGTGAGATTCATTGAGAGAAATTGTGTGCTACATCTTGTGTTCATTTGTGCGTGGAGTTTTGACTTCCATTGAACTTCCTCCAAAGTTTTGGAGGCTTGTAAAGCTAGCAAGAGACACCAAAGAGTGTGGTGATCCTTGAGGGGTCTTAAGTGATCCTTGAGAATAAGAAGAGCTCGCCGGTCTTTGGTGATCGGTGGAGAGAGGGAAAGGGTTGAAAAAGACCCGTCCTTAGTGGACTCCTCAGCGGGGACTAGGCCTTCGAGGACCGAACCTCGGTAAAACAAATCACCTGTGTCTCTTGTGTTCATTTCTTGTGATTTGTTTGCTTTCCCTCATACTAAGTTTTTCTTGCACTATGCTTTGCTAACATTATTTGGTATTGCTTCAAATTAAATTCTCATTTAGTGAAGCAACACCTTGCAATAAAGAACTTGTGTTATTGCTCTTCTTATCTAAGCCCTCTTGCTTTATTCTCATAGACCTATTAGTTGTATTGATTTATCAATTCTGCATTATTTGAAAGCAATACTCTTTATAAGCAAAGGACTTAGTTTTTATACTCTGATAATTGTGTATCTTGTTCTAACCACTAATCAAGGGATCTAGTTGGGGTGTAAAGTTATAATTTTCAGGTTTCGCCTATCCACCCCCCTCTAGGCGACTTTCAGTGGCCCATCACCACCCGGCTGCTACCTCTAAAACGCCGACGTGATCTAGCATGATTCGGATATTACCTCTAAAGGCACCGACAGTAACTCAGCCATTTCTCTCTACTTAAACGCAGGCAGAATTAAATACGACCCAACAATAACAAGTCGTTACTCAAGCATTACGTCTAAGCGGCTGCGTCGGGCATAAGTACAAGCTGTTGATCGACTATAAAGGAACATCAGAAAGGCAAAAGATATGCATAGAGCTGGCATTCTTCATTATATAAAGGGGAAGTTCTTTCAATAATTCAAAGATCGACTCATTATGAGCCGACCTTCCTCCCATTTCTCGACACATTACATTACTACATTACACTACTACACTACTTACACTACACTATACTACTAACTACTACTACATTATTCCACTAATACTAATACTATTTCTACCACTACTTATCTATACTAATATTTTAAGCCAGTGGCGCTTTGTCACTGGCCCTGCTGCTGCCTTCGCCGCCCTTGCCGCTGTTGCCATCGCCCTTGCTGTCGCCCTTGCCGCCGTCGCCATTGCTATCACCGTCGCCGCCGCCTCCATCGTCGCCGTCGCCCTCGTCGTTGCCGTCACCGCCGCTCCCCTCCTCGGACGAGTCAGAGGAATTCTCCTCGTCCGAGGAGACCTCCGACTCATCCGAGCCCTCGAGCCCGGAGCGCTCGATGGCCCAGATGTATGTCCACACCTCAGCGGCAATCCCCTGGGAATCGTCCGAGTCATCAGACGATGCTGGGGGAGAGGTGTAGACCGGCGACCCCTCGGACTCGGAATCACCGAAGTCCTCCGAGGGAGGGGTCGGCTCGTGCTTCCGCTTGTCGCCGGAATGGTGTGACGAACTTTTGCCCTTCTTGCTCTTGACCATGGTGGAATAGAAGAGAAGAGAAAAGAGGAGAGTAAGCAACAAGCGGCAGAGAGATGTGTGAAGACGCCAGAGAAGCAAGTGCTCTATTTATAGAGGAAGAAGGCAACCACTCATCTCCTACCACAACCACTGAACTGTCGCAAGTATTCAATAAACATTTCAAATCGTCTGGAAACAAGTCAGGTGGCTAACGCCGTTTCACGTAACACAACACCCATTGGGACTCAAGTCAACTGCATGGATGATATGATTACACCCGCGGTCATGTCAAGTTACTACTCAGGGACAGTACACGCAATGAATGTATCAAGACAAAAAGAATATATCGATGGAGATCGGAGGAAAGCCAAAAATAGCTGATGAAGTACAAGTCTAATAAACAGGAGCATTGAAGCACGAAGCAAAAGGAAGACCAGCCATGGGCCATCTATCGGATGTCCAATCTATCGCAGATCAAATAAATTTCAAACCTAACAGGACATGGGTAGACCGCGTTGTTGATCTCAAAGGCAAAACCGTACGCTGATTTCTAAAGCATAAAGTTGATGATATCATGCTGAATTCTAAGGCATTCGGCGAGGATAAAATGCGGATTTCTAAAGCATAAGATGGAGACCTTTGAGGGGATTATTTTCAGTAATCCACTCAAAGCTCGGGGGCTACACCCATTAGGTGCACCTCCGGTGCACCCAATGAATCGTTAACTCCAAAAGACAAAATGCTGATCTCTAAAGCACGAACTAACGTTAAAATGCTGATTTCTAAAGCATGAGATAAAGATGAAAATGATTTCTGAAAAAGCTTGAGATGAAGACCTTCGAGCGGTTTATTTTTAGTAATCCATTCGAAGCTCGGGGGCTACACCCATTGGGTGCACCCATTGAATCCTGAACCCCTGAGAGCAGAATGTTGATCTCCAAGGCACAGGCCCAAGACAAAGCATCAATTCCTGAAGAATAAAGCGAAGACTGATGAATAAAGACAGTAGAGGATAATAGAAGATCGTTTTTACCAAGTTACTCAGGGTTCAGAAGCAACAACTCGATAGGCCCATTTTCAAGGCATTCCTTATCAAAATCAAAAACAGTAAGCTGGACCTAGAATCTTTGGGTCGATTACTTCAAAATCAACTCAAAGATTAGGGGCTTGTGGGGGACAGATATCTCCCGGGTCCACTAGAAGGCTAGAAGACCTCGCGAAAGGCCTTGGGCCCGATGTTTCGCAAGGCCATCCCTTCGTGGTCCTAAGGAGGAGCGCCTGGCAAAGTGGATCAACACAAGATCAGATCAACTCAAGCCCAGACGACCCAACAGATTTGAGTGGCATCCACAGCAGTAGCCCGACTCTCCCGCGCTGCGTTCTCAGGCGTCGGAACTAAAATGCGATAAGTCGGCAGAATCATAGGAAGATAGGCTCAGTCGGTTTGCTATTACTTAGGTATACGTTGATATCATATCCACATGTAACGCCCCACGGTCAAGTATATAAGGCCTAGGGAGCATCCCCTCAAAATGATCTCATTCATTAGCCACCCACTTAGCTCTCTAGCATCCCTCATACTAGAGAATTCCTCTGTAACCCATCCCATAAAAGATCCCCACTAGGATGTAGGGTGTTAAGCGTCTCAAAGCGGCCCGAACCTGTGCAAAATTGTCTGCTGTCTCTCGTGCATCTAGCACGAACCATCGAGCTACAGTCGGTTACACCGTCCTACTCCAAAAAGCACATCGAGGGGCAACCCCAGGTGCGCGGTCGGACCCAAAACACCGACACCGGGTTCGCATGGTTTCCCTGTCGAATTCTTTCAAGTTTTTTCGTCCTTCATAAAAGATGATTTGATAGCATTATTTTAGGACTCCCATAGAGGAAATCTACCTCTATAGCTTGAATTTTAGCATGATCAATCTTTTACCAAAGTGTAAAGAGGCAACTACTATTCAGCAATACATACCCATATGTTTGCTTAATGTAAGTTTTAAGATCTTTACTAAAATGTTAACAAATAGGATACCCGTAGTTGCAGGAAATACAATTAGCCCTACTCAAACAATGTTCATTCAGGGTAGGAATACATGGAGGGAGTGGTGGTTTTACATGAAACTTTACGTGAAATGCATAGAAAGAAGAAGAGTGGGGTGATTTTCAAGATTAATCTTGAAAAGGCGTATGATAAAGTCAAATGGTCTTCTGTTCAACAAACATTACGTATGAAAGGATTTTATAGTACATGGTGTTCATGGATAAATTCCATTATGACTGGGGGAACATGTGGGTATTAATGTGAATGTAAGACCGACTTGAATTTTCAAACAAAAAGGGCTTACGACAAGGGGATCCACTTTCACCAATTCTTTTTAATATTATGGTGGATATGTTACTGATTCTGATTAATAGAGCAAAGTTGGAAGGTCAAGTGGAAGGCTTAGTGTTTCATCTTGTACAGGATGGTCTATCAATCCTTTAGTACGCAGATGATACTTTGCTCTTTCTTGATCATGACTTAGTAAAGGCCAAAAATATTAAGTTGATCATGCTGGCTTTCAAGCAAGTTTTAGATCTTAACATTAACTATAAAAAAGTAAGTTATATTGTTTTGGACAAGCTGCTGAAGCAGATGATCTTTATCAGTCTCTCTTTCATTGTAGAAAAGGAATATTTCCTTTTAAGTACCTGGTATCCCAATGCACTATCGTAAGCTGAGTAATGGTGATTGGAAGGTTATAGAGGAGAAATTTGAAAAACAACGTGCGGTTGGAAAGGCAAGCTTATGTCTAGGTGGTAGTTTGGTTCTTATAAATTCAGTTCTCTCTAGCCTAGCGATGTTTATGATGTCCTTTTTTGAAATTGCTAGAGGGGTTTTAGAGAGGTTGGATTACTTTCGTTCTAGGTTCTTTTGGCAGAGATGATCATAAGAATAGTACTCACTGACCAGATGTGATGTGGTTTGTCAACCCAAAGATCAAGGGGTTTAGGTATTAAGAATCTGGTTATCCAAAATAAGTGTCTGCTAAGCATGTGGCACTATAAGTAAGCAAATGAGGATGATTTGTGGCAACAAGTTATCCACAATAAATATATTAGGAGATCCACCTTGTCAAAGGTTGAGTACTAGCCGGGGGATTCACATTTTTGGGCTGGTCTTATGAAAGTTAAGGAAACTTTTTGAGTTTTTGTTCCTTTGTTCTTAAAAATGGAGGAAAAATTAGGTTCGAGGAAAATAAATGATTAGGCAACCAATCTTTCATGACCAACATGCATCCCTTTACCAAATTGTCAGAAATAAGAGCACCACAGTCGCGATGGTTATGCAGAGTGTACCACTAAACGTCTCTTTACGTAGGGCTTTGGTTGGACTGATTTTGGGGTTATGGCATAATCTAGTCACTCGAATTTTGAATGTGAATCTAAGTATAGAGAGAGATTCTTCTAGGTGAAATTTGACCACATCTGGTCTATTTTTAGTTAAGTCGATGTATGATACTTTAATCAATAATGGTTTAGTGTTTCATCATAAATTAATTTGGAAACTAAGATTACCGCTTAAGATTAAGATCTTCTTGTTGTATCTTTTAAAAGGTGTGGTTTTAACAAAGATAACTTAATTAGACGCAACTGACAAGGTAATAAAAATGTGGTTTCTGCAGCAAAGACGAAACCACACAACACTTATTTATCAATTGTCATTTTGCTTTGCATATGTGGCGGTTGTTGCCAGTCTGTTTTGGTTTGCAACGACCAACATCAGTAAGACATGTTTTCGGTAGTTGGTTAAGGGCTATAGACTAAAATACTAAGTGTCTCGTTATTACAGGTGTCTCAACTCTTTACTGAACTATTTGGATAAGTAGGAATGACTTGATATTTGATAAAGTTCCTGAAAGTCGCCTAGAGGGGGGGTGGATAGGCGAAACCTAAAATTTATAAACTTAAGCACACACTACAAGCGGGGGTTAGCGTTAGAATTAAAGTCAAGTCTAAAAGAGAGGGAAAACAAATCGACCAAGAAATAAAGCGAGTGAACACGATGATTTGTTTTACCGAGGTTCGGTTCTAAAGAACCTAGTCCCCATTGAGGTGGTCACAAAGACCGGGTCTCTTTCAACCCTTTTCCTCTCTCAAACGGTCACTTAGACCGAGTGAGCCTTCTCCTTAATCAAATGGGTCACTTAGACCCCGCAAGGACAACCACACACTTAGGTGTCTCTTGCTTTGATTACAAGTTGCTTGAGAACAAGAAAGAGAAAGAAAGAAGGCAATCCAAGAGGCAAGAGCTCAAATGAACACAAAATTTCTCTCTCGCAAGTCACTAAGTATTTGAGATGGATTTAGGACTTGGAGAGGCTTTGATATTTTGAATTATGTCTTGGAGTGAATGCTAGAGCTCTTGTAATGAATGTGATGCTCAGAAATCTTGGATGCATGGAGTGGTGGTGGTTGGGGGGTATTTATAGCCCTCAACCACCACAAAGCTGTTGGGGATGGCTGCTGTCGAAGGGCGCACCGGACAGTCCGGTGCACCACCGGACATGCACTATAGGCGGTCCGGTGCGTCGCCACATCACCCAACCGTTAGAGTTCGGGAGCAGTCAACCGTTGGCGCAGTTGACTTCATGTGGCACCGGACAGTCCGGTGTCGCACCGGACAGGTCCTGTTCACTGTCCGGTGCGCCTCTGACTTTGCGCTCTGACTCTGCGCGCACTGTTCTTCAATGTTCATCTGAGTCAGCGGCTTTTGCAGTCGACCGTTGCATGAGTTAGCCGTTGTTCCGCTGGCACACCAGACAGTCCGGTGAATTATAGCGGAGTGCGCCCGAAGAAACCCGAGAGCGGCTGGTTCAGCCCTGTATGGTCCTGGTGCACCGGAAACTGTCCGGTGGCACACCGGACAGTCCGGTGCGCAAGACCAGAGCACACTTGGTTTCTTTTGCTCCTTTGAATTTGATCCCTAACTTGAATATTTATTGGTTTGTGTTGAACCTTTATGCACATGTAGAACATGTATTTTAGAGCAAACTAGTTAGTCCATATATTTGTATTGGGCATTCAACCACCAAAACTAATTATAGGAAAAAGGTTAACCCTATTTCCCTTTCAATCTCCCCCTTTTTGGTGATTGATGCCAACACAAACCAAAGCAAATATATAAAGTGCAGAAATGAACTAGTTTTCATATGGTAAGTGCATAGGTTACTTGGAATTAAACCAATTGAAAGTCTTATTGCATGTGAATAAGAGTGAATGGATTGCTTTCTTTTTGATTAACATTTTGGACCACATTTGCACCACTTTGTTTTGTTTTTGTAAATCCGTTTGGAAAATATTTTGCAAATAGTCAAAGATATATGAATATGATTAAGAGAAGCATTTTCAAGATTTGAAATTTCTCCCCCTGTTTCAAATGCTTTTCCTTTGACTAAATAAAAGCTCCCCCTGAATGAAATTCTCCTCTTAGCTTTCAAGAGGGTTTTTGAATGGATATCAATTTTGAAATCTTATTTTCATAATCATAGATACCAATTGATATCAATTGAAAGACAAACATTTGTGAAAACCAATTAAATCTTTATTTCAAAAATTTTGAAATGGTGGTGCGGTCCTTTTGCTTTGGGCTTAATATTTTCTCCCCCTTTGGCATTAATCGCCAAAAACGGAGAACTTTGGAGCCCTTGTTGTATTTTCTCCCCCAATGATAATAGAAATACGAGTGAAAGATTATACCATTTGGAGAGATGGCAGAATACCGCCAAAGGGTAGATAATACTGTTAGAGTTGAGTGGAAGCATTGTCTTTGCCGAATACTCCATTTCCATTTCAATCTACGACTTAGGATAGAAATACACTTGAAAACACATTAGTCGTAGCCTTGGCACAATAAGAATAAGAAATATGAATATGTACCAAATGAAAAGAGATATGATCAAAGGTATATAAATGAGCTATGTGTGCAATGTTTCAATCAAAATTCCGAGAATCCAGTATATTTAGCTCATTCCTAAGTTTGCTAAAGGTTTTCTCATCTAACGGCTTGGTAAAGATATCGGCTAATTGATCTTTGGTGTTAACATAAGCTATTTCGATACCCCCCCCTTTGTTGGTGATCTCTCAAAAAGTGATACCAAATGTCTATGTGCTTATTGCAGCTATGTTCAACAGGATTATTGAGAGCACCTAGGGGGGGTGAATAGGTGATCCTATAAAATCAAATACTAAATAGCCACAAACTTGATTATAGAAATGTTAGTGCGAGTTAATCTAGTTGTTATGAAGCGATCTCTTGCGAACAAAACAATAACAGAGAAAAGCAACACAAGAGACACGCGATTTTTATCCCGTGGTTCGGCCAAGTAACACTTGCCTACTTCCACGTTGTGGCCTCCCAATGGACGAGGGTTGCACTCAACCCCTTTCAAGTGATCCAATGATCAACTTGAATACCACGGTCTTTTCCTTTTTGAGTATTATTCCCGTTTGCGAGGAATCTCCACAAGTTAGAGCCTCTCGCCCTTACAGTGATGATCACAAAAGAAGCACAGAAGTAAGGGAGGGAAAAGCAACACACACAAGACTCAATCCGCAGCACACACACGCACACAAGTTAGGACTTGAGCTCAAAACACGGCGCAGGGAGTTCACAACTCAAACAGAGCTCAAATCACTAACAAAACAATCCAAATGCGTGGAGGTGGAGTCTAGATGTCTTTAGATGCTTAGAGAATGCTTGGTATACTGCTCCATGTGCCTAGGGGTCCCTTTTATAGCCCTAAGGCAGCTAGGAGCCGTTAGAGATCAACATGGAAGGCAATTCCTGCCTTATGTCGAGTGGCGCACCGGACAGTCCGGTGTGCCACCGGATAGGTCCTATAGCTGTCTAGTGCTCGATTCCCTTCCTTATCCGGCACATCCGACCGTTGGGCCGGCGGTCCCGTTGGCGCACCGGACACTTCCGGTGCACACTGGACAGTCCGGTGCAACCATCCGACCATTGGCTTAGCCACGTGTCACCCGTTGATCGCGCAGGCGACCGTTGGCCGCAGACGGCTCTGACTCACAGACAGTACGGTGCACCACCGAACAGTCTGGTGATTTTTAGCCGTGGCGCTTTTTTGTTTTCTCGAGAGCGACGAGTTCGTCGCTGAAGGACTTGGGCGCGGACGCTGAAGACTCACCGGACAGTTCGGTGCACCACCAAATAGTCCGGTGATTTTTAGCCACTTCGCCGCTGATTCCCAAGAGCGGCCAGTTCACCTTAGAGCCAGCCTGGGGCACCGGACAGTCCGGTGTGCCAGGCTAGTGCTGGTTTTTGCTGCACTGAGCCACATCTTCTCTAACTCTCTTCTTCTTTCCTTGGTACTGTTTCTAGCACTTAGATAAACATGTTAGAATTCAAAAACAATTTACTAAGTCTAGAAACATACCTTGTTCTTTGATGTGCACTTCTCACTCGTTTAGCACATAAGAACTAAATCAATATGTGTTGGGCATCTAATCACCAAAACACTTATAGAAATGGCCCAAGGGCACATTTCCCTTTCATTCTCTCCCTTTTTGGTGATTTATGCCAACACATTAAAAAGCAACAAAAGAAGTGCAGATTTAAGACCAAATTGTTGTTCACTTAGTATTTGGCATATTTGGATCACTCTTTGCCACCACTTGGTTTGTTTTTGCAAATCAAATTCTTTTCCCTATCTCTAAGTCAAACACACTTGTTTGGGCAAATAGAGAGATATTCCTAGAGTAAAATTGATCAAGTGCCAAAACCCCCCTCTTTCCCATAATCAAAGATTCTCCCCCATAAGAGACCAAATTTTGCAATAAGAGTATTTTGGGCAAAATACAAATTCTAACTCCATTATTTTCAAAATTCACAAGTGGTTGGCTGATCAATTTGCTTTGGCCTTAATTTCTCCCCCTTTGGCATCAACCACCAAAACGGGATAACTTTTGGCCTTTGAACCCCATTGCCTCACCAAAATGTCAAATAGGAGCAAAAAGGCAATTGAGGGCATTAGTATGAACTTGGAATTAAATACACTTATACCGGAGTGCAGTGGAAGTCTTCTTGTCCTCCAAGTTCATTTTCTCTTTCAATGGTCCTTCGAGACTACTTCAAGTGTACTCAACCAAACAAGTTAGTCTCAAAGGAGTCAAGTTGTAGCACATCTCCCCCTAAACATGTGCATCATTTGCATATGGACTTGTGAGGTCTGGGGATGACTTGTACAACTTGAGCACCACAAATAAACAATAAATGATGTAAATGCTCAAAGTAACATGATCAAAGGCATGAACCACATGTATGCTATAGATCAATCCAAGTTACACGAATCTACGACATTTAGCTCACTACGCAACCTGGAAAACCTTTTCTCATCTAAAGGCTTGGTGAAGATATCAGCTAACTGGTTCTCGGTGCTAATGTGATACACATCGATATCTCCCTTTTGCTGGTGGTCTCTCAGGAAGTGATGCCAGATGTCTATGTGCTTAGTGCGGCTGTGTTCAACAGGATTATTCGCTAAGCGGATTGCACTCTCATTGTCACATAGGAGTGGGACTTTGCTCAGATTGTAGCCAAAGTCCCGGAGGGTTTGCCTCATCCAAAGTAGTTGCGCACAACACTGTCCTATGGCAACATACTCGGCCTTAGCGGTGGATAGGGCAACGGATGTTTGTTTCTTGGAACTCCAGGACACCAGGGACCTTCCTAGAAATTGGCACGTCCCTGATGTGCTCTTCCTATTGACCTTGCACCCGGCATAGTCGGAGTCTGAGTATCCAATCAAGTCAAAGGTAGCCCGTCAGTTCCCATCGGTGTCTTTGCGGGCTTGGCGTCCTTCATCCCAAACCTCTTGAGAAGATCTTGAGTGTACTTCGTTTGGGAGATGAAAGTGCCATCCTTGAGTTGCTTCACTTGGAATCCAAGGAAGTAGGTCAACTCGCCCATCATTGACATCTCAAACTTTTGCGTCATCACCCTGCTAAACTCATGACAAGACTTTTGGTTAGTAGAACCAAATATTATGTCATCGACATAAATTTGGCAAACAAAAAGATCACCATTGCATGTCTTTGTGAAAAGAGTGGGATCGGCTTTCCCAACCTTGAAAGCATTAGAAATAAGGAAATCTCTAAGGCATTCATATCGTGCTCTTGGGGCTTGCTTAAGTCCATAGAGCGCCTTAGAGAGCTTATATACATGGTCGGGATACCTGTCATCCTCAAAGCTAGGGGGTTGTTCCACGAATACCTCCTTCTTGATTGGCCCATTGAGGAAAGCGCTCTTCACGTCCATTTGGAACAGCCTAAAAGAATGGTGAGCGGCATAGGCTAATAAAATCCGTATTGATTCTAACCTAGCCACAGGAGCAAAAGTCTTCTCAAAGTCCAAACCTGCGACTTGGGCATAACCTTTTGCCACAAGTCGAGCCTTGTTTCTTGTCACCACTCCGTGCTCGTCTTGCTTGTTGCAGAACACCCACTTGGTTCCCACAACGTTTTGCTTTGGATGTGGCACTAGGCTCCAGACTTCATTCCTTTTGAAGTTGTTGAGCTCTTCCTGCATGGCCAACACCCAGTCCGGATCCTGCAAGGCCTCTTCTACCTTGAAAGGCTTAATAGAAGAGACAAACGAGTAATGCTCACAAAAATTAGCTAATCGTGAGCGAGTCGTTACTCCCTTGCTGATGTCACCCAGAATTTGATCGATGGGGTGATGTCTTTGGATCGTTGCTCGGACTTGGATTGGAGGGGCCTGTGGTGCTTCTTCCTCTATAACCTTTTTTTCCTGTGCTCCCCCTTGATCCTGCCCCTCTTCTTGAGGTACATGTTCATCGTCTTGAGCTGGGGGATGCACCAGTGTCGAGGAAGAAGGTTGATCTTGTTCCTGCTGTTCCTGTGGTCGCACTTCTTCTATCGCCATAGTTCACATTGCAGCCATCGGAACCTCATCTTCATCTATATCATCAAGATCAACTAGCTCTCTTGGAGAGCTATTAGTCTCATCAAATACAACGTCACTAGAGACTTCAACTAATCCCGATGATTTGTTGAAGACCCTATACGCCTTTGTATTTGAGTCATATCCTAGCGAAAAAAACCTTCTACTGCCTTGGGAGCAAATTTTGAATGTCTACCTTTCTTCACCAGAATGTAGCATTTGCTCCCAAATACGCGGAAATAAGAAACATTGGGTTTGTTACCAGTAAGGAGTTCATAGGAGGTCTTCTTGAGGAGACGGTGCAGATAGAGCCGGTTTATGGCATGGCAAGCTGTGTTCACAGCTTCCGACCAAAACTGCTCAGGCGTCTTGTACTCTCCAAGCATCATTCTTACCATGTCAATTAGCGTCCTGTTCTTCCTCTCTACTACACCATTTCGTTGTGGTGTGTAGAGAGCGGAGAACTCATGCTTGATGCCTTCCTCCTCCAGAAATTCTTCAACTTGAAGATTCTTGAACTCGGACCCATTGCCGCTTCTTATCTTCTTCACCTTCAGCTCAAACTCATTTTGAGCTCTCCTTAAGAAGTGCTTTAGGGTTCCTTGGATTTCTAATTTGTCCTGCAAAAAGAATACCCAAGTGAAGCGGGAAAAATCATCAACAATTACAAGACCATACTTACTTCCCCTGATGCTGAGGTAGGCAACGGGTCCGAAGAGATCCATGTGAAGAAGCTCTAGTGGTCTTGATGTCGTCATCACATTCTTGTTGTGATGAGTGGTTCCCACCTGTTCCCTGCTTGACATGCTGCACAAGGTCTGTCTTTCTCAAAACAGACATTAGTTAGTCCTAATACATGATCTCCCTTTAGAAGCTTATGAAGGTTCTTCATCCCAACATGTGCTAGACGACGATGCCAAAGCCAACCCATATTAGTCTTAGCTATTAAGCATGCATATAGATCGGCATTCTCTTTCGAAAAACCAACTAAATAGAGCTTGCTGTCTAATACACCCTTAAAAGCTAATGAACCATCACTCCTTCTAAAGACAGATACATCAACATTTGTAAATAAACAATTGTAACCCATGTGACACAATTGACTTACAGACAGAAGATTGTACCCGAGTGACTCTACTAAAAATACATTTGATATTGAGTGCTCGTTAGTGATGGCTATCTTTCCCAATCCTTTGACCTTGCCTTGGTTCCCATCTCCAAAGATGATCATATCCTAGGAATCCTTGTTTTTGACGTAGGAGGTGAACATCTTCTTCTCCCCCGTCATGTGGTTTGTGCATCCGCTGTCGATGATCCAGCTTGAGCCCCCGGATGCATAAACCTGCAAGGAATTTAAGCTTGGGTTTTAGGTACCCAACTCTTGTTGGGTCCTACAAGGTTAGTCACAATAGTTTTTGGGACCCATATGCAAGTTTTGTCTCCCTTGCATTTGGATCCCAGCTTCCTAGCAACTACTTTTGCATTCTTGCATAAAAGTACAAAGGAAGCATTGTAAGCACGGTAAACAGTAGTAGGTCCATTGTAAACTTTCCTAGGTGCATGAGAAGGAACATAATTTCTCCTAGGCCTACTTCTACCATGAACAAAAGCGGAACTAGATGCAAACATAGCATGAGAATTAAATGTAGCATTATGAGAACCAGTACAATCATAGCATCTATCATTATAAGCATGACTAGTGAATTTCCTATCATAGATATAGGCATGGTTCTTTTGACAACTACTAGCCATAGGGGCCTTCCCATTCTCCTTGTTGAGAATGGAAGTCCTTTGACTTGTTAAGTTCTTGGTTTCCTTTCGAAAACCAAGTCCATCCTTAATTGAGGGGTGTCTACCAACAGTGTAGGCATCCCTAGCAAATTTTAATTTATCATAATCATCTTTGCAAGTCCTAAGTTGAGCATTAAGACTTGCAACCTCATTGTTTAATTTAGTAATAGTGACAGCATGTTCATCAAAATTAACATCTTTACACCTATTGCAAATAACTACATGTTCTACACATGAACTAGTTGCATTTGCTTTTTCTAACTTGGTATTTAAATCATTATTTAAATCCTTTAAGCTAGCAATAGATTCATGACAGGAAGATAACTCAGATGACAGTATTTCATTTTTCTTAATTTCTAAAGCAAGAGATTTTTGAACACTAACAAACTTGTCATGTTCTTCATACAAAATGTCCTCTTGCTTTTCTAGTAGTCTATCCTTTTCATTAAGAGCATCAATTAATTCATTAATTTTGTCTACCTTAGCTCTATCTAGTCCTTTAAACAAATCAGTGTAATCTACTTCATCATCGGAAGATTCCTCATCGCTAGAAGAAGAGTACTTAGGGGTATCTCGAATACGTACCTTCTTCTCCTTAGCCATAAGGCAAGTATGGCGTTCGTTGGGGAAGAGCAAAGATTTGTCGAAGGCAGAGGTAGCCAGTCCTTCATCGCCAGAGTCAGATGAAGAACAGTCGGAGTCCCATTCCTTTCCAAGATGTGCCTCGCCCTTCACTTTCCTGTAGTTCTTTTTATTCTCCCTCTTCCCATGCTTTTCTTGTCCCTGGTCATTATCATTATTGGGGCATTGAGCTATAAAATGACCAGTCTTACCGCATTTGAAGCAGGAGTGTTTTCCCCTTGACTTGTTCTTGTTGGGGTACTTCTTGTGTCCTTTTAGCGTGGTCTTGAAGCGCTTGATGATAAGCGCCATCTCATCCTCATTGAGCCCGGCAGCCTCCACTTGTGCTACCTTGCTCGGTAGTGCCTCCTTACTGCTTGTTGCTTTGAGAGCAACGGGCTACGGCTCATAGATGGGCAGTGGACCATTTAGTGCATCATCCATGTATCGCGCCTCCTTCACTATCATGCGCTCGATTACAAATTTTCTGAGGATCTTCTCGGGCGTCATTTTGGTGTACTTGGGATTTTCATGAATAAGGTTGACAAGATGGGGGTCAATAACGGTAAATGACCAGAGCATGAGTCGGACGACATCATGATCCGTCCATCTTGTGCTTCCGTAGCTTCGGATTTTGTTGACCAGGGTCTTGAGCCTATTGTAAGTTTTTGTTGGCTCCTCTCCCCTGATCATCGCGAACCTCCCTAGCTCGCCCTCCACCAATTCCATCTTGATGATCATGGTGGCATCGTTACCCTCATGTGATATCTTGAGAGTATCCCAGATTTGCTTGGCGTTGTCCAAGCCACTCACTTTATTGTACTCATCCCTGCAAAGAGATGCTAGCAAAACAGTTGTAGCTTGGGCATTTTTATGAATTTGTTCGTTTATAAGCACAGGATTATCTGTACTATCAAAATGCATCCCATTTTCCACAATTTCCCAAATGCTAGGATGGAGAGAAAATAGGTGACTACGCATTTTATGGCTCCAAAATGAGTAATCCTCTCCATCGAAGTGTGGGGGGTTTTCCAAGAGGAATAGAAAGTAAATGGGCATTTGAACTATACGGAATGCGGGAATAATCAAAGGAGTAGTTTTGATTAACCGTCTTTCTTTTGTACGAGTCGTCGTTGTCATCCCTTGGTGAAGAAGAGGAAGTGTCGCTGTCGTAGTAAATGATCTTCTTGATGCGCCTCTTCTTCTTCCCGTCCCTCTTCTTGTGACTCGAGCCTGAGTCAGTGGGCTTGTCGTCTCTTGGCTCGTTGAAGAGGGACTCCTTCTCCTTGTCGTTGACCACCATCCCCTTACCCTTAGGATCCATCTCTTCGGGTGGTTAGTCCCTTAGATGAAGAGTACGGCTCTGATACTAATTGAGAGCACCTAGAGGGGGGTGAATAGGTGATCCTGTAAAATCAAATACTAAATAGCCACAAACTTGATTATAGAAATGTTAGTGCGAGTTAATCAAGTTGTTATGAAGTGATCTCTTGCGAATAAAACAATAACAGAGAAAAGCAACACAAGAGACACATGATTTTTATTCTGTGGTTCGGCCAAGTAACACTTGCCTACTTCCACGTTGTGGCATCCCAATGGACAAGGGTTGCACTCAATCCCTTTCAAGTGATCCAATGATCAACTTGAATACCACGGTCTTTTCCTTTTTGAGTATTCTTCCCGTTTGCGAGGAATCTCCACAAGTTGGAGCCTCTCGCCCTTACAGTGATGATCACAAAAGAAGCACAGACACTACAAGAAACTGATAAATGTTCATGGGTAAAAGTAAGAACATGGGTACCGACATTCTTACTTGAGTTAAGTTCATGGGTTATGTTAAGAATGTGGGTACCTACGTTCTTAATTTAAGTTCGTGGGCCCTGGCTAAGAACGTCGAACTTAACGAGTTAGGAACATGGGTACCCACGTTCTTAAGTTAAGTTCATTGGACATGTGGACACCGTCAAACTTAATCCTGAAAACCTAAATCCAAATCCCACGCGTGGCTCTCTCTCTCACCTGTCTCATTCCCACCCTCGCTTCTCTCTCTCACCAGCAGGCCGCGCCGCTGCCACGCCACCCCAGCGGGCCGCGCCACCCCCAGCGAGCCCTGGCTCAGCACCAACAGCTGGCCACGCCAGCGCCAGCGGGCCACGCCGCCGCGCCGCCGCCCCGGCTCGCCACCCCCACACGTCCATTGGCGAACAGGAAGACCAGCCGCCGGCACACAAGGACCTGGAGCCGCCCCCACCTCACCCCAAGACAGAGCCACCGCCCAAGGAGGAGCCCCTGCCACTGCATCTCTGCTTTCCTCGCCCTCAAGATAAGCACATGGTATGTAAGGACTATTTGAAAAGGCTTCACTTGTTAAATATGTCAAGGCATTCATGTACTGCAAGAATAGAGGGGGCAGAGAATCCCATCAGATAGGTGCTGTAGAATGTGGATAAAGCCTGAACAAGATGGTCTACTTGCAAAACTGAAGTAGAGAGTGTAAAATATACAGTTCAGACCACTGAGGCTAAAAGAACAAATCTACATTGGGTAAATGTCAACATTCAGATTTTAAAACATACCATTTTAACATTGTTATGGCAGTCTAGAAGTGGTCTATGAGCAACCAAATTGTAAGCCAAGCATCCAAAGCTAAACATATCGCAAGCAGAGCCAACTTTAGAATCTCTACTTTGGACCAATTCTGGTGCAGTATAGTTCAACGATGGTTGAAGAGGTAAAGCTGTATCCTCGACATCATAGTCCTAGAAAGAAAACAAGCAAATAAATTGTTAACAGGTCAGGGCATTGGAAGCAACAAAAAAAATTCACAAAACGTATCTTGAAGACACAAATCACAGAAGATGTCACCAAAGTACTTAGGAATGGGTATGATGAAGCGCTAAATATGTTTAGTTGACCATTGATAACTTAACAATTTAGCGGTCTAATAACGACTAACATAGGTTCGTGGTGCACATCATATATGCCATTACAAATCCTAGCAGTAGCAATGTGCTAAACACAATCGCCAGTTCGCCACATCACAGTAGTGGTATATTCTTAACTTTTATATGAAAAGATCAGTTCAAGACAAGAAGAAACTCTGCCAGAAAAATATGTATCATGCAAAACTGTGTGACGATTTAGAAATTAAATGATTGCAAAAAAATATAAGTTCAGTGGAATATTTTCTGTTACAACAAGCTTCAAAGGGATAATACAGGTTAGTAATATTCCCAAAATATGGTAGAAGAATCTGCAAATTAAAGCCACCAAACTGACAAACTAAATGTATATCACTTAATAACTGAATAATGAAATAGTTGTGATGAAGTCAAACTCAAACCAACTGCTGCTTGACCAACTGAAAGAGCAAAACCAAACCCACCAAGCTTCCAAGACCCGTTTATTTCTAGTGATCCAGATTATGTCTAGTGATCCTTCCTAATAGAAGAAGCGCTTAATGATGTTTATTTACACATTTTTTATTTATGTTTGTATGCTTAATGATGTTTATTTACACATTTTTTATTTATGCTTGTATGCTTAATGATGTTTATTTACATATTTTTTATACATTGAGTTATTTAGTTTTGGAAATGGATGACAATAGAAGAAGGGTGATGTATGATGGATTCAATAGCGTGACTCTTGGTCACTCAAAGGAATGGGTTAGGGTTGCAAAACAATCCGTGGATCTCGCATTTTCTGGTGGACCTCGTGTGGTGAAGTGTCTGTGTACCAAGTGTCGGAATTTTAAGTATGTGAGAAAGATCGAAGAACTGGAGCATCACCTTTGCAAGAATGGGTTTATGCCTAACTATCTTATGTGGCGCTCACATGGAGAAGTAGAGCAGAATATCACAGAGTCAGAAAGAATTGATGATGATGAGGAGGATCAGATGGATGACTTGGTGGCTGATATTAGTAGAGTATCCAACATCGGCCTTGGAACAGGCTACACCAGAGGAAGTGCAGGAGTTTTATAAGCTTCTTCACGCGTCAGAGGAAAAAGTGCATGATGACACCACTATGACCGTGTTGCAGGTGGTTACACGTCTTATGGCAATGAAGACAAAGTATAACTTCTTGAATAATTGCTATAACGATATAATCAATCTGATTATTGATCTCATCCCATCGAACCATAAGATGCCAAAAGACTTGTACAGTCTAAAAAGATCGTATCCGGTCTTGGCATGAAGTATAAGAAGATTGATGTGTGCGAAGATAATTGCATGTTGTTCTGGAAGGAATTTGAAGCGGCCACCCATTGTCAGAAATGCAGTAAATCAAGATATGCGGAGGTACTAAAAGAGGATAGAGCTACTTTTGCTACAAAAGTGGCAGTTAAACAACTTCGATATATGCCCATCACCCCAAGGCTTAAACGTTTGTTTTTAACCCCAGAAACTGTGAAGCTAATGTTGTGGCATAAGGAAGGAGACCGTTAGAGCCAAGACCCAGACATTATGATGCATCCATCAGATGGCGATGCTTGGAAGGCTCTGGACCGTTTTGACCTAGAATTTGCAAGAGACACTACGAGTGTTCGTCTAGGCTTGTCCACTGATGGTTTCACTCCTTACGACAACAGTTCAACTTCATACTCTTGTTGGCTGGTTTTCATCATGCCCTACAACCCCCTCCCAACAAATGCATGAAAGAAGGGTTCATATTTCTTGCCCTTATTATTCTAGGGCCTAAACATCCTGGAAAGAAGATCAATGTATTCATGCAACCGTTGATTAAAGAGTTCAAAGAGCTATGGGTAGGGGTAAAGGCTTATGATGGTCATCAAAAACGTAAATTTACCTTACATGCTGTATATTTGTGGTCAATTCATGATTTGCCTGCATATGGTATTTGGTCTGGCTAGTGTGTCCACGGTCGACTGTGTTGTCCCATATGCATGGGGGACACACAAGCATATCGATTGGAGCATGGTAAAAAGGTCTCATTCTTTGATTGTCATCGACGATTTCTTCCATCCAATCACCCGTTTCGAAATGATACGAAGTCATTTAGGAGAGGCATAAAAATTAAAGAGGGTCCACCAAAACGTTTAATGGGTGAAGATATCATGATACAACATCGTGCCCTTCAAAGGGCTGCAGAAGGTCATGAGTTTGAAGGCTATGGTCAAGATCACAACTGGACTCGTATTTCTTTTCTCTGGGAACTTCCGTATGCGAAGGTATCGATTTTACCACACAACATAGATTTGATGCACCAAGAGCGCAATGTTGCTGAAAGCATCATAAGCATGTGTCTAAACATTAAGGGTAAAACACAAGACAACATCAATGCTAGGAAAGATTTAGCTAATCTTTGCGGTCGCCCTAGCCTTGAGGTAAAATTAAATCCTAATGGAAAGGAGAGGACACCACGAGCTCCATACTGTCTAAAGCCGGAAGAGCGAAAAGAAGTATTTCGATGGTTGAGAATGTTGAAGTTTCTAGACTGCTATGCAGCTAACATAAAACATACTGTTAACCTCGACACTAATAAATTAAATGGGTTGAAGGCTCACAATTACCATATTTTAATGGAAAGACTTATGTCGGTAATGTTTCGTGGCTATTTGACGCCTCCTCTGTGGAAGATGATTGCTGAACTTAGTTACATATATAGACATATATGTGCTAAGCAGATCTCAAAGAAATTGATGATTCAATTTGAGAAACAAATCATGGTGCTTGTATGCAAGATGGAAAAGGTATTTCCGCCTGGATTTATGAATGTGATGCAACATTTGCTAGTGCACTTACCTTATGAAGCATTGGTAGGAGGACCAGTGCAGTTCCGATGGATGTATAGTCAAGAAAGAGAATTGAAAAAACTTAGATCTACTGTGCGGAACAAAGCAAGGGTTGAGGGGTGTATTGCAGAGGCCTTTGCAGCTAAAGAGATCACAATCTTCTCAAGTCAGTATTTATCACACACTAACAACATGAATGCTCAGTCAACACGGTATCATACTAAAGAAGAAGGTCCTTCGACCGACCTTAGTGTTTTTCTCTGGAAGGGGAAAGGGTCAGGGCTTCTACTGCACATTATGTTGACATCAGAGAGCGTAATTTCACCATGCTCTACTTGTACACCAACATGTATGAACTTGATCCATACTTTGAAATGTTTGATTCCATATATTTAGCTGGTCACAAATCTACACCAAAGGAACTGGATAATCTACGTATGAAAGGGATGAACGAAGGTCCATGTTTCGTTGAATGGTTCCACGAGCATGTAATTATCTCTTTATAATTTTCCTTTGTGTACTTAGTTTCCACATATGACTTGCTATTTAACTATATCTTTTTTCTGCTCTATGTAGTGTAAGAAACTTGACTCTCTAGTATCGGATGATTTGCGACAGTTATCACATGGTCAGTTGAAAGCAAGAAAATATAGCCGCTATGATATTAATGGATATCATTTTCGAACATCAAAATTAGAAAAAATCCACCCGCAGGCAGCCACGACAAACAGTGGAGTAGTAGCAACTGCCTCAAATGCAGACGGAGGCACTCATTACTATTATGGTGTTCTTCAAGACATAACTGAGTACACTCTTGGTGGGACCAAAGAGTTCATGTTTGTGTTATTTGATTGTGAATGGTTTGATCCTCAACAAACGCGAGAGGATGAATTTGGAATTGTGGAGGTAAAGCATGAATCACGGTTTAAAGGCAGCGAGTATAGCAATGTTGTGCTTGCACATCAAGCACAACAGGTGTACTATCTAACATATCCTCATGAGAACTTGAAGTCTTGTTGGGTTGTATACAAAATTAATCCTGAAGTCCATCTGTTATGATATGATTATTACAACACAAATAACGAAGATGATGATTCTGTTAATATTTATCAAGAAGAAGGCGATCAGTCAGAAAATAGAGAATTTACTATATCTGAGGATTTAGGGCTCAATGAAGTAGCTAGTCTCGCCATAGATTTGATGGCAGAAGAACTAGGTCCTTCTAGGGCAAGGACTCGTAAGTCACAGAGAATTCTTGAAAAACAACAAAGACTTGAAATAATTGAGCAGCACGTTGCTGAAGCTGATTCTGATGCCGATGATTTTTGAAAAGTATATATAATTAAATTCTTGTGTATGCATTCCTATTTCAATCTTAATATATATGTACTCAATTATGAAATTTGTGCAGATGATGAGGGTCATGGACAAGCTCAAAGGGAAGAAGCGCGGAGACCGTGGTGACTCCTCAAGGTCACAGTCGACTAGGGGTTCAGGTGGAAGGGATACATCCTCTATGTTGTTCTAGGTATTTAATTTGTTTTATTTTCTTTTCTTCTACGTATGTAATAGTATTATCACCTAATTTTCGAATACTTGATATATCTCATTGTTGATTATGTTTGTAGGGCCCTACAGTGTCAAGGCAACGGCTAGAGCAGCTCCTTGGTTGCATGGAGGAGCAGGGGCGCGAAGTGGCAAGCCATAGTGCACCTGGGCAAGAGCGCGAGGTGGCGGGCCATAGTACACCTGGGCAAGAGCGCAAGGTGGCAAGCCACAATGCACTTGAGCAGGAGCGTGAGGCGATAGGCTCAAGTGGACCTATGCTAGAGCAGGACCACAATGCATTTGAGCAAGAGCGCGAGGCGGCAGACCACAATGCACCTAGTCAGGAGGACAAGCTGGCTGGCCAAGGTTCATCTATGCGTGATGATGATGACTATGGGGAGTACTACGATGGAGAGGCTGATGACGAGGTTGTTACAACGACACAGGCAACGAACTTCAGGTATTTTTATTTTGACGATGAGTTCTATGTTTTGTTGGATTGATATTATTACCAGTGCACAATTTACAATTTTGTAGGTTTCGGCGGTCCCTTAGAGTTCCACCGACACAACCCTTGGACCAACGTAGGGTCATAAACCCTGCAGGAGAGAGGAGCTGGGTGGAGGTGGCATGGAGTGGCAAAGGTCACCGGACACCAGTTAACACAGTGATGGGATCTATAGCTCGTTTTCACTATCCAGGGGTGGTTCAATTCAATGGGCTGAGATAGGGGCGTATCACTGGGCTCACTGGGGCCTCAAACCATATTGCCTCAAACCATTTATAACTTTTCAATGGACAGAGTTTATTATGTCTTTTAAATTACTTACCGTGGGCATCTATAAATGAGTTTAATTGCTTCTTCATTATGCAGGAACAATTTAGATTGGATGAAACAGCAAATGAAGAACATGCAAAACATGTATTCCACAATGCTGCTAGAAAAGTTATAAATGGTTCAATGTCAGATGCACGGGTCAAAGCTATTATCGTGTACTTCAAGAAAGTGAAGGGTCAAAGAATGACTAACAAGCAGGCGTGTGAAATCCACTTGACAGCTGAGGAGTACAAACAAAGTGAAGTGGACTGGCTCACTGCTCATCCTGAAGCTTGGGTCAAGCTCTGCGAGTACTGGGCCTCAGATGAGTACAAAGTGATTTCAGATAGAAATCGTTTTAACCGGAAGAGCAAACCGAGCCTCCATCGATTTGGAGCAGATGGATTTATTGGGAAATCACAACAAACGGTATGACGAGCTAAGTAACATTTAGTCTTTTTCCCTATGACAAATTTGTATATTTCATTATGTCTCTTACTGCAGGAGGCTCGTGATGGTGTTGAACCCTGATTCATTGACGTTTACATGGAGGGACACCGAGGTCCAGATCCAGACCATCCAGAAATTTTATGTGACGACAGCGCGACAGAAAAGCTGGTAGGTGTAAATAATAACTATCTATTCTTAATTAACTTGTGACTCATTTTTATAATTAACATAAAATTGTTTTGTAGACTCGTTATGCTGAGGAGGTTAGGAGGAAAGCAGGAGACGATGGTCTAGATTGGAGGGAGGCACCTTTCGATCCGGACGTAGCATATGTTGCTGGTGGTGGGCTATCACATGGGAGGTATGATAAAATCAAAGCTGTGATAAATAAAAACTATTGGTTCATAACTTGTGATGTTTCTAGGTTGGGGATCGGTGATGGGGTGGTGAGTCGCGATAGCTTTGGTCGTCGGTCTATTTCCTCGGTGGGGAGTAGATCTCGAACTTCAACTTCGAGGGAATCAGAGCTTGATGAGCAACTAAGACAACAACAACAAGTTCAACAACTATCTCAACAAGTTCAGATGATGCAGGGAATGCTGATGCAGGTAATAATTTTAGTAATCCACCATTCATTCGATTTTCAGTTGCATTTAGGCATGCAAATGGGGCGAGTGTAAATGGATATTGTGGGTGGAAACAGGTTGATACCCATGGGTTTGGATGGATTTAACTGTCATGGGTCTTCACACATTCAAGTGAATACTATCATATGTTTTCATGAAATGCAACTAATTTCATCAATAAAGACTGACAACATAGTTTATTGGAATTGGATATAACAACCAGGCTGTACCAAAGTTCCAACACAAACTCCCTCAATATCACAATATTTAGGATGATTAGCAACAACTGACCATACATACCCCTTTTAAATACTCTTTCACAATACTTAGGATGAGGTAGAGCACAGCAACATCCTCTTTCACAATACTCTTTCACAATACATTCTGTTAGCACTTAATTTAGATCTCAATCCTCTTTTATGTCCAATGTAAACTGTAACACTGGTACACTTAATTCTAGTCCTATGGTATATTTATCATTTCTCTGCTAGAATCTAACATGCTTTTTTTCTCTTCTAATTTAATCTACATGCATCAGACTCCATAAATTGTTTGTAATAGTTCAGATATTAGATGGGGGAGAAGCTACATTTAAACTCCTGTGGCCACGCTGATTCCTTCCACAGAACGAGCATAACCATTCTCCATTAAACTATCACTGTCAGTTCTGCAACATAACAGAGAGTTGCCAGTTCTGCAATAGTGAGCATCAGCTTCGCTGCAATAGCCAGAGCACGAATAATCCACCATAACTAGAGCTATGTAATTCACATCTATTCTCTATATAGCTTCATTAAATGAAGGATAATACTTGACTACAAACTCACATCCAGCAGCCCTTACAATTGCTATAGCAACTGAAAGTTTAGAAGTAGATAATGGAGCTAAAGGATGGCACCTCTGGACTTGTGTCATGGTTGATATTCCTCCTCCCTGACTGAACCCCTTCAGATATACCATTTTCCTGACTGTGTGTGGTAGTAAGCCTTTATGCACACTCTGGTTAGGTGACTCCTCATCCCATTGAACTTCATCATCGATCAGCTCAACCTGCAGCACCTCATCCATAGCCCCTTCTTTAGATTCAGCAAGGTAATCTTCCACCTCTTTTTTCCCCCTCTGTCCTGACCTAGCTGCTGCTTTTGTACATCTCTATTTGGGCCGTGTAGTGGGCTGCGATGGCACCACTTCAGACAAGTGGGTCGGATGTTACAGTGCATAATAGTATATGAACACAATAAACTGAAATCTCCTCCACTGTCTCCTGCCAGAATCTCCATCACTCATGTGCATAACAGTATATGAACACAATAAATAGTCTCCTACTGGAATCTTCTCCACAACCAGCTTCTCCTCCACAACCAACTTATTATATGAACAGGCTAGATAGATTGCACAGAAAGTGTAATAGAAAACAACCACCATAACTCGTCATAAATTGCAACAGGCCAGTGAACAATGAAAGGTGCATGTTCATGTGAAAGAGAGAGCAAAACATTACTAACTGAATATTGAACACATATATGGTTGTGAAATGCATTGTTTTAAGCCAATTTTACTGTAGAAAGGGTACAGAAATAATCTTTTAATAAGAATATAGAATTCTATGCACTTTATATACAAATGATTTAACTGTAAGATAATATATCTTTGAGGCCCTTAGGTAATAATCTTACTGTTGGTGACTTGTTCTCAAATGCTTCGGATTAAGAACAAGGCAACATAAAAAGTGTTAAATGATAAGGTCCTTCGTCCTTTGAAACATTATTTCCCTTCGGGATATAACGTGCTCCGGACGAAGGTCATAAACAATATATCTTCGTAAGCACGATAAGTTATGACGAAGAACTTATGCATAGCATAAAAAGTAATGTAAACATTTAAATTTTATCACAATGTCATTTCTATTTTATTATTATTATGTAACAATAGAAATGACTTCAAATTACAAATGTACCTTCGGATTGCAGGAAGGCAAAAGTACAAGGATGACGCAAAAGCAAATGCCAAGTCAGCGTGAACAGTACGGGAGTACTGTTCATCTATTTATAGGCGTGGGACGCAGCCCGTGTAAAATTACATTCATGTCCATTACATTTGCTAATGACCTATGGGAGTCTGTCAAGGCCTAAGTAGTCTTTTCATCTTTATGTCGGTTCCCCGTTCTGCTATCGCGACGAAGCTTTCCTGCGCATAGCTTCGGCTGCGCGCCATCCTTCGTACAGCATGGTAACCAGCCCGCCCGTCCTTCATCAACCTCCTTTCGTCTGGCTTAAGCTTCGTCCTGTCCGTACTCCATGTTCACAATCTGAGTCCGAGAATACCTGTTCATATAATTCACTTGGAAAATATTGTCAAATCTTGTTTTTGAGGACCTTCGGAGGACGAAGGCCCCCAACAGTAGCCCCTCGCAATATTAATTTGTCAGTGACAAATTCAGATTGCGATATGGACGAAGGCCTTAAGCCGAAGGTCCGAAAAAACACCTTCCCTTTGCTAGAATAGCCACATTCACTGACAAGCGGGGTCTTTCAATTTTCAACGCACTGGGCGTATAAATAAGATCATACCGCAAACTCATTTTGGTACTCTCACTTGCCATCTGCTTCCGCCCACTAAATTTTTAGCTCTTGCGTACTAAGATTTGCTGATCTTTTGGTTTTGAAGCTTCGGCCTTAAAAACAGTTTTTTAGTGTTTCCGAAGATGTCTGAAGATAAGAAGGTCCCTGCTGAGATGAAGCTGAGTCTCGACGAAGAGAAGAACTTGGGGTTCCTTATAGCAATGGCGGAGACCAATACGGAGAAAATTACCAAGGAGATTCTGGAAGGTTTGTCTGAAGATACTGGTGACAGCGACAGTTATGATGTAGAAAGTGGTGGGGAAGAGTCCGAAGATCGACCATGGCGGCCAAGTCACACGGTTTTCGGGAAAACCACTATTAAGCAGAGCCATATTGACAATATGAGGGGGAGATATTTTCGAGATATATCTATTGTGAGGGCTGATGCTGGAGAAAAAAACTTCTCCCACTCCCGAAGAAGATGAAGTCGTAATCTTCCGAAGCTTTCTCAAGGCTGGGCTTCGATTCCCCCTAAGCAGCTTTGTTGTCGAAGTCCTGAAAACATTTCAAGTCTACCTTCATCAAATTACTCCCGAAGCTATCATAAGAATGGGGATGTTTGTCTGGGCTGCGAAGAGCCAAGGTTTAGAACCAAATGCTAAAAGCTTTTGCAACATTCATGAGCTGTTATATGAGACGAAGCCCTGGGGGAAAGAACAATATCACAACAACTTTGGGTGTTACAGCTTCGGTGCCCGCTCCGGGTCAAGCCGCCCTGTGCCAACCTTTCGGAAGAGGTGGCCCGGAGCCTGGATGACAGAGTGGTTCTATGTAAAGAATGACTTAACAGCGCATGAAGATGTTAAGAGTATCATTATGCGCCCCATCTGGCAACGCTTCGGACTTCGAAGGCCGAAGGTTGAAATGGATGAAGCAGCCGAGGAATGCCAAAGAGCCTTCGGCGTAATCTGCTCTTTTATTGGGACACGGGACTTGGTCCAAGAGCATATTGCCTTCAGGGTGTGGCCACTTGCAGGAAAGTGGGAAATGCCGAAGGAGACCATCAAAGAGTCCGACGAAGGCGGACTGGTCAGACTGAAATACACATTCAAATACGGGGATAAGTTTGTTGAACCTGATGACGACTGGTTGAAAAGTATTGAAACATTAAGTGACGAACTGCTTGGGGTGTATTCAAAGGCCGAGAACACTGCATTATCGGCAGCCTTCGGAGGCCGAAAGAAGAAAAGGCTCAACCGGGTATTTGATGCAATCGGGTTTGTCTACCCTGACTACCATTATCCGGTGCCGGGCCGCAAAAGAAAAAATATTTCTCCTGCAACAGAAGTTGCCACAAGTGCTTCTAGTGAGCCAGCGCCGCAAAGAAAAAAGATGAAGGTGCTCACCCACCGGGCACGCTTTATTGAGCCGGCCACAGTGCCAGAATTTATTGATGAAGTCTCTTTGGCCTCTGAAGCTACAGAACCAGCTCCAGTGCCGAAGATAGAAGAAAAAACTGAAGCGCCTTCAGCAGAGAAGGCAGAAAAACCGAGAATTGAAGGGCCAAAAATATCGGAAATCTTAAGTCCTTCAGTAAATGTTGAAACAATAAAAAATCAAAAGGGCCCATCGGTAACCCCAAAAAGAAAAAGAATGGTGAACGTGCTAGATGTCTTGGAGACAATTAAGTCTTCAAGCACAACTCCAAAGAAGACTGTTGAACTTGCTGAAGTGTCTACTGAAGCTTCGAAGCAACAACTGGAAGCTGAAGCTGGGTCTTCAGAGCCCACCAAGGAACAATCTTTGGAAACCGAGAAATCAGAACCAGTTTTGGTTGAAGAAATTGACACTGCCGCCCCCGAAGCTCCTTCCGACATATGCGATTACATCGTGCGACATGCTTCGGGGAAGAAATTATCTGAAGAAGAGACTTATGAAGCCAATCACTATGCTAGAGAGTTGAAATATCCGAAGGGGGCAGTAGTGTTCAATGGGACAAATGAAGATGACTTCCTATACTGCCTCCCTGATAACAAAGAATTATCTGTCTGCCGGGAGATGGCTAGAAGTATGGGGTTCCCGAAGCTCGAAGCTGGATTATGTGCTATGACGAAGGAGGATCTCGCGGACAGTCTTGCATACAATAGCCTAAAGGTATGGGAATTAGGCGCTTGAAAAAAAATTTTAATTCGTAACTCATTCTTTTATTCTTATACCAACTTTTTTACATGTAGGGTTTAATCCTAAGCAACGCATTAAGAGCACAAAAGAGTGCCGAAGATGAGAGCTATGAAATTGCGTTTAACAACCTACGATCAGAAGTTATTAAACTGAGAAACGAAGCTCTGGAAAAGGATAAAATTCTGCTTACATTGGTAGACAAAGTAAAAAAGGACGAAGCTGCCTCAAAGGTCCAGGCCGAAGCCCAAAAACGTGAGATTAAAGATCTTCAGAAACAGCTAGCTAGAGCTAAAGAGGAACGTGTGCTTGAAGAAACAAAACGAGAGCTTAGTGATCAGTTGGTCAATCATTTAGAGTTAAGTGTTAAGGAGCTTCGTGCATCCCAGAGGAAATGCTATGTTAAATCTATTGAATGCGTCAAAAAGATAAAATCCAGCTTCGCCAGCGTTGGCGCATTTTCTAGTGAGGAGAATTTCTCAAGAGGCAATCCCGAAGGTCCACTGGATTGGATCAGTCACGAAGCAGAGGCCTTCGAGGAAATCCTGAGTAGCCGCGGTGACATCTGCGCTTTTTCGGGCGCCAGAGGAGTTGCTACTGTTTTGGAGAAGAAAGGTTGTGATCATGTAAAATCCTTAGCTCAGTCCGAAGCTGCCTTGTCCTCCGAAGACATCAAAGACCCCTCGACCGAAGCAAGCATGGTTGGCGGTAAATTCTTTACTGATATCTGGGACAACGGCGGCCGAGAAATGGCGCAAGAAATTATTCAAAGGAGTGAAAAAGGCATCCATGATGCTAGGAAAGTGACAGAAGTTACCGAAAAAAGTACAGAGCCCGAAGGGCAAATAGGTATTAATTAGTCGCTCTTGTTGTGTTGTAATTTTTATTTCAAACTTTGTTCGCGGTTTGTGATAGTAATGTAGACATATTCCCTTCCCTCAGAACCTACTGGATCGTCTGCTGACCCTCACACGAAAGAGGATGACGAAATTAAACAAATGGCCGAAGCTATCATGGATAAAGTTGTTGAACAACTTCTAAATGAGGCTGCCGAAGTAGTACTAAGAGAAGACTAGATGATATTAGAAAAAATATTTGAAATGTGATCTATGTAATATTTTGTACATTTGAATGTAATATATAAGTTTCTTTTCATTATTCAATTCTTTACGATGCATGAAACTTTACATACGTACCGTTTTTTAGCCTTCGGCGAAAAAACACCTTCCCTTCTTTTCATGCTTCGTGAAGATAGAAACCCCTCGCTCTGATGAAAAATATCCAAACTTCGTGAGAACATTTTCCGAAGCTATATTCCGAAGATTTTTACTTTCTCAAAGCATTCTTCCGAAGGTTGATACTGTCCTCCCTTCTTTTGCCATATGCAATATGATGTATGATGCTTATGCTATGCAAAATGATGTGATGATGCTATGTTATGTAGTTGTATTTGATTCCGAAGATACACACATATCCCCGTGAAACACACAATCTTTTTATATCAGCACTGACTTTTCGCTATAAGCTCTGCATTCCCTTAGGAACGTCTTTGGAGCTTCTTCGCCTTTTACTTAGGCGGTATCAGCGTTGACTTTTCGCTGTAAGCTCTGCATTCCCTTAGGAACGTCTTTGGAGCTTCTTCGCCTTTTACTTAGGCGGTATCAGCGTTGACTTTTCGCTGTAAGCTCTGCATTCCCTTTGGAACGACTTTTGAGCAGAAAACTTACACTGCGCTCCCTTTGGAACGGCTTTTTGTGACGTCAGCAACTTACTCTGCGTTCCTTAGAACGACTTTCTGTCGCTTCGAAGGGTTTTTAATAATTCGAAGGTCCTCCTTGTTATCGCAAATTTTTAAGCTTCAGCAACTTAAGCCTGTGGAGAAAATAGGTTTTCCTCGTGGGAAACAACGAAATTATTACATGAAAACTAACAATGTTCTTTGTTACACGGAAAATAGAACTGAATAGAAAAGACTGCTATCAAAGGTAGGATATATGTCAATAAATGTGCTTCGACTCTGGCACAGTGCTATTGACTGTGCGAGCTTCGGATTGTTCTCTGAAGTCCCTTTGGTGTGGGGCATATTGGCTCCCTTCTGGCTGTTGGCCTTGTTGCAGTGGAGGTGGAGGCGGAGGCTGTTGCCGGGAAGCTTGAGGTTGACTTGCCGAAGCTACAGAAACTGCAGGGTGGTTGTCTATGTATTGTGGGATGTAAGGCGGATGGTACGAAGCAGTGTGCATGACCTGCTTCGGCTGAGCTTGTTGCGCTGCAGCTTCGGCTATTTCCTTTTGCTTCTGGATTGTAACATGGCACATCCTGGTGGTATGGCCCTTGTTTTCTCCACAGAACAAGCAAAACATTTTCCTTGGTTGATCTCCAAATCTTCCGCCGAAGCCCCTGGCACTTCTGCCTCTTGGAGCTGGTGGCCGGAAGAAACTTTGCTGTTGCCCCGAAGCCTGTGAGGAGCACTGCGGCCTGTTCTGCTGACTCCCCTTATCATCATTTTGAGTAGAGTTGTGGATGGACCTGACATGCCTCGGATAAAATCTTCCTCCGAAGCCCCTGGTCATTTCAGAAAATCTGAAAGCCTCCTCCCTTCTTTGGCGAAAATCATTGTCGGCACGAATGTACTCGTCCATTTTCTGGAGTAGCTTCTCCAAAGTCTGAGGAGGCTTCCTAGCGAAGTATTGAGCTGAAGGTCCAGGTCGAAGCCCCTTGATCATGGCTTCGATGACAATTTCATTGGGCACCGTTGGTGCCTGCGCCCTCAAACGTAAGAACCTTCTGACATACGCCTGAAGGTATTCTTCATGATCCTGAGTGCACTGGAACAAGGCTTGAGCAGTAACCGGCTTCGTCTGAAACCCTTGAAAGCTGGTTAACAACATGTCCTTCAGCTTTTGCCATGAAGTAATCGTTCCTGGTCGAAGGGAGGAATACCAGGTCTGAGCAACATTCCTGACAGCCATATGAAAAGACTTTGCCATGACTGCAGCATTGCCACCATACGAAGACACTGTTGCTTCGTAGCTCATCAAAAACTGCTTCGGGTCTGAGTGGCCATCGAACATGGGAAGTTGGGGGGGGCTTGTAGGACGGAGGCCAAGGTGTAGCCTGCAGCTCAGCGGACAGGGGAGAAGCATCATCGAAAACAAAATTTCCATGATGGAAATTGTCATACCAGTCATCTTCGTTGAAGAAGCCCTCCTGATGAAGGTCTTTTTGTTGAGGCCTTCTGTTCTGCTCATCGTGAGTAAGATGGCGAACTTCTTCAGAAGCTTCGTCTATCTGCCTCTGCAGCTCAGCTAGCCTGGCCATCTTTTCTTTCTTCCTCTGCACCTGTTGATGAAGCATCTCCATATCCCTGATCTCTTGGTCTAGTTCATCCTCCTGAAGCGTCGGGCTGACGGCCTTCCTCTTCTGGCTTCGGGCCTCCCGAAGAGAGACGGTCTCCTGGTTGGGGTCCAGCGGTTGCAGTGCTGCAGCCCCAGTCGCTGAAGCTTTCTTCGGCGCCATAGCGAGGGTCTATGGCTTCCGAAGGTGTTCAAAAAACTCAAAGTGGAAGTGAGTTCACCGGAGGTGGGCGCCAATGTTGGTGACTTGTTCTCAAATGCTTCGGATTAAGAACAAGGCAACATAAAAAGTGTTAAATGATAAGGTCCTTCGTCCTTTGAAACATTATTTCCCTTCGGGATATAACGTGCTCCGGACGAAGGTCATAAACAATATATCTTCGTAAGCACGATAAGTTATGACGAAGAACTTATGCATAGCATAAAAAGTAATGTAAACATTTAAATTTTATCACAATGTCATTTCTATTTTATTATTATTATGTAACAATAGAAATCACTTCAAATTACAAATGTACCTTCGGATTGCAGGAAGGCAAAAGTACAAGGATGACGCAAAAGCAAATGCCAAGTCAGCGTGAACAGTACGGGAGTACTGTTCATCTATTTATAGGCGTGGGACGCAGCCCGTGTAAAATTACATTCATGTCCATTACATTTGCTAATGACCTATGGGAGTCTGTCAAGGCCTAAGTAGTCTTTTCATCTTTATGTCGGTTCCCCGTTCTGCTATCGCGACGAAGCTTTCCTGCGCATAGCTTCGGCTGCGCGCCATCCTTCGTACAGCATGGTAACCAGCCCGCCCGTCCTTCATCAACCTCCTTTCGTCTGGCTTAAGCTTCGTCCTGTCCGTACTCCATGTTCACAATCTGAGTCCGAGAATACCTGTTCATATAATTCACTTGGAAAATATTGTCAAATCTTGTTTTTGAGGACCTTCGGAGGACGAAGGCCCCCAACACTTACTGGCTAGTCATATTTAAGATCATAGAGCAAGCTGAATCAAGTATGGCGGGGCTTCTGCTTGCAGCAGCTCTAATCTTGAGCCAACACCCAATCAAAGCCCTACTATGCACTTAGCAGAGTAGGAGCAAAGCATGGCTTGCATGAACAGATCACCACCACCAAATAGATTCGTGGGTCATGACAAGTAATAAGGTAGTTTCGCGTGAAAGTGGAACAGCTTATGGTTTGTAAGTCCATAATTAGGGTTTTAGCGGATTGCATTTGTCTTCGGATCCCTTGTCATCTAAGCTAACTTTGTACGAACTCTCAAAGTTGGTATTACTAGCTTCAGTTAAGATCTGTTGCGTATTACTAAGCCTTTTATGCATGCAAAGGTAGTTCTGAAAACCAGTTGTTTAGTATAAACTCTATATATACATTAGTTTAAAATAAAACTCAAGCTTATTGTATTTGCAGATGTATAGTGCTCAGATGGGATCTCAAATGGGACTCTAGTTCACCCGTCCGTCACAATCTGGACAGACCCCCAACACCAACGAAACATAGGTATATACAGTTTTGTAGTATATTTACTTTAATTTACAATTATAATCATGCATAGTTTTATTTGGTTATAGGGTTCTCAGACCGGACAAGGGAACTCACAGATGGACATGCAGTGGTTGATGCCTCTTAGAGGACAGATTCTTCCTCCTCCACAACCAGGTATGGGATATTGGCCTCCACCACCATGGGGATATCCTACACATCCAATGGGGCCTTGGGGACACCCCCATGGCCAACACAGCCACTTCCATCACCAGCGGTATGTTCCTGATTCATGTTGCTTGCTACTTGTTCACGCTGCAACAAATTGGCCTTTTTTTGGGACTACTCCACTGCTGCTTGTTTCTTGTGATGCCAGCACTTTAGGCTAGGATAGATGTTTATCATGCTTTCCAATATCTTGGTGTACATGTCATTTTGTGATCTTCTTGGAAGCCACAGTTTGTGTTTATCATGCTTTCCTATATCTTCGTGTACATGTGTGATTTAATGCCAGCATTTTGTGATCTTCTTGGAAGCCACATTTTGTGTTTATCATGCTTTCCTATATCTTTGTGTACATGTTATTTAATGTCATTTGTATATTTATGAGAATTTTGGTTTATTTTGTAGGATTCCGGCTCTCATCAAGTAACTCCTCCCCTCACGCTGACTTTGCGGATAGATGTCTCAATTCTAGTGGTGGAGCTACGAACAACAATCCGATGTCCTGATCGAGAGCGATGGAGCTAATGTTTGAACTTGTGTGTTTGAACTTGTGAACTAAAAATGTGAACTATGGATGTGAACTTATGTGAATTTGTGAACTTATGTATTTGGACTTATGTGAATTTGTGAACTTATGTATTTGGACTTGTGTGAATTTGTGATATGTACATATATCCATGTGTTTGAAATTTGTATTGTATGTGATATTCTGTGTTGCATGTGATATTATGTGTGTCTATTTTTTCATTTCTGTATTTTTTATTTTTTTCTAGAAAAGGGTAACGTTAAGAACGTGGGTACCGTCTAACTTAATGTGCAGCCCTCACCGACCCACGCAGGACACATAAGTTCGACGGCCACGTGGCCCCATCGAACTTAAATTTAAGAACGTGGGTGTCGTCGAACTTATGGAAAAAAATTTGACGGCCCCCGTCGAACTTAAAACCCACGTTCTTAATGTTAAGTTCGACGGTACCCATGTTCTTACTGTTAAGTTCGACGGTACCCATGGCCTTCTTCTTCATCATCTTGACCCAAAAATCACCGTCGGCTATATTCGTCGGTAAACCCACGTTCTTACGGTAAGTTCGACGACTTATTACATTAAGTTCGACGGTTTGTCACCCACGTTCTTTAACCAGTTTCCTGTAGTGAGAAGTAAGGGAGGGAAAAGCAACACACACAAGACTCAATCCGTAGCACACACACGCACACAAGTCAGGACTTGAGCTCAAAACACGGCGCAGGGAGTTCACAACTCAAACGGAGCTCAAATCACTAGCACAACAATCCAAATGCGTGGAGGTGGAGTCTAGATGTCTTTAGATGCTTAGAGAATGCTTGGTATATTGCTCCATGCGCCTAGGGGTCCCTTTTATAGCCCCAAGGCAGCTAGGAGCCGTTAGAGATCAACTTGGAAGGCAATTCCTGCCTTCTGTCGAGTGGCGCATCGGATAGTCCGGTGTGCCACCGGACAGGTCCTGTAGCTGTTCGGTGCTCGATTCCCTTCCTTATCCGGCACATCTGACCGTTGGACCGGCGGTCCCATTGGCGCACAGGCACTGTCCGGTGCACACCGGACAGTCCAGTGCAACCATCCGACCGTTGGCTTAGCCACGTGTCGCCCATTGATCGTGTAGGCGACCGTTGGCCGCGGGCGGCTCTGACTCATTAGACAGTCCGGTGCACCACCGAACAGTCCGGTGATTTTTAGCCGCGGCGCTTTTTTGTTTTCCCAAGAGCAACGAGTTCGTCGCTGAAGGACTTGGGCGCGGACGCTGAAGACTCACCGGACAGTCCGGTGCACCACCGGACAGTCCGGTACACCACCAGACAGTCCGGTGATTTTTAGCCACTTCACCGCGCTAATTCCCAAGAGCGGCCAGTTCACCTCCGTGCCAGCCTGGGGCACCGGACAGTCTCGTGTGCCAAGCTGGTGCTGGTTTTTGCTGCACCGAGCCACATCTTCTCCAACTCTATTCTTCTTTTCTTGGCACTGTTTCTAGCACTTAGATAAACATGTTAGAATTCAAAAACAATTTACTAAGTCTAGAAACATATCTTGTTTTTTGATGTGCACTTCTCACTCGTTTAGCACATAAGAACTAAATCAATATGTGTTGGGCATCTAATCACCAAAACACTTATAGAAATGGCCCAAGGGCACATTTCCCTTTCAATTATCCGCCATGCGGATTGCACTCTCATTGTCACATAGGAGAGGGACTTTGCTCAATTTGTAGCCATAGTCCCTAAGGGTTTGCCTCATCCAAAGTAAATGCGACAACAATGGCCTGCGGCAATATACTCGGCTTCGGCGGTGGAAAGAGCTACTGAGTTTTGTTTCTTTGAATCCCAAGACACTAGGGATCGGAATATCCTATTAAATTAAAAGTGAATCCCTTGGGGTACCAAAGCCCAAACTTAGGAGTGTAGACTAAATATCTCATGATTCTCTTCACGGCCCTAAGGTGAACTTCCTTAGGATCGGCTTGGAACCTTGCACACATGCATACAGAAAGCATAATATCCGGTCGAGATGCACATAAATAGAGTAAAGATCCTATCATCGACGATATACCTTTTGATCTACGGATTTACCTCCCATGTCGAGGTCGAGATGCCCATTGGTTCCCATGGGTGTCTTGATGGGTTTGGCATCCTTCATTCCAAACTTTTTAAGAATGTCTTGAATGTACTTGGTTTGGCTGATGAAGGTTCCATCTTGGAGTTGCTTGATTTGAAATCCTAAGAAATATCTCAACTCCCCCATCATAGACATCTCGAATTTTTGAACCATGATCCTACTAAACTCTTCACAAGTAGAGTTGTTAGTAGACCCAAATATAATATCATCAACATAAATTTGGCATACAAACAAATCATTTGCAACAGTTTTAGTAAAGAGAGTAGGATCGGCCTTGCCGACTTTGAAGCCATTAGTGATAAGGAAATCTCGTAGGCATTCATATCATGCTCTTGGGGCTTACTTGAGCCCATAAAGCGCCTTTGAGAGTTAATAAACATGATTAGGGTACTCACTATCTTCAAAGCCGGGAGGTTGCTCAACATAGACCTCTTCCTTGATTGGACCATTGAGGAAGGCACTTTTCACGTCCATTTGATAAAGCTTAAAGCCATGGTAAGTAGCATAGGCAAGTAAAAGACGAATTGACTCAAGCCTAGCTACGGGTGCATAAGTTTCATCGAAATCCAAACCTTCGACTTGTGAATAACCCTTGGCCACAAGTCTGGCTTTGTTCCTTATCACCACACCATGTTCATCTTGCTTGTTGCGGAATACCCACTTGGTACCTACAACATTTTGATTAGGACGTGGAACCAAATGCCATACCTCATTCCTCGTGAAGTTGTTGAGCTCCTCTTACATTGCCACCACCCAATCTGAATCTCTTAATGCATCCTCTACCCTGTATGGCTCAATAGAGGAGACAAAAGAGTAATGTTCACAGAAATGAGCAACACGAGATCTAGTGGTTACCCCCTTATGAATGTAACCAAGGATGGAGTTGACGGGTGATCTCGTTGAATTGCTTGGTGGACTCTTGGGTGTGGCGGTCTTTGACCCTGTATTTCTTGCTCATCTTCCTTGTCTTCATTGTTTTTTATCTCCCCCTTGATCATTGACCTCTTCTTGAGGTCGCTCATCCTGTTGATCTTCTTCTTCATCATCTTGAGCCTGATCCTCATCTTGGGTTGGTGGAGATGCTTGGTTGGAAGATGACGGTTGATCTTCTGCCTGTGGAGGCTCTTCAGATTCCTTAGGACACACATCCCCAATGGACATGTTCCTTAGCGCGACGCATGGAGCCTCTTTATCATCTAGTTCATCAAGATCAACTTGCTCCACTTGGGATCCATTAGTCTCATCAAACACAATGTCACAAGAAACTTCAACTAATCCAGTGGATTTGTTAAAGACTCTATACTCCCTTGTGTTTGAGTCATAACCAAGTAAAAAGCCTTCCACAACCTTAGGAGCAAATTTAGATTTTCTACCTCTTTTAACAAGAATAAAACATTTGCTTCCAAAGACTCTAAAATATGAAACATTGGGCTTTTTACCGGTGAGGAGTTCGTAAGATGTCTTCTTGAGGATTCGGTGAAGGTAGAGTCGGTTGATGGAGTAGCAAGCAGTGTTGATTGCTTCCGCCCAAAACCGGTCCGGTGTCTTGTACTCATCAAGCATGGTTCTTGCCATGTCCAGTAGAGTTGTATTCTTCCACTCCACTACACTATTTTGTTGAGGTGTGTAGGGAGAAGAGAACTCATGCTTGATCCCTTCATCCTCAAGAAAGCCTTCGATTTGAGAGTTCTTGAACTCTGTCCCATTGTCACTTCTTATCTTTTTGATCCTTAATCCGAACTCATTTTGAGTCTGTCTCAAGGATCCCTTTAAAGTCTCTTGGGTTTGTGATTTTTCCTGCAAAAAGAATACCCAAGTGAAGCGAGAATAATCATCCACAATTACTAGACAGTACTTACTCCCGCCGATGCTTATGTAAGCGATCGGGCCGAATAAATCCATGTGGAGTAGCTCTAGTGGCTTGTCCGTTGTCATTATGTTCTTGTGTGTATGATGAGCACCAACTTGCTTTCCTGCTTGGCATGCGCTACAAACTCTGTCTTTCTCAAAATGAACATTGGTTAGTCCTAAAATGTGCTCTCCCTTTAGAAGTTTGTGAAGATTCTTCATCCCAACATAGGCTAGTCGGCGATGCCAGAACCAACCCATATTAGTCTTAGCAATTAAGCAAGTGTCAAGTTCAGCTTTGTTTTCATTAAAATCAACTAAATATAGCTGACCCTCTAACACTCCTTTAAATGCTATTGAATCATCACTTCTTCTAATGATAGTAACACCTATATCAGTAAAAAGATAGTTGTAGCCCATTTTACACAATTGAGAAACAGAAAGCAAATTGTAATCTAAAGAATCTACAAGAAAAACATTGGAAATAGAATGGTCAGAAGATATAGCTATTTTACCCAATCCTTTGACCAAATCTTGATTTCCAACCCCGAATGTGATAGCTCGTTGGGGATCTTCGTTTTTCTCGTAGGAGGAGAACATTCTTTTCTCCCCAGTCATGTGGTTTGTGCATCCGCTATCAATTATCCAGCTTGAGCCCCCGGATGCATAAACCTGCAAAACAATTTAGGCCTTGTTCTTAGGTACCCAAACACAAGACTTTGAACCCTTGTGTTTGCCCCCAACATATTTGGCAACTATTTTGGCTGATTTGTTAGTTAAAACATATGATGCATCAAAAGTTTTAAATGAAATGTTGTGATCATTTGATGCAATAGGAGTTTTCTTTTTAGGCATTTTAACATGAGTAGAATGCCTAGAACTAGAAGCCTCATTTTTATACATAAATGCATGATGAGAAATAGTGTGAGGTTTCCTAGCATGAATTCTCCTAATTTTATGCTCAGGATAATTAGCGGGATATAAAATATAGCCATCATTATCCTGAACCATGGGAGCCTTACCCTTAACAAAATTAGACAATCTTTTAGGATCATTAAGCTTGACATTGCTTCCTGAAAGTCGCCTAGAGGGGGGTGAATAGGGCGAATCTGAAATTTACAAAGTTTAAGCACAACTATAAGCCAAGGTTAGCGTTAGAATTAAAATCGATTCCGAGAGAGAGGGCGAAAACAAATCACAAGCAAATAAGGAGTGTGACACGATGGTTTGTTTTATCGAGGTTCGGTTCTTGCAAACCTACTCCCCGTTGAGGTGGTCACAAAGACCGGGTCTCTTTCAACCCTTTCCCTCTCTCAAACGGTCACTTAGACCGAGTGAGCTTCTCTTCTCAATCAAATGGGACACTAAGTCCCCGCAAGGACCACCACATAATTGGTGTCTCTTGCCTCGGTTACAATTGAGTTGATCACAAGAAATAATGAGAAAGAAAAGAAGCAATCCAAGCGCAAGAGCTCAAATGAACACAAGTCACTCTCTCTAGTCACTAAATTGTTTGGAATGATTTTTGGATTTGGGAGAGGATTTGATCTCTTTGGTGTGTCTTGTATTGAATGCTATAGCTCTTGTAAGGTGTAGGAAGTATGGAAACTTGGATACAATGAATGGTGGGGTGGTTGGGGTATTTATAGCCCCACCCACCAAAAGTGGCCGTTGGGAGGCTGTCTGTCGCATGGCGCACCGGACACTGTCCGGTGTGCCAGCCACGTCACCCGATCGTTAGGGTTCGACCGTTGGAGCTTCTGTCTTCTGGTTCACCGGACAGTCCAGTGGTGCACCGGACAGTCACTGTACACTGTCTGGTGTGCCTTCTGACGCTGCTCTGACTCTGGAGCGCACTGTAGTGCATTGAATGTGTTCTGCAGACGACCGTTGGCGCGAAGTAGCCATTGCTCCGCTGGCACACCGGATAGTCCGGTGGTGCACCGGACAGTCCGGTGAATTATAGCGGAGCGGCTCCCAGAATTCCCGAGACTGGCAAGTTTGGAGTTGGATTCCCTGGTGCACCGGACACTGTCCGGTGGCACACCGGATAGTCCGGTGTGCCAGACCAGGGCTACCCTCGGTATACTTTGCTCCCTTTATTTGAACCCTTTCTTTTGACTTGTATTGGCTTGTTGTGAACCTTTGGCACCTGTAGAACATATTTTCTAGAGCAAACTAGTTAGTCCAATAATTTGTGTTGGGCAATTCAACCATTAAAATTCTTATTGGAAAAGGTTTGACCCTATTTCCCTTTCACTTCCCTGTTGGAAACCAATGCCATCCTTAATGTCAGGGCGTCTTCCACTATAGAGCATGCTTCTAGCAAATTTAAACTTTTCATTTTCAATTTCATGCTCATTAATTTTAGCAGTTAATTGAGCTATATGATCATTTTGTTGTTTAATTATAGCAAGGTGATTATTTATAGCATCTACATTAACATGTCTACATCTAGTGCAAATAGAAACATGATCAACAGTAGATGTAGAAAGTTTCCAAACATTTAATTCTTCTATCTTAGCATGTAATATGGCATTCTCATCTCTAAGACAGGAAATAGAATCATTGCAAACATTTAAATCTTTAATCTTAGAAATTAAATTATCATTTTTAGTTCTAAGTCTAGAAATTGTATCATTCAATTTATCAATCTTAGCATTTAGACTAGCATTTTCATTTCTAAGACCGACAATTGAATCATGGCAGATGCTAAGCTCCTTAGTCAAGTTTTCATTTTTCTCTACTTCCTGAGCATAAGCATTTTTTACTTTAACATGCTTCTTGTTTTCTTTAATAAGGAATTCCTCTTGGTTATCCAAGAGTTCATCCTTCTCATGAATAGCTCTTATTAGTTCATTTAATTTTTCCTTTTGTTGAATGTTAAGGTTGGCAAAAAGAGTGAGCAAACAATCTTCATCTTCACTAGAGCTACCCTCATCACTAGATGTTGTATATTTGGGGGTGGCTCTAGATTGTACCTTCTTCTTTTTACCGTCTTTTGCCAAGAAGCACTTGTGGCCAACGTTGGGGAAGAGGAGTCCCTTGTTGACGACGATGTTGGCGGCATCCTCGTCGGAGGAGGAGTCGGTGGAGCTCTCGTCGGAGTCCCATTCTCAACACACATGGGCATCGCGCCCTTCTTCTTGTAGTATCTCTTCTTCTCCTTCTTCTTCCCCTTCTTGTCGTCGCCCCTGTCACTATCACTAGACATAGGACATTTAGCGATAAAATGACCGGGCTTACCACACTTGTAGCACACCCTCTTGGAGTGGGGTTTGTAGTCCTTCCCCTCCTTTGCTTGAGGATTTGGCAGAAGCTCTTGATGATGAGCGCCATTTCCCCATTGTCGAGCTTGGAGGCATCGATTGGAAGCCTACTTGGTGTAGACTCCCTCTTTTCTTCTTCTGTCGCCTTGAATGCGACGGGTTGCACCTTGGGTGTGGAGGTGGCGCCTTGCTCCAAGTTGACAATATGTTTGGAGTCTTTAATCATAAGTTCAAAGCTCACAAACTTGCCAATCACCTCCTCGGGAGACATTAGCTTGTATCTAGAATCCCCACGTATTAATTGAACTTGAGTAGGATTACGAAATACGAGGGATCTAAGAATAACCTTGACCATTTCATGGTCATCCCATTTTGTGCTCCCGAGGTTACGCACTTGATTTGATCTCTTTGGTGTGTCTTGTATTGAATGTTATAGCTCTTGTAAGGTGTTGGAAGTCTGGAAACTTGGATACAATGAATGGTGGGGTGGTTGGGGTATTTATAGCCCCACCCACCAAAAGTGGCCGTTGGGAGGCTGTCTGTCGCATGGCGCACCGGACAGTCCGGTGCGCCACCGGACACTGTCCGGTGCGCCAGCCACGTCACCCGACCGTTAGGGTTCGACCGTTGGAGCTTCTGTCTTCTGGTTCACCGGACAGTCCGGTGGTGCACCGGACAGTCACTGTACACTGTCCGGTGTGCCTTCTGACGCTGCTCTGACTCTGGCGCGCACTGTAGCGCATTGAATGCGTTCTGCAGACGACCGTTGGCACGAAGTAGCCGTTGCTCCGCTGGCACACCGGACAGTCCGGTGAATTATAGCGGAGCGGCTCCCAGAATTCCCGAGACTGGCAAGTTTGGAGTTGGATTCCCTGGTGCACCGGACACTGTCCGGTGGCACACCGGACAGTCCGGTGCGCCAGACCAGGGCTGCCCTCGGTATACTTTGCTCCCTTTCTTTTGACTTGTTGTCACACCCGTTTCTAAGGGGAAGAGCCGGGTGCATAGCATATGTGTGCCAGGATCTATTTCCACACATATGTTGACGTCACAAGTGTAATATATCAAAAGAACAATGCATAAAAGCATAAATAACGACTTTATTAACATATTACACTTCAAACAGACATAATGTCTTAACCTTTATTCATCAAAGTACAGCGAACATGGACATCCATCCATAGGAAGATGACCGGGGGTATCACTAGACTAGCATCCATGGAGTTCAGCATCATATCTTCATCTGCAACTTCTGATCAAAATTAAGCAAGGGTGAGCTCACTTATGGTCGGGGCTCAGCAAGTGGGGGAAAAACTAATGCAAGTCTAACAAGGTGAGGCTGAGGTTGAGCAGTAAGCATTTTAGTTGGTCAACATTTTATTAACAACACCTGTCTTACTAATAAGTGTGAATCCCAAGTATTCCCATTAAAAATAATATATAAGAGTATATCAAAAACACTTAAGTGAAACCACTTAAGCAAACCATTGGTAGATCATCGGATCTCGATTTATTTCCATCTTCAAGTTCAATTATCATGTGAGGTGTACAGGCTGCTCTTAACCGTGAGCACGGCTGATATATCAGTTTTACACTCTGCAGAGGTGGCGCATCTTTACCCATGAGTCGCGATTCCCTTCTTGCCCGGGTTAGCTAGACCCGTATTCACTTCCGAGGTGAATGGCCAGGGTTTCACTACGAGGCTTCTCCCTAGAGTCCTCATTACGCAAATGTTGGAAATGGTCAACTGCATAAGGCACACCTACCGTAACCAACTTATAGTCCGTACCACAGGGTAAAGCTTTGGGAACTATGCCCGTATCCAATCTGCCTGAGCCGGAACTATAAGAGCTTGCCAGATGCCCCCGTTCCGGTCGACCACGACCAACACCCAACATAAGACTTCTCTAGTTATTTAGCCAAGACCAGAGCCATGATAGTTCTCATGGTAGCACTGTTTTCCCGGGTGCTCACTCCATGTTCCAATTAATATGCAATAATCTTGTTTAACCATCGGGTTAACAACAATAATGTAAACTTACCATTTTGGAACATTAATATCATAAGCAGGAGTGACTGCATAAAGTTAAGTTGTAGCAATAGCATAGCTACGAAGGTAAAGTATAATTCCCAGGTTTGATCAAGGAATAAGGTTGGAAAGGTTATCTAAATAGGTAACCCGTCAAATTGTGCATATATCCAAAAGAATAAACTTTATTAAATGTATTGTTTGGGATCAAACAGAGTATGCAGAGGGAGAAGTCCACTTGCCTTGCTTATTGAAAACTCGAGGTTCTTCCACGGATCGGATTAGGTCTTGATTCTTAACTACTAGATCAACCACTGAATATCACACAAACAAACAAGAAGAACAAACACCACTCAATAACATATTACATTCACCATATGTAAAGCTAAAAGAGAGCCTAACGAAAAGAGCGTTCGCTTTTCCAAAACGTCGTAAGTAATGGTTATAATAAGAAGGTATTCTTTTCAAAAATGTGTGATCCACACTTTATAAAACAAGACATGAACTTAAAATATATTAATTAAAATATACAAATATTTGGTTCACCAAATTAATCTTTTATAAAACGTCATATGTGATAAGTCTAAGATTAAGGGTTTATAACACGTTATAATGATATTAAACCTTTTTCACCTTTTAGAACACATATAAGTTATATCTGAAAGTCGCCTAGAGGGGGGTGAATAGGCGAAACCTGAAAATTAAAACTTTATCCCCCAACTAGATCCCTTGATTAGTGGTTAGAACAAGATATACAAATATAGGAGTATACAAACTAAGTTCTTGCTTGAAAAGAATATTGCTAAATAATGCGGGAGTGATGAATCAAATAAGTTATAGAATAACAAAGCAAGAAGCCTTAGATGAGAAGAGCACTAGGACAAGTTCTTTCTTGCAACGCGTTGCTTCACTAAATGGAAATTTAACTTGAAGCAACACCAAATGATATTGGCAAAGAATGGAGCAAGGAAAACTTAGAATACGAGAAAACAAACAAATCACAAGCAATAAACACAATGGACACGGGTGATTTGTTTTACCGAGGTTCGGCCCTCGAAGGCCTAGTCCCCGTTGAGGAGTCCACTTAAGGACGGGTCTTTTTCAACCCTTTCCCTCTCTCCCGATCACACAAGGATCGGTGAGCTCTTCTTCTTCTCAAGGATCACTCTCGATCCCGCAAGGACCACCACACGCTTTGGTGTCTCTTGCTAGCTTTTACAAGCCTCCAAAACTTTGGAGGAAGTTCAATGGGAGTCAAAACTCCACGCGCAAATGAACACAAAGATGAAGCACACACTATCTCTCGATGAATCTCACAAGGCACTAATGCTAAACTCAAATGAGTAGCTCTCTTTTGCTTGCGCTCTCTTTTGTGGCACTTGTGTTGGTTGTAGTGGTCTAAATCTTGTGTATAGGATGGATCAATGAATATATGTGGTTGGGAGGGCTTGAGTATGTCAACTATATGACTTGGAATGTTGCTTGGGCTCCCACACCTTGAAGTGGCTGGTTGGGGTGGTATTTATAGCCACCAACCAAAATCTAGCCGTTGGGTGAGGCTGTCTGTTCGATGGTGCACCGGACAGTCCGGTGCACACCGGACATGTCCGGTGCGACAGCCACGTCACCAATGCCGTTGGGTTCCGACCGTTGGAGCTCTGACTTCTGGGCCCGCCTGGATGTCCGGTGGCGCACCGGACATGTACTGTAGAGTGTCCGGTGTGCCACTACGCGCGTGCCTGACTTTCTGCGCGCTCTGGCGCGCATTAATTGCTGTTGCAGGTGACCGTTGGCGCGAAGTAGCCGTTGCTCCCTTGTCACACCGGACAGTCCGGTGCACACCGGACATGTCCGGTGAATTATAGTGGACTAGCCGTTGGAGATTCCCGAAGCTGGCGAGTTCCTGAGGCCGCTCTTCCTTGGAGCACCGGACACTGTCCGGTGTACACCGGACAGTCCGGTGAATTATAGCAGAGTGGCCTCTGGAATTTCCCGAAGGTGACGAGTTGGAGTTGGAGTCCTCTGGTGCACCGGACATGTCCGGTGGCACACCGGACAGTCCGGTGCGCCAGACCAGAGGTGCCTTCGGTTGTCCCTTTGCTCTTTTGTTGAACCCAATACTTGCTCTTTTTATTGGCTAAGTGTGAACCTTTGGCACCTGTATAACTTATACACTAGAGCAAACTAGTTAGTCCAAATATTTGTGTTGGGCAATTCAACCACCAAAATTAATTAGGGACTAGGTGAAAGCCTAATTCCCTTTCAATCTCCCCCTTTTTGGTGATTGATGCCAACACAAACCAAAGCAAATATAAAAGTGCATAATTGAACTAGTTTGCAAAATGTAAGTGCAAAGGTTGCATGAAATTGAGCCAATATAAATACTTACATGATATGCATGGATTGTTTCTTTATTTTTAACATATTGGACCACGCTTGCACCACATGTTTTGTTTTTGCAAATTCTTTTTGTAAATTCTTTTCAAAGTCCTTTTGCAAGATAGTCAAAGGTAAATGAATAAGATTTGGCAAAGCATTTTCAAGTTTGAAATTTTCTTCCTTTGTTCCAAATGCTTTTCCTTTGATTAAACAAAACTCCCCCTCAAATAAATTCTCCTCTTAGTGTTCAAGAGGGTTTTAAGATATCAAGTTTTGAAAATACTACTTGCTCCCCCTTTAGAACACAAAGAGATACCAATTTGAAATTTTCAATTGAAAACCATTAATTTTAAAATTAGGGTGGTGGTGCGGTCCTTTTGCTTTGGGCTCATACTTTCTCCCCCTTTGGCATGAATCGCCAAAAATGGATACTTGGAATGAAATATAGGCCCTTTTCCTAACTAATTTCTCCCTTTTGGCAAATAAAACATATGAGTGAAGATTATACCAAAGATGGAGAGACATTGTGGAGTGATGGCGAAGGGTAGATAATACCGATAGAGTAGAGTGGAAGCTTTGTCTTCGCCGAAGACTCCAATTCCCTTTCAATGTACCTATGACTTGGTTTGAAATTCACTTGAAAAACATAGTAGTCATAGCATATAAAAGAGATATGATCAAGAGGATATATCAAATTAAGCATGATCATAGTTCTATATAACATAGATTGCTCCCCCTAAGTATGTGCATGGAGAGGAACACATATTTTGGCCTTAAATGCCAATTGCACATAATTAGGTTAATGAGAACATATCTATATCATACAGATTGTGAAGTGCATTGTGTCATAGTATAAGTGTGATGCTTATGACAATTTATGCACTTACGAAAGCATGTTGTAAACAATTGAAGCATTTTCCCTTAAGGACAAAGAGACTTAAGGACCATCCACCTTTGAAACAAAGGCAGCTTATCCTCGTTACAAGGTTAAGCTTTAAGCTCTTTGACAATAAAAGTACTTCATCTAGTTTTACCAAAGATGCACTAAAGCAGGAATGAATTTTGGGAAATTAAACTAGGTATGAAGCAGGGATAAATGCATGGACATGCTTTCTCTTCCTTTCATACAAGATATGTAAAGAGAGTATACAAAAGGAAGATTTAGGTACAAGTTTAAATGAAAGGAGATAGTTTTACCTTTTTGTACCTTTACATAGGGACGCTCTCTTCATTGTGCTTTATCCTTAGTCTTAGATGCTTAAGACCTATTTTAATGACAATATATGGAAATGTTTTGCACAAGAGAGAGTTCTACATCTAGTGATCTTTTCAAGTTATTGTTAGCATATATCAAATGGATCACAAGTTGCATAAATGTATCATGAATTCTCCTTTTAACTTAGTGCATATCAAGAGAGATATCGATTGATAGTATATATGGCACTAAGAAGCATGATTGTTGATTGAAGTCATTCAATGATCAAACAAATAACAGATGTGATCAAAAGAACAACATACGCATTAGATTATCAATTAAGCTTAGAGTAGGAGAATCCAGCAAATATGCTACTTTAGATTGAAAGACAAGAATTTAAAAATAGTAGCATACTTCATGAGAAACTTATTCTCATGCAAGAGACTATATAAAATTACTGAGATAAAGTAATAGTCTCAACATAATCAAGATATAGAAAGAGGCTCCCCCTAAAGATATGCATCAAGTATTTGAATGAATTGAATGGATGCATTTACTTTAAGGACAAATAGAGAGAAGCATTATACATCTTGATCAAGGCTCATTAAATTTGAAATAAACGACTTGAGCCTAGTATTCTCATTATGAAAGGGTTTAGAATACTCACAACCACACCATTGATTGTTTCAAAGAAGTAGGTGGTGTTGTTCTTGATGTTCTTCTCTTTCATTTGAGAGTCCTCCCTTTGCAGTGGCTTCTTTTTCCTTTCAAACTTATTGAAAATACTCAAGAAGGATGTTAGTAATACAAGGGAGTATACAATGATGGATGATTTCTTTTATATAGGAAATAAGCATAATTCATCATCCATAAGTCACACAGACATGAAGTAAAATCCTTAACATTAGTGCACTTTTACTTGAAAAGAGGAACATGCACTATTTAACAATTTGATCACTCATAGGAATTTACTTCTTTATATTGAACTTTATTAATTATTACATAAAACAGATCAATATAAGAATGGATATAGCAAAGGCACGAATTAGATTAAATACCCATTGAGATGGGAACCACACTTAATTAAAAGGATGAGTTCCCATACCTTTGCTTTTACCTTTCTTCCTTTAGGTGAGGATCAACCCATGAGACTTGTGCACTTTCTTTCTTGTAGATTTTCATAGGTAGGCTCAAGAGATACTTTGTTAGAACACAAGCACTAGTTTCCATTTTTGTAACCATTTTTGATAAGGAATGAAAAGCTAGATTACTAAAACATGGAGACTTCATAGCATGAACTAGATTATCCATAGATGATGTTATGCTCAATTTTAACTCATAAAACAAGCACAAATAATCCTTTGAGATTATAGGAATAAATCTAATTCATGATTTGGAAAGCGATAAGTGTGAAAGAATCATATCCAATTTGAGCAAGTAAAAATACATCATAAAGCATTGGATTGATTTTTCTTTGCATGTTAGATTACACGCTTCCAAAGAGAAACCTATTCTCTACAAGTGAGACTACTTGGGTTACTTAGATAAAAATCATTAGTCTCACTATTCTAGTTATAGAGAGAGTTTTCCTTTTACAAGTGTCCTAAGGATTTGAATTCCTTACATGACACCTTATTCTTTTAAGAACATGAAATATCTCTCTATATCTAGAATCATGGCAATAACAAGATAATTAGAGGAAGAATATGCCATGATAAATTTGCAACAAATTAGAGCATGTAAATTGCCATAGTATAGAAATGATGAATGTGCAATCTACCATATGAGAGGAAATTCTTCAAAGAATGGTAAAATCAATTTAAAGATATTTGAAGTGCTTAAATTTTTCTATGTGACTACACAAGACACATAAGAAATGATATTCTAAAATACTTGCACTTAAAAGATAAGTGTTACCATCCTTTGGCTTTCCTCCATGTTGTAGGCCTTGATTTTTCGCATATGATATCTCTTCACTTCCTACAACATATAATATCTTCCTCGAGATGATATGAGTTTAAGACATAGCAATTTGAAAAATAACCTTGGGTCAATCATAAACATAGATCTTTGAAGATTGATAGCTTGAGTTGATAAGAATAGAATGGACTCTCTCAAGCTCCCCAAGGCTTCATATCATCTCCTTTTCCTGCAAAGCTTGTCAATCATATTTTGGTACCCACCGCTTGATGGGTCCATTACGGTTAGTCAACAAAGATCTAGGAACCCAAAAGTCCTTTGTGTTAGCACTAGGTAAACTCATTACCTTTCTAGCACAAGTTGCAATTTTGGGTTGCCTAGTTACATGAGAATTAATTGACGAGCTAGGAGTGCAATTGTTACCAATGGGACAATCCTTGCATTGATGTCCCTTCTTTCGGCATGTGTAGCATAGGCGTTTTTCAAGTTTTGAAGTTTTCTTCTTTCCTTGTTTGTTGCTTGCTACATAGTTAGTAAAGACTTTCTTTTCTAACCCTATGCCTTTTTGTTTTAAATGGGGACAAGATCTAAGCAAGTGTCCCTTCTTGGAGCATTTAAAACAAAGTCTATCATCCTTGTTAATAATCAAGCCATTTTTAATGTAGGGACATGACCTAATCAAGTGCCCCTCTTCAAAGCATTCACTACACCTCTTAATGTGAAGTGTGGCTTGATCATTACCTTGGATGTTACCTTTTGTGGAGGCGTGGTTGAGGCTTTTGGAGGAGGTGTTGAATTTCATCTTTTGTTTCTTCCTCTTGGCAAACCTCAAATCCTTGACATTTTCTTCAAGGGATGTAGTGCATGCCACGGTTGTTCCCGTCTCAAGCTTCTTCACCATGTGATCACGGTTATCTTGAGAAGGTTGGGCAATGCATTTTCCTTTTAGTTGTGTCAAGCTCATCTTTATCCTCTCATTCTCTTCTTTGAGCTTTTGATATGTATCATCTTTTGTTCCCGCAAGTTCTAGCTCAAAAGAAGATATGCTTGTTGACGGACAACAAGCATTAGCACATGGTAATATAGTATCAATTTGAATACATGTGCATGAGTGAGGTTGTTGGGATTTTAAGTTTTCTATCACAACCTCATGAGTCAAATTCAATATGATATGATCATCCATAAGATTTTCATGAGAACATAGGAGCATATCATATTTTTCTTGAAAAGCTAGATTTTCAACTTTTAGCTTTTCTACTTGGTCCTTAAGCAAGGTATTCCTATTTACTAATTGAGCAATACAATGTAAAGCGTTATCATGCTCAATTGAAACAGTTTCATACCTTTGGACCAAATCAACATGAGAGCACTTTAGCTCCTCATGTTCTTTAGTCAAGTCGTCAAAGTGTAGCATTTTCATGGAGAGAATATCTTCTAGCCTTTGACGAGCTTCGCTTTGCTCTCTCGCTCTTTCTAGAAGTTTGAGCATGATCGCCTTATCTTCTTGGCGTAGGCGAGCATAGAGATGCACAAAGCTTCTTTCTTCCTCCTCATCCTCATTTGTGCTTCCGCTATCATTTTCATTAGCCACACAACACATGTGGGAATCGAAATGGGAAGACAAACCTTTTGGAGAGGTGGATTCATCGTTTGGTCTCCATCGTTCATTCTCTTCTTCTTCCTTGCAAGGGTTAGTATCACAAATACCAAAGGAAGTAGAGACACAAAATGAACTATCATGTTTGGACTCATCAAATTTGTTTCTAATTCTAGTCCAAATATCATGCGCATCATGGATGGATTCGTCATAGTTTGATATGAAGGCACGATAATCTTCTTTGCTAAGAGAATTAGTTAAGATGACAAAAGCTAGATAGTTTAAGCGATAACATCTTTGATCCTCCTCAGAATTAATTTTTCCATTGAAATTAGAGGGAAAAATACTCTTGACTATAATTTGTTCTAATTGTGGATCTATGGTTCTAAAAGCATTTATTACACTAGTAGACCATGAGTCATAATTGGAACAATCATCAAATAATATTTCAAGAGTTACCTCCTTTTGAGTTGCATTCGATGGAGGAGTCTTCTTGTTCTTTTGGGATCTTCTACGAGCCATCACTTCGAGTTGTTAGACTCAAGATGAAGTGCCTAGCTCCGATACCAATTGAAAGTCGCCTAGAGGGGGGGTGAATAGGCGAAACCTGAAAATTAAAACTTTATCCCCCAACTAGATCCCTTGATTAGTGGCTAGAACAAGATATACAAATATAGGAGTATACAAACTAAGTTCTTGCTTGAAAAGAATATTGCTAAATAATGCGAGAGTGATGAATCAAATAAGTTATAGAATAACAAAGCAAGAAGTCTTAGATAAGAAGAGCACTAGGACAAGTTCTTTCTTGCAACGTGTTGCTTCACTAAATGGAAATTTAACTTGAAGCAACACCAAATGATATTGGCAAAGAATGGAGCAAGAAAAACTTAGAATACGAGAAAACAAACAAATCACAAGCAATAAACACAATGGACACGGGTGATTTGTTTTACCGAGGTTTGGCCCTCGAAGGCCTAGTCCCCTTTGAGGAGTCCACTTAAGGACGGGTCTTTTTCAACCCTTTCCCTCTCTCCCGATCACACAAGGATCGGCGAGCTCTTCTTCTTTTCAAGGATCACTCTCGATCCCGCAAGGACCACCACACGCTTTTGTCGGCGTTCCGAGACCGGGGGGTCCCCGAGCCGACGAGTGAGTGTGCCGCGTGCCCCAGCCCAGATGGGTCGAGCGCGTGGGCGAGCGCGAAGGGGGGAGAGAGAGCGAGAGAGCGAGGTGGCCGGAGCCGGGTCGTGAGGGAGTCGGAGATTCCCGCGGCCTTCGTGTTCGTCCCGCGCCCAGGTCGGGTGCGCTTGCAGTAGGGGGTTACAAGCGTCCGCGCGGGTGAGGGGAGCGAGCGGCCCCGAGAGAGCGCCTGCCCCTGCCCTTCGTTCCCGCGAGGCCAACCTTCTCTAAGAAGGCCCTGGTCCTTCCTTTTATAGGCGTAAGGAGAGGATCCAGGTGTACAAATGGGGGTGTAGCAAGGTGCTACGTGTCTAGCGGGGGAGAGCTAGTGCCCTAAGTACATGCCAAGGTGGCAGCCGGAGAGATCTTGGCACCCAGCTAGTGTGGCGTCGTGGCTGTTGGAGAAGCAATGGAGCCGGACGGAGGGACAGCTGTCGGAGTGGTTGGGCCCTTGCTGACGTCCCCCTGCTTTCGTAAGGGAGCTGGGAGCCGCCGTCGTCATGGTCCAGCGGGGCGCCATCATTGCCTATCTGGCGGAGCTAGCCAGATGGGACGTCGGTCCTGTTCTCTGCGGCCCAAGTCGTCTCAGGGTAGGGTGATGATGGCGCTTCCTATCGACGTGGTGGACTCGTGCCCTAGGTCGGGCGACGTGGGGGCTCCTCCGAAGCTGAGGTCGAGTCTGTCCTGCATGGCCGAGGCCGAGGCCGAGGCCGAGCCCGAGCCCCTGGGTTGGGCGAGGCGGAGGTCGTTCAGCAGAGGTCGGGGTGGAGTCCGAGCCCTGGGTCGGGCGAAGCGGGGTTCATCGTCTTCCGGGGCCTTAGCCCGAGTCCGAGCCCTGGGTCGGGCGGAGCGGAGTTCGCCGTCTTCCGGGACCTTAGCCCGAGTCCGAGCCCTGGGTCGGGCGGAGCGGAGTTCGCCGTCTTCCGGGGCCTTAGCCCGAGTCCGAGCCCTGGGTCGGGCGGAGCGGAGTTCGCCGTCTTCCGGGGCCTTAGCCCGAGTCCGAGCCCTGGGTCGGGTGGAGCGGAGTTCACCGTCTTCCGGGGCCTTAGCCCGAGTCCGAGCCCTGGGTCGGGCGGAGCTTCCTCTGGCGCTTTTGGCCAAGCCTGGCCGCCCGTCAGTCTTACTCTTTGCGTTAAAGGCCCCAGTGACTTGGTCGGTCGGCGCGGTGATTTAGTCAGGGTTACTTCTTAACGAAGGCAAGGCCTCGGGCGAGCCGGAGATGCGTCTGCCGTGAAAGAGGAGGCCTCGGGCGAGACGGAAACATCTCAGGGTCGGCTGCCCTTGCCCGAGGCTAGGCTCGGGCGTGGCGTGATCGAGTCGCTCGTATGGACTGATCCCTGACTTAATCAAACCCATCAGGCCTCTGCAGCTTTATGCTGATGGGGGTTACCAGCTGAGAATTAGGCGTCTTGAGGGTACCCCTAATTATGGTCCCCGACAGTAGCCCCCGAGCCTCGAAGGGAGTGTTAACACTCGCTTGGAGGCTTTTGTCGCACTTTTTTGCAAGGGGACCAGCCTTTCTCGGTTGTACTTTGTTCCGGTGGGTGCGCGCGAGCGCACCCGCCGGGTGTAGCCCCCGAGGCCTCGGAGGAGTGGTTTCACTCCTTCGAGGTCTTAATGCCTTGCATAATGCTTCGGCTGGTCTGGCGGTTCCCTCATGCGAATAGGCCATAGCCCAGGTGCTCTGTCGGGGCCCAAGTTCTCGGGCTGGTATGTTGACGCTGTCAACGATTCGGCCGGAGCCGGGTTTGCGAGAGCAGCCCCCGAGCCTCCGCACAGGGCGAGAGGACGATCAGGGACAGACTCGGCTTTTTTACATACGCCCCTACGTCGCCTTTCCGCAAGGAGGAGGGGGGAGAGCGCCATGTTACCCTCGATGGGCACCGAACATGGTGTCTCCGGTGAGCTGCAATCGGGTAATCCGAGTGGACGTCCATGCCCCGTTCGTTGGGGGTCGGCTAGGGGCCCGGAGGCACGCCCAAAAGTACCTGCGGGTGATCTGCCGGACCCGGTCCCCTGGCGACGGGGTCCGAGGGCTCGTTGCCTCCCTCCGATGGGATTCCGTTACAGAGTCGTTCCCGCTGGTCTCGGAAATGTCCTAGGGTACCTCGGGAGCGCAGCCCGAGCCTTGGTTATGTATCGAACGTACCCCTGGTCATCCCTCGCTCGGTGTCTGAGGCGACTGTGAACCCTTCGGGGGGCCAGCCTTCGAACCCCTGATCAGTAATGGGCGCGGAGCCCGAGTAGCCTGAGGCGGTCGTGGAACCTTTCGGGGGGCCGACCTTCGAACCTCTGACCAGTAGTGGGTGTCGGGCCCACGCGATCTGAGGCGGCTGTTGAACCCTTCGGGGGGCCAGCCTTCGAACCCCTGATCAGTAAGGAGGCTCGGAGCCTAGTTCCTTCACGGGGAAGGATCCCTTTGGGGGTATCCCCCTTCCCGGTCCCTGTTGCAAGAGATAGAGAAAGAGGAAAAAAGGGAAAAAGGATACGAAATTGAACGACGTGGCGTACCTATTTGGTGTGGCCGCTTTGGCGAAGGCGAAACGTCGCCAGCTGCTCCCGCCAGTGGCGCTGCCCGTCGAGCCGCGGAGTTAATGCGCCGGGGCGAGTAGTTGGCGAGGCCGCCGTTGCGCGTGCATGAGCCGTTCGAGGAACGGGTCACGGGCGTGTCGTCTTCACACCATGAGAGAGGGGGTTCTCTTGCTGCCTCTGGATGGGACGTGAGCCTGGCTGATGGCGTGATCGCTGCTCTTGCGCGCCTGCCACTGTCATTGCTGTCGGCCCACTTTTGACCGCGTTTGACCGCTGCGTCAGGCTGGTGCAGCTGGGCCGCGCGCTGGGCCGCCTCGGGTCGTGGTATTGGTTCCGCAACCGGGGAGGTGCGGTGGTGGCGCAAGTGGCATAGGGGCTTACATGCAGCATCCGGCGCGCCGGTTGCGCGACGCGTGGGCTTGAGCCTCCGTGCTGGCCTGCCAGGAGTCGGAGAGGCGCGTCCACTTGGCGCGGTTGCATGCCGCCCGCATGGCTGCCCACCCCCTTCGCCCGTTGGTCTGGGCAAAAGTGGAGGGTCACTTGTAACTGTTGGGTGGTTGCGCGCGCGCCACGCGCGGCGGTTCGGCTTCTTCTGCTTGGAGCCGGTCTGCATGACAGGTGGGTCCCAGCCCCCGCGCCGCAGGGGAGGGCTTTGGAGGCGTGTTGGAGAGGACTCAGCCTGTGACGGTTGGGGGCGCGAGCAGGGAGAGTTGCCTTTAAAAGGAGGGCGACCCCTTTCGTAAGGCGACCATGTCTTCTTCCTCCCTTATGCGTCGTGTCTTTCCATCTTTCAAGCCCCCGGATGGGGGAAACCGCCGTCTCCGTGCCTCATCGTCGGAGGACACTGCTCCGCGGAAGTGGGTACCTTTCAGCCATCGTTCGGCTTCAAGGATTTTCATCATGCAGCCCGGCTGCACCCCTCCACCGGCGGTCACCCAAGAGGGTGACTTCCGGCTTGATGGTGGGGGAAAGCGAGCCGGGCTGCGGCCTCTGCCCCTCCCTCAGCCTCAAGGATTTTCATCACTAGGGCTGAGGAGGGGAGTGTGCCGAGTTGGGGTCGGCCCCTGCGCGGGCGGTGGCCCGCTCCTTCCCTCAGTGATCGGGGGGAAGGGCGAGAGTCGTCCGTGGCGCTAACAGCTGCACCGTGCCCGGCTCTCTGAGCCGAGCGGTTTCGGAACCGCTCCCGGTGCCGCCTCCCGCCACGGCAACTGGAAGAGGTTCTTCCGCCGGCGCGACAGCCAAGGTTGGCCATGGACCGACCTCCAACTCTACGGCCTTCTGCCCGTCCTTGCCTCTCGAGTTTGGGCAAGGGCGGGGGCCTCCTAGCAGCAGCATCCGCCCTGAGGCCATCATTGCTGCTGTTCGGCCCCCCGGGGCAGAAGTCTTCATCGTCGCCGCTGTCGGGGCGGTCGGCGACATGCCGTTCGTCGGTCTTCTGTTGCCCCGCAGGCCCACCCCTATCGAGTGGGGTTGTTCGTACCTGCGGAGGGGGAACCAGAGTTCCGTTTGTAATGGCACTTCGAGTGCCGGGTTTTTTGTTCATTTTGGCTTTCGGGGCCTGAACATGTAAGTAATTACGGCACGGAGCCGTGTTTTTTCCTCATTCCTGAGCACTAAGACTCGTCTGCTGATTGTCTGAACCGCTTCACTAAGCATGAGTCGCCCCGTGTCAAGGTGACGAGTGAGGTATCCGTATCCCGGAGGCGTAGGAGTCCCTCGGCTCGGTCGGCCCTGTTGTCCGAGGCTCCTCTAGCTTAGTTAAAAAGACCCCTCGGCCGCTCTTCGACGAGCCGAGGCCGGGGGTAGCGATATCAGCGTGAGCAGAGGCGGAGTTGGCTCGGAAATGAAACCTGGTTGGCCGGAGCCTAGCCGAGTTGTCCGTTGGCAGGATCGACACCGGAGTCGGTCAGCCGAGGCTTCGGACCGGGCTCGTGACCTCGGAAGGTGGTTGGCCGAGGCCCCGGAGGTGGCTGGCCGAGCCGCCTGCTCGGGCCGGATTCCCGGAGAAGTCCCTGACAACGATCGCCCGGGCGTGGTGATGACGCCGTCCTTTGGAGCGGAGGCCCTCGGACCGCGTCGCCGTCCGAGGCTAGTTCGGGCCTTGCCGAAGGTGCTGTTGACGCCGAGGGTGTCGCCGCCCCCTTCCAGCGCCAAGACCTGAGCCTGCAGGATCAGCCTGTCTTGTAGCGTGTGCTTTGTGCGGCCGTCGAGGCCAGAACACACACCCTTGCTGTGTTGTAAAGTTGCGTCCCTTTTCCTCTTGTTCCAAGCATCTGGACTTTTTGTCGGTAACAGGGATGTTTGTGCGAGCGAAAGTTGCTTCTCGCGGAAGGTGAGGAGTGAGGTATCCGTATCCCGGAGGCGTGGGAGTCCCTCGGCTCGGTCGGCCTTGCCGCTTACGCGCACTTTTACTCGTCCATGAGGCCCTATCACCGACTTAGTCGAGAAAACTCGAAGAATCGCTTCGACAGAAGAGCTTCCGAACGTAGAGACTTGTTCGATCCGCGGAGTCACCTTATCCGAGCGCGAGTTACTTATCGCAGAAGGTGATGAGTGAGGTATCCGTATCCCGGAGGCGTAGGAGTCCCTCGGCTCGGTCAGCCTTGGCTGCTTACGTGTACCCTGTCGTTTCCATGACCCACTTTTCGAAGTAGTCAAAAAGCACGAAAGATATTCTGATAAAAGAGATTTTTTGTTCGAGGAAAATTTTGACGCAGAGGGGGTTTCCCCCTTTTAGCCCCCGAGGGAGGGTCGGGCTTTGCCGAGGCTAGGCCGACCCTTCCTTGTTGACCAAACTTTGCGTGGGTGCGGGGTATATGAACAATTTGGAAACATCTCAAGGGTAGAAGCGACGTAGCTGTTGGATGTTCCAAGCGTTGCCGTAGACCTCGCCTTGACTGTTGGCTAGCTTGTACGTTCCGGGCTTCAGAACTTTGGCGATGACGAACGGCCCCTCCCAGGGGGGCGTGAGCTTGTGCCTCCCTCGGGTGTCTTGCCGCAGCCGAAGCACCAGATCGCCCACCTGGAGGTCTCGGGGTCGGACCCCTCGGGCGTGGTAGCGTCGCAGGGACTGCTGATATCGCGCCGAGTGTAGTAAGGCCCTGTCCCGAGCCTCATCCAGCTGGTCCAGCGAGTCTTCTCGGCTAGCTTGGTTGCTTTCTTCGTTGTAGGCCCTCGTCCTCGGGGAGCCGTATTCCAGGTCAGTGGGCAGGACGGCCTCGGCCCCGTAGACCAGGAAGAACGGCGTGAAACCTGTGGCTCGGCTTGGCGTCGTCCTCAGGCTCCAGACCACCGAGGGGAGTTCCTTCATCCATCGCTTGCCGAACTTGTTGAGATCATTGTAAATCCGGGGCTTGAGCCCTTGTAGAATCATGTCGTTGGCACGTTCCACTTGCCCATTCGACATGGGATGAGCTACGGCGGCCCAGTCTACCCGGATGTTGTGATCCTCGCAAAAATCCAAGAATTTTTTGCCGGTGAACTGGGTGCCATTGTCGGTGATGATGGAATTCGGGACCCCGAAGCGATGGATGATGTTGGTGAAGAACGCCACCGCCTGCTCGGATCTGATGCTGTTTAGGGGTCGGACCTCGATCCACTTGGAGAATTTGTCGACGGCGACCAACAGGTGCGTGTAGCCCCCGGGCGCCTTCTGCAGAGGGCCGACGAGGTCCAGACCCCACACAGCGAAGGGCCAGGTGATGGGTATCGTCTGCAGAGCCTGAGCGGGCAGGTGGGTCTGCTTCGCATAGAATTGGCACCCTTCGCAGGCGCGGACAATTCTAGTGGCGTCAGCCACCGCCGTCGGCCAGTAGAAGCCTTGGTGGAAAGCGTTCCCGACGAGGGCTCGAGGTGCTGCATGATGGCCGCAAGCCCCCGAGTGTATTTCCTGTAGGAGTTCCTGACCCTCGGCGATGGAGATGCATCGCTGGAGGATGCCCGAGGGGCTACGGTGGTAGAGCTCCTTCTCATCGCCCAGCAAGACGAATGACTTGGCGCGTCGCGCTACCCGCCGAGCCTCGGCTCGGCCGAGGGGCAGCTCTCCTTGGCGGAGATATTGCAGGTACGGGGTCTGCCAATCTTGATCTGGCATGACCCCGCTCTGCTCCTACTCGATGTGCAGGGCTTCGCCCTCGGGGGCCGAGGGTTCCTCGGGTTGAACCGAGGATGGCTCGGGCTGGGCCGAGGTCGCCTCGGACGGGGCCGAGGGCACCTCGGGCTCGGGCGTGTCGCCTATCTTGACGGAGGGTTGGTGCAGATCCCGGGAGAAGACGTCCGGGGGAACCGTCGTTCGCCCCGAGGCTATCTTCGCCAGCTCGTCCGCAGTCTCGTTGTAGTGCCGGGCGATGTGGTTAAGCTCGAGCCCATAGAACTTGTCTTCCAGGCGTCGAACCTCGTTACAGTAGGCCTCCATCTTCGGGTCGCGGCAATGGGAGTTCTTCATGACTTGGTCGATGACGAGCTGCGAGTCGCCGCGTGCATCGAGGCGTCGGACCCTTAGCTCGATGGCGATTCGCAATCCGTTGATCAGAGCCTCGTACTCAGCCACATTGTTGGACGCCGGGAAATGGAGGCGGAGCACGTAGCGCAGGTGTTTCCCGAGGGGCGAGACGAAGAGCAGGCCCGCGTCGGCTCCCGTCTTCATCAGCGACCCGTCGAAAAACTTGGTCCAGAGCTCCGGTTGGATCGGAGCTGTCGGCAGCTGGGTGTCGACCCATTCGGCTACGAAGTCCGCCAGTACCTGGGACTTGATGGCTTTTCGAGGGGCGAACGAGATTGCCTCGCCCATGATTTCCACCGCCCACTTCGCGATCCGTCCCGAGGCTTTCCGGCACTGGATGATCTCCCCCAGGGGGAAGGATGACACCACAGTCACCGGATGAGACTCGAAGTAATGTCGCAGCTTTCGCCTTGTCAGGATCACTGCGTACAGCAGCTTCTGGACTTGTGGGTAGCGGATCTTGGTCTCGGACAGCACCTCGCTGACGAAGTAAACTGGCCTCTGAATGGGCAAAGCATGCCCCTCTTCCTGCCTTTCTTCTTGGCGCCGAGCGGAGTAGACGCCTCGGGAGCATCTTCCGACGGGCGGCCCTGGGGCTGCTTGTCCTTTCGGAAGATGGCCTCGACCGCCTCCTGACCAGAGGCGAACTTGGTGGCGATGTCCATCAGCTCGTTCGCCCTGGTGGGGGTCTTGCGACCCAATTTGCTCACCAGGTCACGGCAGGTGGTGCCGGCAAGGAACGCGCCGATGACATCGGAGTCGGTGATGTTGGGCAGCTCGGTGCGCTGCTTCGAGAATCGCCGGATGTAGTCCCGAAGGGACTCTCCTGGCTGTTGCCGGCAGCTTCGGAGGTCCCAGGAATTCCCGAGGCGCACGTACGTGCCCTGGAAGTTGCCGGCGAAAGCCTGGACCAGATCCTCCCAGTTGGAAATCTGCCCCGGAGGCAGGTGCTCCAACCAAGCGCGAGCGGTGTCGGAGAGGAACAGGGGGAGGTTGCGGATGATGAGGTTGTCGTCGTCCGTCCCACCCAGTTGACAGGCCAGGCGGTAGTCCGCAAGCCACAATTCCGGTCTCGTTTCCCCCGAGTACTTTGTGATAGTAGTCGGGGGTCGGAATCGGGGCGGAAACGGCGCCCGCCGAATGGCCCGGCTGAAGACCTGCGGACCGGGTGGTTCGGGCGAGGGACTCCGATCCTCCCCGCTGTCGTAGCGTCCCCCACGCCTGGGGTGATAACCTCGGCGCACCCTTTCGTCGAGGCGGGCCCGACGGTCGCGATGAGGGTGCTCGTCACCGAGGTGGCCCGGGGCCGCAGGCGCGGTATTGCGCGTGCGCCCGGTGTAGACCGAGGCTTCCCGCATGAGTCGGGAAGTCGCGGCACGAGGTTCCGAGGGGTACCCCTGCCTTCGGGAGGCAGAGCTCTCGGCCCGCCAGGCCGCAGCGCCTTCCAGGAGATGCTTGAGCTCTCCCTGGATTCGCCGACCCTCGGTGGTTGATGACTCCGGCATCGCGCGGAGGAGCATCGCCGCGGCTGCCAGGTCCTGACCGGTTCCGCCGGATGCGGGTGGCGGTCTGTCCCTGGCATCGTTGGCGATGCGGTGCTGGAGACCTTGGGGCAGGTGACGTATTTCTCCGGCCGGGGGCTGGCCCGCCCATACCTGCCCGACGTCCCGGTGGATCGCCTCGAGCGCTCCTGCTCCCTCATCGAGCCCGGCCTGCGCCCCGCGGACTTGCTCGAGCTGTGGGTCGTGACCCCCCGCCGGAACGGGGACCACAGCTAGCTCCCGCGGGATGTCGGCGCGAGGCGCTGGCCTAGGGGGATCGCCATCCTCCGGCATGCCGAGACAGCTGCCTCCGGAGGGATCCCCTAGCTCGACGTGGAAACATTCGCGGCTCGGGCCGCAGTCCTTGTCGTCAAGGCTGCGGCTGCCGTCGGAACAGTCGGAGAGGCAGTAGTTGCATGCGGTCATGAAGTCCCGCATGGCACTGGGGTTGCCAGATCCAGAGAAATCCCAGCAGATGCTGGGGTCGTCATCTTCCTCGGACCCAGAGGGTCCGTAGGTCGAGACACCCGTCAATCGGTCCCAAGGCGACCGCACACGAAACCCCAGAGGGGTTGCACTCGCCTCAACGTGAGCGCCCGCCAAAGCGAGGTCGCCAGGCGGGTTGAGGCCGAGTCGAAATGACGAAGGATGGGAATCAGCCGGTACCTTTTGGTCGACGAGGAGCGACGAGGTCACGTCGGGGGCTGATCGCGCCGTTGTCCTGGGTGCGAGGGCGACGTCCTGCAGGCCCTCCGTGAGCGCGCTGGCGTCGTCCACTTGCTCGAGATCGGCGTGTCGCAGGGGGACGGCGCTCGCCTTCGCCTCAAACGCGTGGGTGATGCCCGACGCGTCCTCCGTTGGGGCGCTGGGGATGTCGATTTTCTCGACAGTCGACTGAGCGCAGCCTCCCGCTCGGCCTTGGTTGCCCCGCCTCCTCCTCCGATGGCGAGGGAGAGGATGGGGTGAACTCGAAAGTTGTCCTTCCCCCACGCGGGAAAGGCGTCGTCGATTCCGCCGCCGGCGGGCGGGCTGTCCACCACCATTGTCGCTGTCGCGCGGCGGTGGAAGGAGTATCATGTCGTAGTTGCCGTCGAAAGACACGAACTCGAGACTCCCGAAACGGAGCACCGTCCCGGGTTGAAGAGGTCGTTGGAGACTGCCCATCTAGAGCTTGACGGGAAACTACTCGTCAACACGCAGCAGGCCCCTACCTGGCGCGCCAACTGTCGGCGTTCCGAGACCGGGGGGTCCCCGAGCCGACGAGTGAGTGTGCCGCGTGCCCCAGCCCAGATGGGTCGAGCGCGTGGGCGAGCGCGAAGGGGGGAGAGAGAGCGAGAGAGCGAGGTGGCCGGAGCCGGGTCGTGAGGGAGTCAGAGATTCCCGCGGCCTTCGTGTTCGTCCCGCGCCCAGGTCGGGTGCGCTTGCAGTAGGGGGTTACAAGCGTCCGCGCGGGTGAGGGGAGCGAGCGGCCCCGAGAGAGCGCCTGCCCCTGCCCTTCGTTCCCGCGAGGCCAACCTTCTCTAAGAAGGCCCTGGTCCTTCCTTTTATAGGCGTAAGGAGAGGATCCAGGTGTACAAATGGGGGTGTAGCAAGGTGCTACGTGTCTAGCGGGGGAGAGCTAGTGCCCTAAGTACATGCCAAGGTGGCAGCCGGAGAGATCTTGGCACCCAGCTAGTGTGGCGTCGTGGCTGTTGGAGAAGCAATGGAGCCGGACGGAGGGACAGCTGTCGGAGTGGTTGGGCCCTTGCTGACGTCCCCCTGCTTTCGTAAGGGAGCTGGGAGCCGCCGTCGTCATGGTCCAGCGGGGCGCCATCATTGCCTATCTGGCGGAGCTAGCCAGATGGGACGTCGGTCCTGTTCTCTGCGGCCCGAGTCGTCTCAGGGTAGGGTGATGATGGCGCTTCCTGTCGACGTGGCGGACTCGTGCCCTAGGTCGGGCGACGTGGGGGCTCCTCCGAAGCCGAGGTCGAGTCTGTCCTGCATGGCCGAGGCCGAGGCCGAGGCCGAGCCCGAGCCCCTGGGTCGGGCGAGGCGGAGGTCGTTCAGCAGAGGTCGGGGTGGAGTCCGAGCCTTGGGTCGGGCGAAGCGGGGTTCATCGTCTTCCGGGGCCTTAGCCCGAGTCCGAGCCCTGGGTCGGGCGGAGCGGAGTTCGCCGTCTTCCGGGACCTTAGCCCGAGTCCGAGCCCTGGGTCGGGCGGAGCGGAGTTCGCCGTCTTCCGGGGCCTTAGCCCGAGTCCGAGCCCTGGGTCGGGCGGAGCGGAGTTCGCCGTCTTCCGGGGCCTTAGCCCGAGTCCGAGCCCTGGGTCGGGCGGAGCGGAGTTCGCCGTCTTCCGGGGCCTTAGCCCGAGTCCGAGCCCTGGGTCGGGCGGAGCGGAGTTCGCCGTCTTCCGGGGCCTTAGCCCGAGTCCGAGCCCTGGGTCGGGCGGAGCTTCCTCTGGCGCTTTTGGCCAAGCCTGGCCGCCCGTCAGTCTTACTCTTTGCGTTAAAGGCCCCAGTGACTTGGTCGGTCGGCGCGGTGATTTAGTCAGGGTTACTTCTTAACGAAGGCAAGGCCTCGGGCGAGCCGGAGATGCGTCTGCCGTGAAAGAGGAGGCCTCGGGCGAGACGGAAACATCTCAGGGTCGGCTGCCCTTGCCCGAGGCTAGGCTCGGGCGTGGCGTGATCGAGTCGCTCGTATGGACTGATCCCTGACTTAATCAAACCCATCAGGCCTCTGCAGCTTTATGCTGATGGGGGTTACCAGCTGAGAATTAGGCGTCTTGAGGGTACCCCTAATTATGGTCCCCGACAGCTTTGGTGTCTCTTGCTAGCTTTTACAAGCCTCCAAAACTTTGGAGGAAGTTCAATGGGAGTCAAAACTCCATGCGCAAATGAACACAAAATGAAGCACACACTATCTCTCGATGAATCTCACAAGGCACTAGTGCTAAACTCAAATGAGTAGCTCTCTTTTGCTTGCTCTCTCTTTTGTGGCACTTGTGTTGGTTATAGTGGTCTAAATCTTGTGTATAGGATGGATCAATGAATATATGTGGTTGGGAGGGCTTGAGTATGTCAACTATATGACTTGGAATGTTGCTTGGGCTCCCACACCTTGAAGTGGCCGGTTGGGGTGGTATTTATAGCCACCAACCAAAATCTAGCCGTTGGGTGAGGCTGTCTGTTCGATGGTGCACCGGACAGTCCGGTGCACACCGGACATGTCCGGTGCGACAGCCACGTCACCAATGCCGTTGGGTTCCGACCGTTGGAGCTCTGACTTCTGGGCCCGCCTGGATGTCCGGTGGCGCACCGGACATGTACTGTAGAGTGTCTGGTGCGCCACTACGCGCGTGCCTGACTTTCTGCGCGCTCTGGCGCGCATTAATTGCTGTTGCAGGTGACCGTTGGCGCGAAGTAGCCGTTGCTCCCTTGTCACACCGGACAGTCCGGTGCACACCGGACATGTCTGGTGAATTATAGTGGACTAGCCGTTGGAGATTCTCGAAGCTGGCGAGTTCCTGAGGCCGCTCTTCCTTGGAGCACCGGACACTGTCCGGTGTACACCGGACAGTCCGGTGAATTATAGCGGAGTGGCCTCTGGAATTTCCCGAAGGTGACGAGTTGGAGTTGGAGTCCTCTGGTGCACCGAACATGTCCGGTGGCACACCGGACAGTCCGGTGCGCCAGACCAGAGGTGCCTTCGGTTGTCCCTTTGCTCTTTTGTTGAACCCAATACTTGTTCTTTTTATTGGCTAAGTGTGAACCTTTGGCACCTGTATAACTTATACACTAGAGCAAACTAGTTAGTCCAAATATTTGTGTTGGGCAATTCAACCACCAAAATTAATTAGGGACTAGGTGAAAGCCTAATTCCCTTTCAATATCTAAGGATAATGGGCTACGAAACATGTTATTAATCTTAGAAGCATTATGGAATGTATTATAATTTATTGTTAGACCTTCACTTAAGACAAATTAAGATATAAGTCTAAATAGGTTTTATGTGAAAAGATCATTATTATTAAATACCTATTTATGGAAAGTTATGATATATGCTTTAATGAACTTTTATGTAAAAGACAATGAACAACAATTATATTTTATTTTTATTAGAAAGTACATGCCCTATATTTTATTAAGAAAGCTATATACAAAACAATATATAAACTAACATTATTATTAAAGAACATGAACGCTAATTTCCTTAGTTTATTCTTTAGGAAAAACTAAGTGACACATATATAAATAATATGAACTAATTTTGATTAAATGATTAATTAAACCTATATAACCAGTTGTAAACAAATATAAATCTAATTAACTTGGTTATGAGAGGACATAAATACTCTATTATTTATCTTTACATTTAGTTTAGAAACATATGACCTGGATATTTAAAATGAATATTACATTCATTGGTATGTTATTAACTATTGTTTTAGTTATGACGATGTGAGCACTTAATTAAGCCATTATATCGTTATTAGAAAAGTTATATGACATATTACTATTTAATACGGCTATACTTAAACATCTATAATAAATCTTATTAAATCAAAATCATGATGTCTATTAAAAAGGTCATTTTACAGTTAGAAACAAATTCTCTAATTCTTTATTAAGAAACCTATATTTACCAATATAACTATCAATTTCTTTATTAGGAAAGTACGAGTGCCTAATTAAGTTATTTTAATATTATTATAAAATTCTACTATTTTGGTTTTTCTCCTTTCTTTTCTAAATAGAATTTATATGTATAACTAAAAAATGTTTATTTAATTTCTCTAACATTAATATACTAAGAATTAAATATTAAATTGCTAAATGGGACTTTTAATAACATAATCATGGTTATTATGACATAAATAAATGTCTTACTAATTCTAAGTACTTAAGTGCTATACTTATGGATATATTTATTATGAGTAGTAAAAATCTATATTTTCATTCGACCGGAAATACGTGGCTTAATTCCTATTTCAATTTCTTATATCACCAAAGTTATACTTATATTAATACTAACCAATTATCGCTCCACACATTAAAGCGAAATTAATTATAAATATTTCTAGTATGAAAATTACTAAGTTAATGAATAGTGACCGTGTTCATTTTTAGAATTATAAAATCATACGCATTTTCAAAGTATTGTCGCGGGGTTCAATTTTGGCTACACGTATACATCGAATCTCTAAAATTATACACGTGAATCGCCAAATCGCATCATCATAATATTACAACGATAATTCACAAATTCGTAAATTAATTCAACACATGATTTAGACAATAAATTAACGGGTTGGGGTTGTCTTCAACCTTAGATTCTCGCTCATGTGTCGGGACGAAGGTCGGTGGGTTCGGTGATCTTGGCGAGTAGGGAACAGGCGCGAGGTCCAGCCGGGGTGCTGCGTGGACGGCAAGCACGAACTCCAGCGAGTCCACGGACGGCGGGGCAGACTGCGACGGCGTGCAAGCACGGGTGGAGCTCCAGTGAACAGTAGATGGATGCGGACTGTCCTGCGACGAGCTGGGCACCGCGTGGGCAGAGGTTTGACAGCGAGTGGGGCTCCGTCGAGGTAGTCCGGGCGCGGTGGTTGTGGCGCGGCGTGAACACGAGAGAGAGCGAGGACGAGGAGCGAACATGGGCAGCGAGAGGGAAAGGGCTCAGCGTCCATTTTATAGACGAGGGCGAGGGGAGATGAGAGGGCGCGACAGCGTCTTCAAGCACCATGAATGGCGTCCATCAATGGGGAGAGGGAGTAATGGGGAATGGAGAGAAAACGGACGGCAGTAAACTCCATAACGCAGAGGAACGGACTCGGAGCTTCAGGGGCACGGCGCGCGGTTGGTTCCTGGCTTGGGCGCGGCTTCGCAGTCGGAGTCGAGGCGTGGTCCTGGCCGCGACAGGGGTGCCTGGGCTTCGCGCGTTGGGCTCGGCTTCAAGGGGCGCAGTCGGCTGCTGCTCCTGGTCTCTGGCGCGGCGGGTCGAGCGCACAGGGCGTTGCTTGCGGGGTCGCGGGTGTGTGTTGCCGGGGTCCTGGCGGTGCTCTGGTCGCTCCTTGCGGCCGATCGGCACGAGGTACAGGGGCGCTCGGCGTGGTTCTTGGCGGCTGGAAGTGCGGGCGGCGGATGCCAGGGAGAGAGAAGCAGGGAGGGGAGAAGAGAGAGAAGCTAGAGGAGAGAGGAGGAGAGGGAGTCCCTGGTGGCGGCTGAGTGGGAGCAGGGGGAGGAGAGAAGGTAGCGGCGCTAGGATTAGGTCAGGGGGCGCTAATGGGCCTTCATGGGCCAAAACGGTTGGGTTTAGGTTTAGGGTTTCTCGTTTTTTTTTCTACTTTCTTTTCTAATTTCGAAATACACTTTTAAATAACCATAAAATTCATAACAATTAACCTAAAATTATTTATAAATAAAATAGTTATTTTCGGACTAGTAATTATCATATTATTTATTTGGATTTCCATTTAAGTAGAAATGATATTCAATATTCAAAATCAATCATGAGCATTCAAAAATCATTTCAAAGGCAAATAAATAACGAACACTCAAGAGAAAGTTAATTACCATAAATAACATTATTAACTAAATGTATTATTTTCCTTTAATGATTTTCATAGTGACACACTTGTATTGGCTTGTTGTGAACCTTTGGCACCTGTAGAACATATTTTCTAGAGCAAACTAGTTAGTCCAATAATTTGTGTTGGGCAATTCAACCACCAAAATTCTTATTGGAAAAGGTTTGACCCTATTTCCCTTTCAATCTCCCCCTTTTTGGTGATTGATGCCAACACAAATCAAAGCAAATATAAAAGTGCAGAATTGAACTAGTTTGCATAATGTAAGTGCAAAGGTTGCTTGGAGTTGAAACCAATATACTTATCTCAAATAGATGTGCATGGATTGTTTTCTTCTTTATTAAAATTTTGGACCACGTTTGCACCACGGGTTTTGTTTTTGCAAATTCTTTGTAAAAATCATTTCAAAAACCTTTTGCAAATAGTCAAAGGTACATGAGTAAAATTGAAGAAAGCATTTTCAAGATTTGAAATTCTCTTCTCCTGTCTCAAATGCTTTTCCTTTGACTAAAACAAAACCCCCCCTAAATAAAAATCTCCTCTTAGTGTTCAAGAGGGTTTTGCAAGTTTTAAAGTTTGAAGATACTACTTTCTCCCCCTTTTTGAACACAATAAGATATAACAATTTGAAAACTTCATTTTTAACATTCGTAGGTGCGGTCCTTTTGCTTTAGGCTAATACTTTCTCCCCCTTTGGCATGAATCGCCAAAAATGGATACTTGCGACTGAAATATAAGCCCTTTTTCAAACTTTCTCCCCCTTTGGCATACACAAAAATATGAGTGAAGATTATACCAAAGTGGAGAACGAAGCGGAGTACCGGCAAACACAATTGGAGTTGAGTGGAAGCGCCTTCTTTGCCGACTACTCCATTTCCCTTTCAATACCTATGACTAAGCATAAGATGATACTTGAAAACACATTAGTCATGGACATAAAAGGAGATATGATCAAAGGTATATAAATGAGCTATGTGTGCAAGGAATCAATCAAAATTCCTAGAATCAAGAATATTTAGCTCATTCCTAAGTTTGGTAAAAGATTGCTCATCTAAAGGCTTGGTAAAGATATCGGCCAATTGATCTTTGGTGTTTATATAGGATATCTCGATATCCCCCTTTTGTTGGTGATCTCTCGGAAAGTGATACCGAATGGCTATGTGCTTAGTGCGGCTATGTTCAACGGGATTATCCGCCATGCAGATTGCACTGTCATTGTCACATAGGAGAGGGACTTTGCTAAACTTGTAGCCATAGTCCCTAAGGGTTTGCCTCATCCAAAGCAATTGCGCGCAACAATGGCCTGCGGCAATGTACTCGACTTCGGCGGTAGAAAGAGCTACAGAGTTTTGCTTCTTTGAAGCCCAAGACACCAGGGATCTTCCCAGAAACTGACAAGTCCCTGATGTACTCTTCCTGTTAATCTTACACCCTGCTCAGTCAGCATCGGAATATCCTAATAAATCAAATGAGGATCCCTTGGGGTACCAAAGACCAAACTTAGGTGTTTGAACTAAATATCTCAAGATTCGCTTTACGGCCCTAAGGTGAACTTCCTTAGGGTCAGCTTGGAACCTTGCACACATACATACGGAAAGCATAATGTCCGATCGAGAAGCACATAAATAGAGTAAAGAACCTATCATCGACCGGTATACCTTTTGATCTACGGATTTACCTCCCGTGTCAAGGTCGAGATGCCCATTGGTTCCCATGGGTGTCTTGATGGGCTTGGCATCCTTCATTCCAAACTTGGTGAGAATATCTTGAATATACTTCGTTTGGCTAATAAAGGTGCCCTCTTGGAGTTGCTTGACTTGAAATCCTAAGAAATATTTCAACTCCCCCATCATAAACATCTCGAATTTTTGGATCATGATCCTACTAAATTCTTCACAAATAGATTTGTTAGTAGACCCAAATATAATATCATCAACATAAATTTGGCATACAAACAAATCATTCTCAATGGTTTTAGTGAATAAAGTAGGATCGACCTTTCCGACTTTGAAGCCATTAGTGATAAGAAAATCTCTTAGGCATTCATACCATGCTCTTGGGGCTTGCTTGAGCCCATAAAGCGCCTTAGAGAGTTTATAAACATGGTTAGGATACTCACTATCTTCAAGCCTGGAGGTTGCTCAACATAGACCTCTTCCTTGATTGGTCCATTAAGGAAGGCACTCTTCACGTCTATTTGATAAAGCTTAAAGCCATGGTAAGTAGCATAGGCAAGTAATATACGAATTGACTCAAGCCTTGCTACGGGTGCATAGGTTTCACCAAAATTCAAACCTTCGACTTGTGAATAACCCTTGGCTACAAGTCGTGCTTTGTTCCTTGTCACCACACCATGCTCATCTTGCTTATTGCGGAATACCCACTTGGTTCCTACAACATTTTGATTAGGACGTGGAACCAAATGCCATACCTCATTCCTCGTAAAGTTGTTGAGCTCCTCTTGCAACGCCAGCACCCAATCCAAATCTTTAAGTGCATCCTCTACCCTGTGTGGCTCAATAGAGAAAACAAAAGAGTAATGTTCACAAAAATGAGCAACTCGAGATCAAGTGCTTGCTTGAGCCCATAAAGCGCCTTAGAGAGTTTGTAAACATGGTTAGGATACTCACTATCTTCAAAGCCGGGAGGTTGCTCAACATAGACCTCTTCTTTGATAGGTCCGTTGAGGAAAGCACTCTTCACGTCCATTTGGTAAAGCTTAAAGTCATGGTGAGTAGCATAGGCAAGTAATATTCGAATTGACTCAAGCCTAGCTACGGGTGCATAGGTTTCACCGAAATCCAAACCTTCGACTTGTGAATACCCTTTGGCCACAAGTCGTGCCTTGTTCCTTGTCACCACACCATGTTCGTCTTGTTTGTTGCGGAAGACCCACTTGGTTCCTACAACATTTTGGTTAGGACGTGGAACTAAATGCCATACCTCATTCCTTTTGAAGTTGTTGAGCTCCTCTTGCATTGCCAACACCCAATCCGAATCTTGAAGTGCTTCCTCTACCCTGTGTGGCTCAATAGAGGAAACAAACGAGTAATGTTCACAAAAATGAGCAACACGAGATCGAGTAGTTACCCCCTTATGAATGTCTCCTAGGATGGTGTTCACGGGGTGATCTCGTTGGATTGCTTGGTGGACTCTTGGGTGTGGCGGCTTTGGAACTTGCTCATCCTTCTTGTCTTGATCATTTGCATCTCCCCTTGATTATTGTTGTCGTCTTGAGGTGGCTCATCTTCTTGATCCTCTTCCTCATCATCTTGAGCCTCATCCTCATCTTGAGTTGGTGGAGATACATGCATGGAGGAAGATGGTTGATCTTGTGCTTGAATGGGCTCTTCGGATTCTTTAGGACACACATCACCAATGGACATGTTCCTTAGCGCGACGCACAGAGCCTCTTCATCATCTAATTCATCAAGATCAACTTGCTCTACTTGAGAGTCGTTAGTCTCATCAAACACAATGTCACAAGAAACTTCAACTAGTCTAGTGGACTTGTTAAAGACTCTATATGCCCTTGTGTTTGAATCATATCCTAGTAAAAAGCCTTCTACAACCTTAGGAGCAAATTTGGATTTTCTACCTCTTTTAACAAGAATAAAACATTTGCTACCAAAGACTCTAAAATATGAAACATTTGGCTTTTTACCGGTTAGGAGTTCATACGATGTCTTCTTGAGGATTCGGTGTAGATACAACCGGTTGATGGCGTAGCATGCGGTGTTAATCGCCTCGGCCCAAAATCGATCTGAAGTCTTGTACTCAACAAGCATGGTTCTTGCCGTGTCCAATAGAGTTCTATTCTTCCTCTCCACTACACCATTTTGTTGTGGCGTGTAGGGAGAAGAGAACTCATGCTTGATGCCCTCCTCCTCAAGAAAGCCTTCGATTTGAGAGTTCTTGAACTCCGTCCCATTGTCGCTTCTAATTTTCTTGATCCTCAAGCCGAACTCATTTTGAGCCCATCTCAAAAATCCTTTTAAGGTCTCTTGGGTTTGAGATTTTTCCTGTAAAAAGAATACCCAAGTGAAGCGATAATAGTCATCCACAATAACTAGACAGTACTTACTCCCGCCGATGCTTATGTAAGCGATCGGGCCGAACAGGTCCATGTGGAGGAGCTCGAGTGGCCTGTCAGTCGTCAAGATGTTCTTATGTGGATGATGAACACCAACTTGCTTCCCTGCTTGGCATGCGCTACAAATGTTGTCTTTCTCAAAATGCACATTTGTTAGCCCCAAAATGTGCTCTCCCTTTAGAAGCTTGTGAAGATTCTTCATCCCAACATGGGCTAGTCGGCGATGCCAGAGCCAACCCATGTTAGTCTTAGCGATTAAGCAAGTATCGAGTTCAGCTCTATTGAAATCCACTAAGTATAGCTGACCCTCTAATACTCCCTTAAAAGCTACTGAATCATCACTTCTTCTAAAGACAGTGACACCTGTATCCGTAAAAAGACAGTTGTAGCCCATTTTACATAATTGAGAAACAGAAAGCAAGTTGTAATCTAAAGAATCTACAAGAAAAACATTGGAAATAGAATGGTCAGGTGATATAGCAATTTTACCCAATCCTTTGACCAAACCTTGATTTCCATCCCCGAATGTGATAGCTCGTTGGGGATCTTGGTTTTTCTCGTATGAGGAGAACATCTTTTTCTCCCCAGTCATATGGTTTGTGCACCCGCTGTCAATGATCCAACTTGAGCCCCCGGATGCATAAACCTACAAAACAAATTTAGTTCTTGATTTTAGGTACCCAAACGGTTTTGGGTCCTTTGACATTAGATACAAGAACTTTGGGTACCCAAACACAAGTCTTTGATCCCTTGTGCTTGCCCCCAACATACTTGGCAACGACCTTGCCTGATTTGTTAGTTAGCACATAAGAAGCATCAAAAGTTCTAAATAAAACATTATGATCATTTGATGCTTTAGGAGTTTTCTTCTTAGGCAATTTAGCATGGGTTGATTGCCTAGAGCTAGATGCCTCCCTCTTATACATAAAAGCATGATTAGGGCCAGAGTGAGACTTCCTAGAATGAATTCTCCTAATTTTGTGTTTGGGATAACCGGCAGGGTATAAAATGTAACCCTCGTTATCCTGAACCATGGGAGCCTTGCCCTTAACAAAATTAAATAATCTTTTAGGTGGGGCATTAAGCTTGACATTGTCTCCCTGTTGGAAGCCAATGCCATCCTTAATGCCAGGGCGTCTCCCACTATAGAGCATGCTTCTAGCAAATTTAAATTTTTCATTTTCTAAGTCATGCTCGGCAATTTTAGCATCTAATTTTGCTATATGATCATTTTGTTGTTTAATTAAAGTCATGTGATCATGAATAGCATCAATGTTAACATCTCTACATCTAGTGCAAATAGAAACATGCTCAACGGTAGATGTAGAGGGTTTGCAAGTTTTTAGTTCAACAATCTTAGCATGTAAAATGTCATTTTCACTTCTAAGATCGGAAATGGAAGCATTGCAAACATTTAAGTCTTTAGCCTTAGCAAGCAATTTTTCATTTTTAATCCTAAGGCTAGCAAGAGAAGCATTCAATTTTTCAATCTTATCAAGCAAACTAGCATTATCATTTCTAAGATTGGAGATTGAATCATCACATATATTTGAATCAACCTTAGCAATTAATCTAGCATTCTCATTTCTAAGGTTGGCAATAACATCATGGCAAGTGCTTAGCTCACTAGATAATTTTTCACATTTTTCTACTTCTAGAGCATAAGCATTTTTAACCTTAACATGCTTCTTGTTTTCCTTAATTAGGAAGTCCTCTTGGCTATCCAAGAGTTCATCCTTCTCATGAATAGCACTAATTAATTCATTTAATTTCTCTTTTTGTTGCATGTTAAGATTGGCAAAAAGAGTAAGCAAATTGTCCTCATCATCACTAGAATTATTCTCATCACTAGAGGTTGCATATTTAGTGGAGGATTTGGATTTAACCTTCTTCTTTTTGCCGTCCTTTGCCATGAGGCATTTGTGGCCGACGTTGGGGAAGAGGAGCCCTTTGTTGACGGTGATGTTGGCGGCGTCCTCGTCGGAGGAGGAGTCGGTGGAGCTCTCGTTGGAGTCCCACTCCCGGCAAACATGGGCATCGCCGTCCTTCTTCTTGTAGTATCTCTTATTTTCTATCCTCTTTCCCTTCTTGTCGTCGCCCCTGTCACTATCACTAGATAATGGACATTTTGCAATAAAATGACCGGGCTTACCACACTTGTAGCACACTTTCTTGGAACGGGGCTTGTAGTCCTTCCCCTTCCTTTGTTTGAGGATTTGACAGAAGCTTTTGATAATAAGCGTCATCTCCTCATTGTTGAGCTTGCAGGCGTCGATGGGGATTCTACTTGGAGTAGAATCTTCTTTCTTCTCCTCCGTTGCTTTGAATGCAACGGGTTGTGCTTCGGGTACGGAGGAGGATGCGCCTTGCTCGATGATCTTTTTGGAGCCTTTGATCATTAGCTCAAAGCTCACAAATTTACCTATCACTTCCTCGGGAGACATTATTTTGTATCTAGGATCACCACGAATTAATTGTACTTGAGTAGGATTAAGAAAAACTAGTGATCTTAGAATAACCTTGACCATCTCATGGTCATCCCATTTGGTGCTCCCGAGGTTACGCACTTGGTTCACCAAGGTCTTGAGCCGGTTGTACATCGCTTGTGGCTCCTCCCCTTGGTGAAGCATGAATCGACCGAGCTCCCCCTCGATCGTCTCCCTTTTGGTGATCTTGGTCACCTCATCTCCTTCGTGCGCCGTTTTGAGTATATCCCAAATCTCTTTGGCGCTCTTCAACCCTTGCACCTTGTTATACTCCTCTCGACTTAGAGAGACGAGGAGTATAGTGGTGGCTTGGGAGTTGAAGTGCCGGATTTGGGCAACTTCGACCGAATCGTAGTCCTCATCCCCTACGGATGGTACCTATACACCAAACTCAACAACGTTCCAAATGCTAGTGTGGAGTGAGGTTAGGTGATGCCTCATTTTGTCACTCCACATGTTATAATCTTCACCGTCAAAAACCGGTGGTTTGCCTAATGGAATGGAAAGTAATGGAGTACGTTTAGAAATTCGAGGGTAGTGTAGGGGAATCTTACTAAACTTCTTGCGCTCATGGCGCTTAGAAGTTACGGACGGCGCGTCGGAGCCGCAGGTCGATGGCAATGAAGAGTCGGTCTCGTAGTAGACCACCTTCCTCGTCTTCTTTTTCTTTTCTCCACTCCGATGCGACTTGTGTGAAGGGGATTCCTTCTCCTTCCCCTTGTTGCGGGACTCTCCCGATGGAGCCTTCCCGTGACTTGTAGCAGGCTTGTCGCCGGTCACCATCTCCTTCTTGGCATGATCTCCTGACATCACTTCGAGCGGTTAGGCTCTAATGAAGCACCGGGCTCCGATATCAATTGAAAGTCGCCTAGAGGGGGGTGAATAGGGCGAATCTGAAATTTACAAAGTTTAAGCACAACTACAAGCTGGGGTTAGCGTTAGAATTAAAATCGAGTCCGAGAGAGAGGGCGAAAACAAATCACAAGCAAATAAGGAGTGTGACATGATGGTTTGTTTTACCGAGGTTCGGTTCTTGCAAACCTACTCCCCGTTGAGGTGGTCACAAAGACTGGGTCTCTTTCAACCCTTTCCCTCTCTCAAATGGTCACTTAGACCGAGTGAGCTTCTCTTCTCAATCAAACGGGACACTAAGTCCCCGCAAGGACCACCACACAATTGGTGTCTCTTGCCTCGGTTACAATTGAGTTGATCACAAGAAAGAATGAGAAAGAAAAGAAGCAATCCAAGCGCAAGAGCTCAAATGAACACAAGTCACTCTCTCTAGTCACTAAATTGTTTGGAATGATTTTTGGACTTGGGAGAGGATTTGATCTCTTTGGTGTGTCTTGTATTGAATGCTATAGCTCTTGTAAGGTGTAGGAAGTCTGGAAACTTGGATACAATGAATGGTGGGGTGGTTGGGGTATTTATAGCCCCACCCACCAAAAGTGGCCGTTGGGAGGCTGTCTGTCGCATGGCGCACCGGACAGTCCGGTGCGCCAGCCACGTCACCCGACCGTTAGGGTTCGACCGTTGGAGCTTCTGTCTTCTGGTTCACCGGGCAGTCCTATGGTGCACCGGACAGTCACTGTACACTGTCCGGTGTGCCTTCTGACGCTGCTCTGACTCTGGCGCGCACTGTAGCGCATTGAATGCGTTCTGCAGACGACCGTTGGCGTGAAGTAGCCGTTGCTCTGCTGGCACACCGGACAGTCCGGTGGTGCACCGGACAGTCCGGTGAATTATAGCGGAGCTGCTCCCAGAATTCCTGAGACTAGCAAGTTTGGAGTTGGATTCCCTGGTGCACCGGACACTGTCCGGTGGCATACCGGACAGTCCGGTGCGCTAGACCAGGGCTGCCCTCGGTATACTTTGCTCCCTTTATTTGAACCCTTTCTTTTGACTTGTATTGGCTTGTTGTGAACCTTTAGCACCTGTAGAACATATTTTCTAGAGCAAACTAGTTAGTCCAATAATTTGTGTTGGGCAATTCAACCATTAAAATTCTTATTGGAAAAGGTTTGACCCTATCTCCCTTTCACTTCCCTGTTGGAAACCAATGCCATCCTTAATGCCAGGGCGTCTCCCACTATAGAGCATGCTTCTAGCAAATTTAAACTTTTCATTTTCAATTTCATGCTCATTAATTTCAGCAGTTAATTGAGCTATATGATCATTTTGTTGTTTAATTAAAGCAAGGTGATTATTTATAGCATCTACATTAACATGTCTACATCTAGTGCAAATAGAAACATGATCAACAGTAGATGTAGAAGGTTTCCAAACATTTAATTCTTCTATTTTAGCATGTAATATGGCATTCTCATCTCTAAGACAGGAAATAGAATCATTGCAAACATTTAAATCTTTAATCTTAGAAATTAAATTATCATTTTTAGTTCTAAGACTAGAAATTGTATCATTCAATTTATCAATCTTAGCATTTAGACTAGCATTTTCATTTCTAAGACTGACAATTGAATCATGGAAGATGCTAAGCTCCTTAGTCAAGTTTTCATTTTTCTCTACTTCCTGAGCATAAGCATTTTTTACTTTAACATGCTTCTTGTTTTCTTTAATAAGGAATTCCTCTTGGTTATCCAAGAGTTCATCCTTCTCATGAATAGCTCTTATTAGTTCATTTAATTTTTCCTTTTGTTGAATGTTAAGGTTGGCAAAAAGAGTGAGCAAACAATCTTCATCTTCACTAGAGCTACCCTCATCACTAGATGTTGTATATTTGGGGGTGGCTCTAGATTGTACCTTCTTCTTTTTACCGTCTTTTGCCAAGAAGCACTTGTGGCCAACGTTGGGGAAGAGGAGTCCCTTGTTGACGACGATGTTGGCGGCATCCTCGTCGGAGGAGGAGTCGGTGGAGCTCTCGTCGGAGTCCCATTCTCAACACACATGGGCATCGCGCCCTTCTTCTTGTAGTATCTCTTCTTCTCCTTCTTCTTCCCCTTCTTGTCGTCGCCCCTGTCACTATCACTAGACATAGGACATTTAGCGATAAAATGACCGGGCTTACTACACTTGTAGCACACCCTCTTTGGAGCGGGGTTTGTAGTCCTTCCCCTCCTTTGCTTGAGGATTTGGCAGAAGCTCTTGATGATGAGTGTCATTTCCTCATTGTCGAGCTAGGAGGCGTCGATTGGAAGCCTACTTGGTGTAGACTCCCTCTTTTCTTATTCTGTCGCCTTGAATGCGACGGGTTGCACCTCGGGTGTGGAGGTGGCGCCTTGCTCCAAGTTGACAATATGTTTGGAGTCTTTGATCATAAGTTCAAAGCTCACAAACTTGCCAATCACCTCCTCGAGAGACATTAGCTTGTATCTAGAATCCCCACGTATTAATTGAACTTGAGTAGGATTACGAAATACGAGGGATCTAAGAATAACCTTGACCATTTCATGGTCATCCCATTTTGTGCTCCCGAGGTTGCGCACTTGATTGATCATCGTCTTAAGCCGGTTGTACATGGCTTGCGGCTCTTCCCCTTGGTTGAGGACAAATCGACCGAGCTCCCCCTCGATCGTCTCTCTTTTGGTGATCTTGGTCACTTCGTCCCCTTCGTGCGCCGTCTTGAGGGCGTTGTTGGGGACTTGTTCTCAAATGCTATGAATTAAGAACAAGGCAACATAAAAATGTTAAATGTTAATGTCCTTCGTCTGCTGAAGCATTATCTCCCCAAGGATTTAATGAACTTCGGATGAAGTTCGCGGGCAAAATATCACGAAGGTCATACCTTCGTGATTAAACTTGTACAACAATGTAAAATGAAGTATAACATGTAAAACATATGTTAGAAATAGATAACATTATTCATATATTTCATTATATGGATTTGAATATTAAAACATGATATTTGGATACGTTTATACCTTCTCCTTGACGGAAAACAATAATTCCAGTGTGATGTGTCAGCAATTACAAGATTGCCTGAACAGTACACGGGTACTGTTCATCTATTTATAGGCACAGGACACAGCCTATGTGAAATTACATTTATACCCTTTATAATCAATTACAATACTGACATAAAACATCATGGGTCTTTGAGTCATTTCATCTTTAAGTCGGTTCGCCCCCTTCGTCTTGAGATTTGTCACTGTGCCGAAGCTCTATCGGTGATAACTTCGGCGCTGCTTCTGAAAGGATCTGCCGAAGGTGTTTTCCTCTTTTAGGATCTTCGGCTACGAAGCATACCCCCAACAGTAGCCCCTTCGTGGTGCTAGATCGTTTTTCGTAACGAGCTTGATCGTGAAAAAGGCTTCTAGGCTTCGGGATGCTGAAGATCCAAAAAACACCTTCCCTGAGCTCGTTGGCGAGAAACGATTAAAATAATCCACGCGCGAGGTGGCCCCATTTTGCAGCAGTTGCGTGCGCCCTGGCGATTCACCTTCCCAGACCTTGTGGCCCACCGGTCACTGAGTATGGGTTGTCAGTTTTTTCGGTGCGGAAGACCTTGACGATTCACCTTCCCACCTGCGACACTATATAAACAGACGGGTAGGTGTGAAGTTACCACAGCATTCATTGCTATTGTACTGTTGTGCTGCCAAAAATTTAACCATAGCCGAAGCTTGATCATCGTGTTCAAACGAAGCACCGCTTTCGATTCTGCTTCGTCACAAGAGAAAGAACTTCGGAGAAATCGAGAAAGTCAACAAATTCAAAAAATTTCAAAAAATTCATAATCATATGGCAAGAGTGCGTTCTACTGCCAGAATTGACCGTGAGGGAGATGAGACCGAAACTACTGAAACTGTTCCAATTTCCGAAGCAATGAGGCGGTCTGGGCTGGCAACATCGGAGGATATACCTGCCGCCGAAGCAGGACGGGCTGATGCTGAAGAAACTGATTCCGAAGATGATTATAGCAGTGCAGTGCCGAGCAAACCTAGCCACCTGGACTTCGGAAAGTCCACCATCTCCGAAGCTGATCTTCCTAAGATGGTGATGTTGGGCTATTTTAGTGAAGCGAAGAAGGAGTTGATTCGTTTTGGTGGAAAAGAAACTATCCCGAAGCCGGAAAAGAATGAAGTAGTGGTTTTCAAAAGTCTTTTTAAAGCTGGTTTAAGATTCCCTTTGAACAAGATGATTGTTGAAGTGCTGAAGAAATTTGGGATCTACCTTCATCAGCTAACCCCTAACGCTATCGTTAGGCTAAATGTTTATATCGGGGCTCTCCGAAGCCAGGGGTGGAACCATTCGCTGAAGGTTTCTGCCGAGTGCACGAACTGCGCTACCAGACCAAGGCTAGAGGAGATGGTCTTCATGAAAATTTTGGCTGCTACAACTTTGCTTACCGCAAGACTATAAAGTTTCCAGTGATCAGTTACCGAAGCAAATGGCCAGCTGGATGGAAATCTGAGTGGTTCTACGTCAGAGTTGACGAAGATGAAGATAAGTTGGTCCAAAGTCCGTTAAAATTGATCTTCGGAGAGACCCGACCCCCGTGCAACATGTTACCAGGGAGTCCAAGTCAAATTGCTCTAGCTGAATTTAGAGTGATTGCAGATCATATTGGCACTAGAGACTTGGTGTAAGAATTTCTGGCCTTCAGAGTATTCCCGACTTTGAAGGAGTGGGAAATGCCGAAGCTAGAGGGGAAAAAGAAGAAAGGGGAACTTGTTCGATTGTCCTACCATTTCAAATTCAAGAAACTTTCAAAGTACCTTGCCAAGAGTGGCTGGACACAATCGAAGTAATGTGTAATGAAATACTCGGAAATTATTCTAAAAAAGAAGACCAATTGATGACTGCGGCCTTCGGCACCCGTCTAAAGCGAAGGCTAAACCGCGTAATGGATGCCCTAGGTTTTGAATATCCTGACTACGAGCGGCTAGATAAGGGTGCTGAAGGCCAAAAGAGAAAAAGAGTAGCTGATGTTCTAAATAAAGACGATGAAGAACAATCGAAAAAGAAAAAGCTGAAGTCTGAGCCGAAAACAGGTGTTTCGAAGAAGAGAAAAGCTTCGACTCCGAAGCAAAAAGCAATTGACGAAGAAGAAGGAACTCCTGCAACACCCTCCACTACCGAAGTAGAGGAAATTTTAAAGGTAATGACTGAATCTTTGCTTATCAAGCTAAGTCCACTGGGGCCACAACTGACGAAGCTTTTTCAGAAGGAAAAGGAGCCCGCAAAATCGAAGGAAGCAGCTAGAGCAAAAAAGCAAAGAATCATCACGGTGACAGAAGTCATTGAAAAGACACCACCAGGAGCTTCAGTTCCAAAGGCGCCAGCTACTAAAAGTTCGACAGCTACTGAAACTGCACCTTCGGAGGCCACAGATGCCGAAGCTACTAGAGCCGAAGATATTAATTTAGAAAGCATGGTTGCTGATATAGATAAAATTCTGCTAGACGTGGCCACAGAAGAAGCTGCTGGGGTCACCAAAGAAGCTTCGGCCCCAGAACCCGAGAAAAAGAAAGAAATTGCCGAAGAAACATCGAATGATGAAATTTTCAATTTTCAAAACTTGATTGGGCAAGAACTGACGAAAGCCGAAAAAGAAGAACTAAAAGAGTATGCCATATCTTGCGGCTATCGGCCAGGGGCGGTTCTCTTCGGGGGTGTTGATGATGAGAAGCTAGGCTGCATCCGGGATCAGGCCGGAGCGAAGGTTATCGGTACTCTATCAAAGAGTATCGGTTTCCCGAAGCTCGAAGCCGATATTAGCCGCTACCGACGACAGCACATCGTCGGTAGTTTGTTTTATTCCAATTTCAAGGTAAACATTTCTCTCTAACTTTTTATTTTTCATAACAAAAATGTTTTCTAACGAAGGTTGTTCGTGTACAGAGTATGCTACTGAGCAAAGCTTTGAAGATGCAATAGGATCTAGAAGATAAAAAGCATGAGGTTATAATTGAAAACTTAGAGAACAAAATAAAAGAACAATCAGCTGCTTTTGAGAAGAAAGAGTTCGAACTCCAGACAACTGAAGGCTTATTAGCGGAAGCCGAAGCTAAAATAACAGAACTGAATACGAAGCTTCTCTACCAGTCAGAAAGTTTCGAACAGGAAAGGCTGAAGCTTAATGAAAAACTTGAGGCCGAAGTCCAGAAGGGTTTAGATTTGAAAAAATCATTGATAAGCCTTCAAAACAAATGTTTGGAATTCAGCAATCAATGTGTTCAACGGCTGAAGAAGGTATTTTATTCGGTCGGGGCCAGTAGTGAAAAATTTACTCCTTCAGCTGAAGATCTACCAGGAGCCTTCGAACACATCGAAGGTGAGATTGATGACCTCGATGATGTTATTGCTGGACACGGTGACTTCTGTGCCCTGGTAGCTTCTCGGGGCACCGCTGCTGCGTTCCTAAAATCTGGCTGTGAGCACGGAAAAATCATCAACAGACCCAATTTCAGCCTATCACCAGCAGTTCTGGATGATATTCCCAGCCTCGCCCGAAGCATTGCGAATAAATTTATAAAGGTGGTATGGACAAAGGGTGGGCGAGAGAAAGTTGGTGACGAAGCTCGGAGTCATCTTAAACCGGTAGCAAAATCATACCTTCGTGCTTACCTCTTCCTTCGAAATTGAATTTTGCTTATAATACTTTAATTCGTGTAGGATGATGAAGCCGAAACTAAAGCTTGAAGAGTAAGAAGATGACGCCGAAGCTTTTATTGGATGACAATGCTGAAGCTGAAGCTCAATGAATATTGATGAAGCTTAGATGAATGACTGTAGAAGAGATTCTAAAAACTTTCTGTAATAACTTTTACAAATGTAATTAAATTGTATCCTGTGAACTATGTCCATACCTTGTAATATATTCTTACCTTTCCGTCAATGTATGGAGTGCTTTGGTGTGGACGAAATTATCATTTTTGAGCCGAAGGCGAAAAAACACCTTCCCTTCTTTTCGTACGCAGCGAAGCAAAAAAACTGCTTCTTTTTTCTCTTTTGTCGAAGCATGATCTTTAGAGACGAAGCGATTGCTTGTGTTATGATGACAATGATCCTACGTATGTCTAAATGAATGTTTATGAATGCAAATGCTATGATGTGATGTATCGTGCAAATGAATGTCCAAGCACATATCCGAAGCCATAACCATAGTCTCCGTTCCCTTAGGAATAGACACAGTCTCTTTGCCATTTATTTTTCAGCTTCACCGTTTACTTTTCGGTGTATCAGCGCTGACTTTTCGCTGTAAGCCTCCCTTAGGAGCTTCTTCGCCTTTTACTTCGGCGGAATCAGCGTTTATTTTTCGGTGTAAGCTCTGCATTCCCTTAGGAACGACTTTTGAGCAGAAAACTTACGCTGCGCTCCCTTAGGAACGACTTTTTTGTAGCTTCGTCGTGCTCTGCATCCCCTTAGGGACGTCTTTTGAGCTTCTCCCTGTTTTCTTTTCTTTTTTTTCTTTACACTCGATGGTGCGTGCTCAGCTTTTACATTTACATCTTTGGGGGATATTGCTCTTATAGAGCTGAAATAAGAAAAAGAGAAATTACATGCTATGGCCCCATTAAAAACCTTTCTCCCCCTTTGGAAAGGAAAAGGGTGCCATAGGAAAGAACAGAAAAAATTACATCAAGCTATACATAATATCGTCGAAGCTCATCCGCATTCCATGATTTAGGAATGTCGTTGCCGTCCATATCCTTCAATCTATAAGAACCGGGTCTTGACGAAGATACTACCAGAAAAGGTCCTTCCCATTTCAGCTGTAGCTTGCCTACTGTATCTGGGTTGGCCACTCTCCGAAGCACCAAATGTTTTGGCTTAATGTTCTTTAGCCGAACCTTTCTATCACGCTATTTTATTATTTCGGCTTGATATTTGTTGATGTTTTCCACAGCCTAAAGCCTGATCCCTTCTATAGCATCTTTCTCCACTGAGTAATCAGCTTCGCTTCTACCGAAGCCACTGTTCTTATTGATCCCGCTTTCGCTTCTTCTGGAGTTATTGCTTCGTCACCAAATAATAACTTGAATAGTGTAAAGCCTGTTGACCTTGATGCTGTTGTATTGTGGCTCCACACCACTTTAATTAATTCATCTGGCCATTTTCCTCTGGGCTGATTGAAGATTAATTTCATTATTCCCATCATTATGATGTCGTTGGCTCTTTCGACAAGTCCATTTGACTCTGGATGCCTAACTGATGCAAAATGGATCTTCATGCCAATTTTTCCACAGAACTCTTTAAAAGCTTCGGCATCAAACTGTGCTCTGTTATCCACAGTAATGGCCTTCGGCACTCTGAAGCGACAAACAATATTCTGCCAGAAAAATTTCTGAATGGTAACCGAAGTTATTGTGGCTAAAGGCTTCGCCTCAATCCACTTAGAAAAATATTCTACTGCCACCACAACATATTTTAAATTTCCTTGTGTTGGTGGTAGCGGGCCTAACAAATCAAGGCCCCACCTTTGCAATGGCCAAGTTGGTTGTATTAACTGAGTCATAGACGAAGGCTGTTTTTGATCTCTTGCGCATTTCTGACAGCCTTCGCATTTTTGAACTAATTCTGCTGCATCCGAAGCTGCCTTCGGCCAATAAAATCCTTGACGAAAAACTTTTCCCAGCAAGGGCCTAGATCCAATGTGAGATCCACATAGGCCTGCATGTATTTCCTTCATCAATTCTATACCTTCAGCTCTGGATAAACATTTGAGCAATGGAGAACAAACTCCATGCTTGTATAGCTCCCCTTCTATTATGACATATGGTCGGGCTCTTGCCTCTATTCTCTTATTATAAGCTTCGTCATCTGAAAGGAAATTACCCTAGAGGAAAGACATAATATCAGTTCTCCAATCTTCACTATGAACAGGAGATATATTGAGCACTGCTCTTTCAAGAAGTTCCACCGAAGGTTCTTTTATTTTTCAAAAAATACTTCCAAAGGTAAGGGCAGCCCCTGTGCCGCTGACTTGGCTAGCAAATCAGCATGTTCATTTTCTCCTCGAGGAATATTCTTGACAGAAAACCCTTCGAAGGAAGCTTCAATCCTTCGGACCGTGTCCAAGTATTTCTCAAGCTTCGGGTCTCTTGTTTTACAACTCTTGTCAACATGACCAGAAATAACTTGGGAATCGGTTTTAAGAACCGCCCTTCTAATCCCCATTGCCTTTAACTTCTGAAGCCCTAAAAGCAAAGCTTCGTACTCAGCAATATTATTTGTGCAACTAAAATCAAGCTTCACTACGTAACAAGTTCTAACTTTGGAAGGTGCAACTAACACAGTAGCTGCTCCTGCCCCAAAGGTTCCCCAAGAACCGTCGCAGAATACTGTCCAAGCTTTGGCATCTTTAGTTGTTTTTTCTCCCTGAGCCCCTGGCGTCCAATCAGCGATGAAGTCTGCTAACGCCTAGGACTGTATTGAGGATCTATGCACATAATCAATGCTGAACTCGTTGAGTTCCGCAGCCCACTTTCCAATTCTTCCAGTAGCTTCTCTGTTTCTCATGATGTCCTTCAAAGGTTGTGACAAAGGAACAATTATATGATATGCTTGAAAGTAATGTCGAAGCTTCCTGGAGGCCATTAAGACAGCATATAACACCTTCTCCAATTTTGTATAGTTCTTCTTTGATAGGCTAAGGACTTCGGAGACGAAGTATATCTTGCCTTTTGGTTTGTCCCTCAAGCTTTTCTTGGACAAGTGCCGCACTCACTGCTGAATGCGAAGCTGCCACATACAACAACAGAGGAGCCCCTGGCGCTAGTGGAGTTGGCGTCGTTAGATCTATCAGATACTGCTTCAGCTCTTCAAAGGCTTTCTGCTGAGCTGATCCCCATTGAAAGACTTCGGCTGACCTCAACACTTCAAAGAATGGTAAATTTCTCTCTGCTGATCTAGATATGAATCGATTCAGAGATGCAGTCTTCCTGTCAGTCGTTGAGCCCCCTTCTTTGTGCTTGGCGGCTCCATCCGAAGAATAGCTTCGATTTTATTTGGATTAGCTTCGATTCCTTTTGTTGAAACCAGACAACCAAGGAATTTCCCCTTCTTCACTCCGAAGACACACTTCTCTGGATTTAGCTTCAGACCAGCTTGTCTAAAATTAGCGAATGTCTCCTGCAGATCAGCAATGTGATTTTCTTGCTTCGTGCTTTTTACTATAATATCATCAACATAGGTTAGCATATTTCTGCCTATCTGAGAATGAAGAACCTTCGCTGTCATTCGACTGAAGCTTCCTCCAGCATTCTTGAGCCCCTCAGGCATCCGAAGATAACAATATGTTCCACTAGGGGTTATGAAGCTGGTTTTTGACTCATACTCTTTCTTCATCCAAATTTAATGATAGCATGAATAACAATCTAGCAGACTCATAAGCTCTGATGAAGCTGTTGCGTCTATTAGAGAATCGATCCTTGGTAATGGAAACTCATCCTTCGGACAAGCCTTGTTGAGATCAGTAAAATCAATACACATCCTCCATTTACCATTGGCCTTCTTCACCATAACAGTGTTGGCTAGCCATTCTGGGTATTTCACTTCTCTGATGACTCCAGCGCTAAGAAGTCTTTTCACTTCATTCCGAGCACCTTCGGCTTTGTCATCAGACATTTTCCGAAGCCTCTGCTTTCTAGGTCTGAAGGATGGATCAACATTGAGCAAGTGTTCAATGACATCCCTGTTAACACCACAGAGATCATTGGCTGACCATGCAAAAACATCTTTGTTGTTGAACAAAAACCTTATCAGGGTTTTCTCCTGTTCTTCAGACAATTGAGATCCCATCTGCACCTTCTGCTCTGCAATATCTTCACATAAAAGCATGGGCTTCGGCTGATCGGCCGAAGCAGCCTTCTCCCTTCTGTACTTGTACTGCTCACAAGCTTCGGCTCCATCTATACTATGGATTGCCTTTGAATCTGTCCAGTTCCCTTCATCCTTTCTGGCAGCTTCCTGACTCCCATGAATAGCAATAGGTCCTTGATCCGAAGGTATCTTCATGCAAAGATATGCTGGATGAAGAATTGCTTCGAAAGCATTGAGTGTTCCACGACCAATGATTGCATTGTAGGGGTACTCCATGTCGACAATATCAAACACAACTTGCTCAGTTCTGGTGTTGTTAACAAATCTGAAGGTCACTGGCATCGTGATCTTGCCTAGTGCTACAATCTGTCTTCCTCCGAAGCCACAGAGAGGGTGTGTAGCATCATGAATCTTATCTTTTGGCTCTTGCATTTGTCTGAAGGCCTTAGCAAATATAATATCCACTGCACTGCCTGTATCAACCATAACATTGTGGACCAGAAACCCTTTGATAATACAAGAAATAACCATAGCATCATTGTGAGGGTAATCCTTGAGCTGAAGGTCCTCTTGGGAGAAGGTAATTGGGATGTGAGACCATCTTGACTTGATGAAGGTGAGAGCACCTAGAGGGGGGGTGAATAGGTGATCCTGTAAAAACTTCAAACTTAAGCCACAAAAACTTGTTAAGCGTTAGCACGATTATTGCCAAGTGGCTAAAGTGAAGTCTCAACAAAACACAATACCACAAGAGATCAAGCACAGAGGTGACACGGTGGTTTATCCCGTGGTTCGGCCAAGCCAATGCTTGCCTACTTCCACGTTGTGGCGTCCCAACGGACGAGGGTTGCAATCAACCCCTCTCAAGCGGTCCAAAGACCCACTTGAATACCACGGTGTTTTGTTTGCCTTTCACTATCCCTTTTGCAAGGAATCTCCACAAATTGGAGTCTCTTGCCCTTACAAGTATATGATCACAAAGAAAGCACAGAGTAAGGGAGGGAAGCAACACACACAAATCCACAGCAAAAGCGCACACACACGGCCAAGAATCGAGCTCACAAGAGTATCACACAGTTCTCACTAGAACAGAGCTCGAAACACTTAGAATGACAATCAAATGCGCAGAGACTGAATGTGGATGATCAAGAATGCTCAAGAGTTGCTTGTGTGTCTCCTCCATGCGCCTAGGGGCCCCTTTTATAGCCCCAAGGCAGCTAGGAGCCGTTGAGAGCAAATCCGGAAGGCCATCCTTGCCTTCTGTCGTCGGGGGCACCGGACAGTCCGGTGCACACCGGACACTGTCCGGTGCCCGATTTGTTTCCATATCTGGCGCTTCCGACCGTTACAGACCGGCGGAGATCTGAGAGCCGTTGGCGCACCGGACATGTCCGGTGCACACCGGACAGTCCGGTGCCGTCTTCCGACCGTTGGCTCCGCCACGTGTCCCGCGCAGATTGCGCGGTCGACCGTTGGCCCGGCCGACCGTTGGCTCACCGGACAGTCCGGTGCTCACCGGACAGTCCGGTGAATTTTAGCCGTACGCCGCCGGCCAAATTCCCGAGAGCGGCCAGTTCGAGCCGAGTCAGCCTGGCGCACCGGACACTGTCCGGTGCACACCGGACAGTCCGGTGCTCCAGACCGAGCTGGGTCTTGGCTGCACACAGCCAAGTCATTCTCTCCCCTTTTCTCTTCTTCTTTCTGTTTCTAACACTTAGACAAATATATTAGTATTCAAAACCAATGTACTAAGGCTTAGAAACATACCTTTATCTCATGATTTGCACCTTGTTCATCCATGTACATAAATTCACAATTAAGCACATGTGTTGGCACTCAATCACCAAAATACTTAGAAATGGCCCAAGGGCACATTTCCCTTTCAATCTCCCCCTTTTTGGTGATTTATGCCAACACAACATAAAGCAACTAGAACAAGTGCAAACTCACTTCAAATAAAAATAAATTTAAGTTTTATTCAATTTTGGCATATATGGATCATCCTTTGCCACCACTTGGTTTGTTTTTGCAAATCAAACTCAAATCTCTATCTCTAAGTTAAACACACATGTTTAAGCAAAAAAAGGGAGTCATTCCAAAAGAGATTGATCAAAGATTTCAAAAACTCCCCCTTTTTCCCATAATCAATACTTCTCCCCACAAGAAGCCAACTTTTGACAAGAGAGACAACATAAGAATTTTGCCAAACCAAAAACTCTATTCTACTATTTTCAAAATCTCTCAAGTGGTAGCTGATCCATTTATTGCTTTGGCCTTTATTTTCTCCCCCTTTGGCATCAAGCACCAAAACGGGATCAATCTTGGCCCTTTAACCCCATTGCCTCACCAAAATCTTCACTTAAGAGCAAATGGCAATAAGAGTTAATGAAATGGACTTGGAATAAGTTACCCTCTCATCGGAGTGCAGTGGAAGTCTTGCATGGTCCAAGTCCACCTTTTCCCTTTCAATTCTTCATTGAGACTAAAACAAACAAACTCAAACATATGGTTAGTCTCAAAGGGTCAAGTTGTAACACATCTCCCCCTAAACATGTGCATCACTTTGCAACGGACTTGTGAGGTCCAGGGAGTGTTTGTACAACTTGAGCACCATGATAAGCAACAAAATGCAAAAAGGAACATGATCAAAAGCATGAATACATGTATGCTACAATTCAATCCAAGTTCCGCGAATCTAAGACATTTAGCTCACTACGCAGCCTGCAAAAGGTCTTCTCATCTAAAGGCTTGGTAAAGATATCGGCTAGCTGGTTCTCGGTGCTAACATAAAACACTTCGATATCTCCCTTTTGCTGGTGGTCTCTCAAAAAGTGATGCCGGATGTCTATGTGCTTTGTGCGGCTGTGCTCAACAGGATTTTCCGCTATTCGGATAGCACTCTCATTATCACATAGGAGTGGGACTTTGCTCAGATTGTAGCCAAAGTCCCTGAGGGTTTGCCTCATCCAAAGTAGTTGCGCGCAACACTGACCTGCGGCAACGTACTCGGCCTCAGCGGTGGATAGGGCAACGGAGGTTTGTTTCTTAGAGTTCCATGACACCAGGGACCTTCCTAAGAATTGGCACGTCCCTGATGTACTCTTCCTATCGACCTTACATCCAGCATAGTCGGAATCTGAGTACCCAATCAAGTCAAAGTTAGACCCCTTTGGATACCAGATCCCGAAGCAAGGCGTAGCGACTAAATATCTAAGAATTCGCTTCACCGCCACCAAGTGACACTCCTTAGGATCGGATTGAAATCTAGCACACATGCATACGCTAAGCATAATATCCGGTCTACTAGCACATAAATAAAGTAAAGACCCTATCATTGACCGGTATGCTTTTTGATCAACGGACTTACCTCCTTTATTGAGGTCAGTGTGTCCGTCGGTTCCCATCGGAGTCTTTGCGGGCTTGGCGTCCTTCATCCCAAACCGCTTCAGCAGATCTTGCGTGTACTTCGTTTGGGAGATGAAGGTGCCGTCCTTGAGTTGCTTCACTTGGAACCCAAGGAAGTAGTTCAACTCGCCCATCATCGACATCTCGAATTTCTGCGTCATCACCCTGCTAAACTCTTCACAAGACTTTTGATTAGTAGAACCAAATATTATGTCATCGACATAAATTTGGCATACAAACAAATCACCATCACAAGTCTTAGTGAAAAGAGTTGGATCGGCTTTCCCAACCTTGAAAGCATTAGCAATTAAGAAATCTCTAAGGCATTCATACCATGCTCTTGGGGCTTGCTTAAGTCCATAGAGCGCCTTAGAGAGCTTACATACGTGGTCGGGGTACCGCTCATCCTCGAAGCCAGGGGGTTGCTCCACGTACACCTCCTCCTTTATTGGCCCATTGAGGAAAGCGCTTTTCACATCCATTTGGTACAACCTGAAAGAATGGTGAGCGGCATATGCTAGCAAGATACGAATGGACTCTAGCCTAGCCACAGGAGCAAAAGTCTCCTCAAAGTCCAAACCTGCGACTTGGGCATAACCTTTTGCCACAAGTCGAGCCTTGTTCCTCGTCACCACCCCGTGCTCGTCCTGTTTGTTGCGAAAGACCCACTTGGTTCCCACAACATTTTGCTTGGGACGAGGCACCAGCGTCCAAACTTCATTGCGCTTGAAGTTGTTAAGTTCCTCCTGCATGGCCAACACCCAATCCGGATCTAGCAAGGCCTCCTCTACCCTGAAAGGCTCAATAGAGGAGACAAAAGAGTAATGTTCACAAAAATTAACTAATCGAGATCGAGTAGTTACTCCCTTGCTAATGTCACCCAGAATTTGGTCAACGGGATGATCCCTTTGAATCATCGCTCGAACTTGGGTTGGAGGTGCCGGTTGCGCTTCTTCCTCCATCACATGATCATCTTGTGCTCCCCCTTGATCACACGCCTCCTTTTGATGAACCTGTTCATCGTCTTGAGTTGGGGGATGCACCGTTGAGGAAGAAGGTTGATCTCGTTCATCTTGTTCCTGTGGCCGAACGTCTCCAATCGCCATGGTTCGTATAGCGGCTGTTGGAACATCTTCTTCATCTACATCATCACAATCAACAACTTGCTCTCTTGGAGAGCCATTAGTCTCATCAAATACAACGTCGCTAGAGACTTCAACCAAACCCGACGATTTGTTGAAGACCCTATACGCCTTTGTATTTGAATCATAACCTAATAAAAACCCTTCTACAGCTTTGGGAGCAAACTTAGAATTTCTACCCTTCTTCACTAGAATGTAGCACTTGCTCCCAAAAACACGAAAGTAAGATACATTGGGTTTGTTACCGGTTAGTAGCTCATATGACGTCTTCTTGAGGAGGCGGTGAAGATAGACCCTGTTGATGGCGTGGCAAGCCGTGTTCACGGCTTCCGACCAAAAGCACTCGGGGGTCTTGAACTCTCCAAGCATCGTCCTCGCCATATCGATTAGCGTCCTGTTCTTCCTCTCTACCACACCATTTTGCTGTGGTGTGTAGGGAGCGGAGAACTCGTGCTTGATTCCTTCCTCCTCAAGAAACTCCTCCACTTGAAGGTTCTTGAACTCGGACCCGTTGTCGCTCCTTATCTTCTTCACCTTGAGCTCAAACTCATTTTGAGCTCTCCTGAGGAAGCGCTTGAGGGTCCCTTGGGTTTCAGACTTATCCTGCAAAAAGAACACCCAAGTGAAGCGGGAAAAGTCATCAACAATAACTAAACCATACTTACTTCCTCCTATACTTAGATAGGCGACGGGTCCGAAGAGGTCCATATGCAGCAGCTCCAGAGGTCTTGACGTGGTCATCACATTCTTGCTGTGATGCGCTCCTCCCACCTGTTTACCTGCTTGACAAGCTGCACAAGGTCTATCTTTTTCGAAATGCACATTTGTTAGACCTATTACGTGTTCTCCCTTTAGAAGCTTGTGGAGGTTCTTCATCCCCACATGTGCTAAGCGGCGATGCCACAGCCAGCCCATGCAAGTCTTAGCCATTAAGCATGCATCTAGACCGGCCTCTTCTTTTGCAAAATCAACTAAATAAAGCTTGCCGTCTAGTACACCCTTAAAAGCTAGTGAACCATCACATCTTCTAAAGACAGACACATCTACATTTGTAAATAAACAATTATATCCCATTTGACATAACTGACTAACAGATAGCAAATTATATCCAAGACTCTCCACTAAGAATACATTTGAGATAGAATGCTCATTAGAAATTGCAATTTTACCTAACCCTTTTACCTTGCCTTGATTCCCGTCACCGAATATAATTGAATCTTGGGAATCCTTATTTTTGACGTAGGAGGTGAACATCTTCTTCTCCCCCGTCATATGGTTTGTGCATCCGCTGTCGATAATCCAGCTTGAACCCCCGGATGCATAAACCTGCAAGGCAAATTTAGGCTTGGGTCTTAGGTACCCAACTCATGTTGGGTCCTGCAAGGTTAGCACAAATATCTTTAGGGACCCAAATGCAAGATTTATCTCCCTTGCATCTAGCCCCTAATTTCCTAGCAACTACCTTCTTACCCTTTCTACAAATAGCAAAGGGAGTATTACAAGCATAATAAATGGTAGAAGGTTCATTCACTACTTTCCTAGGAGCATGAATAACATTCTTTCTAGGAACATGAGCAATATCTCTTCTAGGCATATGTACAACATTTCTCCTACACATATCCCTATCATGCTTATAAGAAGAACTAGAAGCAAACATGGCATGAGAATCATAAACATGTGAATTAAAATCATTATAAGCATTTCTAGCATTTCTCCTATCATAATACATAAAGGCATGGTTCTTTTTAGCATTACTAGCCATAGGGGCCTTCCCTTTCTCCTTGACGAAGATGGGAGCCTTATGACTTGTTAAGTTCTTGGCCTCTCTCTTGAAGCCAAGACCATCCTTAATTGAGGGGTGTCTACCAACCGTGTAGGCATCCCTAGCAAATTTTAGTTTCTCAAAATCATTTTTGCTAGTCTCAAGTTGGGCATTAAGACTAGCTACCTCTTCATTTAATTTAGAAATGCAAGCTAGGTGTTCATTATAAGCATCAGTGTTAATATCTTTACACCTAGCGCACGTTACAACATTTTCTACACAAGAGGTAGATCTACTAGCAATCTCTAACTTAGCATTTAAATCATCATTAATGCTCCTTAATTTAGAAATTGTCTCATGGCAAGAAGATAATTCACAAGAAAGCATTTTATTTCTCTTAACTTCTAGAGCATGAGATTTCTGTGCTTCTACAAATTTATCATGTTCTTCATACAACAAATCCTCTTGCTTTTCTAAAAGTATATTCTTATCATTCAAGGCATTAATCAACTCATTGATTTTATCTATCTTAGATCTATCCAAGTCCTTGAACAAGCATGAATAATCTATGTCATCATCATCACTAGTCTCACTATCACTAGAAGAAGCATAAGTGGAGTCTTGAGTACTCACCTTCTTCTCCCTTGCCATAAGGCATGTGAGACGCTCGTTGGGGAAAAGGGAAGACTTGTTGAAGGCGGTGGCAGCGAGTCCTTCATTGTCGGAGTCGGAGGAGGAGCAATCCGAGTCCCACTCCTTTCCTAGATGTGCCTCGCCTTTTGCCTTTTTGTATTGCTTCTTCTCTCTTTTGTTCCCCTTTTCCTGGTCACTTTCATTATCGGGACAGTTAGCAATGAAATGACCAAACTTACCGCATTTGAAGCATGAGCGCTTCCCCTTGGCTTTGGTCTTGCTTGGTTGTCCCTTGTGACCTTTAAGCATCGTCTTAAATCTCTTGATGATGAGAGCCATCTCTTCATCATTGAGTCCGGCCGCCTCAATCTGTGCCACCTTGCTGGGTAGCGCCTCCTTGCTTCGTGTTGCCTTAAGAGCAAGGGGTTGCGGCTCGTTGATCGGACCATTCAAGGCGTCGTCCACATACCTCGCCTCCTTGATCATCATTCGCCCGCTAACGAATTTCCCAAGAACTTCTTCGGGCGACATCTTGGTGTACCTGGGATTTTCACGTATATTGTTCACCAAGTGAGGATCAAGAACGGTAAATGACCTTAGCATTAGGCGGACGACGTCGTGATCCGTCCATCGCGTGCTCCCGTAGCTTCTTATCTTGTTGATAAGGGTCTTGAGCCGATTGTATGTTTGCGTCGGCTCCTCCCCCCTTATCATTGCGAACCGTCCAAGCTCTCCCTCCACCAACTCCATCTTGGTGAGCAAGGTGACGTCGTTCCCCTCATGAGAAATCTTGAGGGTGTCCCAGATCTGCTTGGCGTTGTCCAAGCCGCTCACCTTGTGATACTCGTCCCTGCACAAAGAGGCTAGCAACACAGTAGTAGCTTGTGCATTTTTATGAATCTGTTCATTGATAAACATAGGGCTATCCGAGCTATCAAATTTCATTCCACTTTCCACAATCTCCCAAATGCTTGGATGGAGAGAAAACAGGTGAGTACGCATTTTGTGGCTCCAAAATCCGTAATCCTCTCCATCAAAGTGAGGAGGTTTGCCAAGTGGAATGGGGAGCAAATGAGTATTTGAGCTATGCGGAATACGCGAATAATCAAAAGAAAAGTTTGAGTTAACCGTCTTTTGTTTGTAGTCGTTGTGGTCCTCGTCCTTTTGGGAAGAAGTAGACTCGTCGCTGTCGTAGTAGACGATCTCCTTGATGCGCCTTGTCTTCTTCTTCTTCCCTTCCTTCCGTCTTTGGCCCGAGCCGGAGTCGGTAGGCTTATCGTCCTTTGGTTCGTTGACGAAGGATTCCTTCTCTTTGTCGTTGATCACTATACCCTTCCCCTTAGGATCCATCTCTTCGGGCGGTTAGTCCCTTTGTGAAGAGAACGGCTCCGATACCAATTGAGAGCACCTAGAGGGGGGGGTGAATAGGTGATCCTGTAAAAACTTCAAACTTAAGCCACAAAAACTTGTTAAGCGTTAGCACGATTATTGCCAAGTGGCTAAAGTGAAGTCTCAACAAAACACAATACCACAAGAGATCAAGCACAGAGGTGACACGGTGGTTTATCCCGTGGTTCGGCCAAGCCAATGCTTGCCTACTTCCACGTTGTGGCGTCCCAACGGACGAGGGTTGCAATCAACCCCTCTCAAGCGGTCCAAAGACCCACTTGAATACCACGGTGTTTTGTTTGCCTTTCACTATCCCTTTTGCAAGGAATCTCCACAAATTGGAGTCTCTTGCCCTTACAAGTATATGATCACAAAGAAAGCACAGAGTAAGGGAGGGAAGCAACACACACAAATCCACAGCAAAAGCGCACACACACGGCCAAGAATCGAGCTCACAAGAGTATCACACAGTTCTCACTAGAACAGAGCTCGAAACACTTAGAATGACAATCAAATGCGCAGAGACTGAATGTGGATGATCAAGAATGCTCAAGAGTTGCTTGTGTGTCTCCTCCATGCGCCTAGGGGCCCCTTTTATAGCCCCAAGGCAGCTAGGAGCCGTTGAGAGCAAATTCGGAAGGCCATCCTTGCCTTCTGTCGTCGGGGGCACCGGACAGTCCGGTGCACACCGGACACTGTCCGGTGCCCGATTTGTTTCCATATCTGGCGCTTCCGACCGTTACAGACCGGCGAAGATCTGAGAGCCGTTGGCGCACCGGACATGTCCGGTGCACACCGGACAGTCCGGTGCCGTCTTCCGATCGTTGGCTCCGCCACGTGTCCCGCGCAGATTGCGCGGTCGACCGTTGGCCCGGCCGACCGTTGGCTCACCGGACAGTCCGGTGCTCACCGGACAGTCCGGTGAATTTTAGCCGTACGCCGCCGGCCAAATTCCCGAGAGCGGCCAGTTCGAGCCGAGTCAGCCTGGCGCACCGGACACTGTCCGGTGCACACCGGACAGTCCGGTGCTCCAGACCGAGCTGGGTCTTGGCTGCACACAGCCAAGTCATTCTCTCCCCTTTTCTCTTCTTCTTTCTGTTTCTAACACTTAGACAAATATATTAGTATTCAAAACCAATGTACTAAGGCTTAGAAACATACCTTTATCTCATGATTTGCACCTTGTTCATCCATGTACATAAATTCACAATTAAGCACATGTGTTGGCACTCAATCACCAAAATACTTAGAAATGGCCCAAGGGCACATTTCCCTTTCAGAAGGGTCCCTGCACACCGACATGTTGTACCCCTCTCTATGCCTCCTTCTTCTGCTTCTTGTTGGCCGGTTCTGAGCACGATCTGCCTGTTATCGGGAGCACCAGCTTCGTAGCTGAAGTAGCTCCAGCTTGGTTGTTGAACGAAGCCATTAGCTCAGAAAGTGGAAGTGAGTTCACCGGAGGTGGGCGCCAATGTTGGGGACTTGTTCTCAAATGCTATGAATTAAGAACAAGGCAACATAAAAATGTTAAATGTTAATGCCCTTCGTCCGCTGAAGCATTATCTCCCCAAGGATTTAATGAACTTCGGACGAAGGTCGCGGGCAAAATATCACGAAGGTCATACCTTCGTGATTAAACTTGTACAACAATGTAAAATGAAGTATAACATGTAAAACATATGTCAGAAACAGATAACATTATTCATATATTTCATTATATGGATTTGAATATTAAAACATGATATTTGGATACGTTTATACCTTCTCCTTGACGGAAAACAATAATTCCAGTGTGATGCGTCAGCAATTACAAGATTGCCTGAACAGTACAGGGGTACTGTTCATCTATTTATAGGCACAAGACACAGCCTATGTGAAATTACATTTATGCCCTTTATAATCAATTACAATACTGACATAAAACATCATGGGTCTTTGAGTCATTTCATCTTTAAGTCGGTTCGCCCCCTTCGTCTTGAGATTTGTCACTGTGCCGAAGCTCTATCGGTGATAACTTCGGCGCTGCTTCTGAAAGGATCTGCAGAAGGTGTTTTCCTCTTTTAGGATCTTCGGCTACGAAGCATACCCCCAACAGGCGTCCTAAATTTCTTTGGCCGTCTTTAACCCTTGCACCTTATTATACTCCTCTCGACACAAGGAGGCAAGGAGTATAGTTGTGGCTTGGGAGTTAAAGTGCCTAATTTGGTCGGCCTCGTCCGAGTCGTAGTCCTTGTCCCCGTTCTTAGGTACCTGTGCTCTATACTCAACAATATCCCAAATACTTTTGTGGAGTGAGGTTAGATGATGCCTCATTTTATCACTCCACATACAATAATCTTCACCATCAAAATATGATGGTTTGCCTAAGGGAACGAAAAGTAGTGGAGCGTGTTTAGAAATGTGGGGATAGCGTAGGGGCATCTTACTATACTTCTTGCGCTCATGGCGCTTAGAAGTAGTGGACGACGAGTCGAAGCCAGATGTAGAGGGCGACAATGAGTCGGTCTCATAGTAGACCACTTTCTTCATTTTCTTCTTCTTGTCGCCTCTCCTATGGGACTTGATGGAGGAAGAGGATTCCTCTTGTGCTTGTTGCTGGACTCCCTTGAGAGAGTCCTCTCCGAGCTTGCGGGCTTGTCGTCGGTCACGATCTCCCTCTTGGCGTGATCTCCCGACATCACTTCGAGTTGTTAGACTCTAAATGAAGCATCGGGCTCTGATACCAATTGAAAGTCGCCTAGAGGGGGGTGGATAGGCGAAACCTGAAATTTATAAACTTAAGCACACACTACAAGTGAGGGTTAGCGTTAGAATTAAAGTCAAGTCCGAAAGAGAGGGAAAACAAATTGACCAAAAAATAAAGCGAGTGAACACGGTGGTGGTCACAAAGACCGGGTCTCTTTCAACTCTTTTTCTCTCTCAAACGGTCACTTAGACCGAGTGAGCCTTCTCCTTAATCAAATGGGTCACATAGACCCCGCAAGGACCACCACACACTTAGGTGTCTCTTGCTTTGATTACAAGTTGCTTGAGAACAAGAAAGAGAAAGAAAGAAGGCAATCCAAGAGGCAAGAGCTCAAATAAACACAAAATCTCTCTCTCGCAAGTCACTAAGTATTTGAGATGGCTTTAGGACTTGGAGAGGCTTTGATCTTTTGAATTGTGTCTTGGAGTGAATGCTAGAGCTCTTGTAATGAATGTGATGCTCAAAAATCTTAGGTTGTCCGGTGCGCCGCCACGTCACCCAATCGTTAGGGTTCTGGAGCTGTCGACCATTGGCGCGGTTGACTTCATATGGCACCGGACAGTCCGGTGCCGCACCGGACAGGTCCTGATCACTGTCCGGTGCGCCTCTGACTCTGCGCTCTAACTCTGCGTGCACTGTTCTTCACTATTCATCTGAGTCAGCGGCTTTTGCAGTCGACCGTTGCGCGAGTTAGCCGTTGCTCCGCTGGTGCACCGGACAGTCTGGTGGCACACCAGACAGTCCGGTGAATTATAGCGGAGTGCGCCCGAAGAAACCCGAGAGCGGCTGGTTCAGCCATGTACGGTCCTGGTGCACCAGACACTGTCCGGTGGCACACCGGACAGTCCGGTGCGCCAGACCAGAGCACACTTGGTTTCTTTTGCTCCTTTGAATTTGATCCCTAACTTGAATATTTATTGTTTGTGTTGAACCTTTATGCACCTGTAGAACATGTATTCTAGAGCAAACTAGTTAGTCCATATATTTGTGTTGGGCATTCAACCACCAAAACTAATTATAGGAAAAGGTTAACCCTATTTCCTTTCAGTTCTGATGTTACATATCTACAGGTTCTTTTCAGGAGAACATACTGCCTCTGATCTTGGGCTCAAATCCAAAAAAGTGAAGCTGATGGTGTCTTGTTGAAGAATGCTTGTCGCCGGTTAGAGACGATGGCCATGGATATCTTTGCTCGTTTTGGTTGGCGTTTTTCAAATATGATTGCTTTAAATTAGCTTGTCTCTAAGGTTTTGGTTGGAGGTTATGTCCTTCCTGCTTGTTGGGAGTGTTTTTTCAAGTGATGTAAAATGTTGGCCCTAACCTCGCAAGAGGGGAAAGATGGATCGTTTTGTTACTTTCCATTATCTAAAAAATGTGGGCTTTAATCCCATTTCCCTTGACGCTTCATCAATCACAATACGTGCTTGCCCCTTTGTAAAAGGATTCGCCAAGTTTTGTGCAGTATTAATATACTCTACGGCAATCTCTCCAGTATTTTTCAAATGTCTTATTGATTTGATTCATCGTTTCACATGTCTTGAGAACTTTGCATTTTCATTTGCATTCGCCGTTTCAGTGTCTTATATTATATCATTATATTAACCACTTTGTAATTAAAAATTTGATGCCGACCGGTTTTTGTCCGTTTGGTTGGAGAGCCACAAGAGTGCAGCGATTCTATTGTAGATTTGGAGAGCGGGTTGGCTCCAATCTAAATTCTGAGAGCGGAGTGAAATCGTTCAATTTTTGTTTTCTATTTGAGCCTAACGCAAAGAGAGAGAGGGAGAAGTGGAACAGTGGGATTCCACCGTTTTTTAGCGAGCTCGTCCTAAATCTGATAAGAATATTTTAAATTTAAAGTTGTTCCGCTCCGACCACGCTCCGTTTACTCTCCAACCAAATGCAATATGGAGGGGCTCTGTCCCACCTCGCTGTCCAACCAAACGGCGATTCATTGGCGAGCCCTGGGCTGGAGCGGCCAAGTAAGTCATCGACGATGACACAAGAAACAAAAGGTTGAGTGCTAGAGTGGATTAGCTACAACAGCGCTAGAAAACGACACCCTAGACTAGAGAAGGGTTCCTTTGAAGACTTCGTAACAAGGAATCAAGAAATTATGTTACCAGGAGGATGACACTTAGCCTATCCGTAATTGTTATCCCTAAATTTTTCCCCTTATATCATTTTTTCTCCCTATTTTTCCCCCTAAATTTTCATCTCCCGCAGCGATTCCCCTAAATACTTCCCTATACCCCACTACAACTATAAAATATTATTATCTAACCATATTTATCTTTTATTACTATTTTTTCAACTATTAAATAGAGAAGCACTGTGCAAGGGGGCGCTACAGTGCTTCCCTCGATCTAGGGGACCTGTGCGGCCTCCCCTAGCGCTGTAGCGCGTAGAAGGCCATTTGAAGGCCACCGCTGCGCGCGTAGAGCGCCTCTACGCGTCTACAGTGCTAGGGGAGGGGGTGCGCTGCGGTCAGTCTTATCAGACTTGATCCAATGTAGTACAATCTAGTGTTTAAGAGTTCTCGGGATTGTCTTTTAGCAAGATGTAAACAAGAAATTATGTTATTACTGATAATTACATACGATTGCCTATATATATATATATATATATATATATATATATATATATATATATATATATATATATATATATATATATGAAGACCTCATTGGAAACTATGTACTCACTGTAACGCGATGTGGATCACTACTGCCATGCATGTTGCCGGCCGGCCGGCCCTTGGGGCGCCGGGCGGTCATCGGAAGCCACCGAATTAGAAGAGCCGAAGCGGATGCGAAAAGGTGAGGCGAGCAAACGGTGTACGTGGTGCCATTCCGGCCAGCTTCTTGACCTGCTGTACATTACAGCCATGGAAAAAAAAGTCTTGAAGAAAAAAGGGCAGAAATGGACAAGCAAGCAACCTTGCTTGCGTAGCATAGCATAGCATTCCATTCTGGTGAAAAAAGTCAGACTTGTCGCGGCCGTTTTGGCTTGGACTTGGATAGATCCAACAACACAATTCATCCCTGATCAGTGATCACCAACAGGCGGCAGCAGGGGGCACGCGCAGATAGCTGTATATTTCGCTATCGTTGTGCACCCGACGATCAAAACTTTCGGCGAAGAGTATCTATGTATGGCGCATTGGAAGATGAAGACACGCACGAGATCTCTGCTGTATAGCGTAGTAGTCTAGTGCAGGACGTATATGTTCCTTGGGAATAGCGTAAAGTAGAGAAAGGTAGATAGATAGATAGATATTCTTGGGGATCGGAATAAGTATATTTGAAGTAAAGGAAATATGAGGCAACGACGACATGCATGGAACTTGAATTATTGTTATATGGGGCATCGTAGCTATGCTATATTATCGTGACACAGAAATGAAATGGAACTTCACTCGCGAGTGCAAGTTGTACGCGTGCTGGTGCTGCTGTGGCGACAAGGACGCCGTTGCGTGTGTGGAGAAAACAACGCAGAGGGCTTGTGGCGGGCACGCGTCTACAAGACAGGGACGCCATTATTCCCCCACCACCAGTATATATACTGTACTGTGCCTCGCCCAATCCAAAGCGAAGCAGCAACCAGCAAAGTGAGTGTGATCGATCACACTGCACACACTGCCATGGCCGTCATGGGCAAGGACGACGAGCAGCAGCAGCAGCAGCAGCACAAGGAGGAGGAGGTGGTCCAAGGAGATGTGCGAGTCGTCGTCCAGCATGAGACGGCGGCGGACGAGGAGGCCGAGTCGGCGCTGGTGCGCAAGATCTCCGGCCTGGCCGCCGCCATCGCCAGGCTGCCGTCGCTGAGCCCGTCGCCGGAGGTGAACGCGCTCTTCACCGACCTCGTCACGGCCTGCATCCCGCGCAGCACCGTGGACGTGGAGCGCCTGGGCCCGGAGCTGCAGCGCATGCGCGCGGGCCTCATCCGCCTCTGCGCCGACGCCGAGGCGCTGCTGGAGGCGCACTACTCCGACATGCTGGCCGCCTTCGACAACCCGCTGGACCACCTGCCGCTCTTCCCCTACTTCACCAACTACCTCCTGCTGAGCCAGCTGGAGCACGGCCTGCTGGCGCGCCACGTCCCGGGCCCGCCCCCCTCCCACGTCGCCTTCGTCGGCTCCGGCCCGCTCCCGCTCAGCTCCCTCGTGCTCGCCTCGCGCCACCTCCCCGCCGCCGCCTTCGACAACTACGACATCTGCGGGGACGCCAACGACCGCGCGCGCCGCCTCGTGCGCGCCGACGCCGCGCTCGCCGCGCGCATGGCGTTCCGCACCTCCGACGTCGCCCACGTCACCCGGGAACTGGCCGCCTACGACGTCGTCTTCCTGGCGGCGCTCGTGGGCATGGCCGCCGAGGAGAAGGCGCGCGTCGTCGAGCACCTCGGGAGGCACATGGCGCCCGGCGCCGCGCTGGTGGTGCGGAGCGCGCACGGCGCGCGCGCCTTCCTGTACCCCGTGGTCGACCCCGAGGAGATCCGCCGCGGCGGCTTCGACGTGCTCGCCGTGCACCACCCGGAGGGGGAGGTGATCAACTCCGTCATCATCGCGCGCAAGCCCCTCCCGGTCGTCGACGAGCACGCCGTCGCCGGGGTGGGACACGCGCACGCGCACGCGCACGGCGCCGTGCTCAGCCGGCCCTGCCTCTGCTGCGAGATGGAGGCCCGGGCTCACCAGAAGATGGAGGAGGTGGCCATGGAGCAACTGCCGTCCTAGGCACAAGATGGATTGCCCCGGCCGGCCGGCAGCCCATGCAATCGCATTGCATCTATCTCATCGATCTACTTACGTGTCTACACCACATGCGTGATAATAATCTGCAGATTGACCTGGCTACTAGCTGGTATATTGTCACCGTGATTATATTAAGTTTTTGTTTAACAAAAGGGTAGAAGTCGAAGCCCGAGCCGGCGAAAGAAAAAATACCACGAAGGAGGCGGAGGCAGAGCGAACAGGCTGGCCTAATTTCATTTGTATGCTAATGTTACGTGTGTCAATGATGATGGAGTGGTTAAATTATTAGTAATTCTCGATGTCTAATTTGTCAGCCTGGATACTGTTATTAGCATGTAGCAAGGGTCATTGGGTCAGTACGACAGTACCGTCACCTTAGAGATGCCAAATGAGCGGTTTGGCTTGGCTCGACATAGACCCACCTAAAAAAAATACCATAAAGAAGCTCGTGGTCGTAGCCACTACCCATGTTTATTTTCTTATAAAATTATATAAATTAACTTATAGATTATCTAGTTGTTCGACTGTCTTTTTCAAGCAGCATAACATCCAAGCAGCTATAAATAACGATGAACTTGATCTATGAACCCCTGCAGGCTGCAGCAGCCGAACAACTTATAAGCATATAATATCCTGCTTATGGATTATCATAGTCATATAGGTTATATAATCAACCTAATAATATATGTTGTTTGTTTGTCTCTTAACTTATTTAAGCTAGATTATATAATTTAGAGGGTAAATAAACAAGACCTAAGTTGATTCTTCTAGTCACTCAGAATTTAAAGCTATTATTTAGATGGTACTATATTGCTACTATTTCTATATATGTTTGATTATAAAATATTATATCAAAAATAGATATATGTATGTTATGTTGGTTAGATAGTTGTGAATGTGAAACAAACTTTTTGTCTAAAGCGAAAAGGGAAGGATGCTTCACACGAGACACGACGATGGTGTTTTTATACAGAAATCGTGACTAACTTAAGATTTGTTAGGTTATTTCAACGTGGGTGATCGTCACTACCTAGGGTGATGAAAAATTTCTCTCTTTATATAGTGTTGAGGTTAATTATGATAAAAATAAACAAAATTGTACGCAAACTTTAGTATTTTACGTAGAAAACCTAAATATTATAGTAAAAACTATCACTACCGGAATCCGGGTCTTTGCCGAGTGCCGGCGGCTTTGCCGAGTGCTTTTTATCGGGCACTCGGCAAAGAAGATTTTACCGAGTGCCGCACTCGGCAAAGAAGATTTTGCCAAGCGCCGCACTCGGCAAAGTCCTGTGCTCGGTAACGAGCTCGTTTGCCGAGTGCAGGACAGTCGGCACAGGAGAACTCTCGGCAAAGGTGGCGCTCGGCAAAGGGCCGTCAGCGGCCGTCATAAAGCTGACGATCGTCAGTCTTTGCCGAGGGCTGGGGGTTGGCACTCGTCAAAGAGGCCTCTTTGCCGAGTTTCAAATATTGGACACTCGGCAAAGAACTCTTTACCGTGTGTCTTCTTTAGACACTCGGCAAAGTTTATTTTTATTTTTTAGATTTTGTCCCCCAAACTTTTTGTGGTATGTTCCTACACTATATAGACCTATATGTATCATTTGTGGACAATTATAACAGAGTTTTCAATCGTTGGTAGATTTAGTTCGTTTATTTGACTTTCTTCGGAAAATTCAGATTTGAACTGCAGGTCACTCGAAACTTGAAAAACGTACATGCAAAAATGATATTCATGTTACTTAGCATAAGTTACGACCGATTCCAGGAGCGGAGCGGAAACTTTGAGCAACATGCTCACTAAACATGGCCGTGAACTTGTCATCCACATGTTTAAAAATTGTATAAAAGACAAACAAAGTCAAAAAATCATGAAATTTGTCCACGTGTCATGATATCATATGTAGACTGTAGAGGCTGTGATAAAAATTTGAAAAAGTTTTGAGAAAACTGTAACACACTGTGTATAGAAACCTAAGAGATCCACATTAAAACTCTATGATTTCATGTGTAGTTCTCGTAGGTTTCTACACATAGTATCTCACAACTTTCTCCAAACATTCTAAAATTTTTATCACAGCCTCTATATATGATATCATGACATGTTGAAAAGTTTTATGATTTTATGACTTTATTTGTATTGTATACAATTTTTAAACATATGGATGGCAAGTTCACGGCCATATTTAGTCAGGTCGGTGCTCTTAGTTTCTGGTCCCCTCCTGAAATAGGTCATAACTTATGCCAAACAGCATGAATATAATTTTGCATGTAGGGTTTTCCAAGTATCGAGTGACTTGCAGTTCAAATTTGAATTTTCCAAAGAAATTCAAATACACGAACTAAATCTAATAGTTATAAAAAACACTTTTATAATTGTACCAAAATGGTACTTGTAGGTCTACATAGTGTAGGAACACACTACAAAAAGTTTGGTTGCCAAAAATAAAAAAAATAAAGTATACTTTGCCGAGTGCTGTCTAGCTAGCACTCGGCAAAGACGTCTTTGCCGAGTGCCTGTCCGTTGGCACTCGGCAAAGACTGTAGAACATATCTTTGCCGAGTGCCCACGATCCAGCACTCAGCAAAGTTTATTTTTAAATTTAAAAAAAACTGTGCCGAGTGCCGGATCACGGGCACTCGGCAAAGAAGGTAAGTAAACTGCTGCCACGTCCCTCTTCTCTCTTCTCCTTTCCTTCTCTCCTTTCACTTTCTTCCTTCTCTCTTCTCTGCCACCCGCCCGGCACGCCGCCGCCCGACCGCCGCCCACCCGACGCGCCCGGTTCGCCGCTGACGCCCGACCGCCGCCCGCCCCCACGCTCAGGGCAAGCCACCGTCGGCCGTGCCCACGCGCCCGGCACGTCGCCGTCGGCCGACCGTCGCCCGCCCCCACGTGCCCGGTAAGCCGCCACCGGCCGCGCCCACGCAGCTGTCCGCCCCACGCACCCGGAACGCCACCGTCGTTGCCCGCGCCCTCCCCGCCGGTGATTTAATTATTTTCATATTATATTGTCATATGTTATTTAATTTATTAAATTTATGTGTGTTTATTGTCATATTATATGTTTTATTAAATTTATACTACATGTTTATTGAATTTAGTGAGTTTATACTACGTGTTTATATTATGTGTTTATAATGAATTATGTGTTTTTATTGAATTTAGTATGTGTGTTTATTAAATTTATACTACATGTTATTGAATTTAGGGAGTTTATACTATGTGTGTCAATTAGATATATTTGTGGATGTCAGCCATCGTGCTGCTAGTTTTATTTGCAGGTTTTGTAAACATCCCCGTACAGGGGAGGTGTTGCCGAATTTTTTGTTGATAGGCTTGAGTTATTTTTTTGCAGATGTCTTACATGTTATATTAAACTATAGTCGGTTATATATGTTAGAGGATGGAGGACCGTGAGTGGATGTACACGGGCCGTAGAGGAAGAAACGATGTCAACACTGAATGGATTAAAAAGACCGATTATTTCGTGGAACGGGCATATGGCGAAGCTGCTAAAGGAGCGAGTCTAGTCCCATACCCGTGCAGCAAATGTGCCAACCGGAAAAGAAAACCAAAGAAGGTCATGGTAGAACATATTTGGAAGAATGGATTTACGCCGGGCTATACTCGGTGGATATTTCATGGTGAAGCGCATCGTACGAGAGAGGAGGTGCTGAGACAACGTGTCGAGGATATGACGCGGATGCGGGGGTAGCGAATATGTTGAACGACTATCAGGAGGCACAGTACACGGGAGGATGTATGGATGATGAGCCAGAGCCAACTGCAAAGGCGTTCTACGACATGTTCGACGCGGCACAGAAGCCCCTTCACGGCCATACAAAGGTTTCTCAACTGGATGCCATTGGGCGTGTAATGGCGTTCAAGTCGCAGTACAGCATGAGTAGAGACGCATTCGATGGCTTGTTGACGGTTATTGGGAGTCTGCTTCTGGATGATCACGTTCTGCCAAAGAGCATGTATGAGGCACAGAAACTCCTTCGTGCACTCAAGATGACGTATGAGCAGATTCATGCTTGTCCGAAGGGCTGCGTGCTATTTAGGAAAAAATACGCGGAGGCAAAGTACTGTCCCAAGTGTAAATCGTCTAGGTTCATGGAGGTAGACTGTGGTGATGGACAGAAGAGGCAGCTCGACATCCCCTTGACAATCCTACGGCACCTTCTGTTCATACCGAGGATCCAACGTCTGTACATGACAGAGGAATCCGCGAAACAGATGACATGGCACAAAATGGAAAACAATACAATCCTGACAAGATGGTGCACGCATCCGATGGTGAAGCATGAAAACACTTTGATGCCATTCATCGTGAGAAAGCCGAAGAGGCTCGTAATGTACGTGTTGCGTTGGCCACAGATGGGTTCAATCCCTATGGAATGAGCGCTTCCCCGTACACATGTTGGCCCGTGTTTGTTATCCCAATCAATCTCCCCCTGGTCTGTGCTTTCAAAGGCAGAATATATTCGTGTCGTTGATAATTCCCGGACACCCGGGGAATAAAATGGGCGTGTACATGAAGCCTTTGATTGATGAATTGGTACATGCCTGGGAGGAAGGGGTATGGACGTATGATCGAGCTACGAAGACAAACTTCAGAATGCATGTTTGGTACCAGTACTCCATGCATGACTTACCGGCGTATGGGCTATTCTGCGCCTGGTGTGTTCACGGTAAGTTCCCATGCCCAGTTTGCAAGGAAGCTCTCAGGTTCATTTGGTTGAAAAAGGGTGACAAATATTCGTCCTTCGATAAACATCGACAATTTCTCCCTGCTGACCATCCATTCTGCCTAGACATCAAGAACTTTACGAAAGGTGTCGTAGTGACACACCGCCCACCTGCAACGTGACTGGTGCCGAAATTCGTCAATAGATAGATGGGCTCGTGGCCAATACAGAAGGTGGTCTTATGGGATATGGTGAGCAGCATATGTGGACACATAAGTCTGGCTTGACTCGGCTCCCCTATTATGACAACCTGCTCCTTCCACACAACATCGACGTGATGCACACTGAAAAGAATGTTGCCGAGGCATTGTGGGCAACAATTATGGACATTCCTGATAAGTCAAAGGATAACGTGAAGGCAAGAGTGGATCTGGCAGCGTCATGTGATAGGCCACACCTAGAGATGAAGCCGCCAAGTGGCGGAAAGACGTGGAGAAGGCCTAAGCCGATTTCGTCCTAAGTAGGGCCCAGAGGAAGGAAGTACTTCAGTGGATCAAGATATTGATGTTCCCTGATGGGTATGCAGCTAACCTGAGTAGGGGGTGAACTTATCTACTATGCGAGTCTTAGGGATGAAGAGTCATGACTTCCACATATAGATTGAACGGATTCTTCCTGTGATGGTTCGAGGCTATGTCCCTGAGCATGTCTGGCTAGCGCTTTCAGAGTTGAGCTATTTCTTCCGCCAGCTTTGTGTAAAAGAGTTATCTCGGACCGTGGTTGCAGACTTGGAAAGATTGGCACCCGTGTTACTGTGTAAGCTTGAGAAGATATTTCCACCCGGCTTCTTCAATCCAATGCAGCATTTGATTCTTCATCTCCCCTATGAGGCACGAATGGGGGGCCCGTGCAGGGACGTTGGTGCTATCCAATCGAGAGATGTCTAAAGACTATTCGAAAGAAATGTAGAAATAAATGCAAAATCGAGGCTTCCATTGCAGAGGCATACATTCTAGAGGAGGTCTCAAACTTCACAACAACTTATTATGGTGACAAACTGTCGAGCGTGCATAATCCACCCCCTCGTTACAATGATGGCGAAAATGAATCGAACCTTAGCATATTTCGAGGCCAACTCGGAAGCGCAAGTGGCTCGACCACCAAGACCCTGACACATGAAGAGTGGCGGCATATCATGCTATATGTATTGACCAACCTTGAAGAGGTGACGCCATACATGGAACAATTTCTTCATGAATTCTGGCGTCGATCAAGGGACCCCACTCCACAGGAATATGACACTCTTCTTAGAAAGGGTGCGAGAAATGGGTTGCCTGATTTCATTTCCTGGTTCAAACGTAAGGTACGTGCTTAGTTTGTAAAAGAGATACGTCTTTGAACTCAATTTAGCGTCTTTTAACTTGCGAATACTTGCAGGGCCAAAGAGATCCGTCTATGAGTGCCGAGTTGAGACAAGTAGCCAGCGGCTTTGCTTATAGGGTCAAGAAATATTCTGGGTATGACGTCAATGGATACCGTTTTCGCACAACAAACTACGACAAAAGTCAGCCCAATCGGAAAACAACGTGTTTTGGAGTCTTTACGCCCGGCCTTGACAATGTCGATTATTTTGGACGAATCGAAGAAATATATGAGCTCAATTTTTATGGTTCCAAACCTCTTACTCCAGTGATATTCAAATGTCATTGGTTTGACCCTCAAGTGACGAGACGGACACATTCTAATCTTGGGATAGTCGAAATTCGACAAGATTTCACCTTACCAGGAGACGATGTCTATATCGTGGCCCAACAGGCCACACAAGTGTATTATCTCCTATATGCGTGCCAAACGAAAGAACATCTTAAGGGTTGGGATGTTGTGTATAAGGTATCGCCGCACGGGAGGTTACCTGTTCCTAACGATGAAGATTACAATTTAGACCCGGACACATATGATGGAGAGTTCTTCCAAGAAGATGGGCTAGAAGAGCGATTTGAGATAGACTTAACCGAAGCTATCGGAATGGATGTAGATATTGAAATGGTTGTTGATGAGGAGGATGATGAGGTGCAAAATGATAATGACTTAGTAATCCTTGAAGGCAATGACATTAATGACGAACTTGCGTCTTTCGATGGTGTTGAGATTGAAATGGTTGATAGTGATGATGAGAGTTATGATCTGGCTAACCCCGACACATATGAAGATTCTTTTTAATCGATGTAATGCTATATGACTTTTTATTTCGCACCTGTTTTTAAATACATCTTTTTATATGTGCTTATTTGTTTACTCTTAATTGCAGGTTTTTGGACAAATATGGTCGGCGGTAATTGGCTGAGGAGGAGGAGGGGGAGGAGGAGTAGGACGGCGGACGAGGCAAAGCAGGCGGCGCCTCAGGACGACCTTGTCCAGCAGCAGGCGGCGCCTCAGGATGACAACGACCAGCAGCAAGACGACGATGACAGCAGGACGCCTCAGGTTCGAGGAGCATCTACCTGTGAGGCCCCGCTAGTCTCCCTCAGCGTCCCATACTTCGGGACAGGCGACCGCTGATTCGGCCGGATGGGGAGAGGTATGTAACTTTATGTTCTTCATTCTTGTTCATATTATGTGTTCAAAATCATAATATAAACTAATACTTTTTATTTATCACTTGGACAGGTCTTGGACGGTTGTGGATTATGCTAGGGGTCATCGTCGCCTCCCCAATGGCATCCTCGGCCTGCTGTGCAGGGAACACTTCTCTAGACTGGTTGAATACGCCGGAGTGATGGGCCCAGCCTACACCTTCGACCACTACGCCGCCGCCCCCGATGCAGTAGACCGGGACGACCAAGAATTCAATAACAAGGCGGAGCGGGTGAAGCAAGAGTTGTGGGTAAGTCTAAGTATAATGTAAAATATGTCGCATTCGTTGCAAATTCTTGAAATAATGTATGGATACATCGTTTTTGTATGCAGGATTTCTTCAGATGCGAGGCTAGATACGAGGCTAGGGTGGATGTGGTGGCCACCACGAGCTGTAAGAAGCTCGTCGTGGACATGCACTATGAGGCCCGAATCTAGGCCATCGTCACCTACCACGGCTCGGTCCTTGGGGAGAGGGTGTCCAAGCAGCAAGCCCGAACCATGTCGTTGACCAGGGACCAGTACCTGCAGGTAAAGTCATGCATGTTTGGTACCAGTACTCCATGCATGAATTTTATTTTATCTTCTGATATGCACTTTACGTGTTTACTTTGTACATGATTCCACATTGGTGCGCCGCACATCCTCTATGCTGGGAGCAGATGGTGGATAGGTGGTGTTCGGCTGAGTGGGACGAGACGCACAACGCTAGCCGGGAACGGCGTATGATGATGCAAGGTCCCTCCCACCACCAAGGCAGCCGGAGCCTGGGCCAATATGCAGAAGCATGGGTACGCCCTCTTTTTTATTTATGTATATAGCACTGAATTAGATATTATTTCTAACTATCTCGTTGGTTTTCTTGTAGTCGGCGTCACATGGTGGCCAGCCTTGCTCCACCTTCTCGGCCTATGCTATGGCCCATAAGGGCAAGGCGACGTCCGATGTCACCTACAACTCGGATGATGGGCCCGAGGCCTACACCAACCCCGTCGTCTACAGCCGCCTTTCATGACTACACCGCCATGGCGCAGGAGGTCCATGGCCCAGACTATGATCCGAGCACCGAGCCGATCGACCCCGATGTGCTCATGAGGGTCGGAGGAGGCAAGAGACATGGGCGGTACTGGATTGCCGATGGGACAATCGACTCGTCCTCCACTCCCACTCTGTCTTAGGTGAGAACAAGGAGCACGGGCTCAAGTCCAGCCATACGACCTCGGCACGACAGCTCATAGCATCGCATACAGCAACTCGAGGTTAGTGCTTCTGTAACTCGTCCTTCCTTGAGTTATATACCTTCTCTTTGAGTTACTATAATGTTGGCTTGTAATATTACAGGCCCAACTAGAAGAAGAGAGGAGAGAACGTCACGAGATGGAGACGAGGATGATGGCGGAGCGGGAGGCTCGCCTGGCAGATCATCAGAGGATGGCGGAGATGTTCTAGTACATGCAGAGCCTTGGCGCCGCACAGGGCTTCGCTCCGCCACCTCCATTGTTCCCTGCAGTTGACCCTGATCTCTTCCATACTCCTGTGAGTATTAAAATTGTAGTTAGATGTTGGTAATGCATCTGGTATAACACATGCAATTCTTCTCTGTGCAGGTCCAATCTAGGGCGGCATCCAACAACCCTCCGGAAGGGTTCAGTCCAACGCAGCACCAGTCGCACCACCCACCTCCATGAGAGTTATGTTTTCAGTGTTTAGACTTCAGAACTTGTGTTGAATACTTATGTTTGTGTTGGATACTTATGTCAGAGCTTGAGACTTATGAGACTTATGTTTGTGTTGGATACTTGTGTTGAATACTTATGTTTGTGATGGATATTTATGTTTGTGTTGGATATTTATGTTTGTGATGATATCTGTGATGTATATATGTGATGTATATATGGTATCTTTTGTTTGTTTGGATGAAATATAAAAAACAAATAAAAAAGGTGTATACTGGTCACTTTGTTGAGTGTAACACTCGACAAAGAGGTTCTTTGCAGAGTGTCAAGGCCATAGCACTCGGCAAAGAACCAAGACCTAGGCACCGGTATAGGTTCTTTGCCGAGTGTAATGTCTCTGACACTCGGCAAAGAATCACACTTCGCCGAGTGCCATACCTAGCAATCGGCAAAGAACCTGACATGCGGACCCTCCCTGGCGGGTTCTTTGCCGAGTGTCCCAGGCGGCACTCGGCAAAGATAGATTCTTTGCCGAGTGCTGCCGGGCAGACACTCGGCAAAGATAACTCCTTTGCCGAGTGTCACCCGGGACACTCGGCAAAGACGACGTCTCCATCACCCGGCGCCGTAACGGCTGCTTTTCTTTGCCGAGTGCTATCTGGCACTCGGCGAACCTCTTTGCCGAGTGCCCGATAAAAAGTACTCCGCAAAGAAAGCTTTGCCGATACACTGTGTGTCGAGCCTTTTTTGCCGAGTGCGACACTCGGCAAAGCATTTGCCGAGTGTTTTTAAAGCTTTGCCGAGTGCTTCAGACACTCGGCAAAGGCGACGATTCCGGTAGTGTATCTACGTACTTTTATACCCATGCTAACGATATGACGGCGTCTAGAAAAAAAATAACTTATGAGACACAAACTCACAAACAAATGGCATCAACATTGTTGTATCTATAGCTGAAATAAGTCTCATATTTTTGTTTTCTAGATATAAAAAAAATCCTAGTACAATGCGATCCGTCGAACTCAGAAGCTACTGTTATTACACTGAACTCAAAATGTTTACCATGCCAATTACCTTAATAACAAGATCACAGATAGATATTTCATTTCCACCAATAGGTTTAGTTGCCCTATGCATTATTTGGCATATAGATTAATGGTATGCCCACATTGTTAGACTACCCGTCTAGGGTTTGTGTTATTCCCTGTGTAATGACCGATATACCCCTGTGTAATGGGCCTTGGCCCAGTTACTCTCTCTATTTAATATCACTCCCATCCCCTGGTTTGGGCATGGGTTCCTATTCTAACATGGTATCAGATTAGGGTTTTGTTCCTCCCTTGCCTACAGCCGCCGGCTTCCTGCCAGCCGCTAGGGCCCCTGCGCAGCCGCCGGGGGGGTTTCCCCACTGCGCCGCCGGCCTCCTCCCTCCCCTCCTCCCTCCCCTCCGGCTCCCGACCCCGCTCGTCGCGCTCTCGGCGCCGTCAGCCTCGTCTCCGACCACTCCCCCCCCCCCCCCGACCTGCTGCTCCATGGACGCCGGCCGCCTCCCCTGCGCGGATCCCGCCGCCGTCGTCGCTCCCAGCGCGGATCCGGCCGCCGCTGCTGCGCCCGGCGCGGGCCTGGCCGCAGGGGCCACCCGCCGGGCCGCCGTCCCAGCTGGCGCGGGCCTGGCCGCCGGAGCCACCCGGCTGGCCTTCACCGCCGCCCCTCTGAGCGACGCCGGGTCCCTGCACGCCGGCCTCGCCTCCCCCACGGCCATCGGACCTCCCCTGCCCGGTCTCACTGCCCCCCGCAGCGAGCACACTGGTGGCAGCGCCCCGTTCATCGACGGCCTCGGGCCCCTCCGTGATGCCACTCCCATGGCCCTGCGCCGTGGCTCTCCGCCGGGGTTTCCCACCATGCCGGTACCCGCCGAGCACAACCCCTCCCTCGTCGCTGCCATCGCTACGATCTAGGCCGCTGTGGCTGCCTCGCGGGAGCGTGAGCGCGCCACGTCCCTCGCCCTGGAGCACGAACGTGCCCTGGGCGCCGCTCTGACCACCCAGATGGCCACCGCACAGCGCCTCCTCCTCGGCCGCCCGCCGGTCGCTCGTGAGGACCCCCCGGCGCCTCCTGAGGCCATCCCCGCCACTGGCCTCGACGTCGACCACATCGGTGCTCTCCACGCTCAAGCCGCCGGACTTCACAACATCCGGGCCCTCGTGTCCGTGGTGTTGGACCCGGCGTCCTCCCACTACCCCCGTTGGCGAGGACAGGTCCTCCTCACACTGCGGCGGTATGCCCTCGCCGATCACGTCCTCGACGACCTCGACGCTCCGCCGACTCCCTCCTGGTGCCTCATGGACAGTGTCGTCCTCTCGTGGCTCCACGGCACCATCACCGTTGAGCTACAGGACATCATCCGCGACCAGGCGGACACGGCTCGTCAGGCGTGGCTCGCTCTCGAGGACCAGTTCCTCGGGAACCGGGACGCGCGGGCACTCCACCTCGACGCCCAGTTTCACCTGTTCTCTCAGGGGGACCTCTCCGTGGGAGAGTACTGCCGCCAGATGAAGGGCCTGGCTGACTCTCTCCGCGATCTCGGCGAGCCTGTTGCCGATCGTACCCTGGTGCTGAACCTCCTGCGTGGCCTCAGCCCCCGCTACGGCCACCTGAAGGCTCTCATCAAGAGGAGTGTGCCCTTCCCCACCTTCCACGCCGTGCGTAACGAGCTTCTCCTCGAGGAGCTCACCATGGCGAATGAGGCACCCACTTCTGCCTCCGCCCTCTACAGCGCTCCCACCAGTGGTCAGCCGCCTTCAGGGGGCCAGGCCACCCGTCCTCCGTCGACCGGGGCTCCCACCCGCCCTACTCCTGCCGTCCCGGCGGCCCCTCGTCCGACTTCCACGACCGACGGGGGTCGTCGCTCCCGCAAGGGCGGCCGTGGGAGAGGCGGCTCCTCTCGTGGTGGTTCCTCCGGCCGGGGTGGCGGCCACGCGTGGCCGTCATTCTACAACCCCTGGACCGGGACCATCGCCATGTGGCCGGGCCAGGCACCGAGTACCCCCCGTCCTCCGTCGCCCGCCCTCCTGACTACACCTCACTACGGCACACCTCCGTATGGTGTTCCCGTCGTGCCCCAGGCTTCGCCCGCGCTCCTGCCCCCGGGGACCCCCACCTCGACGACTTGGTCCCCGCCGGCCGATGGTTGGGACAGCGCCTCCCTCGCTGCTGCCTTCAGCACCATGGCGATGACCCCACCCCCCTCCGACTGGGTGATCGACTCCGGTGCCTCGTACCACACCACTCCCACGGCAGGCACGCTCTCTCGCTCTCATCCCCCCCTCCCCTCTCACCCATCCTCGATCGTCGTTGGAAACGGTTCCACTCTGCCAGTCACCTCAGTAGGTGCCTCGGTTCTCCCTGGGCCGTTTTACCTCAACGATGTTCTCGTAGCTCCCCACATCACCCACAATCTTCTTTCTGTTCGTCGATTCACCACTGACAACTCCTGTTCCATTGAGTTTGACCCCTCTGGTTTTTCTGTGAAGGATCTGGCCACCAGGACCCTTCTCGCCCGCTGTGACAGCTCGGGGCCTCTCTACACGCTCCAGCCCTCCACCGCCGGCGTGTCTCCACCTCCTGCCCTGGTCTCCACCACCTCCTCCACCACATGGCATCGACGTCTCGGCCATCCTGGACCCGACGTCATGACCAAGATTACCAGTAGTCTCGATCCTTCCTGTAGTAGGGGACATTTTGAGGGTCTCTGTCATGCTTGTCAGTTAGGCCGACATACTCGTCTCCCATTTACTACTTCTTCTTCTCGGGCTGAGCAGGCTTTTGATCTGGTTCATTATGACCTTTGGACCTCCCCTGTACTCAGTCTTTCTGGTTATAAATACTATCTGGTGATTTTGGATGATTTTTCCCATTTTCTCTGGACCTTCCCGCTTCGGTTGAAGTCGGACACATTCACCACCCTCACACACTTCTTCACCTGGGTATCCACTCAGTTTCGTCGCCCGGTCCGTGCTCTGCAGTGTGACAATGGCCGCGAGTTCGATAACAACGCCTCTCGCTCCTTCTTCCTCACTCATGGCGTCCAGTTGCGTCTCTCGTGCCCCTACACTTCTGCCCAGAACGGCCGTGCCGAACGCATGATCCGCACCATCACTAATATGCTCCGCTGTCTCCTCTTCCAGGCGTCTCTCCCTGCCAGCTACTGGGCAGAGGCCCTGCATACTGCCACCCACCTCCTCAACCGTCTTCCCTCGAAGGCGGTGAGCCACCCTACTCCTCACTTTGCCCTGTACGGCACAGCCCCTTCTTACGACCACCTGCGCGTGTTCGGCTGTGCCTGCTACCCTAACACTTCCGCTACCGCCCCTAACAAGCTTTCTCCACGCTCCACTCGATGCCTCTTCCTCGGCTACTCCCCCGACCACAAGGGGTATCGGTGCCTAGACCTCACCTCCCACCGCATCATCATCTCTCGTCACGTCGTCTTTGACGAAGATGTGTTTCCCCTTGCTGGCTCCACCCCACCCACCGACCTTGACTTCCTCCTCGAGTCCGATCCGATTCCTCCCCCACCTTCGGCTCCCCGTCTTGCGCCGTTACCTGCTCCTCGTGCGGCCCCCACGACCTCGCCTGCGCCACGCGCGGCCCCGTCGTCTTCCGCGACACACGCGACCCCGTCGACCCCGCCTGCGCCACGCGCGGCCCCGTCGACCCCGCCTGCGCCACGCGCGGCCCCGTCGACTCCGGCTCGACTTGCCAACCCCGCCCTCGTCTACCATCGCCGCGGCCATGCCAATACCTCGGCGCCCCTCGACTCGGGCCCGTCGACGAGCGCGGCCCGCTTCGCCGACCCCGCCGTCGTCTATCACCGCCGTGCGCCGGCCCCACCAGCCGCTCCCGACGTTACGGCGGCCCACTCCGAGCCGTCCGTATACCACCCGGTCGCCATCCATCGCGACCCCGGGCACGTCCACCCGATGGTGACTCGGCGCGCTGCTGGCGTTCTCCGCCCCGTTGACCGGCTCACCCTGGCAGCCACTACGACCAGCACTCCACCCGACGCCTCCCCAGTACCCTCCTCCGTTCGCACTGCCCTCGCCGACCCACATTGGCGTCGCGCTATGGAGGAGGAGTACGCGGCTCTCTTGGCCAACCACACCTGGGACCTGGTGCCGCGTCCACCAGGCACCAACGTGGTCACCGGCAAGTGGCTATTTCGCCACAAGCTGACCTCGGACGGCTCCCTCGACCGCTACAAGGCCCGTTGGGTCCTTCGGGGCTTCACCCAGCGCCCCGGAGTGGACTACGACGAGACCTTCAGCCCGGTCGTCAAGTTCGCCACTGTTCGCGCCGTCCTCTCCCTCGCCCTCTCCCGCGACTGGGCGATCCACCAGCTCGATGTCAAGAATGCCTTCCTCCATGGCACTCTAACGGAGACTGTCTACTGCAGCCAGCCCACCGGCTTCGTCGATGCTGACCGTCCGGACCTGGTTTGCCGGCTGAACCGATCCCTGTATGGCCTCAAGCAGGCGCCACGGGCTTGGTACAGCCGCTTCGCCTCCTACCTGGCCTCCGTCGGCTTCGTCGAGGCCAAGTCGGACACGTCCCTGTTCATCTACCGGCGCGGCGACGACACCGTCTACCTCCTGCTCTACGTCGACGACATTGTGCTCACGGCATCCACCGCCGACCTCCTTCACCGCACGATCGTCGCCCTTCAGCGGGAGTTCGCGATGAAGGACCTGGGGCCCCTCCACCACTTCCTCGGCATCACCGCCGAACGTCGACCTCAGGGTCTCTTCCTCCACCAGCGCCAGTACGCCATCGACATCCTGGAGCGGGCTGGCATGTCTGACTGCAAGCCCTGCTCCACGCCTGTCGACACTCAGGCGAAGCTCTCTGAGGACGACGGGCCTCCGGTCGCCGACGCGACGTCCTACCGGAGCCTCACCGGCGCGCTCCAGTACCTCACGTTCTCCAGGCCCGACATCGCTTACGCCGTCCAGCAGGTGTGCTTGCATATGCACACTCCGCGGGAGCCCCATCTCACTGCGCTCAAGCGGATTCTACGCTACCTCCGCGGCTCCCTCGACTACGGCCTCCTACTCCGCCCATCCCCGACGTCGGAGCTTGTGGTCTACACCGACGCTGACTGGGCTGGCTGTCCCGACACGCGCCGGTCCACCTCCGGCTACGCCGTCTTCCTGGGAGCCAACCTCGTCTCTTGGGCCGCCAAGAGGCAGCCCGTCGTCTCTCGCTCCAGCGCTGAGGCCGAGTACCGTGCCGTGGCCAACGGCGTGGCCGAGGCCTCCTGGCTGCGCCAGCTCCTTCACGAGCTTCACAGTCCCCTCCAGCGCGCCACCCTCGTCTACTGCGACAACGTCAGCGCGGTCTACCTCTCCACCAACCCCGTGCAGCATCAGCGCACGAAGCATGTGGAGATCGACCTGCACTTCGTCCGCGAGCGTGTCGCTGCCGGTGACGTCCGCGTTCTCAGCGTCCCCACCACGCTTCAGTTCGCCGACATCTTCACCAAGGGGTTGCCGTCGAGTGTCTTTTTCGACTTCCGATCCAGTCTCAACATCTGTACAGGATAGAGTTGTGACTGCGGGGGGTGTTAGACTACCCGTCTAGGGTTTGTGTTATTCCCTGTGTAATGACCGATATACCCCTGTGTAATGGGCCTTGGCCCAGTTACTCTCTCTATTTAATATCACTCCCATCCCCTGGTTTGGGCATGGGTTCCTATTCTAACACACATTGTAGCATATTGATGTCCTTCATGGAGTCTGAAAGGATACTGTGAAAGCAGAGGGGAATATTTTCACGAATAGGTGTACTCTGCACAAGATAAAACACACATTGTTAGTAAAAATACAAATTTCTTAATAAACTGAGCTTCTAGTTTATTTGCTTAAAAGAACAGCTTGGTAAACTATGATACCGGCCGTCAGGCATCATAACCATGTAAAATGTTACACAAGCACCTCTTCCAATCATATCACTCTCAAAAAGTTCTCGGTTGCTTTCATAAGCTCCTGATAGGCACATGTTCCTTCATTATCCTCTAGTGGGGATCACAAAACCCAGACTTGCGCTCTTCACTTTAAACAAGCTCTGATAGGGTGAAAAGGGTGTTTCATCCTGAAGACAATGAAGCATTAGTAGCTCATATGGACACTAACTACGTAAGTGGGTTCCGGTGCTGTTTGTATTGAATCAAAAGAATGTAAACAATATCATGAGTAAGCCCAACTATGATAACTCATTCACTGTTCAACAACCTCCAATAAGCATAGATAAATTTATTTAATTTTGATAGCAACAACATGATTATTATAAGATTGCTCTAGTTTGACTTCAGGTATTGCACAATTTACTAAAACTATTGCCTCCAATAAAATTGAGCTGAATCCACCGATGAATCACTGGTGGAAGAGATTTTTCTACAATCCAAATAGACCAGTGCAGCCTAGTTGTAAATAGAGGCTAGCTGACATGGAAAACCATCAACATAAAACCTGCTGCTTTAGTTGAATTAACAGTTCATTGCACTGAACACTCAGAGCTTTATTATTTAAGGCATACCCCAACTTCAGTGTCTGTAATGTTCAAAATCATCACACAACGTCCTCGCAAATTCTTCAGGGTCACTATCAAGGTTGCCGACCTGACCACCAAGAGTAGAGTAGATGGGAGTTAAAGCAAATCATCAGGACATGAGGACTCCCAAAATACAGAATGACACATGTACATACCCATAAGAACTGGTCCTAGTTACAGTGTTTTTCACTTGGAGGTCAGTCTGTGGATTCACCACATATATATGCTCTCACTTGACTACGTATGCTCCATTCATGAGGATAAAAATACAACAGGCGTAGAAACTGTCTGCAGATGAGCAACAGAACAGGCGTAGAAACCTTTATAGGCACCATCTTCCCTTTGATTTGCATCTCGTGCCCCTCGTAGGAGCGGAACTCCGCAAGTTGCCCCTACGTGAAAAAAAACAATAGTCGATTGACCATTAGCAGTACAGATCACCTTGCAGGATAGGACAGGGATGGGGTGGGGTGTGCAGGTAAGCAACAGAAAAGAAAGGCACCCAGAGTTTTAAAGGCGGTAAGGCGGGACTAGGCACTCAGCCGCCGTTGGGACGCCTAGGCGAATGCAGGGGAGATTGAGCAGGGCTGTACCAGCATCCAAGAGAGGAAGCAAGGTTATTGAGAGAAGAGGAAGCACATGAGATTGAGGGGGGAGGAAGACGAGGAGGAGAGGAACAGAGGAGAACCTCAGGGCCAGGTCCATGATAATAATATATACTCCCTCCGTTCTTTTCTATTTGTCGCCAATTAGTTCAAAAATAAACTAGCGGGCGACAAATATTCGAGAACAGAGGTAGTATTATGGTAGTACAAATATTCTATGATAGAACACTCTGAGAAACTTTGGAATCTTGTTAATGATGTTTTAGACAAATGTGCCGAAATTGTCGTCAAAGTGAGCTTTGGCAATCTTGGTGAAGATTTAGTTGATCAGTTTTCCCCTGCAACTGTCCTGGTGAATGTTAATCACATAATGGAAATTATGCAAGAGGTAAGCTGGATTGGATCTTTGACTTCCTTTAGTACCAGTGAACTACTGTTTAGCATTGTCAGTTGATGATCATCAGGTATTTGGACCACTTTTACAAATCAAGAAATTCGGTTCTGATGAAGATGTTACCAAACTAGCAAACTGACTCGAATCTCAAAGTATGGCATTGATTGCGCTGTTTTTTTCTGGCAACCAGAAGCCTGACATCAGAATAGCATCCCAATTACACTCAGGTACACTACTATGGAGAGGTTAAAAGTCTTGTTCCCTCAACTGAGGCAAAAAAGTATTTCCATGGCACTCCGCTACTGTCACCAATAATCTCCACAGGAGCATTTTCCATCTTTGAAATGGTGAAAACGGCTAACATCTCGGACCACAATCTCACGTCCAATAACCTTAGACATCAACTTAATAGCAACATGGCAATCATCACATACACGTAGATTCTTCATAACACGAATAGGGACTCCTTCAGGTAAGCTCAGAAAAGCAAATGCTATAGCCAATTTCTCACTGTGGTGAGCCAAACTAACTTCTTTCTCCTCATCCTCCATGTCATGGAAAACCATGCTCATGTCCGGTGCATACCCACATTGCCTGATCCTGGTCATCATTTCTTCCAAGCATTCATCAATCTCCCTTTGCCTTGAATGGGATTCATCTCCGGTGCAGAATTGGTGAATCTGACCCTTGAGCTCCACCCAGCTAACTCCAGGCTCTTTCCTCACGTTCTGTTCCCTCATGGTTTCTCTTACCTTACTGACATCCTCCCATCTGCTGCTGGTAGCTCGAATATTTGAAAGAAGAACATAAGATGCAGAATCATGAGGGTCCAATTCAATGACACGTTCTGCTATCCTCTCGGCCATGTCGAATTTTTTCTGGGTCTTACATGCAGACAGTAGTGTCTTCCATATGACCCCATCAGGTTGCACAGGCATTGACAGGATAAGGTCCTCCGCCTCATTTAAGCAACCTGAACGTCCAAGGAGATCCACAATACAAGTGTAGTGTTTAACACTTGGTTGCAGTCCATAAGTCTTAGTCATAAGCTCAAAACAATCCATGCCTTCATCTTTAAGACCACTATGGCTGCATGCATATAGCAAGGTCAAGAAGGTAACCTCATTGGGTTCTGCCCCTGCAGCCATCATCTGTTTGAACAGGCCAACTGCCTTTTGTCCATGCCCATGGAATCCATAAGCTGAGATCATCGCGCTGCAAAGGACAAGATCTGTACCACTATACTCAATGCAAACCCTTTCTGAGTCACCTAAGCACCCGCATCGAGAATACATATGCACAAGAGAAGTCATGACTGGCACAACCTTGTCAACTCCAGCTTTGATAGCCAGTGCGTGAATCTGCTGACTTTGTGCAAGAGCTGCCAAGTCGGAGCAAGAAGTAACGGCGCTGACGAATGTGACTGCGTTTGCTTCCACACCAGCACCCCTCATCACGCAGAAATACTCGAGTGCCCCTTCCGCGTCTCCGTTCTGTGTTCTTCCAGAGATAATGGTATTGCACGACACGATGTTAAGCGAAGGCAATGCTCGGAGAGCAGCCTCCCCATCTCGAAGAAAACCACACCGCATATACATGTGTGCCAAGGAGCTCCCAACGCACATGTCCCTGTCTAGTCCAGATCGCACAACGTACGCGTGGACCTGCCGCCCGGACACAACGTCCCTGAGCCCCGCACAGCTCCGGAACAAGCTCCCGAGGCCATACTCATCGGGCTGCATTCCCTCCCTCCGCATGGCAAGGAAGAACCCCAGGCTCTCCTCGTTGAGTCCCGAGTTGGTGAGCCCAGCGACCATGGCATTCCACGTGGCCACGTTCCTCGTGGGCATTTCGTCGAACAGCTTACGCGCGGTCTCCAGGTCACCGTTCTTGACGTATCCCCCGATGAGGATGTTCCAGGACATGACGTTCCGCTTAGGAATCCTCTCGAACAGGCCGCGCGCGGTGGGGAAGTCGCCCAGGTCGGCGTAAGCGAGGAGGAGGTGGTTCGCCGTGAACCGGTCGGCGGCGGCGCCAGATGTGGCGGCGAAGGCGTGCAGCTGGCGGAGGAGCGGGAGGGCTTGGCATGCCCGGAAGATGTGGGAGAAGAGGCCAGGTTCCGACCACAGGCCCTCGCGGAAGCGGCGGTGGAGAGCCTCCTTGACGCGACCAGTGGAGCAGAGGCGGATGATGTCCTCTCTACCGTTGGGCCGTCCGGTGGCGAGATTCTTCAGCGCCGAACTTGCCATAGCCGCCAGGACGCAGAGGGTGCTCGGAAAGAGGACGCAGGTCCCCTGAGTTGTTCTCAGTAACGGCTTGGCTGAAAGCACGAACGGACGAGTAGGAACCGACGAACTGCGATCTGAGCGTATGCAACGATGCTGCAATTGCTCTGGCAAACCGGCCGCCTCATCGATGTCCGGTAAGAACCGGGAAGAAAATCACCCTTTCCGAGTTCCAAAATCCAAAACAGCTTCAGATGTTGTACCGACTGAGATGTTCAGCCAGTTCCATTGAGATCGCCCTTTCATTCCTGCACCTTCCCCTTCGATTCAGATCGCAAGCTGTAGCATCTTAATTTCTGCTCCTGTTGGCAAAACATCCTGTACAGTCAAAGTTGGGACCATCCGCGTGTCATCTTCTACACGAATTCTTGACTGGAGTCGAAAGAATGTAACAAACTCAGTTGCATAGTACTTTGCCAAACGAAGTACTGTTGATGGTAGAGCAAGAATTTTGTTCCTGACTGGAAGTCAATGCAACAATGTTCTACTGTTCTTGACTTGTGCGATGCAACGGTCAGTTTTTCACCCTCCAACCATGATCACATTGTTAAGAGCCTTAAACCGTTTCAGTTTCACCCACAACCAAATCCATCCACGTATAGGCAAAAAACAGAGGTCACGCCTGATCATATGAACGAATGAATGTAATTTACTATATTACAAAGCTTGTCTAAAACGTGGCCTTTTAGACTATCCACGTCGGCAACAAAACATGGACCATCAGATTCAATTTGAACGATGTAGAACATCAGTTGTATTAACTTTTGAATATGATCACTACCCTATTACTTAAGGAAAGAGAATTCTGACAAACCGCCTTACACTTTCTATTTAATAATTATTATTGCACCTACAGCAAGATAAAACTTCTTTTCAGAAAGACAATGCAGACACATACAAAGCACCAATACAAATATGTAATACTTTTACTAATATTATACTAATAGTATATTGTTACAAAACCTACAATTTAAATATGATCACTACTTCGTTATCTAGGAAAAGAAAATATTGATAAATCTTTTCAAAAGATCGTAAAAAGCACCGCGCGCGCAAGGCGCGCGTTAGACACTAGTAGACATTATTGTTGCTGTTGCTGCTGCACTTGCATCGACCATGAAGCCTCCTCAGCCGAGATTTGCTGCTGACTGCAGCAACAACAGATTAAAAAATAAAATATTTTCTGGTTCTTAAATTTGTCGCTCTGTATTATTCTGACCCACAAACTTTTAAAGTATGTTAGCTCGGTCTTTAATCGATATTCGGGTCTCAGTTAGATCCAAATGAATCGTATTTAACATATAAATCTCACATATCACCCTATGTATCTATTTTCTCTCTTTTCTAGATTCTCTCACCGAACACGTAGAAAAGTGTGAGATAAGAGCTACACTGACATTTGGAGACCATATGTCAACCACAACCCATTTAAACCTAACTGAGATCTAAATAACGATTAAGAACTTAAGCTGACACACTTTAAAAGTTTATGAACCGAGATGGCATAAAGCGATAAGTTTAAAGACAAGAAATGTATTTCAATTAGAATTAATTGTGTTGATGCCCTAATTTTTTAGTGACTATAAAAAGATTACACAATGATTACTTCTAAGAGCATACGCACACAAACACTAACTTCATAGATATATTTAGAACTGCACCGACACATCCTCGAAACTGATCCATCTATGGCATCTTACCTATACACATATTCAAACTACACTCTATAATCAGTACAATCTACAGTACAAAACGACTAAAAACACTGTTTTACACCATAGATTACAATGTTTATAGAGTATAGTTTGAATATGGGTAAGCTGATAAAGATGATCTAAGACTATCTCCAAGAAATTACCTATATCTATACCTATATTTAAACTTCATTGCACGAACAATGCTTATGAATGGGTGGGAGTCGGCCTAAATGTTTTACTATCGACAAGAATCGTCTATCACTAAAATAAAAGCACAATGCACAAGACTTTTTAAGGTCTAAAATATTTCGAAGCTGTAGTGATATCCTAAACGGGATGATAGTAGTGAAAAGAGACATCAGTGAAAAAAAAAATCGAAGTCCACATAGAAAGCTACAATAAAAGACTTAAAAAGACAAAATATATCTAAAAATTTAGCCTTGAATAAGAAGGAATAAAAACAGTTATTCATGTGCCTTAGCCTTAAACATGAACAAATGAAAAACAGTTATGCCCTGAAACTTATTTTGTGCTTTTGTTGGGGGTTTTAACTCCACTGTAGCTTTAGAGCTACAAGCTTTGACTTAATTGTTGCTGATGAAGCAGCAGCTCTACACTATCGTGCATGCAGATGAGAACGACAATATACAGCGGAGTCAAATATATTTGACTGGCACAACTCGAATCTAATTTCAGCATGTTCGGTGCATCAGAACCTACAAGGAATGCTCTCCAACTTCACCATTAGTTTACAGCTGGAGAATTTTACAAGAGTCCAGATTATAAGTCAGTCACCTCATGAGAACTACAAAATTCACAATGGACAGAATGGTTTGATTAGACCTACAGCCAGTGCACTTTAGTTTGTTTGTACTGATAGCTCATCCTCCAAGTAGTTGTACTCGAATGTGAAGTCATTCTTGATTCTTTGACACCTGTAAGAGTGTTAGCAACAGGTTAGCTAACAGTAACAGCATAAAATAACAGGACAAGAAAAAAGTAAACACAAAATGCACTACAGTATAACAATGCTCAAAGGAAAGGCCCACATACCATCCTGAGCCATCCTCGGTGACATGGAAATCAAAGTATACATATGATCCCCGCTCATACTCATCAGTCGTAACCTGTGGCTCCACATGCCGCTGGAACCAGGTATTGTACCTCCGGTGAAATCTCCACGATTGCTTCTTCAATTCTCTAGCAGCCATGTATTGTTGATATGTGTTCTGCAACAGAACATTATTATGAGTAAAAACTAAGGACTGGTGAAAATTCGTGGGTAGTGGAGGAAACAAATATAAATTGGAAAGATTAAAGAAAATTGACCTGCTGGTAATAGAACGCAAAGAACAGCATGTCGGTAGCTAATGTGTCGCTACCAATTCTTTCCCAGAAGGAGGGATGAGATACAATTGATGGCTGAACTTGGGGATAGCTAGCAGGGGTAACTGCAGGGTGCCGCTGAAAATGAAGGCGGGTAAGAAAATAAGAACAATCAGAAAGTAGAAACTTTGTAGCAGGCACCATGTTCTTCAAAAAGTCATACCGGGATGTAAGTTTTAGCACGCTCAGAGTCCTTTGGTTGTGGAAGCTTGTGGAATGCAGCTTCCAGCATTTGCAGGTTATAAAGCTGATCATGACCAGAACTAGCAGAAGTTCCAGTAAGGTTATCTCCGATTGCACCAAGATCAGATACACTTCTTCGGCCGATAACACCAACACCAGATGATGACATTCCAGGTTGCAAAGGCTGCCCAGGTGATAGATCAGTATCCCTAGGCAGCTGATTGCTTTCTGCTGCAGGTGCTGAAGGATTCTGTGAGACCCAAACCAGAAAATAATCTGAGATGTATAACTAGGGATGAAAACGGACAAAAATGGATGGAAACCCCCTTCTCCTGTTTCCGTATCCGCATTTTATCATCGGAAACGGGATCAGGTCCGGAATAGTCGGGAACAGAAACGAGAGCGGGATAAACGGAATTGCGAAAACGAACGGAAACGGGAATACTAACGGAAAATCATAATTTAATACAAATAGAAATGATATTGATGTTTGACTAGTGATTGATTGGTAAGACAATAACATAAAACAAATAGATATAAAGAGACAATATTTTATTGTTGTTTGGTTGCTAATATGTACATTTAGCCACATCCGATGTTGTTTAAGACTTTAGACCACTTGTCATTGAAAAGAGCCGATAGTTACAATGGCCACTTGTGCTATATTTTGTCACCTAAAGGCACGAGGCTTTAGTTTATATACTAATACATATTAGGATCGTCCCATATTTATCAAATGCGGAATAAATACGGGTTCAATCCGGATAAAAACGGGATCCCGCAAAAACGGACGGAATAAACACTCCCATTTCCGTCCCGTTTCCATATTTTCCGTAAATACGGAAACGGTCGGGTCAAATATAGAAAACGGTACAGGTCGGGACGGGATTTTACCCGTCCGTTTTCAACCCTATGTACAACAGGAAGCTAAGCACAGAGAAAAGCAGGATAAATTCCATGTATGGGACAGAAAAATATTTACTATGTTCAGATCACTTGGAATTTTCACTTGAAAGAGTATGGGACAGTGAGTCCAAGCAGTTTGTTTGGACCATACGGATAACAGCCATCATGTTCAATGATAATAATAAAGAATAAAAAGGTTGAGACCTTGTAGAGGAGACAGATATGCAAAAGGCAAACTAAGAGCATCTCTAGGAGTTTGGTATAATTTACTTGCTAAACTAATAGATCTAGAAGTTAACAGAAGAATTGGCAATCTTAATTTTCGTCCTCCTCCAACAGTCAACAGTCATAGCTTCCAAAACAATTTTGCATCAGGAACCCTGAACTATTCGTAACCATCCAGACTTTTTTGGAGCAGAATGTTGGCCCACTAAAAGACGACATGTCCAACAACTAAGTGTAGTAGAGATGCGTATGCTGCGCTGGATATGTGGCCACACAAGGAGAGATCGAGTCCGGAATGATGATATACGAGAGAGAGTAGGAGTGACGTCAATTGAGGAGAAGCTTATGCAACATCGTTTGAGATGGTTTGGATATATCCAACGAAGACCTGAAGAGGCACCAGTGCATATCAGAATAATTAGGCGTCCCTAGAATGTGAAGAGAGGTAGAGGTCGACCAACCTTGACGTGAACAGAGGCTGTGAAGAGGGACCTGAAGGAGTGGAATATTGATAAAGAGCTCGCCGTGGATAGGAAGGGGTGGAAGTGTGCAATTCACGTGCCAGAACCCTGATTTATAGTTTCGCTTTTCCTCCTTAATCGTTTGACCTTTTCTTGTGCCCCTTTAGATCTTGCTGGTTCTTGTGGGTTTTATCTTTTTTTTATGTGTTTCCCCTTTTTCGGTTCTCCTTTGCCTTTGTCTCCCTTTTCTTTTCTTTGGGGTTGAGCTCTGAGGTTTTCATACGGGGTTTTATCTCTAGCCTACCCCAACGTGCTTGGGACAAAAAAGGCTTTGTTGTTGTTGTTGTTGTTGTTATTTGTCCTTACCGCTTTCTCATCTGGAATCCTTTATTTTTTTAATTTAATTATGCATCCAATCAGTGTTTACAAGTCGTCCGACTAATCGCGATTAATCGCGATTAGTCGGGCTGGTCGCCTGGAAGTGGGCGATTAGGAAGACGACGCGATTAGGGTTTCTAGTCGTCCTAGTCGTCCGACTAGTCGTCGACCTGGGCAATTAGTCGTCTGGTCGAGCACTGTCTGGTCGTTTTTGGTCGTTGCAGTTTTGGCCTTTTGGTACTGGGCTTCCCTCTGGTTTTTGGCCCATCTACAGTAGCCGCCCCTTCAAAAACCCTCCCAGCCGCCAGGACCCTTCCAGCCGCCAGAACATTTTCCAGCCGCCAGAAAACCCTACTCCTCCACTCTCCTCTGTCCTTGCCGACGTCTCTGCTCCAGCGGTCCAGCCTCCAAGTGCTCCAGCCATCCAGCGGCGTCAGTGCTCCGGCGTCTGTCAGCTACCCAGCGGCGTCAGCCTCAAGTACTTTTTAGTTTTTACTGAATTACTGCAAGTAATTATGCCAATATTACTTTCAGTTTGGACTTTGGACTTTGGATGGATTCAGTTTTACACTTTTAATGAATTACTGCTAGTCTGCTACTAATTATGCCTATATTATTGCAGAAATGCAGTGTTTATATAGTTAATATATAGTTATATACATATACATATGTCCTTAAATCTATAGGACGACTAACGGACGACCAGAGGTCGACTAATCGTCGCCCTAATTGCGATTAGTCGCCTGGTCGCCCGACTTGTAAACATTGCATCCAATTTAATTTGGATACAGAGTTCCTGTCGACCGTGGAAACTTACAAGTTGGAGAGGAGGCAACTTCAAGGAGCTGTTTTACCAAACTGTTGGAGGATACCTTTTCCCCTTTTGATAAAATATCAAAATAGGGAACTGATTTCAAAACTCCTGGGGACGTTCTAATGCAAGAACATGTTAGCAACCTGGCAAACCCACATTAGTTTTCTAGGACATAAATGCTTCACCAATTTTCCACTGATGGGTTTTCAAGGACAATAACATCTGTATAAATATATATACACACACATATATAAATATCTCGTATTCCAAATTTCAGTGGCAAACAAAATCCTGAAATTAAAAATATTTTGTATATTGCTTATAGAAAAACCCCATGAGATCTTCCTTGATGGATGACGTATTTATAGTTCCCCGGACACCTCCCTTTCAATAATATACACATTTATAAGCATTATTGACTGTACTGAGAAGCTTTTGCCCATTTTAACGATAAGTTAAGCCGTTGCAAAATGCTACTGTAATTATCCCCCACCCCCAACTTTCAAAAAAAAAAGGTTTGAGCAGAATCCCTAACGAAGTAACAACTGAACTGATTCTATAACTGCTTGGTAACTTCAGCTTTCCATGTTAGTTTGATTTTCTAGTTAGCTAAACTCGAACATCTAACGTGGTTGGAAGAAGGAAACTGAGCACACAGCCAAAACCGATTTCATGAGCAGATATATGCACAAAAAAAAGTTCTTGGGCATGTGCAAAAGCTTGTATACCGAATATGGAATCTTTGTGTCATCTTCACTTGTTTGTTTATTTGCTCCTGTTGTTGCAGAAGATTCCACACCATCTTCAGCCAAAAGTTGTTCTTCTTCTTCACTTTTTATATGCCCAGCATCTGCACAGATGGATAAATTCTCAATGCATGACAAACAACTATGGATAAAATACTTCAAACATTGCAATTTCTTTTCCCAACTGAATACAATAAAATCCTGTGTTTATATTTCTGCAGAACTGGGGGCTTATAAATTCTGATGTTGTAGATGAGGTAATACCTGTTCCTTGAACTCCAAGTCCAAGATTCACTTGGGAAGATATAGAGGAACTCTGTGAATTAAACTGCATAAACAAACTGATCAGTGTGCAAAAGCAGGCTATAAGTTGAAGCAAAAATAAAATAAAATAAAATAAAATAAAATAAAATAAAATAAAATAAAGACATTTGGCTTAAACAAACGAATATTTTTACACAATTATTCTACAATGACGAAAACTACCACAAACATAAACATACAGGCTATAAGTTGAAGCAAAAATAAAATGAAATAAAAATAAAATAAAATAAAGACATTTGGCTTAAACAAACGAATATTTTTACACAATTATTCTACAATGACGAAAACTACCACAAACATAAACATACGCATTTGGAAACTTATTTCACAAAACTACACTTTTTTGCACTTCTGTATCAAACATATATTTCAAATCACGTAAACTACTTACATTGTTATTTTACATCATAAAGTTAGACCTTTTGAAGACTTTATATCCAAAACTATACTTATATTATCATCCCATTTGACAAACCTACAGTTTTCAAAGTGGAGTTTTGCAATACAGAACAATGAAAAAATTGTGTAGTTCGTTATACAAATTGATAGGAGAAAAAATTATGCGACATGAGATGACAATGAAACTGTAGTCTTATGAAATAATCAGTAGCTCTGAGATGCAGAAGTCCACAAAATTTTTAGTTATGTGGAACAACTTTTTAAAAGTGTAGTTTTACGATTAGTTTTTACAATGTGTCGATGTTAGTGTAGTTTTGTGAAATTTACTCTTTTGAAAGATAAATATAAAGGTTAGCACTCACAGAACTTCATTTTTTATACATAGTTTACGGCCTCAATGTAGCTTCAAAATTTATAAGGTGGTAAGTCACATTGAGAATTATCCCTAAAACATTCCAATACCTTTTTTAAGTTGATTTGGTACATAAATATAAGTGTTATTATGATAGACCAATAACACCTAATTGTTAGAATGACGCGCTAACCATTTCAACCCAAAAGTTTAAGCTGGTGGAAGAAGGTAGCCAATCTTCTTATACACTTCAACACCCCCACTCACGTGCAGCCAGAGAGAAAGACGCAAACGCAGCCAGTGAGAAAGGCGTAAACGTAGAAATAAATAGGTGGAGGCATAAATAAAGCCTCTGTCAGGCTCCAGACCTCTGGCTTTGATACCATGTTAGAGTGGACGCACTAATCAATCCAACCCAAAAGCTTATCCATTTATACACTTCAACACCCCCACTCACATGCAGCCAGAGAGAAAGGCTCTGTTATGCCTCCATTCATTTATTTTCACGTTTGCGTCTTTCTCTCTGGCTACGTTTGCGCCTTTCTCTCTGACTGCACGTGACTACGTCTACGTGAGTGGGGGTGTTGAAGTGTATAGGTGGATTGACTACCTTCTCCCAAAAGCTTAAGCTGATGGGACAAGGTAGTTCATCCACTTATACACTTCCACACCCTCACTCACGTGCAGCCAGAGGCAAACACAGTCAGTGAGAAAAACGCAAACATAGAAATAAATGGGTGGATGTACAAATAAAGCCTCTGCTAAGATTCAAACTCGAGACCTCTAGCTCTGATACCATGTTAGAGTGGACATACTAACCAATTCAACACTGATGGAAGTAGGTAGCCAATCCACTTATACACTTCAACACTAATAAGAGGATTAATTGTCATGGCCCTTGTCTATGATGGGATAAACATATAAACATCACTCGGAGGATGGCAGGGTGGAATCGGGTTGTTGGGATGAGGGACTACATCATATATGAGAGGGAAAACAAAAGAGGGGAACAAGACTGAAATCTCGTTTGCCTTTGCTTCATACACCTCTCCATTTATAGAGAGGTTTCCTTGTGTCTTTAGTAATACAGATCTAATCTACCACTAAAAACGTTCTTATCTCTAAATAACCGTAACCTAAAAAGGGGTCTGCAGTGCCAAACCAGCTTAGGGCACGTTCGGTTTGATCTAAATAACTGTAACCTAAAAAGGGGTCTGCAGTGCCAAACCAGCTTAGGGCACGTTCGGTTTGATCTGGATTGAGGGGGATTAAATCCCCTCCTATTCAAATTTGAATACGAGGGGATTTGAATAGGAGGGGATTTAATCCACTCCAATCCCTCTCGATCCACTTCTAACCGAACAAGCCCTTAAGGAGCCCAATTGGCTGCACATAACATTAAGATATAGAAGACTAAAAGCTACAATGGTGACAGAAAATAAACCTAAAAAATAAAGTAGAATATGGATGTGCGCAGTCAAGTTGTATTTGGTGCAAACTTTAATAATGTAGTAGCAGCAGTAGAAACCTGTTGTAGAAGGGGATTTGGCTGCTGTGTTGGAAATTGCTTCTGATTTATGCCAGTTATATGAGAAACGTTCAGAAGGCTGCCACCTTGCTGCTGTACTTGCTGCAGTCTTTGTATGTACTTCTCCCTGTGATCAGCAGAAATCTCAGGCCTTCCACGAAACTGACTCTGGAAATAGAGAGAAAAATGTCATATATAGGCAAACAAGTAATTGTGAGCCCAATGAGGAATTAGCAAATCAAGTTCAAAATAAATAAAGTTCTTTCAGTAGATAAGCACCAGTTCTTTGGATGCGTACAAACAGAGGCATTGAACAGGAAGAAGCACAATTCAAAAACAAAATCAAGAACGAACTATAAAGTGATCAGATCAAGTGACCAAGGGCAATTGGACTATATAATAAAAAAAATAATAGGAGAAGTACATACAGTTTCACTTTGATTTTGAAATACAGCAGCACCTTGAGGTCTCCATTGAACCCCAGAAACAACTGGAGGAGAAAATACTCTTCCACCAAGAATAGGGTTTTCATTTGTGTTAGCAGAATCAGAGCTAATTGCATCATTAGCCCTGGGAACCTGCTGGGGTTGAACTTTACTACCAAGAGGCATAACCAACTGCTGAGAAAGACCACCACTGTTAATCTTCTCGTCAGTGTTCAATATATTTCTTTTGGACAAGTCATTTATTCCAGGAAGTGCACTAACCGATCCATTTCCTGGGACTGGACCAATAGTTATGGGAGCTGTACCTAATGCCTGACTAGTTGTTCCTCGAGCTATGCCCCTGCCAATTCCAATTTCTGTAATAGCAGGAGATGGTCGTCGTGGAGGAAAACTCATGCTTTCATCATCCTTCAAGGTGGTAGATAAGTTTGCAGGAATTGAGGTAACCGTAGATGTATTCTCAGGAGCACTTCGTGGAATAGCAGAAGAAAGTATTGTAGCCACTGTGGTGGGAACAATTGGTCGCACAGGGGAACTAATTGTTTCTGCAAGTACAGAAATAGCTGCACTACCAGTACTGACAGCAATGGGCACAGCTGGTATTGAAGGTCCAGAATTTCCACCTTTTGGAGGTGGTGTTTGTGGCACAGATTCACTATTGCTTTCCTGGGAAGCTGTGTCCTCTGTTTGATCTTGTGATGTACTTTGTGAAGGAGCTGTTGATACTGTAGGCTGAAAAAAAAGAAATGGTAAGAAAACAGACAGTTAATAATCGAAATGACAAAACACAATTCTCTAATCTGTTTCTGGATGTGATCTTATTGTACCAATAGAGTAGCAAAATCAATGGAAATTCAAGTAGTAACGCTGATGGGAATACTAGGACAGACCTAGTGTCATAGGCTCCCCCCGCAAATGCTGATGGGAATACTAACACTTTGATATTTAAAGAAGCAAAGATGGCATTTCTTTATCAAATATGAGAAATCCACAAACCATCAAAATAAATAATGACAGCATGAACCTGAGTAAGTGAAGTTGCAATCGAAGTCTTTGTACTCGAAACTGCAGTAGTCGGAACAGAAGCAACACCCTGCCAATTATGATACAAGACTGAAAATTATAACTACAGGGGGAGGAAGGGGGAGCAAAACAAAATGAAAAAACACAAGGCGGTGGAACTGCCTAAACAAAAAAGACTAAGGTCCTGTTTGGAAGCAAGCCAGTTTTTAATAAACTGGTTTTTATCTTTTAGCTAGGAGAAGACAGCTTCTTGGTTTTTAAGAAACTGAGAATCTAATTTCGATAAACTGAGGCATAAACTGGTATGTTTGGAACCAACTCAATTTCCATAAGCCAGTTTCTTAAAAACTGGGTGCTTCCAAACAGGCCCTAAATGTACATAAAAAAGAACCTCTGCTATTGATAACGATGTTTGTAGCAACCATATAAAAACTGTTAATTTTCAGTGTTACCAGTAAATGTGCGTCTAATTTTCAGTGTTACCGGTAAATAAATAATCGCAGTGTAACTCCAGCCTGACATGGCTGAACACGCATCATGACTCGTTCCAAAAGGGATCTTACCAACAAAGGCAGGGAAGAAGCTAAACAGACATGAGAGGACAGGATAAAGAAAAAAGATTGACCTGGGAACCTGTGTAGCAGTACACAAGCTTCATTAACTGCTGTTTTTAGTATACTTTTCAGCCTTGCTTTGCCACTACCCTGCAGCTAGTGTAGCTTCTGCTGCCACTGGTGGGTCATTCCCTTAGGTGAAGGACTTAGCGAGTTCTTCTGTGGCCTTCTAAACATGCTATATCTAGTAATTGCAATTAATTGTGTAATCATTTTCTGTTAGTCTTATGTTGGGCCTTGTTTGTTTCATCCCAAAACCAAAGGGATTTAGGGGAATTTAATTCCGTAGGGCTGGTTTGGTGAAGGGAATTGAGAGGGATTGGAGGGGATTGAGGGAGAAATGAACTAATTTCCCCCTCAATCCCCTCCAATCCCCCTCACTTCCCTTGTCACCAAACCAGCCCGTAAATCCCCCTCAAGGCCTCAAACCCCTCCAATCCTCTCCAACCCCCTTGGTTTGGGCAAGAACCGAACAAGGACTTAGTGTGTCAAGGTCCATCTTAGCTGCAAGTCAGTCAAAGTCATAGGCGCTGCAAGTCTGAGTCAAATCAAGGTCCTTTTCTTAGGTAGTAAGAAAGCCATTAGGGCTGTTTCATGTACTCACTTTTCAGCTATAAATAAGAGGTAAAGACACCAGCAAGCTGCAGCTCATAGCAGCCCGAAACCAGCCTCCATCGTGTCACTCAAAGTAAAGTGCAGTAGCAGCAGCAACAGGCTGCTGCTGCATATACCACTATCAATACTAATGATTGGTACCAGAGTCTGGGTGTAGAAAGACATGACATTTGCTCATCCCGAGGATGCTGAGTTGAGGCAGCATTGCCACCGTTCCCCTTCAGTCCGACAGCGCAGAGGTCAGTCCAGTGGAACAGAGACCATCTTGCAGACTGGCGAAGGACAGCAGCAGCACCTATCCACTTCTCAAACACACCAACTATGAGGATCGGAATCTCATGAAGGTGAAGCTGGAGGCGCGTGGATACTGGGATGTGATGGATGAAACTGATGATTGCCAGGACAATAGGCTGGCAACAGAGGCCATCCTGCCTGCTGTTCCTCCGAAGATGATCCACATGCTCACGGTGAAGAAAATAGCGAAAGAGGTGTGGGATGCCATCAAGGGATTCCACGTGGGCTCTGATCGTGCAAAAGGTGACGGTGCAAAGGTTGCACTGGGTATGGGGGCTCCTTGCTCCCCGCGATGGTGAGCACATCAATAGCCTTGAGTCAGACTGTTAGTGTCATCTCCTCAATCATGAGGTCTGCAGTGTTCAGTAGTGTCTCGATCGACAAAGCATCTGATAATACTGCTTTGGGACAATGCACAACAGCTTTTCCACAACGGTCTACTCACCGATGTTCCCCTTAGTGGAGGGTAAGGGGACTCATCGGCCCAATGAGGCGCAATGCATTCCAGTATCCACGAGGCTCCAGCTTCACCTTCATGAAGGGGTGGGCATTCAGGTTACCCAAAAAAAATCAGGTGGGTAATTCGGGTTTTGAAAACCGCTACCTGAAGTGTACCCGAAATAAGCAGGTGCCAAGTCTAAAAAAGGTTTAAAAAGGCTCAAGAAAATGTTTCAGCTCTCTTATCATCTTGGTCGCCTGGGAAATTTGGAAACAGCGTGATCTATGCGTATTTGAAGGGGTTGGGCCTTGTGTCCAAAGCGTAGAGAGGACTGTTTTTGAGGAAGTGCTTGGTGTTTGGCTGGAGCTTATGCCCTCAGGGGTCTCCTCCTGCTGCATCTACATATAGAATAGTCCCTGGTCGTTTATGCTGTGCTGGCCATGGTTTTGGCCTAGTCCAGGTTTTTGTTTTTGGCCTTGGCTGGCCGTGTTTTGGGCAGGAGACTTGATGTTTCCCCATGTTTTGTATTATTTCTTTCTTAATGAAATGACACGCAGTTCTCCTGCGTTTGTTCAAAAAAAATCGGGTGTCCGAAAATTCAGGTTCGGGTAATCCTGATTTACCCAATCAGATTTCATCCACTGCAATATATTACTAGGCCAATCAAATAAAGAAGTGTTACGTAAAGAGATATCATCACTTCTACGGATTTACCTGAAAGTAAATGAGATATTGCAGAAGAAGACGCTGACTTCATTCAGAGCACAAATTGTAAAGCATATCAACCTGACGACGACGGGGCAAAGACTTCCACGTTCGTCGTTCTTAAATCGTTTTATTTACAAGCCCTTTTCATGATATAAAAACACCTTTCCACTCAGAAACGAAAACTGCTATTAGTGTCTTTAGTTATTCATTACCAAGGTAGCAAGAGCCAGCCAAGCTTGTCTTCCATACCATACCAGACGCTTGGACAACTTGGGGACCGGGACAAATAACATATAATTTCGGTTAAATCAGGTACCGGGACATGTTACCCGATTTACTCAATATAATTTCGGGTTTTCAGACCTAGGATCCGAACTAGTGTTTGGGTAATTCGGGTACGGGTTTGGGTAGTCTGGGTTCGGGTAATGGGTACCGGGTTTTTTGCCCGCCCTATTGAAGAGATTCCAGTCCTCATAGTTGGTGTTTGTGAGCAGTGGATAGGTGCTGCTTCCGCTGACTTCCTTCACCACAATGTGCATGATGGTCTCCATTCGACTGTTGAAGTGTATAAGTGGATTGGCTACCTTATCCCATCAGCTTAAGCTTTTGGGTTAAACTGGTTAGTGTGTCCACTCTAACATGGTATCAGAGACAGAGGTCTCGAGTTCGAATCCTGGCAGAGGCTTTATTTGTGCCTCCACCCATTTATTTTCATGTTGAAGTGTATAAGTGGATTGGCTAGTTTCTCCCATCAGATTAAGCTTTTGGGTTAAACCGGTTAGTGCATCCACTCTAAGTCTCTAACATCGACCAGACAAACCTCTATACGCTGGACTGAAAGGGGAACGGCAGCAATGCTGCCTCAACTCAGCATCCTCAGGAGGAGCAGACGCCATTCTACACACCTAGGCTCTGATGAGTGATGACAATTATTAGGATGGTATATGCAACTTCTTGCTGCTGCTGCATTTCACTCTGAATGAGGTGATGGAGGCTGGTTGTGGGCTGCTACAAGCTGCAGCTTGCTGATGTCTTTACCTCTTATTTACTAGCAAATGTGCTTGTGTGTTGCAACGGAACTCAATATGTATGTATACGGATCGGACTCCATGTCATCGCTAGATATGAGTTGGTCTAACTTGTATGAACACGGGTCATGAGTTTGGATCACATACTAGATACAGAGGGCGCAACCCAACACATATTGGAACTGGACCTTGTATCCATTATCGCTTGACATTGGTTGTTCTAACATTTTTTTAGTATAGGTCATCAGTCTGGGTCAAGAAAAAAAAGCGGGACAGAAGAAACTCTCCACTATCTAGGTAGTTACGGGGAGGTGGACAAAAAAAAAGACGAAATTTTGGCTCAACGGCGGCTTCGTTTTCAAAATAGAGGGGCAAAATCACAAAGTTGAAAAATAAGGGGTTAAATCACAATTGCATGATTAGAGAAGGATATAATTACAATTGTCCCTTTATATTTAATATTATAGGCATATACATAGGTAGCTGAAAAAGGGAGTACAACAGCCCTAGTGGTTTTCTTACAACCTAAGAAAAGACATTGACTTGCAGCATAAGACTTACCATGCACCTAGATTTATGTTGTCTAATCTATAAAAGCCACGACTCATAGCGTGCGTTCGTGTAAAGAAACCCCCTAATACCTATTTTCTGATCTTGCCGGATCTTACAACCGCACCCCTGTCGAACTCCAACTCCCACAGTCAGACCAGTGTAACACTGTTGATTCTGCTAGTTGTTTCCATTCACATAGACATAAGAATCGCAGTAAAAACAAATTAGCCAGCATTTATAGCTTACCTTGACAAGACTAGAAGGAGCAAGTGAAACCATGTCTTCAAGTGCTTCAACCTTCTCCATAGGCAATGTGCTATAGAGGTCCTCAACATCACTGAATTCATCAAAGTCTTCCTAAACATGAGCGAAAAAAACAAAAAATAACAAATAAAAGGTCGATCATATGTCTGTATGTTATCACAATTAGCATTCAACAATAGAAAAAGGATAATACTCCCCTCCCCGTCCCAAATTAGGGCTAGTTTGGGAACTCCATTTTCCCATGGGATTTCTATTTTTCCATGGGAAAATGAACTAATTTCCCTTGGGAAAATGGAAATCCATTGGGAAAATTAGGTTCCCAAACTAGCCCTTAGAGGTCATTTTGGACGACCTATGATTTGGGATGCAGAGTATGAGGGTCAACTATGAAGGCAGACATACCTGATTACGTTCAACATAATCATCAAGAAAATCTTTAACATCATTGACTTGCTCAGGACTCAACTCATCATTATCCAAAAGTCTCAAGATTGACTCCAATTTCTTTATATGAGCTTTATGTCTCGTAATAGACTTCTCTAAATGTACCTAATCATGCAAAATCACTTCTTATGCAGTACAAATTATAGAAAAAACAAGTTCCATAAATAAATAGTAAAAACAGGATTAGTATGGAATGAATGCAGCTGTTCTTACCAATCGAGGCGGTCTTTGCTTTCCCTTTTTAATTGAAAGTCCTTCAATCTCTGCTTCGAAGTTATCAATCTGGCTTTCCAAATCACTAACCTGTAAAAAATAACATGGTCCAAGAGGTACATTAGATATTGCAAGCACTTACAACAATAAAGCAAATAATAGTCATAGCAGGAGCCATCTGTAACCACAAAACCACTAAGTAGTAACATTAGAAGAACCATATAAACAATCAGAGCCTAGTTACACCCATTCTGGATTGTCTACCATCACAACAAGAGAATCAACGTGAGTCAGAAGGGACAGAACTTAGGGTAAAGTATTAAGTAATCACAAACAACATAGCATATAAGGGCACATTCGGTATGGTTCCAGATTCCTATAGAAACATTTATAGATCTAGATTCTCTTTAGAAACATTTCTTGGTGAATAAAAAATATTTCGTGGAACCAGTTGGTTAGCTGACTTGAATCGAATCAGAACTAGAGCCAGGCAAAACACCTAAGATTTCATTTCCCTGATTCCCTCTTGTAGGTCAAAACACCAAAATATTTCTCTCTGATTTTCATGGAAACATTTGAAGGCCAGGCCTAGTGCAGTAGTGAGAGTTGTCTCACTGTGTCACCAGATCGTGGGTTCAAATCAGCCTCTGCATTTGTGGAGGGAAGGTTTGCGCTGGTTCATCCCTTCCCCAGATCCCACTCATGAGGGAGCCTCATGAGTCTATCAATTCTAGATAGGAATAGAAATGAATCTATCATTAAAACACGCACCAAAGATCCACATGATAGTTTCAAGAAACTAATTACAACTTGCAATCATACTGAATTGTATCATCAATCACCATAAGAAGATTCTATTCTACATTGATCTACAAATAATATATAGTATTTTTATTGACAAGAGGCTGAAGGGACAAAAACCATGTCATCAGAAACGAATTAAAGACCCAAGATATTCTATGAAAACCTAAGAGCACAAGTAGCAATTCAGGATTCCAACATACCACATTATTAAGCCAGTCTCTTGTTTCAGCTTTGGCCTTTTCTTTGGGATCCTGCACCAAATAAGAAATAATTATTAGTCCAGAAACAGGCATAATGAGGTCCACAACAGCTCAAGATAAATAGTACTACACACCCTGAGTTATTGGTGTCTAATTCATGTTAGTCCAAATTGCATCAATGAACCATTGCATCTCAATGCAATGTTGAATACTAAGCTCAGACTTTTTTTATCCTAATCAAGTTTGACTACTCCATGAAAGATCGTACAACATCTAAGAAACATACTCTTACAAGGGCAGACCCAGTGCCAGAGGCTCCCACATGAGTGGGGTCTGGGGAAGGGATAAACCGAGGCAAGCCTTCATCCCACAAATGCAGAGAGGCTGCTTCGAACCCACGAACTCAGTGAGAAGCTCTCACTACTACACCAGGCCTGCCCTTCAAACATACTCTTACAAGGCTAAAAGAAAAATAGCAAAAAAATAATTTTGAAACAGTGACCTCGTTCTTAGAACAGGGTTGTTATATAAACAACTCGAAACATGTACATAAAGCCAGGAAAGTATGGTAGCACAAACAAAAAAGTCCAAGTGCTTACTGTTTTTGGTTGCTGACCTAACCCTTCTTTTGAGAAGGCCTTAGTTTTTGTTTCCTTCTCACATACTTTAAATCGTTCCATCTCTCGTTCAATCTGCTTTCGGGCATCCATCAGAGCCTGCTCATAAGAGGCACTAACCTATGTCAACATATATCACAATCAATTAAAACCAGAACAGTAAGGTACGTAAACTTAAAAGTTATCTGCATTTGGCAAACTAATAATATATCAGATAAATAAAAGCATTACTACAGCAAGAAAACCACTGAGATATGCAAACAAAACAACTATTGTCAATATTTTTTAGGAACCATACCACAAAACTTCAGCAACATAGAACATTTTTATTCGAGTCACCAGTAATATATACTTCACATTGATATTTTGGATGGTTAAAATAAAATACAAGTACCAATCGCAACAAGAGGCAAACAACTCTAAAAGACTGTTATCTTGAAAGTTAGCAGAGCGGCTTAAGGAATAAGGACCATATAAACTCCAGAACTCTACTGACACTTTGTGAAGGCTGAGAAAAACTTACAAAAAAAGTTGCCCAAGTTAGGGGGTGTCTTCATCAAACTTTTAAAATGGCGTCTCAAATGACTACAACTTAATCTATCCATAGCCTTTGACGATCACAAGGAGAGATTTAAACAAGAAGCCTGATATCATAATCTGTAGACAAATACTTACTCCATACTAACAAAGCTCAATTGAGTTTCTGTGTTTGTCAGGACTACCAGACTTTAAAGCACGGGATCCCCCAATTGATACCATCTAATCCTTAGTCCTTATCCTTACTGATATAAAGCACGAGTTTCGTCGTGTGTCGTCTCCCTCACCACACGCGTGGCGAGCATTCCCCGCGCGCCAGCAAAATATCAAAAAAAATTGCAGCTGCCAGGATTCGAATCATGGTCTCTAGGAAGACAGCACTAGCCTCTAACCACTGCAGCTCGTGTTGGTTTGTGTTGTACAAAGAAAGCATATATCATACATAGAAACCGCAAGTTCTTCATATATATCAGCAGCAATACTTCATAAACTTCGCTAAAAAATAATGATTCACTATCACTCTTATGTTCTTTAAATAAATGTGCCTATCTGCAAACTCAATTCAGGCACAGGCATGCTTTCCAAATTTCAATAAGAATGCAATGCAATGAAGTCTAGCTCATCAAACGAATTCTAAATAGACCAGCTAGCCTAGCCTGAAGGAGCATATCACATACATTTTTTTGTTATAAACTACCCAGATGGACTATTCTTGCCAAATACAACAGATAAAGGCAAATTCATAGTGCATTAAACATTAGATATCAAAATATCCCAAGCACATAGAAAAAATGGACTGAGTGGACTTGAAGAGCAATCTCAAAGCCACATTGCTAAGTCTCATCTACTTTCACAAATGAAACTGCCCAAAGAGGTACTACATATTGCATCCCAACAACTTTGCATTGCAAGTGGCATCTAGCGGTGGGAACTATGTAGCCCATGGAATGCAGATGATCTTGGTGATGGAAAAGCATGCTAACAACAAAATCCAAATGCTCAGCATGTTAACAGAACCGTCTAGCATCGTTATTACAGGAGAATCTAGATATCGGAATAGCTAGCAACACCAAAAAAGAGCAAAAGAATGAGCCGCAGTATTAACAGTAACATCAAAAACCTCTGAACCCCTGACCCAGAGAGGATACATATGAAACTGACAACATCACCAGTTATGCCTACACTGTATCACTCGAATCATCACCAAATGACAGAACCATTCTCCAGCCAAGGTCCCTGCCCACTGATCACCACCGGTGTCACACCACACACACAACATAACTTGTTCAAGACGGCCTTCTACCGAGCACTCAACTAAAGAGGACAGCATAATGACACATTGATCACAGCACAAAGTCAGCAAACAGCAGCAGCATTGCATCACAAACAATCATGTCCTTCCACGTGCAGGACATAAAGGCTTGCCAGGGGAGGGTAAAGGACTCGAAGTAATCCTCACCTTCTTGTCCTTGATCTCGCTAGACTGGATCCACGTCTTGATCTGGTCCCTGTAGCGCTGTAGCTTCTTGATCTCCTTCTTGAGGTCCGCCTCGAACTTCTCCTTCTGGTTCGCATTCTCGGTGTCGTAGACCTGCCCCCGAAACAAAAAAAACGTCAACAAAATTCGTGAGAGAAAAAAATCCGGCGGGTTCAGGTAAACGGAGGGGGGGTGCCTTGTTCCAGATGCTGTCGAAGACGTCGACGCCCTCCTGGACCTTCTTAAGGACGCGGTCGATCTCGCCCTGCAGCTTCCGGCTGGCGCCCATGGCTGCGACGTGGATGTCTCACGCTCAGGCGCGGCTAGGGTTTACGATTGGGGCGGGAGGGGGAGTGGTGGAGACTGCTCAGACTGGGGAGGGGAAACAGACGATGATTTGGACGGGTTTCGGTTTGAGAAAAATTGGCATTTTACCATTAAAATACCATTAAAAGAGTGTGTCTATAACTCTATATAGCATCTCAAAAAATACCTTAAAATTAAAAAATGAGTATATTTTATAGTATCAACAAAATATTAAAAGTGTTTGGAAGCAAAATATTTTTAAAATTTTGAGGTAAAACCATGATATTGGAAAATAATGTAACACATCGTCCACTCCTCGACCGACGGTACTTATTCCTAGAGAGCATATATCGTCCCCAAAGATCAACACAAGTCTTTTGTGTGCACTTTGTCCTCACTCATGCGCACCCGGAAAAACTTTCCGATCGGTCATCCATCCAATGATTTCTCTAGGCCAAGCACGCTTATCCTGTAGGTTCTTTCGAGATAGGCTTCTGAAAAAATACACCATGTTGGTATGAGTATTCTAAAAATTCTATTAAGTATTGAACCAGAATATCACTATACACAGGGCCTAGAATATCACAATCCACCCCCATAGAAAACTGACGTCCTCGTCGGTCAACACCAAGTTAGGAACCTTCCTCTTGGTCATGTCTGTATGTGTAGTATCGTCATATGCCATACTATGTGACCACTCCGGCCCCACATGTGACATGCGCCATATACCTGAACCCCTAGCCCACACACGCTCGTGAAACCGCGAGAGTCGGCTCTAATATCATTTGTAAAACTCTGTCTACTCCCGGACCGGTGATACTTACTCCTAGTAGATCTCTAGGATTATATATCATCCTCAAAGACCAACACGAGTTTTTTATGCGCACTTTGTCCTCGCTCATGTGCACCCGAGAAAACTTCTCGATCAGTCACCAACTCAAGATTTCTCTAGGCCAAGCACGTTTAACCTGGAGGTTCTTTTCAAATTGTTGGTATGGGTACTATATTAGTTCTATTAAGCCTTGGGCCAGAATATCACCATCCACTGGGGCCAAAATATCACAAATATCATAGTAGTTTTTGCCAAAAGGTGTTAGTATACATTGTAAAAAAAACTCTGTTTTGAATATTATGGTTTTGTAGATACCATGCTATTTTTGAGTATTTGAAACTTCACCCCCAACCCAAAAAAAATGTCTATGATTAGCCTTACACATAAATACTAAATAATATGGTGTGAAATACTTTGTCTTCAAACACGTATTACTAAGAGTGGTGTAAAAATACTATGTGTCGGCGTTTTGGCCCGAGGATCCTACCGACTAGTAAAATGTTGCTGTGTGCCCTGATCCAGATGGGTGATGCAAGGTGATACAAGTCTTTATCCTGATTCAGGCAAGAGAAGGTCCTACTTCCAGCAGAGGGGGGATGAGACTTATATTTCATACACCTAAGTGCTTACAGTAGGGAGTACAAGCTGGTTGGGAGAGGGAAGGATCCCAAGTCTCTGGGGTTAGTTGAGGCAAGTGTCGTTATCGTGGTGGAGGAGAAAACCGTGAAGTGTTCACCCCTGCTGCTTGAAGCCCTGGACGTCCCTATTTATAACTTCAAGGATGACCTCTAGGAGCGTCAGGGTTTGTCATGTACATTGAGGAGGCATGGCCGAGCCCCTGTAGCTGGTATGGCCTGTGGTATGGCCTTTGTACCCATTGTTGACTTGTGCCCGATGGAGACGTCTGATTCCTGTATTTGCATATTTGACTACGCAAAGAGCCAAGGGCAGAGTCGGGGGTTCAGTCAAGTATCTGAGCCTGCCTGATGGGGAAATTGTCCGGTTGTAGTGGTTGGAGCAGTGGTGAGTATGATGAAAAGCTTCTGGTAATACGTCAGCTATGCTGTTTGTGGTGACGTCGGGCATTCTTCCGTTGGTAATATCGAGACCAAAGCCATGCTCGGGCGAGGCGGAAGTCTCCCCAAGGTCGTGGTCGAGCCCGATCTGAGACTTGCAGTCGTGCAGGACACATTTAAAGGAATGGCCTCCTGCGGGATTCGCGGGGGCAGGTAGCCGAGACCGGGCTCGGGCGAGGCAGAGTTTGTTCCGAGGCTGAGGGCGACCTCGGGCGAGGCGGAGCTTGCTCCCGAGGGCCAGCCCATGCTTTGTCCTACGCGTGTCCCATCCGGAGTTGGTAGACAACGTGAGGGAACAGTAGACGTTATACATGAGCGTGTGTTGTCATAGTTTGTAACACTCTGAATTTGGGGGTATAAAATTTCTTTCTAATATTCACCAAATTCAGGTGTTACCCTTTCTTTTTTTTGCTTTACTTCTCTTTTTCATAAATATTGAGGAGTTATTTTGTATTATATAAAAATTTGTCGTAGTAAGTTAAAACCCTAGGGAGTTATTGTTGTTGCATCATATGCTAGAGCATCTAATTTTGTATGACGTTTTGTGTTGTCATGCCTCCATTTGAACTCATGAAGCATGTTTGACTTTGAATTTAAAAGCTAGAGCTATATTCAAATAGAAAGAAGAAAATAGAAAGAGAAAAGGAAAAGCCCACCCTAGCTCCTTCCCCTAGCTGGCCTGCTCGGCGGCCCGGCCTACTTCCCACTCCCTCTCCTAGGCCTGCGCAAGCGCAGCCCAGCTCGCCAACCCCGCGCATGGCCGCATGCAAATTTCCCTACGTTGGTGCATCTCGTGCGGTTGAGAAAATAGAGGAAAGAACTACCATATGGGTCCCACTTCCTATTTTCTCTCCTACGCATAATCTGCATGCTACCAGGAACCGCGCCCACGATCTCCCTCACGAACCGCTCCCAATAGCCCCCTGTTCATCTTCCCAAAAACCGCCCAGGCATAGAGTGCCTCTGCCGAGCCAGCCACGGTCAGGGAGCCTCGGCAACTGTCGCTCGTTCAAAACACCTGGCCCTGCTCTCCCCTTCTTCAAGCACGCAGGAACCACCCTCGCTTCATTGCCAAAACCGCTCCACGCCTAGACCACCTCGTAGCGCGTAACAATCGCCTCCGCCGTCACCGTCCAGAACAGCCTCGACGTCGTCCGCCTCCTGGTGCCCCATTGCGCGGCCGCGGCGTTCATTGTCCGCATCCGCGTTTCGCCATTCGTCGTTGGCTCGCCTCACCGTCGCACGCCGAGGTCATCACCTGGTAACTTATTTGTCGACATTCGCGTGCTTGACTACTGTCATGGAGCAGTCGTGCGCCCAGCCTCTCATTTGCCTCTGTTGCGTACCTCTTCCACAGCCGCTGTGCCCCGCGTGCCTCGGCTACAGGCCGCCTCACGATGCCATCTGACGAGCCGCTCTTACTGGGCTCCTGCTCGCGAGTCACTATGGAGGAGTCGCGGCCAGCCGACATGCCCCATGTGCGCGCGAGCTTGTCCTCCCATGGCTGGCCTGCTCTACCCCTGTGCACTGGCGTGGCCATCTCGGCGCCCGGCGCAGCCAGTTATGCCCTCGGCGTGGCTGCGTGTGCCCGCGGCGCGTGGCCGGTGTGGCCTGCGGCCTACGCAGCGCGCGGCCAACCCACCGTTTTAGCCAGCTGTGTGTGGCCGGCGTGCCCGCCGCTCGCCCGCGCGGCCTTGCGTGTCCCCGGCGCAGCCTCGCGTGCATCCTGCGTAACCCCGGCGTGTCGTCGTTGCCATCGTCGTCCGTGCCCGTAGCAGCCCCGGCGCAGTCTGCGCGGCGTAGCGGCAGCCTCGCCGTTGCTTCACGTCATGCGCGCAGCATGTCGTCGTGCCTTGCCACTAGCTCGTCTGGCCGGCCGCCGTCGTTGCAAGGTGAGCATCGTCTGCTCGTTTGTAACCTTGTTTCACTATGTCGCGCGTTTTAAATAATTAATTATATTTTTATTTAACTAACCTTAATTAATTAGACTTTGCAATTAAACTAATTTATAGTAGTTAACTTACGCTTTATAAATCCATGTCGACATAATTAATAGTAACTCAAATGTTTTGCTCTAATATTTGTTTAACATAATGCGACGACTATTTAGTTTTTATCGTGTTTCGCGTGCGACGTTCGTGTGTGTAGCGCGTGCTGATCGCTCACTTCGTCGTCGCTCGGTAAATCGTTATTTGTGCGCTTTAATAACATCACTTCGCCATATCGTTTATGTTAATCACTTGATTAATTGTTTAGTTGTTAGTTATTAAAACAACAGCTCAATCGAATATAGTTTATAATTTTAATTGGGCATTTGTAGATAGTTGGTAACATGTTGATGCTGACTTGAAGGTTATATTTAACACTTGGTTAATATAAGAAAAACGATGCAGTAGTTTCGCATGTTACGCCGTTTTCGCGAGTCGCGCGCTATTTGCGTGTCGTCGTTGTTCGTTCGCGCGTTTGCGCCGCGTGTCTGGTGCGTGTGTTGTCGCGCACGCTGTTCCCACGTGTGGCGCTCATGGTCGTCGTGTCCCATGTTTTAGTTGAATAATTAATTATTGGTTTGATCGAGGGTTAGTAAAATAACAATTCAATTAGAACGAGTCTATAGTTTTAACTCGTGCTTTTATAAATATAAATGTTAATTAATGTGAGTAATACCAACCGAAATACTTTTCATTAATTATTTGTTTGTTGTTCGCGCGCGGCATCATTTGCACGTTATCGTGTTGTTCGCGCGCATAGTCACGTTGACTCCTATGTGTCGCGCACTGTCGTGCGCGTTGTTTTTGCGTGTGTCGCGTGTGCCGTTCGCACGCGTTGTCACACGTCGTGTGCGTGCATCACGTGTGCCATTTGCACGTGTCGCTTGCCTCGCCGCGTGTCCGCACATCGTCGCGTGTCGATCACATGCGTTGCGTGGCGTCTGCGCGTGATAATAAATTATTTTCGCTTACGTACATTCATGTTAATAACGTTAATCTGTTGGGTCACATATTTTAAATAATTTATTTAATGTTTGCTTGACTAATGTTGATTAGATTAATATTCCAATTTGATTATGTATAGTTTTCGACTTGCGCTTGGATAATAAACACTACCATGGTTAATGTTAACTTAAATACTTTTTATTTGAATCTATACATTATCTGTGTTATCTATGTTTTTGTATGCATTGCTTAATTTGAATCTATACATTATTTTAGAAAAAACTATCTGAAGCTAAATTTTTCAACAAGCCACTTGAGCACTACCATTACATGGCTGTCATATTTGGGAATCAGCAAGCAACTGGACTGTTTGCAAAATGCACTGGTGATCCCCTAGGTTTCGACACATCTGAAAGTGCGGATACATATGGTGTGGGTTATTCTGGAGACTTGGCTGGTCATGAGAGTAACAATGCAAGTCCGACTCGTGATAGTGGAGAATCATTGAACCCAAGTGGTCAAGTTCGTGATGGTGGAGGCTCATCTACTCGAAGTGGTGCAAGAAGGAAGAGAGGGCGCATGATGTTGGAAGATGAGGATCCATTGATATGCACTGTCACTGAAGCTTTTAAGACTCTTTCAGATGCAATCAAGTAGTCAGCACCACAACCACGTCCGGTAATCCCACCCAACATATGAACTGTGATGAAAGAAATTCCTGTCTTTCAAAGAGAGCATATAGCACACTATTATGGCTACTTGTGTGAGAATCCAGTCCTTGCTTATGCCTTTCTAGAGATGGGACTAGATGATCAGATGGTATGGCTCTCTAGGTACATCAAGACTCATCTTTCTAATTGATGCATCAAAGAAGCAGATTAGCCTAAAACTTGTATATGAAATTTCTCAGTATTTCTATGATGGATGGAGTCTCTAAAACTTCTCTTTGAACATTGATATGTATGTTGGATAACTTCTCAGTTCTATTTGTATGCTGGATAATGCTGAATATGTATGTTGGATAACTTCTCAGTTTTTAATGTATGCTGGATAATGCTTGATAAAATTGTATGATATATATGGGATAACTTTTAATATTATTATAATGCTGAGCTAAAAATGGGTTGGATATCAATTGTATGATCGGAGTCGATCATTATTTTAATGCTGGATAAAAAAACTTCTCAATTTTTAATGTATATGCTGGATAATGTCTAATGACCTGGTTCCTCAAAACAAACAAAAAATAGATTCACTCCATTTCCCTAACCAAACACAAAGAAAGAACCATCCGATCCTCTGATGACCTGGTTCCTCAAAACATACAAAAAATAGATTCACTCCATTTCCCTAACCAAACACAAAGAAAGAACCATCCAATCCTGTGAGGAATGAATCCATTCTGGATCAACTGGTTTCGGATAGAGTCAGTCCTCTAACCAAACACACCATTAATATTTGTTTAGTGTAAACATGTCCTCTATTTAGTATGTTTCCGCCTGTCTCGCGTGCTGTTCCGCACGTGGTGCCGTGCTAGTTCGCGTTGGTCGTGCGCACTGTTTCGTGCGTCGTTATGCAGCGTGCTAGGTCGCGCGTGCCCGCGCGTCATTCGCACGCTGTCATGTTGTTTCGCGCGTCGTAAATTCACCTCGCTTAGAATCTCTCGTGTTAATCAAAACTAAATATTAGATATAATTTATATTTGATAATATCAAACTAAAAGTTATAGTTAATACTTGTTCACCGTTAACGTGCTAACTTCTCGATTGTAGCTCCGACAGATGTGTTTCTTTTCCTCGTGTAACCGTAGAAGCGCTCTCTATTTTATATTGTTCGCTTTTGTAATGTTTTATCTTGTATGATGTAATGTTCTTATGCATGTATATGTTTGTTTGTTCCTGTTTGTATTTGCTATGCATCGCGAATAGATTGCGACCCGTTTTCGAGCTTCGAGGAATCGAAGATCAAGCTTCGGCGACCAAATGATTCAGTTCTTTGAGTTCCACGAGATTGAAGACCCTAAGCATCTGTTTGGTGAAGGCAAGTGTCATCTGACCCATTATGTCCTATTTACTTTATAATTCACTATCCCACATTACTCAATTAAAACCTAAAGATTGACTAGCTTTGTATTTACCTTGTCCTTGATTACCATTTGTGTTACTATGGTTAGCTTCATGCTATTGCTTTACTTTAATCAATGAACATGATGTGAATATTTATGATACGATGATGTTATCCCGATGATGATCTTGTGATATTTTAGGGGACTCAGGCCATTTTCCTGAGTACCTCTCCGCAAGGACCCGTTCGTTGAGTGACCACCCGGGATAACAGCGCAACCATAAGGGTGGAATGGGACACCCTTAGCTGATTAATTAGATGAACCTAGGGGTGTAGTTGGCTTTGCCTGAGGGTCTTCAATGGGGGCCGGGGTGTAGTGCTCGCTCTGCCAAGGGGGGTGCAGAGGTTCATTTGATTTGGTTTTGTTAGTCACCCACCTTGGGGAAGTGTACTGCATTTGTACGACTAGCAAAACCTAACGAGCAGCTATGCACCAGGGGAGTCTTTGTAAAGGCTACGTAGTGCATCCCCGGCCCTTCACCTTGGTAGTGAAGATCGAGTCTTGCAAACCCGGGCTATAAAGGGATCACAGCTCATGGGTAAAGTGTGCAACCTTTGCAGAGGAATGAAACTGATATATCAATCGTGCTCATGGTTAAGAGCGGGCTTAGGATCCTCTTTGATTAGAGACACAGATGATCTGAGATACAATGATTCTATTGATGGTTTTGGTTCGATGATGATTGTGGGGGACAGATATCCCCCGGGTCCACTAGAAGGCTAGAGGGCCTCGCGAAAGGCTTTGGGCCCATTACTTCGCAAGGCCATCCCTTCATGGGCTAGGGGAAGAATCACTGGCAGAATGGATTAACGCAAGATTGGATAGACTTAAGCCCAGGCGGATCACTGGGTTTAAGCATTATCCACAGTATTGATTCGATTCTCCCGCGCGGCCCTCAAACGTCGAAACTAAACGAGGATAAGTCGGCAAGATAGTAGGAAGATAAGTTCAGTCGGTTCACTATTACTTAGGAGCACGTTGTAATCATACCCGTATGTAACGCCCCACGGTCGAGTATATAAGGCCTAGGGGGCACCCCATTGAAGAACAAGTCACTCATTAGCCATCTATCTCATCTCTAGTATCCATCGTGCTAGGGAACCCCTCTGTAACCCACCACATAAAAGATCCACACCAGGAAGTAGCGTGTTATGCCTCTCTAAGTGGCCCGAACCTGTATAAAATTGTCCATCGTCTCTCGTGCACCTAGCATGAACCATCGAGCTACAGTCGGTAACACCATCCTACCCAAAAGCACCTCAAGGGGTAACCCTGGGTGCGCGGTCGGGTCCCAAACACCGACAGAGTTCACGGGGTGATCTCGTTTGATTGCTTGGTGGACTCTTGGGTGTGGCGGTCTTTGTCCCTGAATTTCTTGATCATCTTCCTTGTCTTGATCAACTTCATCTCCCCCTTGATCCTTGTCCTCCTCTTGAGGTGGCTCATCTTCTTGATCTTCATTTTCATCATCTTGAGCCTGATCCTCATCTTGGGTTGGTGGAGATGCTTGATTGGAAGATGAAGGTTGATCTTGTGCTTGAGTTGGCTCTTCGGATTCCTTAGGGCACACATCCCCAATGGACATGTTCCTTAGCGCGACGCACAGAGCCTCTTCATCATCTAGCTCATAAAGATAAACTTGCTCCACTTGGAAGCCATTAGTCTCATCAAACACAATGTCACAAGAAACTTCAACTAGTCTAGTGGACTTGTTAAAGACTCTATATGCCCTTGTGTTTGAATCATATCCTAGTAAAAAGCCTTCTACAGCCTTAGGAGCAATTTTAGATTTTCTACCTCTTTTAACAAGAATAAAACATTTGCTACTAAAGATTCTAAAATATGAAACATTGGGCTTTTTACCGGTGAGGAGTTCATAAGATGTCTTCTTGAGGATTCGGTGAAGATATAACCGGTTGATGGAGTAGCAAGCAGTGTGGATTGCTTCCGCCCAAAACTGGTCCGGTGTCATGTATTCATCAAGCATGGTCCTTGCCATGTCCAGTAGAGTTCGATTCTTTCTCTCCACTACACCATTTTGTTGAGGTGTGTAGGGAGAAGAGAACTCATGCTTGATGCCCTCATCCTCAAGAAATCCTTCAATTTGAGAGTTCTTGAACACCGTACCATTGTCGCTTCTAATTTTTTTTTATCCTTAAGCCAAACTCATTTTGAGCCCGTCTCAAGAATCCCTTTAAGGTCTCTTGGCTCTGAGATTTATCCTGCAAAAAGAATACCCAAGTGAAGCGAGAATAATCATCCACAATAACTAGACAATACTTACTCCCGCCGATGCTTATGTAAGCTATCGGGCCAAATAGATCCATGTGGAGTAGCTCTAGCGGCCTGTCCATTATCATGATGTTCTTGTGTGGATGATGGGCGCCAACTTGCTTTCCTACTTGACATGCGCTACAAACCCTGTCTTTCTCAAAATGAACATTGGTTAGTCCTAAAATATGCTCTCCCTTTAGAAGCTTGTGAAGATTCTTCATCCCGACATGGGCTAGTCGGCGATGCCAGAGCCGACCCATATTAGTCTTAGCAATTAAGCAAGTATCGAGTTCAGTTCTATTGAAATCAACTAAGTATAGCTGACCCTCTAACACTCCCTTAAATGCTATTGAATCATCACTTCTTCTAAAGACAGTAACACCAGTATCACTAAAAAGACAGTTGTAGCCCATATTGCATAATTGAGAAACTAAAAGCAAATTGTAATCTAAAGAATCTACAAGAAATACATTGGAAATAGTATGGTCAGGAGATATAGCAATTTTACCAAGTCCTTTGACCAAACCTTGATTTCCATCCCCGAATGTGATAGCTCGTTGGGGATCTTCGTTTTTCTCATAGGAGGAGAACATTCTTTTCTCCCCTGTCATGTGGTTTGTGCATCCGCTATCAATGATCCAACTTGAGCCCCAGATGCATAAACCTGCAAAACAATTTAGGCCTTGTTCTTAGGTACCCAAACGGTCTTGGGTCCTTTTACATTAGAAACAAGCACCTTGGGTACCCAAACACAAGTCTTTGAACCCTTGTGTTTGCCCCCAACATATTTGGCAACTACTTTGCCTGATTTGTTAGTCAGCACATAAGAAGCATCAAAAGTCTTAAATGAAATAATAGGCTCATTTGATGCAGTAGGAGATTTCCTTTTAGGCAATTTGACATGGGTTGATTGCCTAGAACTAGAAGCCTCATTTTTATACATAAAAGCATGTTGAGTAACATTATGAGGTTTCCTAGCATGAATTCTCCTAATCTTGTGCTCAGGATAACCAGTAGGATATAAAATGTAACCCTCGTTATCCTGAACCATGGGAGTCTTGCCCTTAACAAAGTTAGACAATTTCTTAGGGGCATTAAGCTTGACATTGCCTCCCTATTGGAAGCCAATGCCATCCTTAATGCCAGAACGTCTCCCACTATAAAGCATGCTACGAGCAAATTTAAATTTTTCATTCTCTAGTTCATGCTATGCAATTTTAGCATCTAGTTTAGCTATATGATCATTTTGTTGTTTAATCATAGCAATGTGATCATGGATAGCATCAACATTGATATATCTACATCTAGTGCAAATAAAAATATGCTCAATAGTAGAAGTAGAGGGTTTGCAAACATTTAATTCATCTATTTTAGATTTTAGCATGGTATTCTCATCTCTAAGACAGGAAATAGAGTCATTGCAAACATTTAAATCTTTAGGCTTAGAAATTAAATTGTCATTCTCAATTCTAAGGCTAGAAAAAGATTCATTCAATTTATCAATCTTTGCAATTAAACTAGCATTTTCATTCTTAAGGCTGATAATTGAAACATTGCAAGCATTTAAATTTTCAACCTTAGCAATTAAATTAGCATTCTCAATTCTAAGGTTGGAGACAGTGTCATGGCAAATGCTAAGCTCATTAGTTAATTTTTCACATTTTTCTATCTCCTGAGCATAGGCATTTTTAACTTTAACATGCTTCTTATTTTCCTTAATAAGGAATTCCTCTTGGCTATCCAAGAGTTCATCCTTCTCATTAATAACACCTATCAATTCATTCAATTTTTCTTTTTGTTGCATGTTAAGGTTGGCAAAAAGTGTGAGCAAATCTTCCTCATCTTCACTAGAGCTACCCTCATCACTAGATGTTGTATATTTAGTGGAGGCTCTAGTTTTTACCTTCTTCTTTTTGTCGTCCTTCGCCATGAGGCACTTGTGGCCGACATTTGGGAAGAGGAGGCCCTTGTTGACGGCGATGTTGGCGGCATCCTTGTCAGAGGAGTCGGTGGAGCTCTCGTTGGAGTCCCATTCTCGACACATGTGGGCATCGCCACCCTTCTTCTTGAAGTACTTCTTCTTTTCCTTCATCTTTCCCTTCTTGTCGTCGCCCCTGTCACTATCACTAGACATAGGACATTTAGCGATAAAATGACCGGGCTTACCACATTTGTAGCACACCCTTTTGGAACGGGGCTTGTAGTCTTTCCCCTTCCTTTGCTTGAGGATTTGGCGAAAACTTTTGATAATAAGCGCCATTTCCTCGTTGTCAAGCTTCGAGGCGTCGATTGGGATCCTACTTGGTGTAGATTCCTTCTTTTCTTCCTCCGTCACCTTGAATGCGACGGGTTGCACCTCGGGTGTGGAGGTGCCGCCTTGCTCCAAGTTGATGATTTGTTTGGAGCCTTTGATCATCAATTCAAAGCTCACAAACTTTCCTATCACTTCCTCGAGAGACATTAATTTGTATCTAGTATCCCCACGAATTAATTGTACTTGAGTAGGATTGTGAAAAACAAGGGATCTTAGAATAACCTTGACCATTTCATGGTCATCCCACTTGGTGCTCTCGAGGTTGCGCACTTGATTGACCAAGGTCTTGAGCCGGTTGTACATAGCTTGTGGCTCCTCTCCTTGGTTGAGGACGAATCGACCGAGCTCCCCCTCGATCGTCTCCCACTTGGTGATCTTGGTCACCTCATCTTCTTCGTGTGTGGTCTTGAGTACGTCCCAAATCTCCTTGGCACTTTTCAACCCTTGCACCTTATTATACTCCTCTCGACATAGAGAGGCGAGGAGTATAATAGTTGCTTGGGAATCAAAGTGCTTGATTTGGGCAACCTCGTCCAAGTCGTAGCCTTCATCCCCCGGCGATGGTTGTGGGGGACAGATATCCCCTAGGTTCACTAGAAGGCAAGAAGGCCTCACAAAAGGCCCCAGGCCCATTATTTCGCAAGGCCATCCCTTCGTGGGCCAAGGGAGGAACTTTCAGCAGAACAGATCAACACGAGGACGGATCAACTTGAGCCCATGCAGTTTGCTAAACTCAAACGCTATCTGCAGCATTGATCCGACTTTCCTGCGCAGCGCCCTCGGACTTCGGAGCAGAAGGACCATGAGTCGGCAAGATAATAGGAAGATAAACTCAGTCGGTTCACTATTACTTAGGAACACGTGGTTATCATATCCGCATGTAACGCCCCACGGTCGAATATATAAGGCCTAGGGAGCACCCCTTCAAGATCATCTTCATCTTACTCATTAGCCATCCACCTAGCTCTCTAACATCTCCCGTGCTAGAGAATTCCCTTGTAATTCATCACACATAAGATCCACTCCAGGACGTAGGGTATTCCGCATCTCAAAGCGGCCCGAACCTGTACAAGATTGTCCATCGTCTCTCGTGCCTACGGCACGAACCATCGAGCTACAGTCAGCTACACCATCCTACTCCTAAAAACACCCTGAGGGGCAACCCCTAGGTGTGCGGTCGGACCCAAATCACCAACAGCTGGCGCGCCAGGTAGGGGGTGTGTCACTGATCCAAGATAGCTCAATGGCTATCACTTTCCAGCACAAGATCATCCTCCGCCTTGGATCCATATTCTGCTTCGAAACCATTTCATCCGTGGCAGACGAAGAAGGAATTCTACATCGCATCACAGATCCACTAGAGAGGAAACCTTCCCCAACATTCTCTAGGAAGATCGAAGCAAAGCCGGAAATAGCGCAACCTCCAGCGCTCCGAGCGAAGACTACCTCCCACCAGCCAGGAGCGGAAGATCCGACTACCCGGAGGACTCCGCTGACCACCTCTCCTACGGAAAAATGGACCCAGATCACAAGGAAAAAGGAACCAAACGAGGTAAAAGCTCGTCAAGCTGCTCTCCAGGTATCTCCACCCTCAAAGGAGGACAGGAAGAAGCTCGTCGCTGCGACGACGCCATTCTACCCCGACGTCCTCTTTATCGAGGGAATAGTGGAATTTTCTACCGTCTCCGACGACGAACCAACCGCGCCGGGAGAAGAACCTCTTCAGCGGGAATCTCGCCGACGAAGGAACCGACGTCGAAATATTCGGAGACATCATGAAGCCGGAGAACGCGATCCGGCGCAGCCCGTGTCGCGAGATGAGATCTCAGAGGTGGGAGAAACTTCGGATGAACGAGTTTTCAGGGAAAGAAGGAATTCCCGATGGCGCGATCGTCGGCAAGCTTAAGAGCAGGCCGAGCAGGAAGCAAGACAACGCCGAGAGAACCCTCTTCTCGGCCAAAACCTGAACCCTGACTTCGCCCGAGCCATGAACACACCGAGCGAGGTCGGTGGAGCGTTGGCTCGGATAGCTGATGGCCTCCCCCGGACTCCAGACGCCGAGGGATATCGACAGCTGCTCACTCGGGCAGCTAATCATCTTCTGCCTCTCGCCCATCCTCTGAGCGACCTACGACACGCCATCAATAGTCGGCGGGACGCACGGAGTTCCATCAATGCTTCACGCGAGCGACGGCACGAGACGAGATTCAGCGCCGAGAAGAGTATGACCGAGATCACGGCGTCCCTGCGCGAAGTCAAACCACCAGAGTTGAGTCGGTGACAACTTCAACTAGCGGCACGACCTGGGGACGGTCGAAGCACCACGTCGATAACTCCCCTCCCCGGGACCGACATCATCATCGTCGGCAAGAGGACACGTGTGTAGTTTCGGTGCTCACTCCTTGTCTTAGGGCCATTCAATGGCCCCCTAACTTCAAGGTCTCCAACGTCGACAAGTACGAGCCTAAGCAGGACCCGGGAGGCTGGCTGGCCGTCTACACCACCGCTGCCCGGGCCGCTGGGGCAACTGAAGACGTGATGACTACGTACCTACCCATCGTCCTCGGGCAAGATGCACTGCAATGGCTACGACACCTACCCCGACACTGCATCGACAACTGGAGCGACTTCAGTCAGCGCTTCATCGCCAACTTTCAATCCCTCTCTGACAAGCCAGCGCAGCCATGGGACCTCAAGACCATCAAGCGCCGAGAGGATGAGACCCTTCGATCGTACCTCAAAAGATTTCAGACCATGAGGAATCGAATCCCCGAGGTTGCGGAAGCAGCGGTGATCGAGGACTTCTACCGGGGATCTAATGACTCGGCCTTTGTCCGAGCCATACTACAGAAGGCACCAAATACCTTCGAGCAGATGTTTAGGGAGGCGGACATCTACATCACCGCCAACGAACGAGCTCAGGACCTCATCGGAGGAGCAAAGCCTGCACCACCGGCACCATGACGCGACGCGAACCAGCAGCCCGACAAGCGTTGGGAGAAGAGGCCTCGTGATGAGGTTCACGCCACCGGACCACCCGTCTCTCGTGCCCGAGGGGCACCCTACGGAGGAGAACGAACGTTGGACAACATCCTTGACGCCCAATGTCCATACCATAAAGACATGCGCCACACCCTTCGGAACTGCAGAGACTTCAAGCACTCCGTCGGGAACGGCCGACCCTTCCAACCTCTACCACCTCCCCCGCCACGAGGAGGACTGTAACACCCCTGGTGTTACTATTACTAAAACTTGAGCATAACATCATAAGCATTAGCATTTCATGTGTTTGACACACCTAGAGTGCATTCACTAGGCAAAAATCTCAAACAAGTTGTATTGATATGATGTTTTGTAAATAAGACCCTAGTGTAGGGTACTTAACCCTAAATGGGGATTAGAAGGGTAGAACAAAACCCAAATAGAGAAAACCCTAAAGCTTAAGTGAAATAATCATAAAATGTTACTAAGAATGGATCTAAGTTTCATTCACACCCCTGGAATACCAAAAAACCCTAAAAAGAACCCTGGAAAACCCTAACCCTAAACCCTAGGGGGTTAAGTGCAAAATCAGTGCACTTTTGGACTAAAGTGTAAAAACTATGATGTTAAGGCATATAAAGTTATATGGTTCACATTTATGAAGATTTGCAATTCAAACCCTGAATTTTAGACCTATTTGCAAAAAAGACCCCTTTGTGTTCTAATGCTAAGTCTGAAAATCAGTGATATTGACTCCACTTTGGAGCTCTATATCTTCCAAAATAGTGAGAATTTACCCTAGGTCACCACATCAAATTTGTAAACCTATCAAAGGAGAACAACTTTGCTTAAGAGTGTAAGCATGGGTGTTATGAAGAAATGGAAGAAAAACTCACCCAAAGTTGGGCTGACAGGCTGTTGAGGTCTAAATTTCAAACTGACACTGTGACCACAGAAACTTTGGGTACAAATTCAAACATGATCTAGTAGGAATTTGGCTATAGCTGCTGTGGCAAAATTATAGCTGAATCTTTGGTCTACAACTTTGCTACAGAACCCTAGGTATGTTGTCACAGAAAATTAAGAGAAATTTAACCCTAAACTTGGGTTGTCAGGCCAACTGAATGAAGGACGTCATGGTACAATATCTGAAGAGGATCAGGACGCCAGCTCAACTCGCCGCCGATGATCCGCGCATAGATTCGTGCCCTCGCCAGCGTGATTCGCAATTGGATCGACTGGATAACACTTGAAGTCGTGTAAAGATCATCACCATGGATAAGTTCCGGCCAGTAAAGTATTCCGACCACTGTACAGAGCTCGCCGCGGTGGATTCTGATAGGCACGCCGGTGACCACCGCCTTCCGGCCTTGTGCCGCGTGTCTAAGCATCTCCATCGCATCGCCGTGATCTGTTTTAGCTCTCCGTTGATCGCCGGAGTAAATGCCACGGTATAGGACACGAATTCGCTGCGCCAGTGAACTTCCCCTCCTCCGACCGCCGCGCGTCATCGTTGCAATTCCCGGCCACCACTTTCGATCAGTATAAATTGAGCCCTCCGTAAGCTCCGCAAGGTCATCACACACCCAGCCACCTAGTATCACCCTCAATCGTTCACTGAGGAGCTCCAATTTCTATCTTCCCCCAAATCGGTTCGAACACACCGCAAGAACGCCTCGCCGCGGCCAGCGCAATTCTGGTTAGTTCATACCGTGTGCTCCTTCGTTTAAGTGTGCTCATGTGCCTGTGATGCTCGTCGACCCGCCCGATTGAACTAGACCGCCACCAATCACCGGGAACGCGTTGATCCTTGGTTTGTCCGCACGGTCACCGTGGCCAGACCAAATTAGATCACCATTCTTGAAATTAACTTGGGAAAACGTTGGTTAGGACTTGAATCTGGGTTAGGCCGGAAAAGGGCACCGGTCCTTGTGTGAATCGGCCAGTACGCGTGCTCGCCGGAGCCCTCTGCGCCGCTCACCATCGTGGAGCTCGGCATGTGAAGGAATAGAACATGGGGGGTCTTCTTGAAAACTGTCAGTGACTCAAAGCAACAGTGGAGGAACCCTCTTCGAGTTAACCAGAACACCAGGGGCCTCCGTGCAAAGTCTGCAACGCCGACGCGGGCGCGCGCGTTTTCCTGTGCAGGCTGGGCCGCCTGGGTTGCTTTCGGCCCAATACTGTTCATAGATTTTCTTTTTCTTTTTCTGCCAGGATTAAAACAATTCTAGAAAATTACAGAAAAATGGTAAAAATTCCAAACCAAATTTTCTAGATTCCTATTTTTCCATAGAATTTAATACAAATAGTTTCATGATTTTTAGGACAAATAAGGAATTTTAGAGCATTTAAATTAGCCTAAACATTGTTTCTGGATTTTTAGAAAATAGATAATAATTCCAAAAATCCCCAAACTTTTTTATCTGAGCTCAAAACATTATTTAGAAGCCTTGGGTATAATTTGGTATGATTTGGACCTTGTTTGATAACTAGAACCCAAAACCCTACCCCTTGCCCTTTGAATTCCTTTACTGACTCCGGAAACCCTAGTTTCTCGGAGAACCGTGAAGGAAAATTGTATTCAAGACCTGTTGGTGACTTGTTCTCAAATGCTAAGAGTCAAGAACAAGGCAACATAAAAAGTGTTAAATGTTAAAGTCCTTCGTCCTTGAAGACATTATATCCCTTCGGATATAATGAATTTCAGACGAAGGTTATGAGGGAAAAGACCTTCGTAAGTCCAACATATGATGAAGGAGAATACATACATGGAATACGAACAATAACACAAATATTATCATCAATTTATTTCTATTTTGTATTATCAGAGTCATAATAACAAATTATAAATGTACCTTTGGATTGTCGAAAAGTAAAGATACAGGCGTGATGCGAAAAGTAGATGCCAGATCAGCGTGAACAGTACGGGAATATTGTTCATCTATTTATAGGCACAGGGCGCAACCCATGGAGAATTACGTTAATGCCCTTTACATTTATCAATAATTCTATAGTGATTCTTCGAGGTCCAATTTGTCTTTTCACCATATAAGTCGGTTCCCCTTTTCTGCTGTCATGCCGAAGCTTTTTCTGCGCATAGCTTCGTGATCATCTTATCCTTCGTTATGATCGCCTTCCGTCCTATTCAAGCTTCGTCTTAACCATATTCCTGTATACTCGTGGCCCAATTCTGAAGATACCTGTTCACATATTTCACTTGGAAAACATTGTCAAATCATATTTTTGAGGACCTTCGGAAGCCGAAGGCCCCCAACAGTAGCCCCTCGCAATATTAATTTACTGGAATGATAAATTCATATTGCGATATGGACGAAGGCTTTAAGCCGAAGGTCCGAAAAAACACCTTCCCTTTGCTAGAATAGCAACAGTCTTTGACAAGCGGGACCCTCCAGTTTTCAATGCACTAGGTGTATAAATAAGAGCTCACTGCCAGGTTATTTGGCACGCTCCCTTGCCAGCTGCTTTTACTCACCCAACTTTTAGCCTGCGCGCAACAGCACTTGCTTGGTTTTAAATTTTTAAGCTTCGGTTTCGAGTGCGCTTTGTCAGCATTTGCGAAGATGTCTGAAGATAAGAAAGCTGTTGGTGCTTCAAAGCTAAGCCTTTCTGAGGAGATGCATCTGGGTTTTCTTGAATCAATGTCAAAGACTAATACAGAGAAGATTACCAGGGAGATTTTGGAGGGCTTATCTGAAGATACTGGCGACAGTGAAAGTTACGATGTGGATAGTGGTGGTGAAGATTCCGAAGATCGACCCTGGCGACCAAGCCATGCAGTTTTTGGTAAATCCAGTATTAAGGAAAATCATCTTGTTAATATGAGAGGCAGATATTTTCAGGACTTGTCTGTTGTGAGGGCTGACGAAGGAGAGAAGACTTGTCCGACTCCCGAGGAAAATGAGGTCGTGATATTCCGAAGCTTCTTAAAAGCTGGATTACGATTTCCCTTGAACAGTTTTGTCGTGGAAGTACTGAAGATATTTGAAATCTACCTTCACCAACTTACCCCCGAAGCAATCATAAGGATGAACATCTTTGTGTTGGCCGTGAGGAGCCAAGGTTTGGAACCTAACGCAAAAAGCTTTTGTAACGTACATGAGCTATTGTATGAGACAAAACCCTGGGGCAAAGAGCAGTATCACAACAACTTTGGCTGCTACAGCTTCGGCGCTCGGTCTGGGTCAAGCTGCCCTGTGCCAACCTTTCGAAAGAGGTGGCCCGGCGACTGGATGACGTAATGGTTTTATGTGAAAAATGACTTGAAATCACGTGAAGATATCAAGGGTGTCATTATGCGCCCTATCTGGCAACGCTTCGGCCTCCGGAAGCCGAAGGTGGAAATGAATGAAGCAGCCGAAGAATGCCAGAGAGCCTTCGGCGTTGTTTGTTCTTTTATTGGAACAAGGGATTTGGTCCAAGAACATATTGCTTTCAGAGTATGGCCACTTGTGGAAAAGTGGGAAATGCCGGAGGAAACCATTAAAGAGACTGACGAAGGTGGACTAGTTAGGCTAAAATACACATTCAAATACGGAGATAAGTTTGTTGAGCCAGATGATGACTGGTTAAAAAGTATTGAGGCCATAAGTGACGAATTGCTTGGGGTATACTCGAAGGCCGAAGATACTGCATTATCAGCGGCCTTCGGAGGCCGAAAGAAGAAGAGACTTAACCGAGTATTTGATGCAATTGGGTTTGTCTACCCCGACTACCATTACCCAGCGTGGGGTCAAAAAAGAAAGAATACTTCTTCTGCAAAGGAAATTGCCTCAGCTGCTCCTAGCGAGCCAGCGCCGAAGAGAAAAAAGGTAAAGGTTCTCACACACCGGCCACGTTATATTGAACCGGCCACAGTGCCTAAATTTATTGGTGAGACCTCTTCGGTCACCGAAGCTAAAGAACCACCTCCAGTGCCAAAAATCGAAGAAATGGCCGAAGCACCATCAACAGAAAAACAGAAAAACTGAGGACTGAAGAAACAAAAACATCAGAAATTTTAAGTCCTTCAGCAAAAATTGAGGCAACAAAAAACCAAAAGGGTCCAGCGGTGACCCCGAAATGAAAAAGGATGGTTAATGTGCTAGATGTTTTGGAGACAATTAAGTCTTCAAGCACAACCCCGAAGAAAATTGTTGAAACTTCCGAAGTGCGTACTGAAGTCTTTGTTGCCGAAGCTCCAAAGCAACAATCTGAGACTGAAGCTGGGCCTTCAGAGCCCACCATGGTAAAATCCTTGGAAGCCGAAGAAACAAAAATGACAGAGCCGATTTTAGTTGAAGAAACTGGCACTACTGCCCCCGAAGCATCCTCCAAAGCCCTTGATTATATTGTTCGACATGCTTCGGGAAAAAGATTATCTGAAGAAGAGATTTTTGAAGCTAATCACTATGCCCAAGAACTGAGGTATCTAAAAGGGGCCTTAGTATTCAATGGCACAGACGAAGACGACTTCTTATACTGCCTCCCAGATAACAAGGAATTATCCGTCTGCCGGGAGATGGCTAGAAGTATGGGGTTCCCGAAGCTCGAAGCTGGCCTCTGCGCCATGACGAAGGACGATCTTGCAGATAGACTTGCATAAAATAGTCTGAATGTAATTTTTTAATCCATTCATTCCTTTGTATAGGGCTTAATACTCAGCAATGCCTTAAGGGCACAAAAGAATGCTGAAGACGAAAGCTGCACTATTGTTCTCAATAACCTTCGAACAGAGGTTATCAAGCTAAGAAACGAAGCCTTGGAAAAAGACAAAATTCTGCTTACATTGGTGGATAAGATAAAGGAAGACGAAGCTACTTCTAAAGCTCAAGCTGAAGCTCAAAAGTAGGAAATCGAGGGTCTTCGGAGACAGTTGGCCCAAGCTAAAGAAAAACACATACTTGAAGAGACGAAACAAGAACTTAGCGACCAGTGGGCAAATCATTTAGAAGGAAACATTGAAGAGCTTCGTGCATCCAAGAAAAGGTGCTATGACAAATCTATAGAATGCGTTAAGAAAATAAAAACTAGCTTCGCTAGCGTTGGCGCATTCTCGAGCGAGGAAAACTTCATAAGGGGGAACCCCGAGGGCCCGATTGAATGGATCAATCACGAAGCCGAGGCTTTTGAGGAAATTTTGAATAGCCGCGGAGACATATGTGCTTTTTCGGGTGCCAGGGGTATTGCTACTATTTTGGAGAGGAAAGGCTGCGAGCATGTGAAAACTTTAGCACAATCCGAAGCTGCCTTATCCTCCGAAGACATAAAAGACCCCTCGGCCGAAGCTAGCATGGTTGGTGGAAAATTTTTCACCGACATCTGGGATAATGGTGGCCGGGAAATGGCCCAAGAGATTATTCAAAAAAGCGAAAAAGGCATCCATGATGCTAGAAAAGTAGCAGAGGCTGCTGAGAAAAGCGCAGAGCCCGAAGGGCGAATAGGTATTAACTAGTGGTTTTTGTCTCTTTGTTGTAATTTTTTGACTTCGAACTTGTTCAGGGTTTGTAATAGTAATAAATCCGTATCTACTCTTCCCTCAGAACCTGCTGAGTCATCTGCGGGCCCCCACACGAAGGGGGATCACGAAATTAGACAAATGGCCGAAGCCATCATGGATAGAGTTGTTGATCAGCTTTTAAACGAAGCTGCAGAAGTAGTCTTAAGGGAAGATTAGATGCTGTTGCAAAAACATTCAGAATGTAATGTTTGTTGAGAATCATGTGTAATATTGTGTAACTTAGGGTGTAATTTATTAGCTGTTTATAGTTCTATTCTTTGCGATGCATGAAACATTATACACATACCGTTTTTGAGCCTTCGGCGAAAAAACACCTTCCCTTCTTTTCATGCTTCGTAAATAATATCCGTGCTCTCATAAAATTAGTAACCAATCCTGGTAAAATCAATGATCAATAGATCTTTCCATCTCAGAGTTTGACAAAGATATAACCCTTCCATGGCCATTGTTTGTGTCGTGCCACTATTTCTTCAAAACGATCTTCGAATATCAATATTGAAGCACCCCTTCTTGCATTGTTGATGCACTATGATGTATGATGTTATGCTATGCAAATGATGTAATGATGTGATGTTATGCAAAATGATATTTGCCGAAGGTCGACATTTATTTTTCACTGTAAGCCTCGCTTAAGAGCTTCTTCGCCTTTTACTTCAGCGGAATCAGCGTTTATTTTTCGCTGTAAGCCTCCCTTAGGAGCTTCTTCGCCTTTTACTTTCAGCGGAATCAGCGTTTATTTTTCGCTGTAAGCCTCCCTTAGGAGCTTCTTCGCCTTTTACTTTCAGCAGAATCAGCGTTTATTTTTCGCTGTAAGCTCTGAATTCCCTTCGGAACGACTTTTGAGCAGAAAACTTACACTGCGCTCCCTTAGGAACGACTTTTGAGCGGAAAACTTACACTGCGCTCCCTTAGGAACGACTTTTGCTGCTTCGAAGAAATTGCACTGTATTCTTTAGAACAAATTTTTGATAATTTGAAGGTCCTTCTTACCCCCATAAATTCTTATGTTTCGGCAACTTAAGCCTATGGAGGAGACATTTTTTAATATGGCAAAGAATGAAACTGTTACAAGAGATTAAAATATGATAAAAAGCACTTAAACTTCCCATAATTGTTCCTTATTAAAAAGAAAGTAAGACTGAAATGCGAAAATGCGAAAATTTGCTGACGAGGTAGGATATTTGTCAGTAAATATGCTTCGACTCCGGCACAGTGCTATTGACTGTGCGAGCTTCGGACTCCTCTCTGAAGTCCCGCTAAAGGTGAGTGTGCTGACTCCCTTCTGGCTGCTGACCTCGTTGCATTGGTGGTGGCGGTGGAGGCTGTTGCCAAGATGCTTGGGATTGACTTGCCGAAGTGTAACACCCACTTTGTAATTTCTAGAAAAAAAACCAATAGAGAAAACAATTTCTCTCCTTATGTGAGATTGATCTTTATGCATCATCCTATGTGAACACCATGTCCAAGAACAATTAATAAAAAGATATGCTACTAAATCATTGCATCATGCTGGATATTTTATTTGTGTGTATTTGGTGACAACATAGAAATGAAATGACAATGAGAAGAGGATTTGAGGAAAAAGGAGAAAGAAAGAAAGAAATAATATAAATGTAAAACAAAATTTATAAATACACAAACTCAACCATACTGGTATGATTGAAATTTATCTATAATTTGAGTACAAATTCAAAGTCATACTTGGAATTCAAATTGGGAATTGAAAAATAAAAAGAAAAGAAAACAGAAAATATAAAAAAGAAAAGGAATACTATACCTAACTGGGCCGGCTACCTCCCATTCGGCCCATTCAGGGAAGCCACCGCGCGCCCAGCCCAACTCTGCATCCCGCGCTCGCACACCCTGGCTCGCTGACGGGCGGGACCCTCTCGTCAGCCGCTCACCGCACCCGCTGCGCGACCAAACTATCACGCTGCGCAGTGGGCCCCACACCTCCCGGTCGTCGTCTTCGCGAGTTTGGCGGATTATGCCGAACGCCTCGCGCTGCCGTTGTGTGGCCCGAGCACCCCGCGATCTCTGTAACAGAATCTCGCACCTCCCTGCTACCTCCTCGGCACCGATCTCCATTCCATACCCGTCTCGCACTTAGGGCCGTTTGGATAGGGATCCTAACGAACTCGACCGTCAACCATGGAGCCTGTATGTTACCGCCGCCGCAACCAACCGGAATCGGCCTGCTGCCTCAAACGGATCCCTAGATTCTCGCATACCGATCCTCGCTCATGCACGAACTTCACGGGTATATATGCCATCATATCCCGAACCACAGAGCCAAGCTCGCCATCGGAAAATAGAAGGGGGGGGGGCCAACGCAGTCGCAAGAACAGAGGGAGGGTGTGTGCTCCGTTTTGGTGTGCGTGGAGTCTCGCCTGACGCCACTGAAGCTTCTCATCGCATCGCTAGTCGAGAAGGACCCCTGGACCTCAGTAATTTCTTGACGGCGACCGCTACATCCGCTGCTCACCGGGGACCGGTCTCCAGCGCGCGCCATCTCCGGTGAGTACCCGTCCATCGTGTTCGCGCAACCTTCCTCTCCGCGCTGTATCAGTTTAATTTGGGATTTGGGCGCGTAATCGCCGGGTGGGCTGCGCCGGCGAGGTTTGGTCGCAGGGCGGGCGGCGCCGCCGTGCGCGGGTCTTGGTTGGGGAAGAGTCGCGCTGGCCATTGGATGACGATCGGGCGGCTAGGATAAGAGATGGGGAGAAAACGCGCGTGGGCCGTTGATCTTCTAAGCGACGGTCGCGATTAGATAGAGTGATACCCCTTCGTGGGATTAGATTTGGGCCATCGATCGGTGATCGGACGGCCCTGAGCGCTCGCGGGTTCATAATGGACGAGATCCGATCCTGGCCCTTGGATCTGATCTGAACGGTCTGAATCCTCCTGTACCCCTTCGCGTATCCACTTTGCAGAAAACCCCTCATAGTGTTTAAGAATCAACCCGCCGTCCTGGTGGCGTTGTTCACTGAGTCTGGGATAATTTACCAGTGAGCCCCTGCTGTTCTCAGATTTTGAGGCGCAGTCCAGGAATTAAATAAAACCAGAAAAATAGATTTAGAAATTGATTTTTAGTATAGAAATAATTATAAAACTTGTATAATCCATAGAAAATTCATATTAAGTCCAAATTGGCCCATTCCAGTTCCTATAATTTTGTAATATTATTGTTTATCATATAGTGCCACTGGTTTTACATAAAAGTCACATTAAAATTGTTATCTTAATTAATCTTGTAATAAGCACATAGAATCTTTGGAAATTCATAACTTAAAATCTATAACTTCAAAATTAATGATTCTTGTTCCTACGATCTCGTAGCAACACGTAGATTATTATCATACAGTTTGTTCTTATGTTTGTTGTAATGTTAATTTTGCCTATACTATGTTTGTCGGTATTGCTACGTTTAGCAGTGAGGACACGTGTCATCTGAAGAGCAAGTTGGTACCTGGAATCTCAAGTGCCAGGCAAGTTGTGCCCTTGATCACTTCTTTTTACCTACTCATGTTCTAATTAACCATAATGATCTGCATAGGTTAATTTTGATGGGTCCCAATAGGTTACCCTAGTTTGATTATCTTTATACCTTGTTTACCACTGAACCTTTTTGGGTAGTACTTGCTAGTGCTTTATGTGGTTTTGGGTATGAAGATACACTTTATTCATGATTATACTTTTATTATCAGTTGTTATTTACTGTTCATGATAAGATCATTATGTTAATTGGAACATGGAGAACCACCCGGGAAAACAGTGCTACCACAAGGGTGGAATGGGACGCCCTTGGCTGATTAATTAGGAAAGCTAGTGGAAGACTACCTTACCCGAAAGGGGCAAGGGCAGTAGGGGAGTGGTCAGTGTAGGGAGGCCCTCGGGAGGATTTTGCTGCGATGGCGGTCCTGCAAGGGATTCCTGCATTGGAACTTCCTATAAACTGTAGCGGGTTTTCTGAAGCTAGTGGAACTTTGTAAAGGCCTCGTAGTGTTACCCTGCCTCGCCTCCTCGGTAGAGGTGTATGGGATTGGCCGTCTCTTGGCAGATGGGTAACACGACTTGTGGGTAAAGATGCGCAACCTCTGCAGAGTGTAAAACTGGTATACTAGCCGTGCTCACGGTCATGAGCGGCTCGGACACTCACATGATTAAATTATGGAACTAAATTCAAATTGTCATATGCATTGCATTGCAGGTGAGGTGATTACTTTTGTTCTACTATTTAATTGGGTTGGTATTTACTTATACTTAGTAATTGCTAATAAAATTTTGACCAACTTTAAAAGCAATGCTCAGCTCTAACCATCCTCTTTGTTAAGCCTTACACTTCACATGAGCTCCCACCTTTGGCGAGTTCATGCACATTATTCCCCACAACTTGTTGAGCGATGAACGTATGTGAGCTCACTCTTGCTGTCTCACACACCCCACAGGTCAAGAACAGGTACCGCAGGATGAGGCGCTTGGAGGATGCTGCGATGTGTTCGAGAGAGGTCTAGGCCGTCGTCTCCCAGTCAACTTTGGTTGCTGGACCGTTGTCTCCTTATAATGTAATTATTTATTTTGTATAAGAACTCCTGTTATATATAAAGATGTGACATTCGATCCTGTGCCATGAATCATCATATGTGTGAGACTTGGTCCCAGCACACCTGGTGATTATGTTAGCGCCCGGGTTTTGGACCCCTAAAATCCGGGTGTTACAGAAGTGGTATCAGAGGAATGTTGACTGTAGGACGAAACCTAGATAGAACTGGACAACCATTCTTTACTTACCTTACTCTGGTTCTTTTCTAAACTTATCTTAATCTTTTTCTCATCTAATTCCGCTTTACTCTGATTATTCTTATCTTTTCTTCTAAAGACAAACTTGGATTTCACACTTTGAAATCCTGTGCCTAAAGTGACCTTTAGGAATAGGAGACCTAATCCTAGGAACAAAAAAACAAAACTATTTTTATAAGTGTTTATGTATTTGAATGTTTGTTCTTATGATATTTGTCTGATTTGGATCTTTGTTTGAGTGTGATGGGTTGTGGAGTAATGTCCACAATTACATCTGCATATACGTATAGGCATAAATAGAATTCATAAGATAACTAAACAACTTAGATTATCCTCCACTAAAAGGTATCTATTTCGTAGAAGTTCATCTTATCTTAAAAGATTCTCCCTTATCTTAATAGATCCATCTTATCTTAAAAGATACTCTATTACTATTAATAGATTCATCTTGTCTTGAAAAGATTCTATCTTATCCTAATAGATCTAACTGACCTCAAAAGATTCTACCTTATCCTTATGGATTCATCTTGTCCTAATAAGCATATTTACCCCACCCTAGTAACAACCAAGATCTAATCCAAAGTAATTAGATATTATCTAGTCTAATCTAGTTATATCCAACCTAATCCAGATTCTATCTAATCTAAATATGACCCAATCTAAAGTGAGTTATTGACAAGTTAGTTAAGTTGGTGATATAGGTTAGACACTGTCTCTACAAATATATCTTAAACTAAATTAATGTCTTATACCAACTCATCCTTGAACAATGGCCTACCTATATCATATAATCCATCCTATCTTAAAAGATTCTAACATATCCTAATAATATTTATCCTACCCTGGTAGATATAGCTAATCTTAACTAGTTTAATCTAGTCATACCAACCTAATCTGGATTCTATCTAATCCAATATGATCTAAGCTAGATTGAGTTACTTAATGCTGATACAAAGGATAAGGCTATACTCCAAAATTCACTTAAGCCTAAATTGGTGACCTAGATCAACTCGGCCATACCCAACAACTTGACCTATATAACAAGTTACATAGCAACCCAACCAATAGAGTAATGATGGATTGCATAGTCTATCAACCCCCACCTAAAACAAACTTGTAACCTACATCTTGTAGTCTATCTCACCCATATATATCTCTCATCTTGACAGATTCCATCTTACCCTTAGATATTCACCTTATACGATTGGTTACCCCAATCTGGACATAAAACAAAGATTAAGCCCTACTAAAGAATCTTCAGATTATAACCAGCTACTAGCTTATTCCGCTTATTGAATAATTTCCTTTGCAAAACTATTACCATATGCTTCTAACTTTCATGGTCAATACCAGGAAAGGAAAGATTATCACGCAACAGCAAACAGAAATGAATTCTCCAAATCCTCCACCTATTGAAACCGAACAAGTGGTTGCTGCCCAAAGACTGGTAATACAACAATTAACAGACCTGGTAACCGAGATGCAAAACCAGATAAGACAACAACGCGAGGAAATACGTCAGGTCCGCCAAGAAATAAGGCAAGCACGGTTGGAGAGACAACAACAACAACCTCCACCACCACCACCCGCCCCACCAAGCTACATAGATATAGATTATGAGGATTTGTAAGATCTAGATGTTACTTTAGTTAGTAGATGATATGATATTATTCTAGAAGGAACAATAAGGTCTATTGACCCTATGTTTTGTTAAAGAATTATACCTCATGCTGAGATTTCTTTGTTTGTGCATATGTCCCGAGAACAATATGAGTATACATCCCTTTTCTTACAAATCTCGAGGACGAGATTAATTTTAAGGGGGGTAGGATTTGTAACACCCACTTTGTAATTTCTAGAAAAAAAACCAATAGAGAAAACAATTTCTCTCCTTATGTGAGATTGATCTTTATGCATCATCCTATGTGAACACCATGTCCAAGAACAATTAATAAAAAGATATGCTACTAAATCATTGCATCATGCTGGATATTTTATTTGTGTGTATTTGGTGACAACATAGAAATGAAATGACAATGAGAAGAGGATTTGAGGAAAAAGGAGAAAGAAAGAAAGAAATAATATAAATGTAAAACAAAATTTATAAATACACAAACTCAACCATACTGGTATGATTGAAATTTATCTATAATTTGAGTACAAATTCAAAGTCATACTTGGAATTCAAATTGGGAATTGAAAAATAAAAAGAAAAGAAAACAGAAAATATAAAAAAGAAAAGGAATACTATACCTAACTGGGCCGGCTACCTCCCATTCGGCCCATTCAGGGAAGCCACCGCGCGCCCAACCCAACTCTGCATCCCGCGCTCGCACACCCTGGCTCGCTGACGGGCGGGACCCTCTCGTCAGCCGCTCACCGCACCCGCTGCGCGACCAAACTATCACGCTGCGCAGTGGGCCCCACACCTCCCGGTCGTCGTCTTCGCGAGTTTGGCGGATTATGCCGAACGCCTCGCGCTGCCGTTGTGTGGCCCGAGCACCCCGCGATCTCTGTAACAGAATCTCGCACCTCCCTGCTACCTCCTCGGCACCGATCTCCATTCCATACCCGTCTCGCACTTAGGGCTGTTTGGATAGGGATCCTAACAAACTCGACCGTCAACCATGGAGCCCGTATGTTACCGCCGCCGCAACCAACCGGAATCGGCCTGCTGCCTCAAACGGATCCCTAGATTCTCGCATACCGATCCTCGCTCATGCACGAACTTCACGGGTATATATGCCATCATATCCCGAACCACAGAGCCAAGCTCGCCATCGGAAAATAGAAGGGGGGGGCAACGCAGTCGCAAGAACAGAGGGAGGGTGTGTGCTCCGTTTTGGTGTGCGTGGAGTCTCGCCTGACGCCACTGAAGCTTCTCATCGCATCGCTAGTCGAGAAGGACCCCTGGACCTCAGTAATTTCTTGACGGCGACCGCTACATCCGCTGCTCACCGGGGACCGGTCTCCAGCGCGCGCCATCTCCGGTGAGTACCCGTCCATCGTGTTCGCGCAACCTTCCTCTCCGCGCTGTATCAGTTTAATTTGGGATTTGGGCGCGTAATCGTCGGGTGGGCTGCGCCGGCGAGGTTTGGTCGCAGGGCGGGCGGCGCCGCCGTGCGCGGGTCTTGGTTGGGGAAGAGTCGCGCTGGCCATTGGATGACGATCGGGCGGCTAGGATAAGAGATGGGGAGAAAACGCGCGTGGGCCGTTGATCTTCTAAGCGACGGTCGCGATTAGATAGAGTGATACCCCTTCGTGGGATTAGATTTGGGCCATCGATCGGTGATCGGACGGCCCTGAGCGCTCGCGGGTTCATAATGGACGAGATCCGATCCTGGCCCTTGGATCTGATCTGAACGGTCTGAATCCTCCTGTACCCCTTCGCGTATCCACTTTGCAGAAAACCCCTCATAGTGTTTAAGAATCAACCCGCCGTCCTGGTGGCGTTGTTCACTGAGTCTGGGATAATTTACCAGTGAGCCCCTGCTGTTCTCAGATTTTGAGGCGCAGTCCAGGAATTAAATAAAACCAGAAAAATAGATTTAGAAATTGATTTTTAGTATAGAAATAATTATAAAACTTGTATAATCCATAGAAAATTCATATTAAGTCCAAATTGGCCCATTCCAGTTCCTATAATTTTGTAATATTATTGTTTATCATATAGTGCCACTGGTTTTACATAAAAGTCACATTAAAATTGTTATCTTAATTAATCTTGTAATAAGCACATAGAATCTTTGGAAATTCATAACTTAAAATCTATAACTCCAAAATTAATGATTCTTGTTCCTACGATCTCGTAGCAACACGTAGATTATTATCATACAGTTTGTTCTTATGTTTGTTGTAATGTTAATTTTGCCTATACTATGTTTGTCGGTATTGCTACGTTTAGCAGTGAGGACACGTGTCATCTGAAGAGCAAGTTGGTACCTGGAATCTCAAGTGCCAGGCAAGTTGTGCCCTTGATCACTTCTTTTTACCTACTCATGTTCTAATTAACCATAATGATCTGCATAGGTTAATTTTGATGGGTCCCAATAGGTTACCCTAGTTTGATTATCTTTATACCTTGTTTACCACTGAACCTTTTTGGGTAGTACTTGCTAGTGCTTTATGTGGTTTTGGGTATGAAGATACACTTTATTCATGATTATACTTTTATTATCAGTTGTTATTTACTGTTCATGATAAGATCATTATGTTAATTGGAACATGGAGAACCACCCGGGAAAACAGTGCTACCACAAGGGTGGAATGGGACGCCCTTGGCTGATTAATTAGGAAAGCTAGTGGAAGACTACCTTACCCGAAAGGGGCAAGGGCAGTAGGGGAGTGGTCAGTGTAGGGAGGCCCTCGGGAGGATTTTGCTGCGATGGCGGTCCTGCAAGGGATTCCTGCATTGGAACTTCCTATAAACTGTAGCGGGTTTTCTGAAGCTAGTGGAACTTTGTAAAGGCCTCGTAGTGTTACCCTGCCTCGCCTCCTCGGTAGAGGTGTATGGGATTGGCCGTCTCTTGGCAGATGGGTAACACGACTTGTGGGTAAAGATGCGCAACCTCTGCAGAGTGTAAAACTGGTATACTAGCCGTGCTCACGGTCATGAGCGGCTCGGACACTCACATGATTAAATTATGGAACTAAATTCAAATTGTCATATGCATTGCATTGCAGGTGAGGTGATTACTTTTGTTCTACTATTTAATTGGGTTGGTATTTACTTATACTTAGTAATTGCTAATAAAATTTTGACCAACTTTAAAAGCAATGCTCAGCTCTAACCATCCTCTTTGTTAAGCCTTACACTTCACATGAGCTCCCACCTTTGGCGAGTTCATGCACATTATTCCCCACAACTTGTTGAGCGATGAACGTATGTGAGCTCACTCTTGCTGTCTCACACACCCCACAGGTCAAGAACAGGTACCGCAGGATGAGGCGCTTGGAGGATGCTGCGATGTGTTCGAGAGAGGTCTAGGCCGTCGTCTCCCAGTCAACTTTGGTTGCTGGACCGTTGTCTCCTTATAATGTAATTATTTATTTTGTATAAGAACTCCTGTTATATATAAAGATGTGACATTCGATCCTGTGCCATGAATCATCATATGTGTGAGACTTGGTCCCAGCACACCTGGTGATTATGTTAGCGCCCGGGTTTTGGACCCCTAAAATCCGGGTGTTACACGAAGCAACAGAAGCTGCAGGGTGATTGCCTACATATTCTGGAATGTAAGGCGAATGGTACGAAGCAGTATGCATGACCTGCTTCGGCTGGCTCTGTTGCGCTGCAGCTTCTGCTAGCTCCTTTTGCTTCTGGGTGGTAACATGGCACATCCTGGTGGTATGGCCCTTGCCTTCACCACAGAATAGGCAGTAAATTTTTCTTGGTTAATCTCCAAATCTTCCCCCGAAGCCCCTGGCGCCTCTGCCCCTTGGCGCTGGCGGCCGGAAAGAGCTTTGCTGTTGCCCCGAAGCTTGCGAGGAGCACTGTGGCCTTTGCTGTTGACTCCCTTTGTCATCACTTTGAGTAGAATTGTGAATTGACCTGACGTGCCTCGGATGGAATCTTCCTCCGAAGCCCCTGGTCATTTCAGAGAACCTAAATGCTTCCTCCCTTCTTTGGCGAAAATCATTGTCAGCTCGAATATACTCGTCCATCTTCTGGAGCAGCTTCTCCAAAGTTTGAGGAGGCTTTCTGGCAAAGTACTGAGCTGAAGGTCCTGGCCGAAGCCCCTTGATCATGGCGTCAATGACAATTTCATTGGGCACTGTTGGTGCCTGTGCCCTCAGACGCAGGAACCTTCGGACATACGCCTGAAGATATTCTTCGTGGTCCTGGGTGCACTGGAATAAAGCTTGGGCAGTAACTGGCTTCGTTTGAAACCCTTGGAAGCTGTTTATCAACATGTCCTTTAGCTTTTGCCATGAAGTGATTGTCCCTGGCCGAAGAGAGGAGTACCAGGTTTGTGCAACACTCCTGACAGCCATGACGAAAGACTTTGCCATGACCGCCGTGTTGCCACCATACAAAGATATGGTTGCTTCATAGCTCATCAAGAATTGCTTTGGGTCTGAATGACCGTCATACATGGGGAGCTGAGGTGGCTTGTAAGACTGTGGCCAAGATGTAGCCTGCAATTCTGTTGACAGGGGAGAAGTATCATCAAAAGCAAAATTTCCATGATGGAAATCTTCATACCAGTCGCCCTCGTTGTAGAAGCCCTCTTGATGAAGCTCTCTGCGCGGGGGCCTTTGATTCTGGTCATCTTGAGCAAGATGTCGAAGCTCTTCAGAGGCTTCGTCTATCTGCCTTTGTAGATCAGCTAGACGAGCCATCTTTTCCTTCTTTCGTTGGACCTGTTGATGGAGCATCTCCAAATTTTGGATTTCTTGATCCAAGTCGTCCTCCGGAGGCGTTGGACTGGTGGCCTTCCTCTTCTGGCTTCGGGCCTCCTTGAGAGAAAGGACATCCTGATTGGGATCCAGCGGCTGCAGAGTAGCAGCCCCTATGGCTGAAGCTTTCCTCGGCGGCATGACGAAGGTGATGCTTGCCAAAGATGTTCAAAACTCAAAAAATGGACGTGAGTTCACCGGAGGTGGACGCCAATGTTGGTGACTTGTTCTCAAATGCTAAGAGTCAAGAACAAGGCAACATAAAAAGTGTTAAATGTTAAAGTCCTTCGTCCTTCAAGACATTATATCCCTTTGGATATAATGAATTTCAGACGAAGGTTATGAGGGAAAAGACCTTCGTAAGTCCAACATATGATGAAGGAGAATACATACATGGAATACGAACAATAACACAAATATTATCATCAATTTATTTCTATTTTGTATTATCAGAGTCATAATAACAAATTATAAATGTACCTTTGGATTGTCGAAAAGTAAAGATACAGGCGTGATGCGAAAAGCAGATGCCAGATCAGCGTGAACAGTACGGGAATACTGTTCATCTATTTATAGGCACAGGGCGCAGCCCGTGGAGAATTACATTAATGCCCTTTACATTTATCAATAATTCTATAGTGATTCTTCGAGGTCCAATTTGTCTTTTCACCATATAAGTCGGTTCCCCTTTTCTGCTGTCATGCCGAAGCTTTTTCTGCGCATAGCTTCGTGATCATCTTATCCTTCGTTATGATCGCCTTCCGTCCTATTCAAGCTTCGTCTTGACCATATTCCTGTATACTCGTGGCCCAATTCCGAAGATACTTGTTCACATATTTCACTTGGAAAACATTGTCAAATCATATTTTTGAGGACCTTCGGAAGCCGAAGGCCCCCAACAAGACCTTAGATAATAAACTCTTATTATCTTTGCATCTCATGAGCATTACATGGGCATTCATTATTATGTATGGTTATCTTTAGAAAACGAAGAAGAAGTTGAAGTAGAAGGAGAGAAGACTTCACCACCACCACCACCTCAGGAACATCAAGCAGACAACTGTTTATTGGAACTTGCTCTCCTGGGCAAGTTAATCCAACGGGGGAGCAAAAACGGTGTAAGCAAGGTTTCAACTCGAGATGGCAATAGCTCTGTTGAATCCAGCCTCTCAAGGGCACTGTACGGGGGTATTTATAGGTGCCTAAGTGCCCAGCGTCTTGGGTTAAGGACACATGTGCCCTCAGGTGCCCAGGTTATCCCCAGAATATTCCCATAAAGCAGGGTTACATAATGTAATTATAGGGAAGCCTTTACAAATTAGGTCCGTAATGCGCAGCGGCCACGCAGGGCCTGCTATAATGGGCCGGATCACACGTGGGCCTCCATGTTGGACGAGGTCGCGGGAAAAGACGACTTCGCCGTAGGCCTTCGTCTTCCGATGCGTGGGACAAAGGGTAGAGGCTGCCAGTCATCTTGTCTCCGTTGTTGCAGCGAGTCCGGCGAAGGCATCGAGCGAAGGGTGGCGTCTTTGCCTTCGCCCCAACATTTGCCCTCCGAGGGACCAGTTCGACTAAGTCATCTGGTGTCGAAGGCGTCGCTAGATGGTGGAGACGCTGCCCTCGCTCGAAGTGGTTCCGCGGGGGTTTTTGACATGACCGTTGATTGACACCGCACTGTTGGATTGTGGGTTTCCCGAAGCGTCGTGCCCTGTGTATAAAAAGGGGGTGGGGCGGCGCGGATTGAAATTTACCTTTCTGCGCGCCGCCAAAACCCTAACCTCCCTTTTTCAAACTGCTCGCCTGCTCGTCTGCCCTCCTTGCTCCTGTTCGCCGGAGAACTGGCCCGCGTGAAGCAGACCGCACGCCGCCGTCGACGGTACATAGCCATGCCGTCTTCCTCCTCGTCTGCTGCGACCACGCCGACGACCGAGACGCCTTCCGAGGATCTCTCGGGCGGTGTGGCGGCGGCGGAATTGCGACCGAGTGATACGGTGGAATTCGGTGTTTCGCGGATATCGTCGGGCCACGTGCAAGATATGCAACGGTTGGGGTATTTTGGCGGCGGGGCCAGGCGTGTGCCGGGGGCAGAGGAGATTCCCAAGCCCGAGGGTGAATTGGTTGTGTTTGAGGCATTTTTCATTGCCGGCCTTCGTCTGCCTACGCATCGTTTTGTGTCGGAGGTTCTGCAGAAGTTCGGGGTCCAGGTTCATCAGCTGACACCGAACGTCGTGGTGGCATTAGCGAAGTATGTCTAGGCAACAACGTCGTATGGCAGTCAGCCCTTGGTGGAAGTCTTCGCCAAGCACTACTGTCTGCACTGTCAGAAGAGAAGGATTGGACATAAGATTGCACAATTCGGATCGTGCACTTTCATGCCGAAGTCCGGGAAGACTTCGATGGAGGTTGTGGAGCTGGTCCCCTGTGCCCGAAATAAGTGGGGCAACTGGTGGGACTACTGGTTCTATGTTTTGGAGGCTGAAGTTGAAGATCACCCTGGGCTCCCTGCTGCCATCATGTGTTCTCATTATTATGAGGCATACCCGCCATTTGAAGTGGCAGAGGGTGATGAGAGTGAAAGGGCCCTTCGGATCGCTGCCCGTAGGAGTAGCGGGCGTGATCTGGTTGAGGAATTCATAGGGTATGGGGTGTGGCCCCTAGCGCATGGATGGACGCTGGGCGAAGTATGCCCTCGCGAGATGCCCTCCCTGGCTAGGCGGAAAGTGCGAAGTCCACTTTTTGCTTTGGATGTGCGAGGGCAGGATCCTGCCGCGGTTGTGCATGAGGCGGAGGATGGGGCGGTGCGAATTGTTGGTCGCTACGTGCCGAGGACGGAGGCCCAGCGGAGCTGGGACATACATGGATCCAACGACCGCCTGAACAGGGTTTTTGAGTTGAATGGTTTGCCATATGGCGGTTATCCTGGTGTAGACATTGCCGACCGCCGGGGAAAAACCAGCGGCAGTGATCGAAGACGACCCCGCGCCGGAGGCTGCTCCATCCACTAAGAAGAGGAAGCTAGGTACTGCAGTGGGAAAACTGGGAGTCTCTGATAGTTTTGCTATGGAGTTGATGAGGACATGCGCGGCCCCCGGGGGAAGGATGTCTTCGCCCGAGCTCCGGGAGTCTTCGGCGCGGATGCTGGAGGTTACCGGGGGTCGATGGCCCAAGAATGTTCCTATCCCCCGCGCGGCTGGCGAAGACTTTTTTACATCTCGCATGGCTCGTGACTTGAGAGTGTTTCCTTACGGATGGAATATTGCTGCTGTTGTGTCGGCAGTGATGAACAAGGATCGCCAGGATGCTGCGCAGAAGCGCCAGGCGGTCGTCAGGCTCCCTGAGGCTACGCCGAAGAGAGCGCGGGGGAGTGCGAAGGGTGCCGTCCCCGGCGGAAGCCAGCCTTCGCTTCCTGCGAAGCCGGCTGCGCCTGGGTCTAGCAAGTTGCCGAAGAGCGCGAAGGCGGCCGGCGCTGGCGGGACCAAGTCCGCCCCGGAAGGAGCTGCGAAGGTCCGGGAGCAGCCTTCGCCGGGGAAACGCGTTGCCGACTTCGGCACAAATATTAGCGTGGACGACTATCTCGTTGGTAAGTTTTTTTTGTTTTTTTGACCGTTGTTACATTGCAGGGTCGGGCGAAGGGCAACTTGTTGCCGTCTTGCCTGCGGTGGCAGCCACGGCATCTACCGCGATTTTTGGGGTGAAGGGTGGCGCTTTCAGCGCTGGCGGAGAGGTCTCGGCGGCTACTACCATCAAGGACGAAGCGGGCACTGTGTCCCACCGGCTGCGGGAGGCGTCGCTGCAGCTGACGCAACAGCTGAATCAAGTGAGTCGAGGTAGACTTCGTTGTGTGCCGCTTTCATGGTGATTGTGGTCTCATGCGTGTCTGTTAGGCGGCCGACTTCATCGATCGTTTGGCGTCGGGCGCCCTTACGGCGGACGTGGCTGCCGAAGTCGAGAGACTTCGAGCACAGCACGCGGACGCCGTTCAGAAAAAATCGGCTGCGGAGAGTAAAAGCCACAGGCTGGCGGAGAGGGTGGCCGCCCTGGAGGGCGAGAGGACGGACCTCCGGCGCCAGCTGGTGGAGGAAAGGAGGGAGGCCAACCAGGCCATCACCAAGGCGCAGACGGCGCAGGCGGAGGCCAAGTTGGCGAGGGCGGAGGAGAGTCTCGCCAGCCAGCGCGCCGAGGAATGGGAGGCGCGGTTCAACGCTCTGCACGCCCGCATAGAGAGGGCCGAGGCCTCTACTCGCGCGGAGGTTGAGCGGACGCGCAAACAACTCATGGACTCATACCGTGAGCTGGGTGCGCGGACTGCTGACTTCGAGGTGCCCACCCGAGAGGCGGGCCTTCGCTTCCTCGAGTGGCTGTAAGAGGAATTGTTAGTGCTCCCGACCATCGTGGAGGGCTTCATGTCCTTTGCCTCCCTCGTCACCTGCGAGGGGGCCGTGAATGCGCTGTCCCACGAGGGGTGCAATCACTATGAGGGCTTCGACCGATCCGATGAAGACTTCGGTCGCAAAATTTTTAAGGTCGAAGACCCTGTGGATGAAGGACGCCGTGGGGGCCCTCTTCGACCGGATGTGGGGCCCCCACGGTCGGGAGGTGGTTAGGGAACGGGCTGACCGGGCGAGGGACCAGGTAAAGTTTGTGTTTTGTTTGTGTTGTTGAATATGGGTATACGCGGGTGTGCTGAATCGGTGTGCTGTGTTGTAGATGGCGCGTGCTGAGGACGTGGAGGACTTTGGACATTTGAACAGCGCGCTGCCCGAAGTAGAGGTCAACTCGGTGGTGGCCGAGGCTGAGGTCGACCCGGCGCAGCTCCCGAAGACCGGTGAAGGTTCCCATGCTGCCCCTGCGTCTACTGTGTCTGTGGAGGCTCGCCGCCAGCCACCGTGCCGATGGCAGAGGATCCCCCGAAGGCGGCGACGGAGCCAGCAACGGAAGATCCCGTGGCGGCGGCTGGGTCTTCGCAGGTGGCTTAGTGGGTGTGTGGTAGTTAGGGAATTTTGTCTATGTTACTGAACCTTGGTTGCTGCATAGGTTCAAGATTTTGGGCCTGCGCACGCAACCGCTACTGCTAATTTTGTGGCGGCTTCGACCGTGGTCGCTGGAAATGAATCGGATGAGTCTACGTCTAAGTTTTCTGAGTTTGATGTCTCTGGGAGTTCGGTTGTATGGACGGAAGAGTCTTCGGATGAGGGCTTGGATTATTTTGCGGCCTTGGATGTGGCTGAGGCGGAGGCTACTCCGCGTGTTACGGATGCCGAAGTTTTGCCTGGTCCGAGTGTTGGGCGTAGGCGGCGAAGGTCGGTGGCGAAGCATAGAGTGAGTGAATTGGATGGTGGTCGGCTTCGTGTGGGCAGGGCTGGCAGGCAGGAATTGTTGTCCTTGCCGGTTGGGGCGAGTATAGGTGAGGGGGAGTTGCGAAGTCTTTTTGAGGGCGAGGAGCTGAGGATAATTGTTGCCCTCGCTGTACGCGTGTAACTATGGTTTGTATGATGAGGCTATGTGCCTTCGCGCATCTGGCTATGTTCATGGGGCGTTGCGCACTTGGTCTAGCACGTTTATTATGTTGGTCCGGCTGCGCCTGTAGGCTTATGCACTGTTGTACTGCGCCTTCGAATTTTTTGCACTCGTTGTGCTAGTCCGGTCGCATCCTTAGGCGACTTTTGCACGGATGGTCTTCTGAAGAAGACTTCAATTTTACGTACTTGTTGTGCTAATCCGGCTGCACCCTTAGGCGACTTTTGCACGGACAGTCTTTTGAAGAAGACTTCGATTTTGTGCACTTGTTGTGCTAGTCCGGCTGCACCCTTAGGCGACTTTTGCACGGATAGTCTTTTGAAGAAGACTTCGACTTTTCGCACTTGTTGTGCTAGTCCGGCTGCACCCTTAGGCGACTTTTGCACGGATAGTCTTCGATTTTTCACACTTGTTGTGCTAGTCCGGCTGCACCCTTAGGCGACTTTTGCGCGGACTGTCGCACGCGAAGGTAGCCAGCGCTGCCCTTCGCGGTGACTTTTGTGTTGGTCGAATGCCGAAGACCGTTGATGCGGTCTTTTTTGACGTAATTTTTGCGGGGGATTTTTCGCGTGTATATTACATGGCTCCGCCTTGTTAAAAACCTCACCCCCCGGGAGGAAAAGAGTGCGGGCCGGTATAGAACTGTTTTGCGGATTACAAGGGCGAAGTAGCCCTGAGGAGTTAAACAAAAAATTTGCGAAGATTATCAATGTTCCAAGAATGTTCTAAGTCTTCGCCGGATGGCATTGTGAGCCTGTACGCACTGGGGGACACCTTCGTCTTGACGATGAAGGGGCCCTCCCACTTTGGCTCCAACTTGCCTCGGGACTCTGTCCGGGCTGTCTGGACGAGTACGAGGTCTCCTTCGCTGAATTCCCTCGGGATGACCGTGTGGTCGCGCCATGCTTTTGTTTGAGCTTGGTATTTGTTGAGAGCCTATAGGGCGAAGACGCGGTCTCCGTCGATGAGGTCCTTTGAAGTAGGCTCGTCTACATCGAGGACGGCCGACGCGACTGTCCGCGGTGACCATGTTTTATTTCTTGCGGAGTCATAGCCTCCGATCCGTATAGGAGGCGAAAAGGGGTGAACCCAGTCGCCCTGCACTCAGTCATGTTCAGCGCACAGACCACTTCAGGTAACAAGTCTAGCCACTTGCCTTTTTTGTCGTCGAGGAGCAACCTGGTGTACCAGGTGAGGGCTGGGCCTTCGAGGGCAATGATGAATGACTTGGCCATCGTGGCGTCGTCCCCTCCTGATGATGCAACGATGACTTGATAGCTCATGATGTACTGTGCTGGGTCAGTGCTGCCGTTGTACTTGGGATAGGTCCCTGCCCTGAAGTTGGCGGGCCATGGCGTCACTTGCAGATGAGGTGCCAGGGGATGTTGGGGACTTGTTCTCAAATGCTATGAATCAAGAACAAGGCAACACAAAGAATGTTAAATATCAAATGCCCTTCGTCCGCTGAAGCATTATCTCCCCAAGGATTTAATGAACTTCGGACGAAGGTTACGAATATAATGCTACGAGGATTTCACCTTCGTAACTAAATTTACAAAGATAATATAAAGTAATGTAAAATGTAAAACATCAAAGATAAACATGCTGGAAATAAATGGCATCATTCACATATTTTATCATATGAATATAAGATGTTCGAATACAATGTTTCAAGGTACATTTATACCTTCGCTTTGTCAAGTAATGATTCCCGAGAGATGCACTTGCAATTACAAGAATGTGTGAACAGTAAAGGAATATTGTTCACTATTTATAGGCATAGGACGCAGCCTGTGAGGAATTACAATCATGCCCCTCATAAAAGTTTACAACAATGACTCAAACACTTGAGGACTAAAAGGTCATTCTACTTTTTAGTTGGTTTGCAATTCCGAAGCTTCATGAACAGCAACCTTCGGTCATCACGTGCCGGCAGCTTCAGCCGAAGTTGTTTCTTCCTGCAGGACCTTCGGCGATGAAGCATGGTCCCAACAGTAGCTCCTTCACGGTGCTAGATCCTTTTTTGTAACGAGCTTGATCCGTGAAAAAGTGTCTTAGGCTTCAGGAAGCCGAAGGTCCGAAAAACACTTTCCCTGAGCTCGTTGTCGAGAAACGATTCAGTTTCCGAGCGCGTAACGGTCCCACCCTACAGGGTTACTATTTGGTCTTTGCGGTCCACCGCGCAGCGGGTGTAAGCAGCTCTTTGCCTGGTGTGTAAATCCTGACGATCCACCTTCTTACCTGCAGCACTATATAAACAGACGGGTAGGTGTGAAGTTACCACAACATTCATTGCTATTGCACTGTTTTGCTGCCAAAATTTTTAACCATAGCCGAAGCTTGACTCTCGCAAGCAGACGAAGCTCCAATTTTAAAGCCTACTTCATCAGAAGAAAAAGCTTCGGAAGAAAAAGTTCTTTAGTTCCCAAGAAATTCAGAATTGAATGGCCAGAGTGCGCTCTACCGCTAGTGTTGAGCGTAAGGGAAGCGAAGCCGAAGGAGCGGAGACTGTTCCTATCTCCGAAGCGATGCAACGATCCGGACTGGTGACCTCGGAAGGAATCCGTACTGCCGAGACAGAAGAAGCTGTTGCCGAAGCGGAAGAAGGAAATATTGAGGAAGCTGATTCTGATGATGATTATCATATTGTCGTGCCAAGCAAGCCCAGCCATTTGGACTTCGGGAAGTCGACTGTCTCCAAGGCTGATTTCTCCAAGATGGTGAAGTCGGGTTATTTCAGTGAGAATGAGAAGAAGCTACTTCGCTTCGGGGGGGAAGAAACTACCCCGACGCCAGAAAAAGATGAAATAGTTATTTTTAAGAGCTTTCTAAAAGCTGGATTAAGATTCCCCTTAAATAGGATGATATCTGATGTGCTGCAAAGATTTGGTATTTACTTTCACCAACTGACTCCCAACGCAATTGTCAGGCTCAGCGTCTATATCTGGGCTCTCCGAAGTCAGGCGGTGGAGCCATTTGCTGACAGCTTCTGTCGAGTTCATGAGTTGCATTACCAAACTAAGGCCAGAAAAGATGGATTGCATGAGAATTTTGGCTGCTATAATTTTGCTTATCGGAAAACCACGAAGTTTTCCGTGATCAGCTACCGAAGCAAATGGCCGGCAGGCTGGAAATCAGAATGGTTTTATGTCAAAATTGATGAAGATAAAGAGAAGCTGGTTCAGAGCCCTCTTGAATTAATCTTCGGAGAAACAAGACCCCGATGCAAAATGGTATTAGAAGGTCCAACTTGGGCTGCACTGGGCGAATTCAAAATTATAGCAGAACATATTGGCACTAGAGATTTAGTGCAAGAATTCCTGGCTTTCAGAGTTTTTCCAACGATGAAAGAGTGGACAATGCCGAAGCTTGAAGGGGAAAAGAAAGAGGGGGAACTCGTCAGGCTACCTTATCATTATAAATTCAAGAAATTTTTTAAAGTACCCTGCCAAGAATGGCTTGATACAATTGAAATGATGAGCAATGAAATTCTTGGGAACTACTCTAAAAAAGAGGACCAATTAATGACAGCGGCCTTCGGCTCTCGGCCGAAACGAAGGCTAAACAGAGTGCTTGATGCCATAGGATTTGAATACGCTGACTACGGTCGACTGGGTGGAGCTGCCGGAGGCCCGAAGCGAAAAAGGATTGTTGGCGCTACTGACGAAGAGGTCGTCAAGGTAGCCAAGAAGAAAAAGAAAGATTCTGAAAGTCTTAGCGCTGAAGAGTTAAATCCTGAGCCGAAGGTGGCCTCTTCAAGAAAGAGAAAAGGTGCGTCCCCGGAGCCGGAAATGTCGGTCCGAGAAGAAGATATTCCTGCTTCTCCTTCTGCTATTGAAGTAGAAGAAATTATGAAGGTAATGACTGAACCCTTGCCTACCAGGCTAAGTCCACTGGCACTGGAACTGACGAAGTTTTTTCAGAAGGACAAGGCAGCTTCGGCAGCAGAAAGTCCTGCGAAGCCGAAAAAACGGAGAATTATTCAAGTAACAGATGTGATCCACCAGACGCCGCCACTGGCAACGGTGCCGAAAATTCCCTTTGCTGAAACTGCCGAAGCCGAAGCTACTGGGATGAAAACTACTGAAGCTGAAACCAGTGAACCCGAAGCTACCGGGGCTGAAGCCGGGGCCACCGAAGAGTCGAACCTAGAAACTACACTTAAGGTTATTGACAATATTCTCCTGAAAATGGCCGAAGAAGAAGCTACTATGGCTGCAGTGAATACAGCAACTGAAAAGGGGAAAGAGCAAATTGGTGAAATTTCTGAGGGAGAAGATTTTAACTTTCAAGACCTACTTGGACAAGAGTTAACAGACACTGAGAAAGAGGAGTTGAAAAAATATGCCATATCTTGCGGATATAAATCAGGCGCTATTCTATTTGGTGGGGTGAAAGAAGGGAAACTAAGGTGCCTTCGGAACCGCACCGAGGCCAAAATTACCAGAACCCTTTCCAAAAGCATTGGCTTGCCGAAGGTGGAAGCGGACTTGTGTCGTTATCAACGACACCACATCGCCGGAAGCTTGCTTTATGCTAACTTCAAGGTAGCGAATATTTTTGTTATTTTATTATTGTTATTATTAACTTTTGGGTCGTGTTCTAACGAAGATCATTTCGACAGAGCATATTATTAAGCAAGGTTCTGAAAATGCAACAAGATCTGGAGGAAGAGAAAAATAAAACCGTCATTCAAGATTTGACTGAAAAGATTGAAAACTACGAAACCAATCTGAAAAAGAAAGACTTCGCAATCCAAGATCTTGAAATCATGGTCAAAGAGCACGAAGGTGCATTAGAAAAGAAGGATTTTGTTATTCAGACCATGGAGGGCTCTTTAGCTGAAGTCCAAACTGAAAATGATAGATTAAAGAATGAATTGCTCCGTCAATCAGAAAAATTCGAGCAAGAAAAGAAATATTTTGAAACAAGCCTGAAAGCTGAAGTGGATAAATACTCAAATTTGCAGAAATCCTTTACAGAACTTCAGGAGAAATGCTTAAGCTTCGGCATCCGATGTGTGCAGCGGCTGAAGGACGTGTTTCACTCTGTCGGAGCTAGCTCTTCGAAATTTACACCTTCAGCTGAAAATCTGCCAAGAACATTAGAACATATTGAAGGCGAAGTTGATGCCCTTGACGAAGTTATTGGTGGGCACGCTGACTTCTACGCCCTGGTATCTTCTCGGGGCACAGCTGCTGCTTTTTTGAAGGCTGGCTGCACACATGGAAACATCGTGAACAGACCAAACTTCAGCTTGTCAGCTTCAGATTTGTTAGATATCCCAAGCTTAGCCAGAAGTATTGGAAATAGATTCATGACCCAGATCTGGGTAAGTGGCGGGCGGAAAATGGCAGGCGACGAAGCTCGAAGCCATCTGAAGCCGGTAAAAAACTTATGTTTGTTACTTTTACCTTCTCCTTTGAAATTTGTACCTTTCTTACTGTGCTGTTTGATATATAGGATGACGAAGCTGAAGATTGATAATGCTGAAGTTTGACAAAACTGAAGACGAAGCCTTTGGCTGAAGCTTAAAATTGCTTATAATGCGCTTTCCTGCAAAAATTCTTGGAGAAACTCTTGTAATATAGATATGGAATAACTTATGTAAATTTGTACATACCTTGTAATATATTCTGTCTCCTATAACCACATCCAGTCTGCTTTGCTGTGGACGAAACTTCTCTTTTGAGCCGAAGGCGAAAAACACCTTCCCTTCTTTTCGTACACAACGAAGCATAAAGATTTTCCTTCGAGTTTTTCCTTATTGCCGAAGCATCTGTGCTTTTTGTGCGATATAATGATGATTCTACATATGTTTAAATGCATGTTTATGAATGCAAATGACATGATGAGATGCGTTGTGCAAATAAATATCAAAATACATAATCATGGTCCTTCAGCGTTGACTTTTCGCTGTAAGCCTCCCTTAGTAGCTTCTTCGCCTTTTACTTTCAGCGGAATCAGCGCTTATTTTTCGCTGTAAGCCTCCCTTAGGAGCTTCTTCGCCTTTTACTTTCGGCGGAATCAGCGTTTATTTTTCGCTGTAAGCTCTGCATTCCCTTAGGAACGACTTTTGAGCTTCTCCCTGTTTCCTTTTCTTTTTCCTTTTGCATTTACATTTACATTTTTTGGGGGATATCACTCTCATAAAATTGGAATAAGGAAAATTACATGTTGTGGCCCCATTAAAAACCTTTCTCCCCCTTTGGAAAGGAAAAGGGCGCCACGAAAAAGAATAAAAAATTACATCAATCTAAACATAATATCGACGAAGCTCATCCGCATTCCATGATCTAGGAATGTCGTTGCCGTCCATATCCTTCAATCTGTAGGAACCGGGTCTTGACGAAGATACTACCAAAAAGGGGCCTTCCCACTTCAGCTGTAATTTGCCTATTGTCTCAGGGTTGGCTACTCTCCGAAGCACCAGGTGTCCTGGTTCAATGTTCTTCAGCTTGACTTTTCTGTCACGCCATTTTATTGTTTCAGCTTGATATTTATTGATGTTTTCCACAGCTTGAAGTCTGATCCCTTCAATAACATCTTTTTCTACAGAGCAGTCAGCTTCGTCTTTGCCTTCTGCCGAAGCTACTGTCCTTATTGATCCCGCTTTGGCCTCTTCCGGGGTTATTGCTTCGTCACCGAACAATAGTTTAAAGGGCGTAAAACCTGTTGACCTTGACATGGTTGTATTATGACTCCACACCACTTTGATTAACTCGTCTGGCCACTTTCCCCTTGGCTGATTGAAGATTGACTTCATTATTCCTGTCATTATGATCCCATTGGCTCTTTCAACAAGTCCATTAGATTCTGGGTGTCGGACTGATGCAAAATGGATCTTCGTGCCGATTTGATTGCAAAATTCTCTGAAGGCTTCAGAATCAAACTGTGTCCCATTATCCACAGTTATAGCCTTCGGCACTCCGAAGCGACAAACAATGCTTTGCCAGAAAAACTTTTGAATAGTAAACGAGGTTATTGTGGCTAAGGGCTTTGCCTCAATCCACTTGGAAAAATATTCCACTGCCACCACCAAATATCTTAAGTTCCCCTGTGCAGGTGGTAATGGACCTAACAAATCCAGACTCCACCTTTGCAATGGCCAAGTGGGCTGTATTAATTGAGTTAAAGACGAAGGTTGTTTTTGATCTCTTGCACATTTCTGACAACCTTCGCACTTTTGAACTAAATCCGCTGCATCCGAAGCTGCCTTTGGCCAATAAAATCCTTGGCGAAAAACCTTCCCAAGCAAGGGCCTAGATCCAATATGAGATCCACATAGACCTGCATGTATTTCCTTCATTAATTCTATACATTCGGATCTAGATAAGCACTTGAGCAATGGGGAACAGACCCCGCGCTTGTATAACTCCCCTTCTATTATGACATATGGTCGAGCTCTTGCTTCTATTCTCCTGTTATAAGCTTCGTCATCTGAAAGAAAATTACCCTGAAGGAAAGAGATGATTTCAGTTCTCCAATCTTCACTATAAACAGGGGATATGTTGAGGATTGCTCTTTCAAGAAGCTCGACCGAAGGTGCTTTTATTGTTTCAAAAAATACTTCCGAAGGTATAGGCAGCCCCTGGGCTGCTGACTTAGCCAATAGATCAGCGTATTCATTTTCTCCACGAGGAATATTTTTGACAGAGAAACCTTCGAAGGAAGCCTCAATCCTTCGGACTGTATCTAGATACCTTTCAAGCTTCGGGTCTCTTGCTTTGTAACTTTTGTCAACATGACCAGAAATAACTTGAGAATCAGTTTTAAGAATGGCCCTTCTGATTCCCATTGCCTTTAATTTCCGAAGACCCAAAAGCAGAGCTTCATACTCGGCGATGTTATTTGTGCAACTAAAATCAAGTCTTGCCGCATAACAAGTTTTAACTTTGGAAGGTGAAACCAACACAACAGCCACTCCTGCTCTGAAGGTTCCCCAAGACCCATCGCAAAACACTGTCCATGCTTCGGCGTCTTTATTTGTTTCTTCCTCCTGAGCCCCTGACGTCCAATCAGCAATGAAGTCTGCTAATGCCTGGGACTGAATCGAAGATCTATGAACATAATCAATACAGAATTCATTGAGCTCTGCAGCCCATTTTCCAATCCTTCCAGTAGCTTCTCGGTTCCTCATAATATCCTTCAGAGGTTGTGAAGAAGGAACAATTATGTTGTAAGCTTGAAAATAGTGCCGAAGCTTTTTGGAGGCCATCAAGACAGCATACAGTACCTTCTCCAACTCTGTATAATTTTTCTTTGATAAACTAAGAACCTCGGATACAAAATATATTGGGGCCTGCCTCTTAACCTGGCCTTCAAGCTTCTCCTGAACAAGTGCTGCGCTTACCGCTGAGTGCGAAGCTGCCACATATAATAACAAAGGAGCCCCTGGCGTAGGTGGAGTTAATGTTGTTAGATCTATCAAATACTGCTTCAGTTCTTCGAAGGCCTTCTGCTGGAGTGGTCCCCATTGAAAGACTTCAGCTGTCTTTAGCACTTCGAAGAATGGTAAGTTTCTCTCTGCTGATCTAGATATGAATCTGTTGAGAGATGCTAGCCTTCCTGTTAATCTTTGAGCCCCCTTTTTTGTACTAGGTGGCTCCATTCGAAGTATAGCTTCGATTTTACTTGGGTTGGCCTCAATTCCCTTTGTTGAAACTAAGCAACCGAGAAATTTCCCCTTCTTTACTCCGAAGACACATTTTTCTGGATTCAGCTTTAGACCAGCCTGTCTAAAATTAGCGAAGGTCTCCTGTAAATCAGCAATGTGGTTATCCTGTTTCGTACTTTTTACAATGATATCATCAACATAAGTTAGTACATTCCTGCCTATCTGAGAATGGAGAACCTTTGCTGTCATTCTGCTGAAACTTCCTCCAGCATTTTTAAGCCCTTCAGGCATCCGAAGGTAGCAATATGTCCCACTAGGGGTTATGAAGCTGGTTTTTGGTTCATCTTCCTTCTTCATCCATATTTGATGATAGCCTGAATAGCAGTCCAGCAAACTCATGAGCTCTGATGAAGCTGCTGCATCAACTAAGGAATCTATCCTTGGCAATGGAAACTCGTCCTTCGGACAGGCTTTATTAAGGTCAGTAAAATCGATACACATTCTCCATTTACCATTGGCCTTCTTCACCATAACAGTGTTAGCCAACCATTCTGGATATTTTACCTCTCTAATAACTCCGGCAGTGAGGAGTCTTTTCACTTCATTTTGAGCACCTTCGGCCTTATCATCAGACATCTTCCGAAGCCTCTGTTTCCTGGGTCTGAAGGATGGATCAACATTGAGCGAGTGCTCAATAACATCCCTGTTAACTCCGCAAAGATCATTAGCTGACCAAGCAAAAACATCTTTATTGTTAAACAAAAACCTTATCAAGGTTTTCTCCTGCTCTTCGGACAATTGAGATCCCAATAGCACCTTCTGCTCTGCTATATCCTCACATAAGAGCATGGGTTTTGGCTGACCAGCCGAAGCAGCTTTTTCCCTTCTGAACTTGTATTGTTCACAAGCTTCAGGTCCATCTATATTATGGATTGCTTTTGAATCTGTCCAATTTCCTTTGGCCCTTCTGGCAGCTTCTTGACTTCCATGAATAGCAATGGGCCCTTGGTCCAAAGGTATCTTCATGCAAAGATAAGCTGGATGCAGAATTGCTTCAAAGGCATTAAGAGTACCACGACCAATGATTGCATTGTAAGGGTACTCCATGTCAACGATATCAAACATAATTTTTTCAGTTCTTGTGTTGTTGATGAATCCGAAGGCCACTGACATTGAGATTTTGCCGAGTGCTACAATCTGCCTTCCTCCGAAGCCACAGAGGGGATGTGTGGCATCAAGAATTTTATCTTCGGGCTCTTGCATCTGTCTGAAGGCTTTGGCAAATATGATGTCGGCTGCACTGCCCGTATCAACCAAAACATTGTGGACCAGAAATCCTTTGATAACACAAGAGATAACCATAGCATCATTGTGTGGGTAATCCTTGAGTTGAAGATCCTCTTGGGAGAAGGTAATAGGAATGTGAGACCATCTGGACTTGATGAAGGGTCCTTGCACCCCGACATGCTGTACCCTTCTCTGTGCTTCCTTCTTTTGCTTCTTGTTGGCTGGTTCTGAACATGAACCGTCTGTTATCGGGAATACCAGCTTCGGAACCGAAGCAGCTCCAGCTTGAATATTGAACGAAGCCATCAGCTCAGAAAAAGTGGTAGTGAGTTCACCGGAGGTGGGCGCCAATGTTGGGGACTTGTTCTCAAATGCTATGAATCAAGAACAAGGCAACACAAAGAATGTTAAATATCAAATGCCCTTCGTCCGCTGAAGCATTATCTCCCCAAGGATTTAATGAACTTCGGACGAAGGTTACGAATATAATGCTACGAGGATTTCACCTTCGTAACTAAATTTACAAAGATAATATAAAGTAATGTAAAATGTAAAACATCAAAGATAAACATGCTGGAAATAAATGGCATCATTCACATATTTTATCATATGAATATAAGATGTTCGAATACAATGTTTCAAGGTACATTTATACCTTCGCTTTGTCAAGTAATGATTCCCGAGAGATGCACTTGCAATTACAAGAATGCGTGAACAGTAAAGGAATACTGTTCACTATTTATAGGCACAAGACGCAGCCTGTGAGGAATTACAATCATGCCCCTCATAAAAGTTTACAACAATGACTCAAACACTTGAGGACTAAAAGGTCATTCTACTTTTTAGTCGGTTTGCAATTCCGAAGCTTCATGAACAGCAACCTTCGGTCATCACGTGCCGGTAGCTTCAACCGAAGTTGTTTCTTCCTGCAGGACCTTCGGCGACGAAGCATGGTCCCAACAGGGGACTTCGCTCGTCAAGGTAGTTGACGCCTTGGAATGCCGTGGCGTGAGGGATGGCGTGTCCGCGCTGAGGGATGAACAGGTCTTCGATTGGTGCGCGCTGTTGGAGGGGTGGGTCGTGTTGCAGGCCGAATTGGCCTTCGCTCTGCATGAGCGCGATTTCTTGTTCGAGCTCCTGAGCCTTCTGCTCTTCGTCGCGTATCATCTATCGCACCTTGGCTTGTGCAGACGCACGTTGGCGCTTGGCCTCGAGGATCACTTTTTGCTTCTAGAGGTTGCAGTTCTTGATGCGCAAGGCGCGCAGCTGTAGCTGCTCTTCGGTCGAAACGCCGATGACTTCGCCGTCCTCGGTGGCGTCTGCGCCCTCTGGTGGAGCGAATCCTGGCAGAAGCTGCGGTTGTCCTCTAGAGCTGCAGGTGCGGAGGCTGCCTTCGGTAGTGGGTTGTTCGTTGCGCTGCCTCTTGCTGTTTGCGTCGTCTTCGCAGGGCTCTTGGGGGTGGTGTCGACAAGGGCCTTGCCTTTTTTCTCGGCCAGCAGTGCTGCCTTCGCAGCCTCGTCAGCCTTCGAGGTGGTTCTCTTGGGTGCCATCGCGGGTGGTGTTTTCGTAGCACGAACGGTGGGCGCCAAATGTTGGAACTTGCTCTCCTGGGCAAGTTAATCCAACGGGGGAGCAAAAACGGTGTAAGCAAGGTTTCAACTCGAGATGGCAATAGCTCTATTGAATCCAGCCTCTCAAGGGCACTGTACGGGGGTATTTATAGGTGCCTGAGTGCCCAGCGTCTTGGGTTAAGGACACATGTGCCCTCAGGCGCCCAGGTTATCCCCGGAATATTCCCATAAAGCAGGGTTACAGAATGTAATTACAGGGAAGCCTTTACAAATTAGGCCTGTAATGCGCAGCGGCCACGCAGGGCCTGCTATAATGGGCCGGATCACACATGGGCCTCCATGTTGGACGAGGTCGCGGGAAAAGACGACTTCGCCGTAGGCCTTTGTCTTCCGATGCGTGGGACGAAGGGTAGAGGCTGCCAGTCGTCTTGTCTCCGTTGTTGCAGCGAGTCCGGCGAAGGCATCGAGCGAAGGGTGGCGTCTTCGCCTTCGCCCCAACACTGTTTTTATTTTGACATCTGTGGAATTGAGCCTGACTCACCTGTAAACCAAGGCAAGCCCCGGTGCATTTGCCACCTCCTTGACTCTTTTAAAATCTTTCTCACTTGCTTGATGCATTAGGTGATAAGAGTTGATTGCTAAGACAATTTCTGCATTACCTTCCTTGAATTTGATTACCTTCCTTTGAATCCCTGTTTTATAAAAGGTTTTTACTATGCTTAGTCTTGCTCTAGCAAAGAAAAAGATTTTGTTTTTTTAAAAGATGATGTGGCAAAGTGGGAGGGATGTTTTTGAAAATAAAACTTGATGGTGGATCCATCATGGCCATGATGGGTTCAACATCGGAAAAGATGTACCTCTGCCAGGTACCAGACTTTGGGTTAAAATGATTAAGCTGAGACCGGGCGGGTGACTTGCACGAGAAAAGAGAGTCTCGGTGTAGTGTCTCCGTCTGAGTCGATTAAGGACCGTCTCGATGTAGGCTTGATGACCGAGGACCTTTTAACTGGTCACATGCCTCGTCATGGGTAAGCTTTGCCACGGGCAGACTAAGGCCAGAATAAGATACCACACAATGGGAGTGGAGAGATGGCGAGAGTAGCGTGTACCCTCCGTGGCAAGAGGCTAGACGGTGGTGTATCTGTGCTCTCGGTTGGTGTGAACCTGATCTGGTCTTAAGAACCCCGGTGGCGAGTTGACATATGCAAGGGTTAAGTGCTACATATGTCGTGTGATTGGAGATCCTCAGCTGAGTATAATCGATTCGGATCGCCGTACCTTCGTGGTTATGATGACTTGGTCACTGCCCTATACGTAGAACTCCAGTAAAGATGAAGGATTGTTAAGAAATTGGCTAGTATAGGTCAAGTGAATGAACTAGGGTAGAAAGAACTCTAGTTATAGGTAATTTCACTTAACTTGCCAAATAAAACTGGATTTTTAAGGATCCACTTTTAGTAAGCATTTCTGCAAACAGAGTCATTGATCATTGTGAGACCTTACCTTGACTCCCCGATAACCAGCATACCCTTGAGAGTCTTTTCTTTAGTCGGGTAAGACTTGCTGAGTAATTCCATACTTAGGGTTTTATTTCCTGTTGTTTTTAGGTGAAGAAGCGACAAACTTTTGTTGTTTCTGTTCTAAGGTGGTTCCAAAGGAAGAACACCAGGAGTGAAGCTGCGGGAGGAAAGGATCCTCCATAAAAACTTTTGTTTGAAACTTATCGGGAGGGGTTTTTGCCTCCCTTGGTTATGTAATAATAATACTCTGCACTCGTTTAATTATATCCTGGTTTGTAATATTTAACTTTGTCTTACTTTTGAATAAAGGTAAGTTTATGTAATCGCTTCCGCATTTTCGTATCTCCGATGATTTGTAATGTCTGCGTGACGGGTAAAACGCTCTTGGGAAAAGTAAGGAAAGCAGATACCACACTTGTCAAGTGATTCAGGAACACCTGCAGGGTTGTCTGAGGTCCGTTGGACAAGGACAACTGTAGGTGGGCCTAATGACTTGGGAGGTTCTATCACAAGGACCTAGAGAACCTCGACAGCCTCAGCAGCAGGAAGGAGGAGTAGGTGGAGCATTCCCCCGCGTCGACGGAGAAGTCAACGTCATCTTCGGCGGGCATGGGTCTCAAGAGATCAAGAGGCAGCAGAAGCTCAACGACCGTCGAATACTGGTGGCGACCACCAGTCCTCCCGCCCCATACCGGTGGTCTGAACAGTCGATCACCTTCACTCAGGAGGATCAATGGCTTAACTTCGACCATCCGAGCAAGTACCCGCTGCTCGTCGATCCGGTGATCCGAGAAAGCAGGGTGAAGAAGGTGCTTGTGGACGGGGGAAGCAGCATCAATGTCACCTTTCCCCAGACACTCCTAGGCTTGGGATTCTGTCACACCCGGATTTTAGGGGTTCAAAACCCGGGCGCGAACATAATCACCAGGTGTGCTGGGACCAAGTCTCACACATATGATGAATCATGGCACAGGATCGAATGTCACATCTTTACTACATAACAGGAGTTCTGTACAAAATAAATAATTACATTATAAAGAGACAACGGTCCAGCAACCCAAAGTTGACTGGGAGACGACGGCCTAGATCTCTCACGAACTCATCACAGCATCCTCCATGAGCATCATCCTGCAGTACCTGGTCTTTAACCTGTGGGGTATGTGAGACAGCAAGAGTGAGCTCACATACGTTCATCGCTCAACAAGTTGTGGGGAATAATGTGCATGAACTCGCCAAAGGTGAGAGCTCACGTGAAGTGTAAGGCTTACCAAAGAAGATGGTTAGAGCTGAGCATTGCTTTTAAAGTTGGTCAAAATTTTATTAGCAGTTACTAAGTATAAGTAAATACCAAACCCAATTAAGAAGTAGAACAAAGGTAACAACTTCACCTGCGATGCAATGCATATCACAAATTGAATTTAGTTCCATAATTTAATCATGTGAGGGTCCGAGCTGCTCATGACCGTGAGCACGGCTAGTATACCAGTTTTACACTCTGCAGAGGTTGCGCATCTTTACCCACAAGTCGTGTATCCCATGTCGCCAGGGTTTGCAAAGCCCTTAGACACTACCGAGGTGAATGGCTAGGGATCCACTACGAGGCCTTTACAAAGTTCCACTAGCTTCCGAAAACCCGCTACAGTTTATAGGAAGTTCCAATGCAGGAATCCCTTGCAGGACCGCCATCGCAGCAAAATCCTCCCGAGGGCCTCCCTACACTGACCACTCCCCTACTGCCCTTGCCCCTTTTGGGTAAGGTAGTCTTCCACTAGCTTTCCTAATTAATCAGCCAAGGGGTCCCATTCCTCCCTTGTGGTAGCACTGTTTTCCCGGGTGGTCGCTCCATGTTCCAATTAACATAATGATCTTAACATGAACAGTAAATAACAACTGATAATAAAAGTGCAATCATGAATAGTGTAATCTTCATACCCAAAACCACATATAGCACTAGCAAGTACTACCCAGAAAGTTCAGTGGTAAACAAGGTATAAATATAGACAAACTAGGGTAACCTATTGGGTCCCATCAAAATTAACCTATGCAGATCATTATGATTAATTAGAACATGAGTAGGTGAAAAGAAGTGATCAAGGGCACAACTTGCCTGGGCCTTGAGATTCCAGGTACCAGGATGATCTTCAGGTGATACGTATCCTCACTGCTAGTCGTAGCAATTCAAACAAACATGGTATAGGCAAATTTAACATTACACCAAACATAAGGACAAAATACACATTAATAATATACATATTAAAATAAGATCACAGGAAAAAGAATTATTAATTTTTGAGTCATAGAATTCAAGTTATGAATTTCCTAAGATTTAAGGTGATTATAATAGGATTAGATGATAAATTAATTTCCTAACAGAGTTCATGTCAAAACAGTGATTCTAAAGGATAGAGAATATTATTACAAAATTTTAGGAATTGGAATGGTTCAATTTGGAGCTAAAATGATTTTTCTATGAATTATCTAAGTTCTAGCAATTATTTTCATATTAAAAATCTATTTTCTATTTTATTTATTCAATTTAAACGATCACTGGACTGGGCGCCAATTTCTGGAAAGCGCAGGGTTCTCGGCGCAAGATTCCCGAGACTCAGGGAATAGTGTTCACTGGACGGCGGGTTGATTCAGTGAAACCCGAGGGGCTCTTACGCAAAACGTGCAAGCCGAAGGGGTATCGGCCGAGCACGGCCTTCCAATCGAGCGTGGACGACCGAGATTAGATCGGTCCATCTAATGAACCGGTATCCACCCACAGCCATCCGATGATATCCCAACGGCTAGGATTTTATACTGCCCAGATGAACCTCGCCCGTCCGATCGATCCAACGGCACAGATTCCTCGGGGCGAAACGTTATCTCGATTCTAATCGTCACCGTTGAAAAAGGATCCAACGGCTACGAGTCGTCTCCCCAAATCGACGCTGTCGACGGCGGCGCCGCCCACCCCGCACGGCGAAGCACGCCGGCGAGGTAGCAATTGGTCGTTTCCGCGCGCCATACTCAAAATTGAACCGGGCTACACATAAAGGAGGGCAGCGCAGAGAGTTGGGAGGTGGATTTACCGGAAATCGGGCGCGCAGACGGATTGCTCACGTGTTGGGGCGGCTCGGCGGAGTTCTTACAACACCGGCGAGGAATTCCCTGCACCGTGGGGACGTAAGATCCACCGCGAGGCCACGGTCAGCTTCCCCGGACACCGTCGTGCGCGAAAAGCCACCCGCCAAGGTCGGGACGTTGGCACAGATGGTTTTCACCGGCGGCGGCACACGGTCGGTTGATGATGGAGTAAGGGCGACGCCACGACCAGTGCTTAAATAGGAGCAGGCAGGCACGAGGATCTCGGCCGGTTGGTTAGAAGGTCGATTCACGGACTCCGATGGTTGGCCGGCGAGAATCTCGCACACATTTCTGTTGAGCTCGGCCGCGGAGTCCGGGAAGAAGACGGCTGACAATGTGGACCCGCGTGTAAGTGGCCGCGCGCGGAGTAAATGGCGCGAGGGAGAGGCTGGGCTGAGGGCCCCACCTGTCAGCGAGTGAGTGCGGCGTGGCGGGGTGAAGTTGGGCCGCGCGGTGATGATTCCCTAAGTGGGCCGAAAATGGTGCAGCGAGCCCAGGTAAGGTTTTTATTCTTTTTTCTTTTTATTTTCTATTTTCTTTTCTCCATTTTCAAATCCAATTTGAGTTCAAGTTTAAATTCAAACTTTGTGAATAACTTGTCCTCAGTTTGAATGGTATAATTTAATAATATAAGTGTGAAGGATGTTTATTCTGATTTTTACTTTATTTTATGTAGTATTTTTCTTAGTTCTTCCCTTCTCTAATCTTTCACAAATTCAAATTTAAAATACCAATTCAATTCAAACTTGTAACTAGTTCATTTTGGTGCAATTAAAAGTATTTGGTTTGGGAATTTTTATTCAAATATATTACTCATGTTTTCATATTACTTCTCTTTTCTTCCTTTCCCATTTATGTTCTATTTTCTATTACAAATTCAAATTTATACTTCTATTTTAGTTTTCAGATTTTTCAAATGTATCAATTGAAACCCAAAGGTGAATATAAACCATAATATCTTAATATTACTTATTTAAGTTTTATTCTCCTTGTTATTTATTTCATGGGATGTATAAATGGTTTCCTTTAAAAGAAAAATCCTTTTTCTCATCCTTTTTCTTATTTCCTAATTTCCAAAGTATTATGATACTTTATTTATATATTTTTTTCTACTAATTTTGGGTCTTACAGAATCACACTCAAAGAGCTCCAAGAATCAGATACTCCTTTTTTCAGCATCGTGCCGACTGAAGGAGAGTACCCGCTCGGACACATCTACATGCCAGTCACCTTCGGAACTCCAGATAACTACATAACTGAGTACCTTAGGTTCGAGGTGGCAAGCTTCAACTGCGGATACAACACCATCATCGGCAGGTCCGGACTGGCGAAGTTCATGGCCATTCTGTATTATACATACATGATATTGAAGATGCCTGGACCACAAGGAATCATCACTGTGCGCGCTGACTTCCAAGGCGCCGCGGAGTGCTTCCGAGTGGCCATTCAGGCGGCTCTCACCACCAAACTATCGACGTCTTCTTCTGCACAGGCGAACTCAAAGCCTGAGGAAGATCTCACAGTACCTACAAATGAAGCTCAAGCCATGACCTCTATGCGGCCGACTGAAGAAACCAAGAGAATCAACCTTAGGTTCGATGATGAACGCAAGACTGCCATTATCAGCTCCAGCCTGGATGACAAATAGGAAAGCGCGCTCGTCCAGTTCCTGCAAGACAACCGAGACGTATTTGCATGGCAACCTGCGGATGTGCCCGGAGTCTCGAGAGAACTGGCCGAGCACAAACTGAAAGTCTACCCTGAGGCGAGGCCGATTCGACAAAAGTTGCGTTGTTTCACGCCCGACAAGAGAGAAGCCATTCGTGCCAAGCTAGCTCGCTTAGTCGCGGCAGGGTTCATTAGAGAAGTGCTACATCTCGAATGGTTGGCAAATCCTGTTCTTGTACTAAAAAAGAATAAAGTGGATTGGCGCATGTGCGTCGACTATACAGATCTCAACAAGCAATGTCCGAAGGATCCCTTTGGACTTCCTAGAATAGACCAGGTGGTAGATTCAACTACCGGGTGCTCTATGTTGTCTTTCTTGGATTGCTACTCTAGGTATCATCAGATCAGTCTGGCAAAAGAAGATGAAGAGAAAACTGCATTCATCACCCTGTTTGGAGCTTTCTGCTATACCTCCATACCGTTTGGCCTCAAAAACGCTGGAGCGACTTACCAGGGAGCCATTCAGACATGCTTAGCCAACCACTAGGGCAAGCGTGTAGAAGCTTATGTGGATGACATGGTGATCAAGACAGAAAACTCAGAAAATTTCATTGAAGATTTGCAGCTGGTCTTCAACAGTCTACGACGATATCGATGGAAGCTTAATCCAGAAAAATGTGTCTTTGGAGTACCGACAGGAAAATTACTCGGATTCATTGTTAGCCACCGAGGAATTGAGGCTAACCCAGAAAAGATTGAGGCCATCATGAGGATGGAAGCACCACGGTCGCAGAAGAAAGTACAAAGGCTTACTGGGTGCATGACAGCTCTGAGCAGGTTCATATCAAGGCTGGGAGAAAAAGGCTTACCGTTCTACAAATTGCTCAAGAAGGTAGACAAATTCCAGTGGACTTCAGAAGCCTAGGAAGCTCTTGATGCACTGAAGAAATTCCTGACAACACCACCAGTACTAAAACCACCGCACCGAGCCACGTCGGGTCAGCCGGCCGAAGACCTGCTGTTGTATATCTCTTGCACAACTCACGTGGTGAGCACCGTGTTGGTAGTCGAGCGAGCAGAAGAAGGACATGCATATCCAGTACATCATCCCGTCTATTTCATTAGTGAAGTTCTGGGACACTCAAAGAAGAAGTATCCTCAAGTTCAAAAACTACTGTATGCAGTACTTCTAACTGCACGCAAGTTCCATCACTACTTTGACAGCCACAAAGTCATAGTAGTCACTAGATTTTCGATAGGGGATATTCTCCACAACAAAGAGGCCATCAGAAGAATAGCCAAATGGGCTTGTGAGCTGGGAGCTCACGACATCGAGTTTCGACCTCGCACTGCAATAAAGACTCAAGCATTGGTTGACTTCGTATCAGAGTGGACCGAGCAACAAGTGCCAGATAACCCAAAGACTGTGGAAGTATGGTAGATGTATTTCAATGGCTCGTTAAAGCTGTAAGGGGCAGGCACAAGGATCCTCTTCATTGCGCCTGGAGGTGAGCAACTCAAATATGCCCTTCAGTTGTTATTCTCAGTGTCCAACAATGCAGCAGAATACGAAGCTTTGATTCATGGACTGAACATTGCCGTATCACTAGGCATCAAGAGACTGATGGTATATGGAGATTCACTGGTGGTCATAAGTCAGATAAATAAGGAATGGGATTGCTCGAATGACTCTATGGGTAAGTATTGCACATCTGTCCGAAAGCTAGAGGACAAATTTGAAGGGATGGAATTTCATCATGTAGAAATAGATCGCAACGCGGCTGCAGATGCATTGTCAAAGCTGGGATCCAGTCAGGCCCGAGTCCCACCTAGGATTTTTGTCCAAGAAGTGCCACGTCCGAGTATTTCCTTAGATCAGGCAGAAGAGTGTAATGTTCTGAATCAACCACAGTCAGACTCTAATGACTGGAGGGAGCCCATTATTAAGTATATAAAGAACGAAGAAGAGCCAGATGACAAAACTGCGGCAGAACGCATTGCAAGGCAGTCAGCCCACTACACTCTCATTAGGGAAGCGCTGTACAGGAGGGGCGCGATGGGAGTTCTCATGAAGTGCATTCTTTCGGCTACTGGAAAGCAACTATTAGATGAAATCCATGCTGGGCAGTGTGGGATACATGCAGCGTCCAAAACATTAGTTGGGAAGGTCTTCAGGTCTGGTTTCTACTGGCCAACAGCCAAGAGTGATGCAGCCGAGTTAGTCTAGAGGTGCAAAGCTTGCCAATAATTATCAAAGCAGCAACATTTACCAGCACAACAACTGCAGACCATACCCGTAACGTGGCCATTCGCGTGCTAGGGACTGGACATGATTGGACCCTTCAAGAAAGCTTAGGGAGGATACACTCACGTGCTGGTTGCCATCGACATATTCACTAAATGGATAGAGTACAAACCTATTGCTTCCCTGACTTCAACCAAGGCAGTAGAATTCATACAAGATATAATATTCAGATTTGGGATACCAAATAGCATCATAACCGATCTAGGATCCAATTTCACCAGCTCTGAATTCTTCGATTTCTGCGAACAACGGTGCATCGAGATCAAGTACGCATCAGTAGCACATCCAAGAGCTAACGGACAGGTTGAAAGGGCTAATGGAATGATATTGGAAGCACTCAGAAAGAAAGTCTTCGACAAGAATGAAAAATTCGCAGGAAAGTGGATCAGAGAGTTGCCATATGTGATTTGGAGCCTAAGAACTCAGCCTAGCCGAGCCTTGCATGGAAATACTCATTTCTTCATGGTTATAGTTTGGAGGCAGTGCTACCTTCTGACCTCAGGTTTGGGGCACCAAGATTAGTTTTCGAAAATATAGCTGAGGCAGAAGCTACCAGACTGGAGGATATTGATGTACTGGAAGAAGAGCGATTGAATACAGTAATTCAGTCGGCTAGGTACCAGCAAACTCTGAGGCGCTATCATGATAAGGCCATACGACATCGATCCTTCGCAGTGGGAGACTTGGTCCTTTGCCGAATTCTAACAGGGGAGGGACGACATAAGTTGTCGCCACTATGGGAAGGGCCATTCATGGTAGCAGAAGTCACTCGACCAGGATCATATCGACTTACTCAAATGGATGGCACGGAAATAGGGAATTCATGGAATATAGAACATCTCAGGAAGTTTTACCCCTAGCTAGAATTCAAAAGCTATCGGGGCGGCATTGTATTCTGTAATCGGAAAAGTATGTCATCAATAAAAAGACTTCGTTCTCAAAAGGATCTCAAACTATTTATTATCGATCTGCATGCTTGCTTAGGGTGACCACTATACCCTACTAACGAAGCAATCGGCTTAAGTTGGTAGTGACTTAAGACGGTGCAACATGCTCACGCTTACTTAACTCAGGGTGACCACTATACCCTACTAACGGAGCAATCGACTTAAGTCAGCGATGGCTTAAGGCGGTGCAACATGCTCACGCTTACTTAACTCAGGGTGACCACTATACCCTACTAACGAAGCAATCGACTTAAGTCGGTGATGGCTTAAGGCGGTGCGACATGCTCACACTTACTTAACTCAGGGTGACCACTATACCCTATTAACAGAGCAATCGGCTTAAGTCGGCGATGGCTTAAGGCGGTGCAACATGCTCACGCTTACTTAACTTAGGGTGACCACTATACCCTACTAACGGAGCAATCGGCTTAAGTCGGCGATGACTTAAGGCGGTGCGACATGCTCACGTCTACTCAATCCAGCATAAACACGCTTACGATTACTCATCTTAGGGCGATCTCTATGCCTCACGAAATAGGAAGAAGCCTCAAAACCATCACACTGCACTTACTTCTGCAATCGTAACAACTGTTGAATTCAAACAACAAAGAAATAACAATAGCGTTCAGTACCAGGGACACTTTCTAACGGAATATTCGAGCACATTGACCACATACGCATACAATTCATAAATGCATTCAGTGTTTCTACTTGGCAATGTTCTTCTCAGGTGCAACTGACGAAGAAGGGCGACTCGAGGAGTCAGGAGCAGCGTTGACATCAGCAACTATGTCATCAGGAACAATCACGCCCGACCTTCTCATCAAGATCCACCCCGCGTGAATGGCTTTATCCATAGCCTTGTCGCGCTGAGCCTTCAAAGTAGTAGATGTGTCTTCAACAACCTTGGTAGCTAGTCGAGCAGCTTCTAGCTCCTGGATGACTAATCTTTTGGAGGCGCGTAGATCCTTGATGACAGAATCTTTGCTCGACACCAACTGCCTGAGACGAAGGATCTCATCCTAGGATAATTGCAGCTCGTGACGATGATGATCCAAATCTGCCATGGTGAAACGATGGCTCCTCTCCAAGATAGTCAAAGAATTGCTGGCGTCACGATACAACCTATCAAGGTTATTGCGAGAAGCCGCAAGTACGCGTTTTTCTTCCTGCAGACAAGAATCATCTCTCAAGCACCCAGTAAACAGAAAAAACACAAATTACCTCATTAGCCGCCCTTTCAGAGCCAAGCTAAGCACTGAAAGAGGAATTCAATGAGTTGACATCATCTAAAGAAGCAGAAATGCGGGCCAGGTCGGCCTGACCTTGAGAATACTTCTCCTCAAGTTCAGAGTAACGACGGGTCATATCTGGCAAAAAACAGTTGAAGAAGGGCACACCATTAAAAATGGACTAATCAAGAAGTCAAGGAAGAAAACAAAGGCACTAACCAGCATTAGTCATTTTCAAATCAGATATCTGCCTCTGAAGTAGCAACGGATTCCAATGCATCAGAGACAGAGCTCTTTCTGGGACAGAGGCACCTTGTGATCTCAGCTGACCAGTCATCTCGTCAACCAGAGCCTGATATTGAAAGCAAATGAGTACAAAGACAACATTTTGCCTGGAGTATAGCCAGATCTAGAAAAGCCAGATTACCTGAAGATTGGAGAAGAATGAAGGAAACCCCAAATCATAAGAAGCCGGGTGGTGGCTCGACGAAGGAACATCAACCGGGGCAATCTGAAGAGCATCATCAGGGATCAACTCAGCATCACCAGCAGGCATCAGAACTCTAGCATTAGGTGCGTTGGTCTCTAAGGCGACTTCCTCGTTTAAAGCATGCACTGTTGCCAAGCCACCAGAATGTGGAGGAGAAGACCCAACGTGAACATCCATGGAGGTACGGAAAGGGGAGCCCGCCCGGACACCCTCGGGGGCTGGGTCGCAGCTCGCGCTACCCACCTGAGCTGGATCATTACCAGCAACACCCTCGGGGCCTAGGTAATTGCTTGCACCATCCTTGAGGACCAGATTCTCTGCAGCAGCCACCTCTAAGGCCGAAGGATTCTCAGTCACCTCCATGGGAATTGAACAACCTTGATCAGCCTCTTGGCCCCGAAGACTGCACTCAAAGGTCGACGAGGCACGAGACGTCGCTCAGGATAACTCTAATCCCACATCTGGAATGTCAGAGCAAACATCCATCATACCATCATCCGTAGGCTCAGACACCAAATCTTCAGGAATGACATCCTCGAGAGCTTGATCAAAATTTGCTAGGGATAATTCTTGCAGACCGACGAGAGCAGACAAAGCTGGAGAAGGGATATCACTACTCTCCCCACTGACTATGTAACGCCGACTATTCTTCCGAATTAAGGGGATTTCCTCCTCTTCTTCTTCATCCTCATCAACAATACGAACAATACACCCATTGGGATCAGCTCTAGCAGGATCACCTCCGTTGGGTTCAGCATCAGCAGGGTTACACCCATTGGGTTCAGCATCAGCAGGGTTACACCCATTGGGATCAGCATCAATAGGGTCACACCCATTGGGATCAGGTCCAGTAAAGAGTTCCACTGGTACTTCTTCAGCAGCAGGAGCAGAAGGGCCAGCATCATGATCCAAGCACGACACTCGCCGAAGCCGTCTCTTTTTCTTTTTCTTCCCCTCGGCAGGAGCAGTCGGATGACCAACTTGACGATGACGTTTCAGGCGAGTACCCTCAGACCTTCGAGTAACCACGGTCTTCTTAGGCCCTGGAATAGTTGCAGCAGCCACCGTTTCAGCAGGGGCAGAATCAGAGGAATCCCCCGCCAGCATATCCAGCATAGCACCTGTAACACCCCAGGTGTTACCCAAGGCCCTGGCTCAATACATGCACTCATGACTTTTTATCACCTATGTTTAAGTCAAGGAGAAGGAGCACCAAAACCTTGGAAACCATGGGTTAACTAAGGGATGTTTATGATAAAAGCATTACCCAAACATTTTATGCAATGGTCACCTTGGTCAGAAGAGGAGCAAACCCTAGACCCCCTTAAAGCACTAGACCTCCAAGCAAGAGATTAGAGGGAAAGATAATCAAATGACATATTCTTGTTTTCAACTCTTAACCAAAGTTTAAGCACACAAATATATCTACAAAATACAGAGGGGAAACATTACAAAAAGGCCCCTTAAAGACCCCAAATCAATTCATTAAGTAGAGAGCACACTAGAGCTCTCCACTTTTCTCTAAGTCCAAAAATCAACCCTAAGCTAAAGATCAGAAGTGTTCACCTAGTTAATGGCGCCAAAACCACTTGGTCTGAATATCAAAAAGGAGCCAAACTACCTAAGGAACCCACTGGAAAAATTTGAACCCGAGCCGAAACCGTTTGACATGAATTGACATCCATTTTGTCTCGGGGTGAATAGTGAGACAGACCTGATTTGGCGTCCGCATATCTCCCTAGCTATGGCATATCTCCCATTGGAACTCACACATAATAGCTAGCCCTAGGTGCCAGGAAGAGATCTGTGTAGAACTTTTGCCAAGATTTGCACATTTGCGATCTCAACAAGCGTTAGAACACGGGCAGAAACAAACGCCCACGTGTTCGACGCGTTCTGGCGCGCCAGAGCATGCCCCGACGCCCGACCCCGCGCGCTCCGCACCGCGCCAAGCCAAACCCATGCCCATGCCCGCGCTCGCGCCTATAAAGCCAACCAAGGCCTCGGCCGTACTCCCCCGCTCACTCCCGACCTCGCCAAAGCGCAAGATCACCGGCGTTTGCCCTGCGCATGGCGTGCCAGCGGCCGCCCGAGAACCCACCACCGTAGACCGCCAACCCTAGTCATTCCCAGCCCCGTCCGACCCTCGAGAGAGACTCTACATGCCTCGGTGAAGCTCCCAGAGCGAGGAATCGAGCTCTGCCTCGCCGGAGACACCGGATCAACGTCGCCGGACTTCACCAGATCACCGGCGTACGTAGACCGAGCTCCACGGTGAGCCTTTCTTCAATTCCTTGCACGGGTAGACTCCTTAGCACCCCATGAAGCTTCCTGTGCCCTTGGATTGAACTATATCGCCGTGGATAGGCCGGAGCACATGCCGCCGACGAGCCCGCCCGCCTGCGCACGTGGCCCGACCGATTCCGGCCATCACCGACGATGAGTCGTACCTCGACGTGACCGCAAGGACTTCCCGGAGCTAACCCCGCCCTTCGCCGGACCTCCCTCGCTGCTGGTAAGCCGCGCCACCCTGTTTACTTCCACGGTTACTGTTTAAAAGGGAGGAGGGACCTCGGGGAAGCAGGAAAAGAAGTCAGGGTTTTTTTTGAATGGTCAGAGACTCAGGTGAATAGTTGCGCATGGGCTTAAGTTAAAGAGTTGGTTTAGGAAAAGCCCAGGGTCCTCGGTGTAAACTGGCTTTTCAGAAAACCTTTTAAACATTATTCATTTAAATACAAACAGAGCTTGTAAAATTCATAACTTTAGTTTTATTTAGCCAAATTAGGTCAAACCAATTTTGCTAGGTTCTAAATAATGTGAACTACTTAGGAAAAATGCAAAACACTCTAAGTATTGCAGAAGATTTTAAAGTTTTGATTTAAATAGTAAATTGGTAAAAATCTAAATAAAAGAGGAAAAATAGCTACACTATTAAACTAGGGTTAAGAAAAATCAGAGAGGTACTAATCCACTACCTAGCCTATTTAAAAAATATTAAACCCCTTAGTACACCAATTAAGGAAGGGTTTACCATTTTGAAAGGATCACGATGCCCAAGAGGGGGGGGGGGTGAATTGGGCTTTTCTAAAAAATCAACACTAATTAAAATCTAAGCAAGAGCTAAGCAAGAGCCCAACTTCACCCCAACAACTAGCACTAAAAATATAATACTAGAAATACAACAATGCTAAGACAATACTTCAAATACTTGCTAAACAAATACACAATGTAAAGTGCTTGAATTAAGTGCGGAATGTAAAGCAAGGTTTAGAAGACTCCTCCAATTTTTCCCGAGGTATCGAAGAGTCGGCACTCTCCACTAGTCCTCGTTGGAGCACCCGCGCAAGCGTATCGCTCCCCCTTGGTCCTCGCAAGAACCAAGTGCTCACTACGAGATGATCCTTTGCCACTCCGGCGCGGTGGATCCCTCGAGACCGCTTACAAACTTGAGTCGGGTCACCAACAAGATCTTCATGGTGATCACCGAACTCCCAACGCCACCAAGCCGTCTAGGTGATGCCGATCACCAAGAGTAACAAGCCATAGACTTTCGCTTGACCAAGAGAAGCCTAATGCAAGTGGTGTGTACTCTAGGTGGCTCTCGCTAGCGCTAATGAGGAACAAACGCGGATTAAGATTCTCTAATCTCCTCACTAGGCTTTTGGTGCTTGCAATGCTCTAGCAATGTGCTGGAATAAATGTGGAGTGCAAGACATTGAATATGGTGGGTGGAAGGGGTATAAATAGCCCTCACCCACCAACTAGCCGTTACAGGCAACTTTCTACGCATTGGCGCACCGGACAGTCCGGTGCGCCACCGGTGCGCCAACGGTCGTTTCCAACGGCTAGTTCTGACAGGTAGCCGTTGGACTCATGGCACACCGGACAATGAACAGTCACTGTCCGGTGCACACCAGACAGTCCGGTGCGCCACTAAAATTCAACTCTGAAAACCTGCGCTCTCGGGTTTCTGCGTGTAGAAGGCTCTCCCACGGGCAAGCCTGACCGCACCTGGCAGAGGGTGCACCGGATAGTCCGGTGCACACCGGACAGTCCGGTGCCCCAGGGCCAGAAACCCTACCTCTTGTTTTTCTGCTGATTTTAAAATTGGTTTTCGTTCTAACTTGTGAGTGAGTTCTAGAGTGACACCTAGCACTGTATGTGAGTGTGATTGTGCACCAACACTACACTAGAACTCTCTTGGTCAAATTACTCATCGACAACCCCTCTTTATAGTACGGCTAAAAGAGAATAAAAGACCTAACTAAATCACGAGTGTCCACATCTCCTTGACACTCGGACTCCGTAGTCCTTCACCTTTGTTTCGTCGTTTTAGCCGTCGCTTCGAGTTCTTATTTCCGGGATTGTTTTCACCGTTGTAGTACTTCTACCTGTAATGCGACCTAACTTACCATTTGTCTCTGCAAAACACACGTTAGTCACATATAACAATACGTTGTCATTAATCACTAAAACCAACCAGGGGCCTAGATGCTTTCAATCTCCCCTTTTTGGTGATTGATGACAACCCTACAAGATTTGTGAGAGTAGTTTGTTTTGAAGTTTCTGTCAATAGAAAGGATGGTTAGTTATACTCAGTAATCTTTGACAGAAAGAACGTGTACCATAATAATAAGAGTGAGCGCATACACATCGTAAGGTTCTTGTTCATATAAAAGTGAAATTAAATCAATGAATCAAGAACAAGAAGACTGATGATAAAATATAAGGTGAAAACATAATACACACAGTCAATCATAAGCATCGAGAGTATATATAGAGTTTGTGAGCCAAAAGCACCAAGCTAGTACAGAGAGTAACAAGCACATATATTACATCAAAATGACTCTCTACTAACTTTCTAACTCCCCCTAGCTCTCACAACTCATATCTCTCCCCCTTTGGCGTCAAACACCAAAAGGGAACCTGAACCTAAACATCTGAAGCAGGAGGAGGCGGCGGGGGCGCATCCGGTCGCGGTCGAGGTAGCAGAGCGAACGCCGGCTGGGGGTCAGAGTCAGTCTCGGATCCAGGATCTGCTGTAGAAGCTGGAGCTAGTACTGACTCGGACTGAGGCCACGCTGCAGAAGCTACCGGAACTGAAGTGGTCACAGATACTTCCACAATAGTAGTGGTAACAGCAGAAGCTGGTGGCACTGGCGGCTGAGGGCAGACAGAGCTGAGAACCGGTGACGTGAAAGCCAGGGTGACCGGCCGAAGCGGAGAGGAAGAAGGACCAACAGAAGTAAGACGGGGTCCTGACTGAATCGCTGGCACAACAGGTGCTTGAAGCGGAGGAGGTGGAGCAGACTGAACCGGGGGAACCGAGACACCAGAATGCTGTAGCATAAGAGCCATGAATGCCCTAGTCTCTGCCCGATCCTGAAGAAGCTGCCGCTGAAGAGAATCCTGCCTGTCCTGCATGGTCTGAAACATCGAGAGCATCCTCTCGGATAACCGGGACTGCTCGGCGGCCAAGTGAGCCTGCTGCTGAGTGAGACACTGGAGAATCGAAGCAATAGTAGGGTCAATAGCCGGAGGGGCAGCAGGGGTAGCACTAGAACTCCCAGCCTCATGATCATGTGAGCATGGAGGCATAGGAGGCGGAGGTGGAATCCCAAAATCATCGTCATCATCATCATCATCATCAACTGCCGCATCCTGAGCTGCGAACTGATGGAGAGCAGCATCCTCGGCCTGAGTGCCAAAAACTGGAGCAGAAGCTGGCACAGGATTCTCAGGCGCTGGACGGTAGGATCCAAAGCCGAGGCGTGAGGCCTCAAGTGTGCCCTGAAACTGTGGAGGCTGAATCAGCTACGCAAAAATGTGACACAGGTAGTGAGCATATGGCAACTGTCGACGAGCACGAATGCCATCCAAAACGGTGTCCTTGATCTCACAGATAAGGAAATCCACGACGTCAAACTCAGAGTGAGAGACCAGGGCACCAAGGAGCCAGAGCTGGATATGTGTGGTAGCCTCCCTGTATCCCATCCTCGGCAGAAGAGTCCGTCTGATAAGCTCAAATAAGTACTTGGCTGCTGTAGTGAAATCTGCCGGTGAACGTCGCGACCCATCTGAGAAGGGCGGGCGGAACAGAGCCGCAACGTGAGCTGTACCCGGAGCCACATCGCCGTGCGGGCGACGAGGAGGGTCAGAGGTGCCGTAGCATAGGCTGTGAAGTCGAGTCGTCGACTCGGGAAATCCAAAGAGCTGGCGAATCTGACTGGCAGTAATAGTGACATCCTCTCGCTCAAAACGAAACCTCATCCAGTGATGATCCGGGTCTATCCATACAGACGCGTAGAAGACTCGGACCCACTCCTGAACATACCTGCCGCTGGTAGTCAGAAGGGTCAGAAGGCTAGGCAGATATGTGAGGTGCGCCTCAGAGTCGGCACCGGCGGCAAGTAGAAAAGCTGGAAGATCCAAAAGCCGGTGCGCACGCAGAGCAATCTGTGCAGACATCTGAGCTCTGAAAAAGGACTCCTGAATATGGGTGCTGAAAAGGTCAACTGCAGCAGGGTCCCTCTGAGCCGGTAACCAAGACTCCACGGGTACATATCTGAACCTACGTACCCGTGCCGCTGTAGCACGCTGAAGGTCAAAAAGTCTGGGATCCGCAGCAAGTGGTTGTACCTCAGTCTCATCGCGCTCCCAGAATCGAGGTGGAGGGATAGGAGGAGCTGAAGCGGGAGCGGTAGGAGGAGCAGTGGAAGCTGGTGTAGTGGAGGTAGCGGGTATGGCTGTGGTGGTGGATGGCACAACAAGGGTGACGGGAGCAGGCAGAGTGGGTGGTGGAGTGGAAGCAGTAGTGTGAGTGGAGGAGCGAGGCCGGGAGATGAGGCGACGAACACGGTACGCAATCTGGTCTGACGGAGTCTGAGGCTGATCTCCAAGCTCGGCCTGCGCAGCGGCTGCTGCTGCTGCTGCCGCTGCACGGGCTGCTCTGTCCATACGCCGCTTCTTGCGGCCTTCTTGCTGCTCCAAGTGTACTGTCTTGCCCTTGACCTGCCTGAAGGGGCGACGAGGATCCTCATCATCGCCTCCCCCTGGCGCCGACACATTCTTCGTGCGCGGCATCCTGACCTGACGACTGCAAAGGAGAGAGAGAGGCTAAGCACAAGTCGATAATATCCGATAGAATATCAAAGGATGAGATGGCTACCTGGAAAGCTCACACGAGAGGTGACGATCCAGGCAGGACAGGAGACGGCACACGGGCAGTCAAAGGTCACTGAAATGATAGAAGAGGTGAGCACGTATTAGTCACATAGTCATAAGAATATGAAATGTGAATAAATACATACATAGAGAAATATGGCACAGAAAACAAGAGATGAGACGATCGAGAGGTCAAACGACGTGAAAACGACGATTGAACGATAAAAAGTGCCATAGGAGGTTTGGAATTCGAATTGAGGCACGAAATGACGTGGAATTGAGCCGATACTTCATGAATAGGTTTAGATGGGTGAATATGAGTGAAGTGTGTGCTTGGTTTGAATTTAGGCGAAGAAAAAGAGATTTGGGCACTCGGCTCGGAAACGATCGCTCGAAACGGGGAATTGGGTGAAATTAAAGCCTGGAATATCGGATGGGCGTGAAATTTTGCGAATATGTTACTGGAGATGTTGTGAAGGTGCCTGAAAAATTTGGGTTCAATTGGAGCATTTTTGGCTGGTTTGGGCATTTCACCGAACACGTGGAGGGCGGAGTTTTAGGGTTTCGGGGAAATGGCCATTTGAGGTGTGAAAACCCTCCCGAAGGAGCTAGGAACCTGCAAGAATACTCAAGGCACACAGAGGAACACATATGACCACTTGATTTCACTGGATTTCATAGAGATTTGAGATTTGCGCAAAAGGTGGGAAAGGTGTGCTTCACTGCCTCACAGTCAGAGAACTAGAGAGATAGAGATGACAGAGGGAGAGGAGAGCAGCTCACCGAGCGAGGGGAGAAAAGACGAGCGCAGGCACAGGGTCGCCGGAGGACAGATCGCTGGAGAGGAGAGATCGCCGGCGAGGGGGAGCAGTCGTAGAGAACAGAGAGCACAGAGGGAGAAATGAGCCTCTGGCTCGGTCTCGGGCTGGAGGCCTTTTTTAAAACGCGATATGGGTGCACCGGACAGTCTACAGTGCCTGTCCGGTGCACACCGGACAGCGCACAGTAGCTCCGGTAAACCACCGGACAGCGCACAGGAAAAAGGATATTTAGCGCGCGGCTGCCGGTGCACCGGACATTGCACAGTGCAGTGTCCGGTGCACACCGGACTGTCCGATGAGCCCAGACAGAGGGAAAAATTTGAATTTTTGAATTTTTCTATCTAGTTCCCAACCAAACCAAATCCCAACTTATAAACACACAAAATAACACTTGTTGGGACAGGTATTGGCACCCTCATATACTTTTCTCATAATTTTCAAAATATTTTGCCATAGGCTAGATAATTTTTAGAGAAAATAGGCAAATGGTGAAATTTGCATTTTGGCCTTGCACTAGGGGTTTTCATGAGTGATTTGAGTTTTGAATACTCCCCCTAGGTGCAGTGTCTCATGCATATTTCAAGAACCAACAATCATAAAAAGTAAGAATTTAAGTGCTAAAAGCTTAAAACTAAGACTTGTCAAGTTTGATCCAAGTTAAGCTTTTTCACTCGCTTTGTTGGCGGTTATCTCAACTAGGTTAGACAAGCCCTAGATGCAATACAAGAAATTTAAACATGCAATGCAAGCTTGACAACACCATTTGACATTTTACATAAAATTTCTGAGATCAAGAATATTTAGTTCATTCCTCAACATGCAAAAGCGAGTCTTATCAAGTGGCTTAGTGAAAATATCCGCTAATTGATCTTCCGACCTCACTCCTTCTAAAATGATATCTCCTTTAGCAACATGATCTCTAAGGAAGTGATGACGGATATCAATGTGCTTGGTGCGAGAGTGTTGTACAGGATTATTAGCAATTTTAACAGCACTCTCATTGTCACACAACAAAGGTACCTTTTCTAGAACTACGCCATAGTCTAGAAGAGTTTGTTTTATATATAAAATCTGTGTGCAACAAGCACCCGCGGCAATGTATTCTGCTTCGGCGGTTGACAAGGCAACACTATTTTGCTTTTTGGATGTCCATGAAACTAGTGATCTACCAAGCAGATGGCATTCCCCAGAAGTACTTTTCCTATCAATTTTGCAACCGGCATAATCCAAATCGGAATAGCCAATTAAATCAAAAGTAGCTCCTTTGGGATACCACAGACCAACGCTTGTGGTGTGCCTGAGATACCTAAGAATTCTTTTAACAGCGCGAAGATGAGCTTTCTTAGGATTAGATTGAAATCTAGCACACATGCAGACACCAAACATGATATCGGGCCTAGATGCGGTAAGGTACAATAAACTACCAATCATAGAACGGTAGAGAGTTTGATTAACCGGGTTACCTCCCTCATCTAAGTCGAGATGTCCATTTGTTGGCATAGGTGTCTTGATTGGTTTGCACTTCTCCATGTTGAACCTTTTCAACAAGTCTTTGGTATACTTCTCTTGTGAGAGAAAGTTACCATCTTTCATTTGCTTGACTTGAAAGCCGAGGAAGTACGTCAGCTCACCAATCATTGACATCTCGAACTCCTTCGACATCAACTCACCAAATTCCTTGCAATCATAGTCATTTGTCGAGCCAAAGATTATATCATCAACATATACTTGACAAATGAAAATATCACCGTTATGTTTCTTTGTGAATAGAGTTGTGTCGACGGTCCCGATCTTGAAGCCCTTTTCGATGAGGAAGTCGCGAAGGCGCTCATACCAAGCCCTTGGAGCTTGCTTTAGCCCATATAGCGCCTTGGACAACCTGTAAGCATGGTTAGGATATCTAGGGTCTTCAAATCCAGGTGGTTGCTCAACATATACAAGTTCATTTATGAAGCCATTTAAAAATGCACTTTTTACATCCATTTGATAAAGTTTTATATCATAGCATGACGCATATGCAAGTAGGATACGAATGGCTTCCAGTCGAGCAACCGGTGCAAAGGTCTCTCCAAAATCTAAGCCTTCAACTTGAGAGAATCCTTTTGCAACAAGTCTTGCCTTGTTCCTTACAATCACACCTTGATCATCTTGTTTGTTTCTGAACACCCACTTTGTTCCAATGATTCTTGCATCTTGTGGGGGCTTCTCCAGGGTCCAAACTTCGTTACGGGTGAAGTTGTTAAGTTCTTCATGCATGGCATTCACCCAGTCCGGATCCTGTAGCGCCTCATCTATACAAGTAGGCTCAACACAAGAAACAAAGGAGTGATGTTCAATAAAAGAAGCATGTCTATGGGATCGAGTAATAACCCCTTGTGAAGGACTCCCGATGATTTGGTTTTGAGGATGAGCTTGAAGTAGTGATGAATTTCTCCTGTTAACCACTTGGGAAGAAGATCCTGGAGCATCAACATCTTCGGCTTGTACCCTTGCTTGTTCATGAGAGACAAATGTATCTTCATTTGCATGCATCTCATCTTTTTTCATCATCTTGTGGTACATTTGATGAAGAAGGCCTGTCAATGTTTTGCACCTCTTCTTCATCTTCTTTTGGTTTGATAGCTCCAATTGGCATGTTCTTCATTGCTTCCCTAAGTGGCTCATCACCTACATCATCAAAATTCTCAAGTGCTCCTTGGGAGCCATTAGTCTCATCAAATTCCACATCATATGTTTCTTCTACCACGCCAGTGGCATGATTGAATACTCGATATGCTTTGGACTTTAATGAATAACCCAAAAGAAAACCAATATCACAACGTCTTTGAAACTTCCCTAGGTGATGGCGTTTCTTGAAGATGTAGCATTTGCATCCAAACACCCGAAAGAAGGAGACGTCTGGCTTTTTCCCATTTAGCAGTTCATAGGGAGTCTTCGCAAGCAGCCGGTGAGGAAATAGCCTGTTTGATGCATAATATGCAGTGTTGACAGCTTCGGCCCAAAACCTATCCGGTGTGTTGTACTCATCAATCATTATTCTTGCAAGGGTGATCAAGGTCCTGTTTTTCCTTTCAACAACTCCATTTTGTTGAGGTGTATATGTTGCAGATACTTCATGCTTGATCCCAATTTCATCACAGTACTCATGAATGTTGGTGTTGTCAAATTCTTTGCCATTATCACTTCTAATCTTCTTGATCTTACAATCAAATTCATTTTGTGCTTTCTTGGCAAACTTCTTGAATATAGATGCAACTTCAGATTTGTCATGGAGAAAGAACACCTAAGTGTATCTTGAGAAGTCATCAACAATCACTAGACAGTAGAGGTTGCCACCAGCACTTACATAATTTGTAGGTCCAAATAAATCCATATGAAGTAGTTCCAGTGGCCTAGATGTTGACATGAAAGCTTTAGTAGGATGTGTATTAGCAACTTGCTTCCCAGCTTGACATGCACTACAAGGCTTGTCCTTTTCAAACACCACATCCTTTAATCCTCTAACCATGTCCTTCTTTAATACCTTCTTGAGTGTGCTCATCCCAACATGTGCAAGCCTCCTATGCCAAAGCCATCCAAGTGAAGCTTTGGGGAAGAGGCAAGTTCTTAAGTCTGCATCTTCTGAAGTGAAATCCACTAAGTAGAGATTGTTGTATCTAAATCCTTTGAACACCATTGATTCATCATCCATTTTTGATACAATAACCTCTGTTGGAGTGAATAAGCATTGAAGTCCAAGATCACAGAGTTGGCCCACTGATAACAAATTGAAGCTCAAAGGTGCAACTAAGAGAACATTTGAAATTGATAAATCATTCGAAATTGCCACCTTGCCAAGTCCTTGCACTTTCCCTTTTGAATTGTCTCCAAATGTGATTTTATCTTGTCCATCAACATTCTCATCAAGTGAGGTGAACATCCGTGGGTTGCCTGTCATATGTTGTGTGCATCCACTGTCAATAACCCAATGGCTCCCACCGGTCTTGTAGTTCACCTACATCCAGAGACAAATCAAGCTTGAGTTTTGAGGGCCCTATATTGCATAAGACCAGTGACTCTCTCAATCAAGGACTTTGCAACCCAGATTTGTCTAGGTCTACTCTTGTTTGGTGGACCTAGGAATGTAACTTTGACCTTTCCATTTGCAACCTTTCTTAGAACATAATGAGCATTGAAAGCAAATGGTCTTGAGTGCTTAGGCAAGGGAGTTGGTGGTTTGGCTTTGCAGTTGTGGGCAAAATGACCTTCATTTCCACACTCAAAGCATTTGATAGGCTTGTGAGTCTGCTTTGGCTTGTATTGAGTGGTAGCTTTCTTTTGCACAAAAGCATTGTATCCAATACCACTCTTGTTGTTTTTCATGACAGTGTTCATAAGCAGCTCATTTTGGAGGTATTGACCCTTGTTGAACTTTTGCACACTTGTTGCAAGATGTTCATTTTCACTTTTTAGTTTCTTGACCTCATTTTTAAGCCTTTGATTATCCACTGCCAACTCATTGTTGAAATCATTGTTCTCAATAGCAACCTTTCCTCTAGTAGTTGCATCAGTCAAGTATTTCTTCAATTTTTGGTTGTCTAAAGTCAGGACTTTAACTTTTTCAGTCAATTCAGCATGTAGACTAGTTTGCTCTTCTTGACTCAAATCACCACATGAGGTTGCTACATCAATCTTAACAACAGGGTTAATAGCCTCATGTGTTTTGCAAGATAAAAGTTCATTTTCAACAAGAAGATTGTCATGATCAAATTTAATTTGAGTATAGTCTTCCTTGATTTTTACTAGTCTATTTTGTAACTCCCTATTAGCTTCATTTAGCTTGTCACATTTATCCTTAGCATCTTTTAGGGAGTTTGTGAGCTCATTTACAGTTGATGACATAGTTTTATTTTCTTCTTTCATTTCATCACTAGCTTTCATAACTATGTCATATTTGGCATTTAAAGATTCATTTTCATTTTTCAACCTATCACATTTAGCTTTTGACTTTCTAATGATTTGAGTATATTCTTTAAGCAAGTCAGCTAGCTCATCATATGAAGGTGAAGCAAATTCCTCATCACTATCACTATCATCAGTAATATTAATATCATTTTGTACCTTCCGTTCACCTCTAGCCATGAGGCATAGGTGAGAAGTCGATGATGGCGATGGTGGTGGTGAAGAGAAGTCCCCGGCGATGGCGGCAACTTTTTCATCATTCTCTTCTTCACTTGAAGAAGATCCACTTGATGACTCAATGTCAGTGAGCCAGTCACCAACAATATATGCCTTTCCATTCTTCTTCTTGTGGAACCTCTTTTGCTTCCCATCTTTCCTCTTGAAGAATTTCTTTTCCTTCTTTTCATCATCGCTGTCATCTTCTTTCTTGCCCTTGAACTTGTTCTTCTTGGGCTTGTTACATTGATGAGCAAGATGACCGAGCTCACCACAGTTGTAGCAATCCATCTTAGAAATGGGCTTTCTTTTGTTGGAAAAGAACTTCTTCTTTCTTGAATCAAATTTGATGCCTTCTCTATTGAGCTTCTTCAACATCTTGGTGGTCTTCCTTACCATCAAGGCAATGTTAGCATCAAGATCATCATCACTTGAGGATTCTTCCTCAACTTGTATTTTTGCTTTTCCTTTTCTTTCTTGATTTGCTTTGAGAGCCAAATCCTTTCTATTGGAAGATGACTCTTCTTTGTCGTTGATGTGCATGTACATCTCATGAGCATTAATCTTTCCCAAAATCTGTGTAGGTGTGGTAACTGAAAGATCCATTTGATGTAGCACAGTGACAATGTGTCCATATTTGTCTATTGGGAGGACACTGAGAATCTTTCTCACAACATCCGGTTGTGAGATTTGAGTAAGCCCCAATCCATTAACTTCCTCTACAAGAATATTGAGACGTGAGTACATGACATTAGCATTTTCATTAGCAAGCATTTCAAAAGAATATAACTTTCTCATGGCTATGTGATATCTCTCCTCACGCTCACTTCTAGTTCCTTCATGTAAAGCACAAATATCCATCCACAAATCATGAGCATTTTTATGATTTCTTACTCTATTGAACACATCTTTGCAAAGGCCTCTAAAAAGGGTGTTTTTGGCCTTGGCATTCCATTTTTCATAATTAAACTCATCACCTACAAGATTTGTGGGATCTCTAGGTTCGGGGAATCCTTGTGTGGTGGCTTTATAGACACCAATGTCTATAGCCTCTAAATATGCTTCCATACGAATTTTCCAATAAGGAAAATCGTCACCATCAAAAACGGGAGGAGGGCCATCCCCACCGGACATCGTAACTCTTAGCGGTTAAGCTAATCTAAGAGCAACAAGGCTCTGATACCAATTGAAAGGATCACGATGCCCAAGAGGGGGGGGGGGTGAATTGGGCTTTTCTAAAAAATCAACACTAATTAAAATCTAAGCAAGAGCTAAGCAAGAGCCCAACTTCACCCCAACGACTAGCACTAAAAATATAATACTAGAAATACAACAATGCTAAGACAATACTTCAAATACTTGCTAAACAAATACACAATGTAAAGTGCTTGAATTAAGTGCAGAATGTAAAGCAAGGTTTAGAAGACTCCTCCAATTTTTCCCGAGGTATCGAAGAGTCGGCACTCTCCACTAGTCCTCGTTGGAGCACCCGCGCAAGGGTATCGCTCCCCCTTGGTCCTTGCAAGAACCAAGTGCTCACTACGAGATGATCCTTTGCCACTCCGGCGCGGTGGATCCCTCGAGACCGCTTACAAACTTGAGTCGGGTCACCAACAAGATCTTCACGGTGATCACCGAGCTCCCAACGCCACCAAGCCGTCTAGGTGATGCCGATCACCAAGAGTAACAAGCCGTAGACTTTCGCTTGGCCAAGAGAAGCCTAATGCAAGTGGTGTGTGCTCTAGGTGGCTCTCGCTAGCGCTAATGAGGAACAAACGCGGATTAAGATTCTCTAATCTCCTCACTAGGCTTTTGGTGCTTGCAATGCTCTAGCAATGTGCTGGAATAAATGTGGAGTGCAAGACATTGAATATGGTGGGTGGAAGGGGTATAAATAGCCCTCACCCACCAACTAGCCGTTACAGGCAACTTTCTGCGCATTGGCGCACCGGACAGTCCGGTGCGCCACCGGTGCGCCAACGGTGCGCCACCAGTGCGCCAATGGTCGTTTCCAATGGCTAGTTCTGACAGGTAGCCGTTGAACTCATGGCACACCGGACAGTGAACAGTCACTGTCCGGTGCACACCGGACAGTCCGGTGCGCTGTCCGGTGCGCCACTAAAATTCAACTCTGAAAACCTGCGCTCTCGGGTTTCTGCGTGTAGAAGGCTCTCCCACGGGCAAGCCTGACCGCACCTGGCAGAGGGTGCACCGGACAGTCCGGTGCACACCGGACAGTCCGGTGCCCCAGGGCCAGAAACCCTACCTCTTGTTTTTCTGCTGATTTTAAAATCGGTTTTCGTTCTAACTTGTGAGTGAGTTCTAGAGTGACACCTAGCACTGTATGTGAGTGTGATTGTGCACCAACACTACACTAGAACTCTCTTGGTCAAACTACTCATCGACAACCCCTCTTTATAGTACGGCTAAAAGAGAATAAAAGACCTAACTAAATCACGAGTGTCCACATCTCCTTGACACTCGGACTCCATAGTCCTTCACCTTTGTTTCGTCGTTTTAGCCGTCGCTTCGAGTTCTTATTTCCGGGATTGTTTTCACCGTTGTAGTACTTCTACCTGTAATGCGACCTAACTTACCATTTGTCTCTGCAAAACACATGTTAGTCACATATAACAATACGTTGTCATTAATCACTAAAACCAACCAGGGGCCTAGATGCTTTCACATTTAAACTCATTCTTGGCTCAAAGTTAAGGAAAATGGAAAAGGCAACTTAAAATAAGAACCAGGGGGCAGCCACATTTTTGCTAGCTCACCTATTTAGTATAGTTCACGGTAAAATTTTGTTAGACCCTTTTGTGGGGGACAGATATCCCCCGGGTCCACTGGAAGGGTAAAAGACCTCACTAAAGGCCCAAGGGCCCAATAAATCGTGAGGTCATTCCTTCATGGGCCTGGGGAGGGACAATCAGCAAAGCAAACCAATGTAAAGCCGGATCGACGCAAATCCAGATGGCCTCACAGCGTTGAGCGAGAAATCACAACAGAAGATCCGACCTTCCCGCGCTGGAACACCATGCAACAGAGCCAGGCGAGGATAGGTCGGCTAGATCATAGGAAGATAGACTCAAACAGTTCACTATCTTTTAGGTGCACGTTGTTATCATACCCGCATGTATTGCCCCACGATCGAATATATAAGGCCCAGGGGGCACCCCTTCAGAACGATCGATTCCAACTCTACACTACCCAGCCATCTACCTAAACTCCCCACGTTCTCGCTCTAGAGAACCACCTTGTAACCTATAACACGAAGCATCTCCACCAGGACGTAGGGTGTTACGCATCTCCAAGCGGCCCGAACCTGTAAACATTGCCTATTGTCCCTCGTGCATCTAGCACGAACCATTTTGCTACAGTCGGCGACACCATCCTACTCCTAAAAACACCTCGAGGGGCAACCCCGGGTGTGCGGTCGGACCCAAAACACCGACAGCTGGCGCGCCAGGTAAGGGGGTGTCAACGATCTAAGTTAGCTCAATGGCCGTCACCACCCACGGCAAGATCACCTTCCGTCCCGGATCCACGTTCTGCTTTGGGACGATCTCATCCATAACCGACGAAGAGGGAACTCTACACCGCGTTGCTGATCCGTCGAGAAAGAAGCCTCCTCCAACAAACTCCGAAAATACCGGAGAAGCGCAATCTCCAGCTCCCCGAAAGAAGATCGCCACGACAGCCACGCCGTTCTACCCCGACGTTCTTTTCATCAGGAGAGTGGAGTCACCTCCTGTCTCTGACGACGAGCCGACCGCGCCTGGGGAAGAACCACCTCAGCGGGAGTCCCGTCGACGAAGAAACCGGCGCCGAAACATCCGGCGACATCACCAAGCCGGAGAACGGGATCCGGAGCAGCCTGTCTCGCGAGATGAGGTCTCAGAGATGGGAGAAACTCCGGAAGAACGCGTCTTCAGAGAACGAAGGAACACCCGACGACGTGATCGTCGATGAGCTCAGGAACAAGCCGAGCAAGACGCAAGGCAGCGCCGAGAAAATCCACTCTTTGGTCGCAACCTGAACCCCGATTTCGCCCGAGCCATGAACACGCCATCTGAAGTCGGAGGAGTGCTAGCTCGGATAGCCGACGGACTTCCTCGGACTCCAGACGCCGAAGGCTATCGACGCCTGTTCACCCAAGCCGCCAACCATCTTCTACCTCTCGCTCACCCGCCGAACGACCTGCGACACGCCATCAATAGTCGCCGAGACACGCGGAGCTCCATCAACGCTTCGCGTGAACGACGGCATGAGAACGAGATACGCCGCCGAGAGGAATACGACAGGGATCATGGCATCCCCACTCGGAGTCAAGCCACCAGAGCCGAATCAACGACGACCTCGACTGGCGGAACTGCCCGGGGACGGTCGAGGAACCACAACAACTACTCCCCTCCCCGGGACAGACATCATCCCCGACGACAAGAGGACACATGTGGAGTGTCCGCCCTTACTCCACGCCTTAGGGCCATTTAATGGCCCCCTAACTTCAAGGTATCCAATGTCGATAAATATGAACCTAAGCAGGACCCAGGAGGCTGGCTGGCCGTCTACACTACCGCCGCTCGAGCCGCTGGAGCATCTGAAGACGTGATGACCGCGTACTTACCCATCGTCCTCGGGCAAGATGCACTGCAATGGCTGCGACATCTAACTCGACACTGCATCGACGACTGGAGCGACTTCAGTCGACGCTTCACTGCCAATTTTCAGTCCCTCTCCGACAAACCGGCGCAACCATGGGACCTCAAATCCATCAAGGGTCGGGGGGACGAAACTCTCCGATCATACCTCAAAAGGTTCTAGACCATGAGAAATCGCATCCCCGAGGTCACGGAGGCGGCCATGATCGAGGACTTCTACAGAGGATCCAATGACTCGGCCTTCATCCAAGCCATACTACAGAAGGCGCCAACTACCTCCGAGGAGTTGTTCCGGGAAGCCGACCTCTACATCACCGCCGACGAGCGAGCCCAGGACCTCATCAGAGGAGCAAAGCCCGCACCGGCAGCGCCACGACGCGACACGAACCAGTAACCTGACAAACGCTGGGAGAAGAGACCGCGCGAAGAGGTGCATGCCGCTGGACCACCTGCCTCTCGTGCCCGAGGAGGACCTCGCGGATGCGAACGCACGCTGGACGACATCCTCGACGCCCAGTGCCCGTACCACAAGGACATGCGCCACACTCTTCGGAACTGCCGAGACTTCAAGCATTCCGTTGGGCACGGCCGACCTTTCCAACCTCTACCTCCTCCTCCGCCGCGGGGAGGACCAGAAGAACCACGATAACCCCAGCAGCAGGAGGAGGGAGGAGGAGGAGCTTTCCCGCGCGTTGACAGGGAGGTCAACGTCATCTTCGGTGGACACGGATCGCAGGAGAACAAAAGACAGCAAAAGCTCAACGATCGCCAGATACTAGTGGCAACCACCGGTCCACCCGCTCCGTACCGATGGTCGGAGCACCCAATCACCTTCACTCGGGCAGATCAATGGCTCAACTTTGACCACCCGGGCAAATACCCGCTCCTCGTCGATCCGGTGATCCGAGAGAGCAGGGTGAAGAAGGTGTTAGTGGACGGGGGGAGCAGCATCAACGTCACCTTCCCCCGGACACTCCGAGGCTTGGGAGTTCACCTCAAAGAACTCCACGAGTCAGACACTCCATTCTTCGGCATCGTGCCAACTGAGGGAGAATACCCGCTGGGCCACATCTACATGCCCGTCACCTTCGGAACTCCGGAGAACTACAGAACCGAGTTCCTGAGGTTCGAAGTGGCGAACTTCGACTGCGGGTACAACGCCATCATCGGGAGGTCGGGAATGGCAAAATTCATGGTCATCCCGCATTACACGTACATGGTATTGAAGATGCCGGGACCGCAAGGAATCATAACTGTGCGTGCTGACCTGCAAGGCGCCGCAGAATGTTTCTGAGTGGCCATCCAGGCGGCCCTCACCGCCAAACCGTCGGCAACTTCTTCGACCCAGGCAAACTCTAAGCCTGAGGAAGACCACACAGCACCGGCGAAGGAAGCTCAAGCCGCGACCTCTATGCGACCGACTGAAGAAACTAAAAGGATCAATCTGGGGTTCGCTGATGAACGCAAAACTGCTAGCATCAGCTCTAGCCTGGATGATAAATAGGAAAGCGCGCTCGTCCAGTTTCTGCAAGATAACCGAAACGTATTCGCATGGCAACCTGCGGATATGCCGGGAGTCCTGAGAGAGCTGGCCGAGCACAAACTGAAGGTCTATCCCCAAGCAAGGCCAATGCGGCAAAAACTACGTCGTTTCACGCCCGACAAGAGAGAGACCATTCGCGCTGAGCTGGCCCGCTTGGTCGCGGCTGGGTTCATTAGAGAGGTGTTACATCCCGAGTGGTTAGCCAACCCTGTTCTTGTACTCAAAAAGAATAAAGTGGATTGGCGCATGTGCGTCGACTATACTGATCTCAACAAACATTGTCCAAAGGATCCTTTCGGGCTCCCAAGGATAGATCAGGTGGTAGACTCCACCGCTGGATGTTCTGTGCTATCTTTTCTGGATTGCTATTCCGGATACCATCAGATCAGCTTGGCAAAGGAAGACAAGGAAAAAAACGGCATTCATCACTCCGTTTGGTGCTTTCTGTTATACCTCCATGCCGTTCGGCCTCAAGAACGCTGGAGCGACTTATCAGAGAGCCATCCAAACATGCTTAGCCGATCACTGGGGCAAGCGTGTGGAAGCCTACGTAGACGATGTGGTAATCAAAACGGAGAACTCGGAAAACTTCATCAAAGACTTGCAGCTGGTTTTCAACAGTCTGCGGCGGTATCGGTGGAAGCTTAATCCCGAAAAATGTGTTTTTGGGGTACCAGCAGGGAAGCTACTCGGATTTATTGTAAGCCACCGGGGAATTGAAGGTAATCCGAAAAAGATTGAAGCTATCATGAAAATGGAAGCTCCACGATCACAAAAGAAGGTTCAACGACTTACCGGGTGTATGGCGGCTCTGAGCAGATTTATATCTAGGCTGGGAGAAAAAGGTTTACCGTTTTATAAGCTACTCAAGAAGGTGGACAAGTTTCAGTGGACTTTAGAAGCGCAGGAAGCCCTGGACGCACTGAAAAAATTCTTGACAACCCCACCAGTACTGAAACCACCACGGCGAGCCACGTCAACTCAACCAGCTGAAGATCTGCTGCTATATATCTCTTGCACGACTCACGTGGTAAGCACCGCGTTGGTAGTCGAGCGAACAGAAGAAGGACATGCCTACCCTGTGCAACACCCTGTTTATTTCATCAGTGAAGTTCTGGGTCCCTCGAAGAAAAAATATCCTCAAGTGCAGAAGCTATTATATGCAATACTTCTAACTGCCCGCAAGCTACGTCACTACTTTGATGGCCACAAAATCATAGTAGTCACCGGTTTTCCGATAGGGGATATTCTCCACAACAAGGAAGCCATTGGCCGAATAGCCAAGTGGGCCTGTGAACTGGGATCTCATGACATTGAATTTCAACCTCGTACTTCCATAAAGTCCCAAGCATTGGTTGACTTCGTATCAGAGTGGACTGAACAACAAATACCAGAGAACCCGGAAACTGCAGAAGTATGGAGGATGTATTTTGATGGCTCGCTGAAGCTGCAGGGAGCAGACGCAGGGATTCTCTTCATCACGCCTAGAGGCGAACACCTCAAATATGCCCTCCAGCTGTTATTTCCAGCCTCTAACAATGCAGCCGAGTATGAAGCTCTGATCCATGGACTAAACATCGCCGTATCATTGGGCATCAAGAGATTGATGGTATACGGAGATTCTCTGGTGGTCATAAGTCAGATAAACAAAGAATGGGACTGTTCGAGGGATTCGATGGGAAAATACTGCACTGCCGTCCGGAAACTAGAAGATAAGTTTGAAGGTCTAGAATTTCATCATGTGGAGAGAGATCGAAACACGACAGCTGATGTATTGTCCAAGTTAGGATCCAGCCAAACTCAGGTCCCACCCGGAGTCCTCGTGCAAGAAATACCACGACCGAGCATCTCAACAGATCAAGCAGAAGAATGTAATATCGTGGATCAACCCGGGTCAGACTCTGACGACTGGAGAAGGCCGATCATCAGATATATAAAGAATGAAGAGGAACCAGATGACAAAAATGCAGCCGAACGCATCGCCAGACAGTCAGCCCACTACACACTCATTGGAGAAACATTGTACAGAAGGGGTGCGTCAGGCGTCTTCATGAAGTGCATTCTCTCATCCACTGGGAAGCAACTTCTAGATGAGGTCCATGCAGGGCAATGTGGAATACACGCAGCATCCAAGACACTAGTCGGGAAGGTCTTCAGGTCAGGATTCTATTGGCCAACAGCGAAAAACGATGCAGCCGAGTTAGTTCAGAGGTGCGAAGCTTGCCAGTACTTGTCAAAGCAACACCATTTACCAGCACAGCAATTGCAGACCATACCGGTAACTTGGCCCTTCGCATGCTGGGGACTAGATATGATTGGACCTTTTAAGAAAGCTCAAGGAGGATACACTCATGTACTGGTAGCAATCGACAAGTTCACCAAATGGATAGAGTTCAAACCCATTGCTTCCTTAACCTCAGCCAAGGCCGTGGAATTCATACAAGACATAATATTCAGATTCGGAATACCAAACAATATCATAACTGACTTGGGATCCAACTTCACAAGTTCAGAATTCTTCGACTTCTGCGAGCAAAAGGGCATTCAGATCAAGTACGCTTCGGTAGCGCACCCGAGGGCCAACGGGCAGGTTGAGCAAGCTAACGGGATGATACTGGAGGCACTCAGGAAAAGGGTCTTCGAAAAGAATGAAAAGTTCGCAGGAAAGTGGATACACGAATTGCCCTATGTCGTCTGGAGCCTAAGAACTCAACCTAGCCGAGCTCTGCATGGAAACACTCCCTTCTTCATGGTCTATGGATCAGAGGCAGTATTACCCGCCGATCTCAAGTTCGGGGCGCCGAGGTTGGTCTTTGAAAGCATAGCAGAAGCTGAAGCTACTAGGCTGGAGGACATTGATGTACTCGAAGAAGAACGGCTGAACGCAGTAATTCAATCAGCATGGTACCAGTAGACTCTGAGACGCTATCATGACAAGGCCGTGCGACAACGATCCTTCTCAGTAGGCGATCTCGTCCTCCGCCGAATTCTAAAGGGGGAGGACGGCACAAGTTATCGCCCTTATGGGAAGGACCATTCATAGTAGCAGAAGTCACTCGGCCGGGATCATATCGTCTAACTCAGATGGACGACACAAAAATTGGGAACTCCTGGAATATAGAACACCTCAGGAAGTTTTACCCCTAGCTGAATTTCAAAAGCTATCGAGACGACAATGTACTCTGTAAAACGGGAGATATGTCATCAATAAAGAAGACTTCAAAGATACTCAATTTGTTCATGATTGACTAGCACTCTTACTTAACTCGGGGTGACCACTATGCCCTGCTAACGGAGCAATCGGTTTAAGTCGGCAAATACTTAAGACGGTGCAACATGCTCACGCTTACTTAACTCGGGGTGACCACTATGCCCTGCTAACGGAGCAATCGGCTTAAGTCGGCAAAGACTTAAGACGGTGCAACATGCTCACGCTTACTTAACTCGGGGTGACCACTATGCCCTGCTAACGGAGCAATCGGTTTAAGTCGGCAAAGACTTAAGACGGTGCAACATGCTCACGCTTACTTAACTCGGGGTGACCACTATGCCCTGCTAACGGAGCAATCGGCTTAAGTCGGCAAAGACTTAAGACGGTGCAACATGCTCACGCTTACTTAACTCGGGGTGACCACTATGCCCTGCTAACGGAGCAATCGGCTTATATCAACAAAGACTTAAGACGGTGCAATATGCTCACGCTTACTTAACCCGGGGTGACCACTATGCCCTACTGACGGAGCAATCAGCTTAAGTTGACAATGACTTAAGGCGATACGACATACTCGCGCTTACGTAACTCAGGTTTACCACTATGCCCCATAAACAGAAGCAATCAACTTAAGTCCGCAGTGATTTAAGGCGATATGACGTGCTTACAACTACTCATATGGGGATGACTTCTATATCCCATAAACAAGTTTCAAAAACCATCACACAACCTTTTTACTGCTACAAATTTATGCACTGTTGAACTCTAAAACAGTAGGAGAATAGCAATATCATTCAAATGCTAAACTGGTGTCCTCTAACAAATATATGACCATGCTAACCGCGCGCTCAAAGCACGCAAAACATTTCTCTATTTCGCGATATCTTTCTCAGGAGCAACCGACGAGGAAGGGCGACTTGAGGAATCAGGCGCAGCATTCACATCAGCCCTTATATCTTCAGGAACGACTACACCGGGTCTCCTCATCAAGATTCGTCCCGCTCGAATGGCCTTATCCATGGCCCTATCGCGCTGGGCTCTCAGAGTAGTGGAAGTTTCTTCAGCAACCTTGGCAGCCAATCGAGCGTTTTCTAGCTCCTGGGTGATGGATTTCTTGGAAGCACGGAGTTCTTTGATAGTAGCATCCTTAGCCGATATCAACTGTCTGAGACGAATCACGTCATCTGTGGATTCCTGCAGTATGTAGCGAAGATTATCTAACTCCTCCATGGAAAAGCGATGGCTCCTCTCCAGGATAGTCAGCGAGTTGCTAGAATCGCGATACAGTCTATCAAGATTGTCACGAGATGCAGCAAGGACACGTTTTTCTTCCTGCAAACAAGAATCAACTCCTTTCAAACATCAAACAAGCAATAGGAACACAACAGGGCAAGACACAGCTTCACAAGTCACCTTTTCAGAATCAAGCTGAGTGCGTAGAGAAGAGCTCAGTGCATTGGCGTCATCCAGGGCAGCAGAAACCTGAGCTAGTTCAGTCTGGCTTTGAGAATACTTTTCTTCAAAGTCAGAGAACCGCTGGACCAGCACAGCCTGATCTCGAGAATGTTTTTCTTCAAAAGTGGAAATTTGCCGAGTCATATCTAGCAAGAGACAATCAAACAAAAAGAGTCAGAATGTAAAGCAGTTCAATAATGAAGACAAAGGGAAGCAGAAAGGCACTAACCAGCATTGGCCGCCTCCAGGTCAGAGACACGTTGTTGAAGTAACACCGGGTTCCAACGTGCAAGAGACAAAGCTCCTTCTGGAACAGAAGCACCCTGCAACTTCAGCTGGCTAGCCATTCCATCCACCAAAGCCTGATAAAAAGAACAGACGAGTGTAATGATAGCAGTCCACACGGTGCAAAAATCAAGACAAGATATATTACAGTACCTGGAGATTGGAGAAGAACGAAGGGACTCCCAAATCATGAGAGATCAATTGATGACCTGGCGTAAGGTCACCACCCGAAGCAGTTTGCAACAAACCGGCAGAAACCAACTCAGTGCCATCAACAGAGCTCAAAACTTGGCCAGCGGGGACGCTGCCCTCCAAAGCGACTCCCTGGTTCGAAGCTTGGGCAACCACCATGCAGCCGGAGTGCGGGGGCGATCCCGCATGAACGTCCATGGAAGTACAAGAGGGGGACCCGCTCGGACACTCTCGGGGGCTGGGTCGTAGTTTGCGCTACCCACGTGAACCGGATCATCTCCGGTAGTACCCTCGGGGGCTGGACAGTGGCTTGCACTTCCCACCCGAGCCGAGTCACCCTCGGCAACACCCTCGAGGGCTGGGTACGCGTCAACACCATCCTTGAGAGCCGAGTTCTCTGCAGTGGCCACCTCTAAGGCTGAAGGCCCCTCAGTTGTTTCCATGGGACCGAGACGATTCAAATCAGTCTCCTGGCCCTCAAGACCGCGCTCTAAGGTCGATGAGGCGCGGGATGACCTCAACCCAGCATCAAGCACATCAGCGCAAACCTCCATCACATCATCATCCGCTGGCTCTAACAAAAGGTCCTCTGGAACCATATCCTCCAGGGTCTGATCAAAGTTTGCCAGAGATAACTCCTGTAGGCCAACAAGGGCTGACAAAGCAGGAGAAGGAACCCCACTACTCTCCCCACTGGCAATATACCATCGACTGTTCTTCCAGGTCAGAGGGACCTCATCTTCTTCGTCCCTGTCATTTTCATCAACAACATAAGCAGCACACCCATTGGGTTCAGCATCGGATGGGGCACACCCATTGGGATCAGCAGCAGATGGAGCACACTCATTGGGGTCGGCGTCAGTGAAATCAGGCACGGGAACCTCCTCAGCAGCAGGAGCCGAGGGACCAGCACCCCGATCCAAACTAGACACTTGCCGGAGACGTCTCTTTTTCTTTTTCTGCTCATCCACAGAAGGATCAGGTTGATTGGCTTGGCAAGGGCGTCTCGAGCGAGCACTGGCAGGCTTCTGAACATCCAAAGTTGTACTGGCTTCTGGGAGAGGCGCCGCTACCAACGTCCCGGCAGGAGCAGCATCAGGAGAGTCCTCAGCCAGCAAATCAAGCATAGCACTTATTTCTGCGTCACTAGGATCCAAAGGCACCTCAAAGTGAACTTGTCGTTCGTCGTCAGGAATTTCCCCGAGCGAAGCAACCAAAGTATTAACCTCGTCGATAGAGGGTCGCACTCTAAGGCCCAAACCGCCATCAGTGACAGGTGGATTCGACACAAAAAGAGCGAAAGTCTTGGGAGAAGGCAGGTTCCATGCTGAATATGCCACTGGGGCGCCAATATTTGATACCTTGCCTCTAAGGATCATCTCAAGTCGGTTCACCAGGTCTACAGAGGGAATTCTCCTGTTGGTAACCCGAGTCGGATCAGCTAGGCCTCTGTATAGATAAGACAGGTATGCTCTGTCCTTCAACGGCTGAACATTCTTGAAAACGAAATCAGCAACCACAGCTTTAGCAGTCAGACCCCTTTCTTTCAGCAGTCCAACTTCAGCTAGCAAAGCCCTCGCTTCAGCTACCTCCTGATCCGTGGGAGACTCAGTCCAACTCGGAGTGCGAACATCCGGCTGTCTTCCCGACCGTGGAGGGAGGGAATTTCCATGGTTCTCAACAATAAACCATTCCAAGCGCCATCCCTTGATACTGTCTTTAAGAGGAATTTCAAGATACTCAGTTTTCCTCCCATGGTGCATCTCCAAACTAGCACCCCCGACCAACTGATGCTGACCCCCGGCCATTCCAGGGCGGCAGTGATACAAGTACTTTCACAACCCAAAATGTGGCAGCACGCCCAAGAAAGCTTCGCACAAATGAACGTAAATAGAAATTTGAAGAATAGAATTGGGATTCAAGTGGGTCAAGTTAAGGTGATAAAAATCAAGGAGGCCGCGAAAGAAAGGTGAAATGGGGAGAGCGAGACCGCGGAGAAGAAAAGGAACGTAAATCACGGACTCATGGGTATCCTCTGTCGGGACAGTGACCCCATGACAAATCCGCCAAGAACAAAGCTCCCTCGGGGGAAGAACCCCGATGGACACGAGGTGGAGGAGGTTAGACTCGGAGACAACAGACATGTGATTACTTGCGAAAGGCAATTGGCTGTTGGGGTTGATAGGGGGAATTACCGCAGCGGATGAACTCGAGGCTTTTCTCTTGGGCGCCATCTCGAATCTACTGGCGAACAGAGCGAGAGCTGAATTGCAAAAAGGATTTGGAGGCAGAAAGGCAAGAACTAGGGCACGGAAAGCAGAGGCGGCTGAAAGCACTATATAGGCGGGATATTCCCGAGCCGGATACCGTCTCCAAAAAGCGCCCAGTCAGCACCCGGCAGTTACTTCTAAACCACCGGAGTGCCACGTCGTCACCCGGCGGTTACCTCTAAAAACCCCGATGTGCCACATCATCACTCGGCTATTATCCTCAAAAGTGACCGACACGGCCCGTTTTAACTCGGCTGTCATTTCTAAGACGCTGAGGTTATCACCAATGGCTCGGCATTCGCCTCTAAAGCGCCGACGATGTCTTCAGTCGCTCGGCAGCTATCTCTAAAGCGCCAATGATGTCTTCATTCGCTTGGCAGCTATCTCTAAAGCACCAACGATGTCCTCAGTCACTCGGCAGTTACCTCTAAAACGCCGACGCAGCCTTCAGTCATTCCGTCGCTGACATAGTTTCGTAATCACTCGGATGCTATTTTAAAAGCGCAAATGATGACAATAATAGCTTGGCCATCACAAAACGTCGGCGTGATGCCCGAGTTATTTAGTTACTATCCCAAAGGAGTCAACTTTGTAAATAAAGCAGACGAAGGAAGGACTCAAAAACTCGGCGTTGTTCATAATCGACAATTTAGTTGATTAAGGACTCAAAATCTGCACAGAAGGGACGAAACTGTTCTTCATTAAGGGAGTTTTCATACTTACAAATCAACTCATTATGAGTTGATAACTTCCCTATTGCTACTACTGCTACTACTACTACGCTACACTATACTACTTTACATTACTAATACTACTACATTATTTTACTATACTACTTCAAATCTATACTAATATTTAAAAACCAGTGGCATTTAGCCACTGGCCTTGTTGCCGCCCCTGCTGCCGCCGCTGCTGCCCCTACCGCCGCTGCTGCCGCCCCTGCTGCTGCCGTTGTCGCCCCTGCCGTCGCCATCACCGTCGTCGTCGCTGCCACCGCCTCCGTCGTCGTCGTCGTCGTCGCCCTCGCCACCGTCGCCGCCGTCCTCCTCGGACGAGTCCTCCTCATCCGAGGAGTCCTCCGACTCATCCGAGCCCGCGAGCCCGGAGCGCTCGACGGCCCGGATGTATGTCCAGACCTCTGCCGCAAGCCCCTGGGAGTCGTCTGAATCATCAGACGACTCACACAGGGGATGGGAGCCAGAGACCCCTCGGATTCAGAGGAGAACTCCTCCTCTGAATATTCCGAGTCACCAAAGTCCTCAGACGGAGGAGTTGGCTCGCGCTTGCGTTTCTTGCCCATGGTGGAAATGCAGGTAGAAGAAGGAAACAAGCAATGGAGAACAGCAAGAGATGTGAAAAAACCAAAGAGGCAAAGGCACTATTTATAGGAAGAGAAGGCAACCGCTCACCTCCAACCGCGGTCACTGAACAGTCGCAAAGCATTCAATACACACTCCAACCCGTCTGAAGACGCACGGCTGACGCCGTTTCACGCAATGCAACACCCATTGGGACTCCAGTCAACAGCGCGGAGGATATGATTACGCCCGCCGTCACATCACATTACTACTTAGAAGCAGCCGGCTAAAACGCTCAGCGTACCAAGCCGTCCCTTGCCCACACCCATTGGGGGGACGCCCAGTAATTATCAGTATATTTTTCAAAAACTGTCACATCCGTGCAGGGCGTGCAATGAACACCTCAAGACAAAAATGAGATATCAGTAAGGATCAGAGGAAAGCCAAATATAGCCGGTGATGTACAAAATCTGACCAACGGAAGCGACGTGAAGACTAGCCAGGGAACGTCTATCAAATGTCCAATCAGTCACAGAGCAAATAAATTGCACCACTTAGCAAGATATGAGCAGATCACAAACTCGGCTGCAAAAGACAAAATACATGCTGACCTCAGATGCATAGTATGGATGACATAATGCTGACCTCTAAAGCATAATATGGATGACATAATGCCGACTTCTAAGGCATTCAAAAAAGGGAAAATAGGACTCTCGGCAAAAGGACACGAAGCAAGGACCTTTGAGAGGATTGTTTTCAAAAATCCACTCAAAGCTCGGGGGCTACACCCATTGGGTGCACCTTCGGTGCACCCCATGGATCACCATTTCAAGCCAAGATAGTGCCGACTTTTAAGGCATAAGACAAGAATAAAAGACAAGGCTGGCCCTCAACCGAAGTATGAGAAGAAAATAAAAATAATCTCTGATGAAAGACCTTCGAGTAGATTATCTTCTAAAATCTACTCGAAGCTCGGGGGCTACACCCATTGGGTGGACCTCTGGTGCACCCAATGAAGTTCAGGGTCCTACGAAAGGAAAAGCCGACCTCTAAGGCATAAGTGTGAGGCAAAACTATAGATTTCGAGTGAAGTAGAGCAGAAGAAGACAGCAAGAAATCATTTTCACCAGACTGCCCGAGAAGCATTTCACGTCGTAAAACAAAACCTGCAAGTTGGGCCTAGGATCTTTGGGCCGATTATCTCAAAATCAACCCAAAGATCGGGGGCTTGTGGGGGACAGATATCCCCCAGGTCCACTGGAAGGGTAAAAGACCTCACTAAAGGCCCAAGGGCCCAATAAATCGTGAGGTCATTCCTTCATGGGCCTGGGGAGGGACAATTAGCAAAGCAAACCAATGTAAAGCTGGATCGACGCAAATCCAGATGGCCTCACAGCGTTGAGCGAGAAATCACAACAGAAGATCCGACCTTCCCGCGCTGGAACACCATGCAACAGAGCCAAGCGAGGATAGGTCGGCTAGATCGTAGGAAGATAGACTCAAACAGTTCACTATCTTTTAGGTGCACGTTGTTATCATACCCGCATGTATTGCCCCACGGTCGAATATATAAGGCTCAGGGGGCACCCCTTCAGAACGATCGATTCCAACTCTACACTACCCAGCCATCAACCTAAACTCCCCACGTTCTCGCTCTAGAGAACCACCTTGTAACCTATAACACGAAGCATCTCCACCAGGACGTAGGGTGTTACGCATCTCCAAGCGGCCCGAACCTGTAAACATTGCCTATTGTCCCTCGTGCATCTAGCACGAACCATTTTGCTACAGTCGGCGACACCATCCTACTCCTAAAAACACCTCGAGGGGCAACCCCGGGTGTGCGGTCGGACCCAAAACACCGACACCTTTGTTAGAGCAAAAGAAATGAGGTACCTTTTATTTCATGAAAACAATGAAAACTTAGAAAAACCTTAGAAAAATAATCCTAAGGAGAACCCACCCCAAACCTTGGGATAACTAATAATATGTTATTAAGGATCTAAGAAAAATGTAAGTTTTGTTGTTTGATATTTTTCAAATAATAAGTTAGTTATAAGTACCTTTTTGGCTTTAAACTTTGGAAAATCATAACTAAATACCCAGTAGGTTTTCTTCTGTAATTTCTGGCACAGAAGCCTATTATCACCTTTGGAGCATGGCAAAAATAAAGTTTAGTCCAGAAACCTCACCCAAATTAAAGCTATAGTGTAAAGTGCCCTTTACCCTTACTTTTATTAATTTTGCACAAGGAGCATCTGAATTAGTTTCAACCTCAAATTTCTAGGATAGCGCACATAAGTAAATGTTTACCCACTCTAATTTTTACAACATTTTTGGAAAATGTTAACTTGCCATGACAATGTAAAAGCACTCACTGAGAAGCATTAGTGAAATTAAAATAAGAAGTGGAAAAGAAAAGTGAGGTGAAACCTTAAATCTTCCAAGAGCCAAAATAAACCTCTAAAGGGTGACTGAACTTCTAGTGTATTTCAAAACCCAAAAAAATGAAGATGTAAAACCCTTTAAGGATAACCAAAGGAGACCCTAAGAGTACCACTAAATCTAAGTACTGTTTTACTATGCATAGCTTTTACAAATTACCATATCATTAATATGCATATATCTTATTCCTTGCATTTGATAGACTGTAATCTCGCTGACAGGGAATACATCCTCGTTCTGGAGCAAGGAGTTGCTCAGGAGGTAGCCTAGGAGATAGCACCAGAGCCTGCCATCGAGGATTTGCCTGCCCCAGCTTTGGAAGGCAAGCCCCGGTTTTATGCATAACCGTTATATATGCTATTTTACTGCACTTAATGTTTGTAGGCTTGTACTGTGCACTTAAGTGTAGGAGTTGACTGAAACCCTAGTTGCATGAACTCAGGATTTCCTTTTGAGATGGATACTAGTATGCTAGGACGAGTAGCTGCTTTACTAATTAAAGATCGCGATAGAAGTCGAGTGATTTTTCTAGCACTCGCGTGAGGTCAGGATTTGGTTGTATCCATTTTTATATCATAATGATGATGGTCTGTGGACAACGATCCATGGGATGCGGTGTCTACGAGACGGAAATTGGAATAAGGATTAAGGTGTGGTACCGTGTGTCAAGCGTTTGAACGTACTAAGCACATGCCAAGAAATATGGTAAATCGGTAAGCCTAGTACCTGAGTGAACCTGCCCGCAGACTTTATCCCTCACGCGACCTGAGACGTGGTCTCCCATTCCGGTTATGGTGGATGCAAGTGCGGTCACTGCACGACGGCAGTCGGGGTCAGTGAGGCATTGTACGCCAAGGCGGTGAGCCCTGATCTGTTGCCAGGGAATCGATGGGGACAGTTGATGTGTGTGGGGACGGAGTGCCTCGCCACGTCGTGTGTTTAGGTTTACCTTGCAAGGTTAAAACTCGATTTGAATCATCTGCTTCTCATAGCTAATGAGACTGCTTGATCCATGCTGCTACATTGAGTAACAAGTGGAAATGTGTTGATTTGGCAAAAGGTGTTGATTGCTAAATGATTGCTACCATGTATGGTTAGCTAGGTATACATTTAGTCTTAAGAGAGTCACACTAAAACTTGAAAAGCTAAACTTGATTTTAAACTCAGCTAGTGCTTTTGGCAAACCAAACCCCTAAGCCAAACAACTGCATATCTAGAGGTAGAGGAGTAGACTCCTCACACCGGGTAAGTCTAGCTGAGTATTGTTGGGGAGAAGGCGAAGACGCCACCCTTTGCTCCAGCCTTCATCCATCTCGCTGCACCAACGGAGGCAAAACGACCGGCGGGGTCCACCCTTCGTCCTCTACACTACGAGACGAGGGCCTACGACGACATCGCCCCGTCCCACGGCCTAGAGGCCCACGTGGGATTCGGCCCATTGTAGCAGGCCCCGTGCGCAGAAGCGTGTTACGGGCTCAATTTGTAATGGCTTTTCTGTAATGACACTCTGTAACCCTCCTTTATGGGAATATTCCGGGGATAGCCTAGGTGCCTGAGGGCACATGCATCTTTACATCGAGACGTTGGGCAATCAGGCGCCTATAAATACCCCTGTATAGTGCCCTTGAGGGGCGAGATGAACAGAGCAATTACTCTCTCGAGTTAAAACCGTGTTTTCATCTTTCTCACTCCCCCATTGGATCAACTTGCACCGGAGCGTAAGTTCCAACATTGGCGCCCACCATTCGTGCTATGAGCAAACCACCCACGATGGCACCCAAACGAGCTAACTCGAAGGCAGCCCCATCCGTCGACGAAGCAGCGAAGGCAGCCCTGCTAGCCAAGAAAAAGGGCAAGGCCGTGGCCGACAACACCCACCAAGGAGCTGGCGAAGACGAAGCACACAGTAAGAGACAACGCAATGACCAACACACTCTAGAAGGCACCCTCCGCACCTATAGCTCCGAAGGGCAGCCACAAGTGCCACCCCCAGGCTTCACCCCACCAGAGGTCGAGGACGCAATAGAGGACGACGAGGTCCTCAGCGTCTCCGTAGAAGAACAGCTACAGCTACGGGCCCTGCGCCTAAAAAACCGCAACCTCCAGAAGCAGAAAGAAATCCTCGAGGCCAAGCAACAACGAGTCTCTGCGCAGGCTAAGGTGCGCCAAATGATCCGAGATGAGGAGCAGAGAGCTCAAGAGCTTGAGTAGGAGATTGCGCTAATGCAGCGTGAAGGCCAACATGATCTGCAGCATGACCCGCCCCTCGAGCAACGCGTGCCAGTTGGAGACCTATTCGTTCCTCAGCGCGGACCCTTCATCCCGCACGCCGCAACTTTCCAAGGCATCAACTACCTTGACGAGCGGAGCCCCCTGGTGCCGCAACTGCAGGTGTCACCATGGCCCGCCAACTTCAGGGCACGGACCTACCCCAAGTACAACGACAACACTGACCCAACACAGTACATCATGAGCTATCAAGTAGCCGTTGCATCATCCGGAGGGGACGACGCCACGATGGCCAAGTCTTTCATCATCGCCCTCGAGGGCCCGGCCCTAACCTAGTACACCAGGTTGCCCTCGTTGTCCATCGACTCCTGGAGAAGTCTCCGGGACAAATTTCTGCTCAATTTTCAGGGGTACCGCCCAGACACCGACGCCTTGGCCGAACTGTCACTCTGCAAGCAGCTGGAGAAATAAACCCTGCGGGAGTATTACCGCAAGTTCCTGACTCTCAAGTCACAACTGCCTTCGGTCGATGACCAGATTGCCATTCACTACGCCATCAGTGGCCTTCGGGCTAGCGTCCTTTACAGTCATTGCAACAGGGACCCACCCAAGAACCTCCAAGAGCTCTATCAGCTGTTCGAAAAATATGCCAGATCCGAAGAGCTCCACCAGCGCAAGGTCAAGTCCCATGTAACACCCCTGGTGTTACTGCTACTAAAACTTGAGCATGACATCATAAACATTGGCATTGCATATGTTTGACACACCTAGAGTGCATTCACTAGGTAAAAATTTCAAACAAGTTGTATTGTTTTGGTGTTTTGCAAATAGAACTCTGGAATAGGATACTTAACCCTAAATAGGGATTAAGGGGGTAAAACATGACCCAAATTGAGAAAACCCAAAAGCTTTAGTGGAATAGTCATAAAATGCTCCCAAAAATGAACTTGAATTACATTTGTACCCCTGGGATACCAAAAAAACCCTAATTGGAACCCTGGAAAACCCTAAATCCAAACCCTAGGGGCCTATGTGCAAAAATAGTGCACATTTGGACTAAAGTGTGAAAACTACTATGTTAAAGCATATTAAGTCATATGGTTCACAAAATTAGGGATTTGCAAGTGAAACCCTAAGTGTTGGGTTTATTTGCAAAAAGTACCACTTCACCTCTATATAGCCTAAGTCTGAAATCAGTGTTATGAGCACAACTTTCAGCCCTTGTAACTTTCAAATTCTAGGGTTTTTGCCCTAGGTCACCACATTAAATTTGTAGACCTATTAAAGGGGAACAACTTTGCTTAAAAGGTTAAGCATTGTTGTTATGAAAAATTAGGAGATAATTAAGCCCTAAGTTGGACTGTCAGGCTGCTTAAGATCTGAAATTGGATTACCAGTGGGTTTGAGTCAACTTTGGAGCTCTGTAGATTGAGAGATTTAAAGAATTTGCTCAGGATCATTATAACAAAGTTATAGAGCTATTATAGAGGAACAGCTTTGCTGCAGATGTTAAGTCATGGTACCATATAAAAATTGGAGTTATTTTGATCTAAAGTCGGGCTGTTTGACGCAGTTGTACTGAATCCAACCACTGAAATTACCAAATCAGCCTCACCGGAGATAAGGACGCCACCGCGGCGTGGGATGGGTCGACGGCGTCCGCGGTAAAGGATCCTCGACGACGTGGCAGAAAGTTACTGAGGTGGCGCTACCCGGTTAATCGGCGGCCACCGGACTTTCGCCGTGGCTCTGCCGCGCGGGTGTGCTCGCCAGCGCAGTCACAGCTCGGGGATCTCATCCATCTCCGACTGGCTGACTATAAATTGAGTCCAGGCACTGCTTCTTTGTTGCATCACGCGCACAAGCTCTTAGGCAATTGACTCAATTCCACCGAAGAACCCATAAATCCCTCGATTCCTGTTCTTAGCTCCGCCGCAAGGACTCCACCGTGGTCATCGCTCCTCGGGTCAGTATCTACCAAATTACTTCCTGTTCTAGTTTGTCTTTGATCTCCTATTGCTCTCACTACCGACCAATTGAAGCCTGACCGAAGCCCTTCACCGGAACGCGCACCTGCTCTGTAAAGTGCCGCCGTGACACCCTCTCCGGAGTCCCGCGTTTCTATTCGCGTCTAGTTCAAATTTGTGTATGTGCATCACCACTGGTTGGCCTGTGAAGCTTTCCCAAGCTTCAATTGGGTCGTTCGCGCCATTGGTTGGCCGGAACACTTCCATCCATATGACCATCCGCCCTGTCACCGGGGATCGGTAGATTCGTAGTTACAACGATGAAATTGAATTGGGGGAAGTGTTCTGTAGAGGTTCAATTGTGTTCCTGTCGCCCGGGCATTCTAGCCATGGCGACATCTGGCCGGAATAGGCTCGTCGGAGATCGGCCGAGAGCTGTCCACCGTCGGGGACCTCACCTTGTGAAGGATTAGAATGTGGAGGGGTTTTCTGTAATACGTCAGTGACTCATTGAATAGTGCTTCGGTTCTGCTTCTAGTTATTCAAAAAGGTAAGGACCCCTGTGCAAAGTGGCACGGGCGCGGACGCGCTTCTGTCCACAGTTGGGCCGTCTGGGCTGAATGCAGCCCAGCACTGTTCAATCTTTTCACTTTTTTTTTCTATCCAACTTTAGGAATTTGTAGAAAATTGTAGAAAAATCCTAAAAATGTCAAACCAATTTTCCTAGGTTCCTAATTTTCCATAGTATTTAATAAAAATAGTTTCATGATTTTTAAGTTAAATAAGGAATTTTGGAGTATTTAAAATAGCCTAAAACATTAGTTCTGGATTTTTAGAAAATAAATGGTAATTCCAAAAATTCCCAAACCTTTTTAATTTAACTTTAAGCATTATTTAGAAGCCTTGGGTAGAGTTTGGTTTGAATTGGACCTTGTTTGATAATTAGAACCCACAACCCCCACCCCTGCCCTTTGAATTCCTTTACTGACTCCGAAAACCCTAAGTTCTCGGAGTACCGTGAAGGAAAATTATATTCAAGAACCTTAGATAATAAATTATTATTATCTTTGCACTCTCATGAGCATTACATGGCATTCATTCTTATATACACATATATATGGTGATGTTTAGAAAACGAAGAAGAAGTCGAAGTAACTGAAGAGAAGACACCACCACCACCTTCGGACTCTCAGGCAGGAAATTGTTTCTACTTTGATATCTGTGGGTCCGAGCTTGACTCACCTATCAACGAAGGCAAGCCCCGATGCATTTGCCACCCTCATTGATGTTTTTAAAATCTTTCTCACTTGATTAATGCATTAGGTGATAGGAGTTGAATGCTTAAACAATTCCTGCATTACCTTCCTTGAACTTGATTACCTTCCTTGAAACCTTGCTTTTACAAAAGGTTTTTACTATGCTTAGTATTGCTCTAGCAAAACAAAAGGTTTTGTTTTACAAAAGGCGACTGGCAAAGTGGGAGGGATGTTTTTGAAAATAAAACTTGATGGTGGATCCATCATGGCCATGATGGGTTCAACATCGGAAAAGATGTACCTCTGCCAGGTACCAATTTTTGGGTTTAAATGATTAAGCTAAGACCAGGCGGGTGACTTGCACGAGAAGGAGAATCTCGGTGTAGTGTCTCCGTCTGAGTCGATTAAGGACCGTCTCGATGTAGGCCTGCTGACCGAGGACCCTTTAATTGGTCACATGCCTCGTCATGGGTAAGCTTTGCCTCGGGTAGACTAAGGCCAGAATAAGATAACACGGAATGGGCGTGGAGCGGTGGCGAGAGTAGCGTGTACCCTCCCTGGCAAGAGGCTGGATGGTGGTGTATCTGTGCTCTCGGTTCGCGTGAACCTAATCTGGTCTTAAGAACCCCGGTGGCAGGTTGACATATGCAAGGGTTAAGTGCTACATATGTCGTGTGATTAGAGATCCTCAGCTGAGTATAATGGATTCGGATCGCCGTACCTCCGCGGTTATGGAGACTTGGCCACTGACCTATACGTAGAACTCTAGTAAAGATGAAGGACTTGTTAAGAAATTGGCTAGTGCAGATTAAGTGATTGAACTAGGTTAGAAAGAACTCTAGTTGCAGGTAATTTTACCTAACTTGACAATAAAATTGGATTTTTAAGGATCCACTTTTAGTAAGCATTTATGCAAAAAAGAGTCTTTGATCATTGAGAAACCTTACCTTGACTCCCTTATAACCAGCATACCCTTGAGAGTCTTTTCTTTAGTCGGGTAAGACTTGCTGAGTAATTCCATACTCAGGGTTTTATTCCCTATTGTTTTTAGGTGAGGAATCAACAAACTTTTGTTGCTTTTGTACCAAGGTGGTGCCAAAGGAAGAAAAGCAAGAATGAAGCTGCGGGAGGACCTAGTCCTCCATAAAAACTTTTATGTAAGAACTTATCGGGAGGAGTTTTTACCTCCCTTGGTATTGTAATAATAAGTACTCTGCACTCATGTTTATATGCTGGTCTGTAATAACCAACTTTATATTACTTTCAAATAAATATAAGTTTATGTAATCGCTTCCGCATTTCTGTATCTCCGATGTTCTGTAATGTCTGCATGACGGGTAAAACGCTCTTGGGAAAGGTGAGAAAAGCAGATACCAAACTTGTCAAGTGATTCAGGGGCACCTACAGGGTTGTCTGAGGCCCATTGGACAAGGACAACTGTAGGTGGGCCTAATGACTTGGGAGGTTCCGTCACAGCTGGTATCGGAGCGAAGCCCTTCTCTACAGATATTATGAGGCATCTTCAAAAGAATTTTTGAAAGACTTATCTAGAAAATCTCTTCCCTTCTTACCTAAGAAATTCTGAAGAGTTTATCTTAAAAGACCAGATAGGAAGAGTGCAATGTATAGAAGGAGTGAATCAACTAAGGTTGATTCTGTAATTACACATGCATCATGCTAAGAATTATGTTAATAAAATTTCCCCCCTTAGAGAAATGCCGCCGCGCACAAGGAAAACTGCGTGCAAGTCAACTGGCCCAATTGGTGTACCCCGTCATCAACTCGCTCCCCGACACAAGGATAGTAGTAGTGGGAGTAATGATCCGATCGGGGATCTTGAAGCCCAAGTGAATCAGCTTCAAGCGGAACTTCAACGCAGGACTAACATATGGGTCGCGGATGGCGACAGAATAAATGAATTAAGAAGCCACATCCGCCGCCTGCAGGATCAGCTCGCTGATCGAGATTTAGCGCTCGACTAGGCGGTTCAGTCTCGTTTGCTTGCCTGGGCTAAGGAGGCAAAGGCTCAAGCCCGAGTCGAAGAACTTAGCTCAGCTATTGATAATCTGCAAGCATATTGCAATACCCTACATGAAGAAGTTCATGTACTGTATTCGTAATTGCACCCCAGCATACCTGCAAATCCTGTCGGGACAGAAGCCGGACCTTCTCATGAAGCGGGAGAAGCTTTTGGTGGCGAATTGGACCTTTTCAGGCCCCCTCCCTCCATGAAGTTGGTCGACGAATGGTCTTCTACGCCCGATAGTGAGGCTACTAAGAAGTAGGAATAGTATAGTTGTAGAATTAGTAGTGTTATTGTATAATGGGTACTGTACTCCTGTTGTAAAAATTCGAGTCTGTAACATTACTCTTTTTAGTCATGTAAAATGGATGGTTTTTCTTTGGCATATTATATTTGTTTCTAAATGTTTGTTGCCACAGATGCCGTCCAAGACCCGATCACAGGATGCAGCCGGAACCTCCAATGGGAGGGAGTCCACTCCGAACCCACCACCTGTACCTCCCACGCTTGCCGAGGCCATCGCTGCCTTGGTAAATGCTACCGCAGACAACACCCGCTTCCTACGGGAGATGGCGGGTCAACAGTTCCAACAACAAGGCGGGCGAGGCTATCCGCAAGGGCCCCGTGAGACATCTTACTTGGACTTCTTCGAAACGCGTCCACCATTGTTTATCAAGGTCGAAGACCCTTTAGAGGCGGACGAATGGATCCGTGTCATCGAACAGAAGTTTGGACTTCTTCGGTGTTCTGAAACCCAGAAGCCCTTGTTCGCAGCCCAGCAACTGCGTGGCCCTGCCAGCACTTGGTGGGGAAACTTTGTGGCCGTTCAGCCGGCCAATCATCATATAACATGGGAAGAATTTAAGCTGGCCTTCCGCGAACATTACATACCTGAAGGTGTACTTCACATGAAACAAGAAGAATTTATGAAGCTGAAGCAAGGAGGGGATACTGTTAATCAGTATCTCAATAAATTTAATCATTTGTCACAGTATGCAATCGACCAAGTTAACACCGATCTAAAGAAGAAGAATTGTTTCATGTGAGGACTGAATGATAGGATGCAAAGGAAGATGGCTACTTGCATCGACCTTACCTATGGAAGGGCTGTCAGCACAGCGCTGGCAGTCGAATCTAAATATGCAAGTTCTGGAAAGATCAAGGGGAGTGGAGGAAACAGGCCTACTCAGGGCCCTAAGAAAAGGCAACAGTTTGTTGTCCAGCCTTTTAATCAGGGTCGACCATCAGCACGTCCACCCTCCTTTCCATTTAAGCAACCAGTGTTCATCCGTCCCAACACTGCCCCTACAACAACAAGTCAGCCAGGTGCCCCTGGCACTCGATTCCCTGCCCTTCCCAGTTCATCGACAGGATGCTTTAATTGCGGAAAGTCTGGGCACTTTATCAAGGATTGCCCTTATCCAAAGCAGAACAAGTCAAACAATCCACAAGGATCTGGGAATTCATCTCAAGCCAAGGGAAATACTATGGGCAAAAATACAAAGAAGACGGGACACATATATTATACGCAAGTGGCCACCACACCGGATGGTGAACCGGTCATGATGGGTACGTTCCTTATGGCCAATCATCCCGCAATTATTCTCTTTGATTCTGGTGCTTCGCATACATTTATCAGCAAGAAATTTGTGGAGCAACACTGCATTTCATGCCATGAATCAAAGGAGGGGTTTAAAATTCACTCACCTGGGGGACAAATTTTTACTAGAGAAGTGGCCTATCAAGTGCCCATAACATTGGCCAGACGGGACTTTCCTACTAATATGATAGTTCTGAAAGGCCAAGACATAGATGTGATTTTGGGCATGAATTGGTTGGCCAAACATAAAGCAACCCTCAACACTGATCAGAGAACTATCAGGTTGAGTCATAATCAAGAAGAAATTCTCTTGTCCATCCCCATCCCAACTAAAACTACTAGCAGAGTTTATGAAGCCATTATACCGGAGGTCAAGGATATTCCGGTAGTATGCGAGTTCCCAGATGTCTTTCCAGAGGATTTGCCTGGATTGCCACCCAAGAGAGATGTAGAGTTTGTAATTGAATTGAAGCCCGGTACGACTCCCATTTCTAGAAGATCGTACCGCATGCCTCCAAATGAGCTGGCAGAACTGAAGATTCAGTTACAAGATCTACTATCGAAAGGATTCATCCGGCCAAGCTCGTCACCATGGGGTTGTCCAGCCATATTCGTCAAGAAGAAGGATCAAACTTTACAGATGTGTGTGGATTATTGACCCCTGAATGAGGTCACTATCAAGAACAAGTACCCTCTTCCACGGATTGACATTCTATTTGATCAACTGATTGGAGCGAGGGTATTCTCCAAGATTGATCTCAGATCGGGCTATCATCAGATCCGTATTCGGCCCGAGGATATACCAAAGACCGCATTCACTACGCGGTACAGATTATTTGAATATCTGGTAATGTCTTTCGGACTGACAAATGCTCCTGTCCACTTCACTTATCTGATGAACTCGGTATTTATGCCCGAGTTGGACAAATTTGTGGTGGTCTTCATAGATGATATTTTGATATATTCAAAGAATGAAGAGGAGCATGCTCAACATTTACGGGTCGTATTAACGCGCTTAAGAGAACATCAATTATATGCCAAGTTCAGTAAATGCGCGTTTTGGCTGGAAGAAATTCAATTTCTGGGACATGTGTTATCTGCAAAGGGGATTGCGGTGGATCCCAGCAAAGTCAAGGACATTTTGGAGTGGAAACCCCCAACCACTGTGCATCAAGTCCGAAGTTTCCTTGAACTGGCTGGTTATTACCACCGATTTATACCAGATTTCTCTAAACTTGTGAAGCCAATCACAAGTCTATTGAAGAATGAGACTAAATTCAATTGGTCTTTAAAGTGTAATGAAGCTTTTGAGAAATTGAAGACATCATTAACCACTGCTCCGGTATTGGCTCAACCGGATATCAACAAGCCATTTGATGTGTATTGTGACGCATCTGGCAGTGGTCTCGGCTGCGTACTAATGCAAGAAGGCCGAGTAATTGCGTATGCTTCAAGGCAGTTACGCCGGCATGAGGAGCATTATCCTACTCATGATCTGGAGCTAGCTGCAGTGGTTCATGCTCTGAAGATATGGCGCCATTATCTACTAGGGAATGTCTGTCATATTTATACAGACCATAAGAGATTGAAATACATCTTTACCCAGTCTAAACTCAATATGAGACAAAGAAGATGGATCGAGCTAATCAAGGATTATGAATTGGAGATCCATTACCACCCAGGTAAAGCCAATGTGGTGGCAGATGCACTCAGTCGCAAGGCTTCCTGCCATTGTTTAACTATGAGGACTTCTGACATTACATTGTGCCAGGAGATGGAAAATCTAAACCTGGGTATGATTCAGCATGGGACTTCAAATCACTTGAAGCTGGAGTCAGTCATCTTACAAAGGATAATGGACGCTCAAAAGGATAATGAGGGTATGAAACATATACGTGAGAAGATAAAGGCTAGAAAAGCCAATTGCTTCAAAGAAGACGATCAAGGCATTGTATGGTTCAACAACCGCATAGTTGTGCCAAAGAATGAAGAGCTCCGCCAGGAAATTCTGGATGAAGCACATCTTAGTCGCTATTCTATTCATCCTGGAAGCACTAAGATGTATCAAGATCTGAAACAGCATTATTGGTGGACGAAGATGAAAATTGAAATTGCACGCTATGTGGCTAGATGTGACACTTGTAAACGCGTCAAGGCCATACACTTGAAAGCTGCCGGTCCATTATAGTCTCTACCAATACCAACATGGAAATGGGAAGATATAAGTATGGACTTATTGTGGGATTGCCCGGGACCGCAAAGGGGTATGACTCTATCTGGGTTATTGTTGATCGGCTTACGAAAATTGCTCATTTTCTACCCGTCAAGACAGTGCACCCAGTTGCTGTTTATGCCCAATTGTATATTGCTCGTATTCTCAGTTTGCACGGGGTTCCGAAGACTATAGTGTCGGATCGTGGACCTCAATTCGTATCCAAATTTTGGGAAGAACTTCATAAATCCCTGGGTACTAAATTGCTCCACAGTTCGGCCTATCATCCTCAAACAAGTGGGCAGACTGAGAGGGTTAATCAAATACTTGAAGATATGCTACAGGCATGTGTGCTGGACTTCTCACAGAAATGGGATGAATGTTTGCCGTTAGCGGAATTCTCATATAATAATAGCTATCAAGAGAGCATCAAGATGGCACCCTTTGAAGCTTTATATGGACGACGATGTCGTACTCCGCTAAATTGGTCTGAACCAGGTGAAATGTACTTCTTCAGGCCTGACCTGGTAAAAGAAACCAAAGAGAAAGTTCAGAGAATAGTACATAATTTGAAGAAAGCCCAAGCTCGTCAAAAGAATTATGCAGACAAACGGCGAATGCCCTTATATTTTCTTGAAGGAGACTATGTCTACCTAAAGGTTTCGCCAATGAAGGGCGTATCGCGTTTCGGGGTCAAAGGGAAACTTGCACCATGGTATATTGGTCCTTTTCTCATTCTTGAAAGATATGGGCCAGTGGTGTATCGAATTCAACTACCCGAAACTTTGTCTGCTGTACATAATGTGTTCCACGTGTCTCAACTGAAGAAGTGTCTTCGGGTTCCAGATCGAACCATCGAGGTGACATATGTTGTCCTTGAACCAGACTTGACATATTCTGAACATCCTATTCGAGTCTTGGATCTAAAGGATAGAATTACCCGGAGAAAAACTCTTAAGTTTTACAAGATACAGTGGAACCAACATTTCGAAGATGAGGCTACATGGGAAACCCAAGACTTTTTAGATAAGAATTTCCCAGGCTTTTTAGCCTCTTGTAATTTGTAAAGTATACAACATTGTTGTAATAAAGGAGTGAGCCCCAAACCCACCCCTGCCTTGTACCAAAAATAAGGAAATAAAAATGTGAAGCATTTCCTTTTCCATTACCTACCCTAGGACTTTTAATCTCGGGACGAGATTCTTTTATGGGGGGAAGGATGTAACACCCCTGGTGTTACTGCTACTAAAACTTGAGCATGACATCATAAACATTGGCATTGCATATGTTTGACACACCTAGAGTGCATTCACTAGGTAAAAATTTCAAACAAGTTGTATTGTTTTGGTGTTTTGCAAATAGAACCCTGGAATAGGATACTTAACCCTAAATAGGGATTAAGGGGGTAAAACATGACCCAAATTGAGAAAACCCAAAAGCTTTAGTGGAATAGTCATAAAATGCTCCCAAAAATGAACTTGAATTACATTTGTACCCCTGGGATACCAAAAAACCCTAATTGGAACCCTGGAAAACCCTAAATCCAAACCCTAGGGGCCTATGTGCAAAAATAGTGCACATTTGGACTAAAGTGTGAAAACTACTATGTTAAAGCATATTAAGTCATATGGTTCACAAAATTAGGGATTTGCAAGTGAAACCCTAAGTTTTGGGTTTATTTGCAAAAAGTACCACTTGACCTCTATATAGCCTAAGTCTGAAATCAGTGTTATGATCACAACTTTGAGCCCTTGTAACTTTCAAATTCTAGGGTTTTTGCCCTAGGTCACCACATCAAATTTGTAGACCTATTAAAGGGGAACAACTTTGCTTAAAAGGTTAAGCATTGTTGTTATGAAAAATTGGGAGATAATTAAGCCCTAAGTTGGACTGTCAGGCTGCTTAAGATCTGAAATTGGATTACCAGTGGGTTTGAGTCAACTTTGGAGCTTTGTAGATTGAGAGATTTAAAGAATTTACTCGGGATCATTATAACAAAGTTATAGAGCTATTATAGAGGAACAACTTTGCTGCAGATGTTAAGTCGTGGTACCATATAAAAATTGGAGTTATTTTGATCTAAAGTCGGGCTGTTTGACGCAGTTGTACTAAATCCAAACACTGAAATTACCAAATCAGCCTCACCGGAGATAAGGACGCCACCGCGACGTGGGATGGGTCGCCGGCGTCCGTGGTAAAGGATCCTTGGCGACGTGGCAGAAAGTTACTGAGGTGGCGCTACCCGGTTAATCGGCGGCCACCGGACTTTCGCCGTGGCTCTGCCGCGCGGGTGTGCTCGCCAGCGCAGTCACAGCTCGGGGATCTCATCCATCTCCAGCTAGCTGACTATAAATTGAGTCCAGGCACTGCTTCTTCGTTGCATCACGCGCACAAGCTCTTAGGCAATTGACTATATTCCACCAAAGAACCCATAAATCCCTCGTTTCCTGTTCTTAGCTCCGCCACAAGGACTCCACCGTGGTCATCGCTCCTCGGGTCAGTATCTACCAAATTACTTCCTGTTCTAGTTTGTCTTTGATCTCCTATTGCTCTCAATACCGACCAATTGAAGCCTGACCGAAGCCCTTCACCGGAACACGCACCTGCTCTGTAAAGCGCCGCCGTGACACCCTCTCCGGAGTCCCGCGTTTCTATTCGCGTCTAGTTCAAATTTGTGTATGTGCATCACCACTGGTTGGCCTGTGAAGCTTTCCCAAGCTTCAATTGGGTCGTTCGCGCCATTGGTTGGCCGGAACACTTCCATCCATATGACCATCCGCCCTATAACCGGGGACCGGTAGATTCGTAGTTACAACGATGAAATTGAATTGGGGGAAGTGTTCGGTAGAGGTTCAATTGTGTTCCTGTCGCCTAGGCGTTCCAGCCGTGGCGACATCTGGCTGGAATAGGCTCATCGGAGATCGGCTGAGAGCTGTCCACCATCGGGGACCTCACCTTGTGAAGGATTAGAACGTGGAGGGGTTTTCTGTAATACGTCAGTGACTCATTGAATAGTGCTTCGGTTCTGCTTCTGGTTATTCAAAAAGGCAAGGACCCCTATGCAAAGTGGCACGGGCGCGGGCGCGCTTCTGTCCACAGTTGGGCCGTCTGGGCTGAATGCAGCCCAGCACTGTTCAATCTTTTCACTTTTCTTTTTCTGTCCAACTTTAGGAATTTGTAGAAAATTGTAGAAAAATCCTAAAAATGTCAAACCAATTTTCTTAGATTCCTAATTTTCCATAGTATTTAATAAAAATAGTTTCATGATTTTTTAAGTTAAATAGAGAATTTTGGAGTATTTAAAATAGCCTAAAACATTAGTTCTGGATTTTTAGAAAATAAATGGTAATTCCAAAAATTCCCAAACCTTTTTATTTTAACTTTAAGCATTATTTAGAAGCCTTGGATAGAGTTTGGTTTGAATTGGACCTTGTTTGATAATTAGAACTCACAACCCCCACCCCTGCCCTTTGAATTCCTTTACTGACTTCGAAAACCCTAAGTTCTCGGAGTACCATGAAGGAAAATTGTATTCAAGAACCTTAGATAATAAATTCTTATTATCTTTGCACTCTCATGAGCATTACATGGCATTCATTCTTATATACACATATATATGGTGATGTTTAGAAAACGAAGAAGAAGTCGAAGTAACTGAAGAGAAGACACCACCACCACCTTCGGACTCTCAGGTAGGAAATTGTTTCTACTTTGATATCTACGGGTCCGAGCCTGACTCACCTATCAACGAAGGCAAGTAGACATGTTCCTAAAACATCCGACTTGTATCACAAATCTAATATTTTAGCATAGATATACATATAATTTAAAGTTAATTTTTGGCAATGTTATTAAGAATATTATGAAGTATTTAAATAAATTTTTGCATAATTTTTTATGTACATTATTTTCTCCCTAGAGCAAAAAAGGTGAAAAAGCATCCGAATCCGTATTCGGATAGACATCCGAATTTTATATGAATTATTTAAAAAGATATAGAATGAATTTAATATTTATTTTTTGTGAAGATTAATAGTCTCAATGCTAAAAACAAGAATATAAATTTACATAGCAAATTCTATATGTTAGTTGTTCACAATCGAAGAAAGAAGACCAAAAAAATGATATCCGAATAAATATCCGGATCCATCCCTAAAGGCAAGCCTCGGTGCATTTGCCACCCTCCTTGATGTTTTTAAAATCTTTCTCACTTGATTAATGCATTAGGTGATAGGAGTTGAATGCTTAAACAATTCCTGCATTACCTTCCTTGAACTTGATTACCTTCCTTGAAACCCTGCTTTTACAAAAGGTTTTTACTATGCTTAGTATTGCTCTAGCAAAACAAAAGGTTTTGTTTTACAAAAGGTGACTGGCAAAGTGGGAGGGATGTTTTTGAAAATAAAACTTGATGGTGGATCCATCATGGCCATGATGGGTTCAACATCGGAAAAGATGTACCTCTGCCAGGTACCAATTTTTGGGTTTAAATGATTAAGCTGAGACCGGGCGGGTGACTTACACGAGAAGGAGAATCTCGGTGTAGTGTCTCCGTCTGAGTCGATTAAGGACCGTCTCGATGTAGGCCTGCAGGCCGAGGACCCTTTAACTGGTCACATGCCTCATCATGGGTAAGCTTTGCCTCGGGCAGACTAAGGCCAGAATAAGATAACACGGAATGGGCGTGGAGCGGTGGCGAGAGTAGCGTGTACCCTCCGTGGCAAGAGGCTGGACGGTGGTGTATCTGTGCTCTCGGTTCGCGTGAACCTGATCTGGTCTTAAGAACCCCGGTGGCAGGTTGACATATGCAAGGGTTAAGTGCTACATATGCCGTGTGATTGGAGATCCTCAGCTGAGTATAATCGATTCGGATCGCCGTACCTTCGCAGTTATGAAGACTTGACCAATGACCTATATGTAGAACTCCAGTAAAGATGAAGGACTTGTTAAGAAATTGGCTAGTGCAGGTTAAGTGATTGAACTAGGTTAGAAAGAACTCTAGTTGCAGGTAATTTTACCTAACTTGACAATAAAATTAGATTTTTAAGGATCCACTTTTAGTAAGCATTTATGCAAAACAGAGTCTTTGATCATTGAGAAACCTTACCTTGACTCCCTTATAACCAGCATACCCTTGATAGTCTTTTCTTTAGTCAGGTAAGACTTGTTGAGTAATTCCATACTCAGGGTTTTATTACCTATTGTTTTTAGGTGAGGAATCAATAAACTTTTGTTGCTTTTGTACCAAGGTGGTGCCAAAGGAAGAAAAGCAAGAATGAAGTTGCGGGAGGACCTAGTCCTCCATAAAAACTTTTATGTAAGAACTTATCGGGAGGAGTTTTTACCTCCCTTGGTATTGTAATAATAAGTACTCTGTACTCATGTTTATATGTTGGTCTGTAATAACCACCTTTATCTTACTTTCAAATAAATATAAGTTTATGTAATCGCTTCCACATTTCTGTATCCCTGATGTTCTGTAATGTCTGTGTGACGGGTAAAACGCTCTTGGGAAAGGTGAGAAAAGCAGATACCGAACTTGTCAAGTGATTCAGGGCACCTACAGGGTTGTCTGAGGTCCGTTGGACAAGGACAACTGTAGGTGGGCCTAATGACTTGGGAGGTTCCGTCACATCCCAGAGGAAACCCAAAGACCCTCCGCAGTCCAGCCGAACATGGACAAGACCTTCGCAGTCAGACTCGGGTCGGGACAGTCGCAATCAACAGCAGGTGCATAACATTGCCAATCAGACCGCCACTGGCGAGGCCCCTCGCCGTCAAGATTATCCCCCTAAGGCCGCGACAATGGCACGCGCGGTCGAGGATGGGGACGGGCACAGCAGCCCCACAGATTTTACTGCCTATTTCACAGCGAAGACTGCGCGCACCCCACCAAAGATTGCCCGGAAACTAAGGCCACCAGGGACAGGATGGCTCGGGCACAACCCGCCGACAACCCAAGAGTTATCGCGCACACATACCAACACCACCACCCACAACCATACAACCACGACCCCACTTAGCATCCACCCAACCACGCATACCAACACCACCAAGAGGTACAAGTCCTACCACCCCCACCCCCACCCTCGCCTCCGCATCAAAACATCCACCACCAAAATCACCCCCAAGCACCAAAACAGGAAGACTTCGCTGATCAGCCGTATCGCGGAGTCATTCACATGATAACCGGAGGGTCCAGCGTCGACTTCGACACGAAGCGACAAAAGAGGGACCACTACCGAAGCATTAACCACGTCGCCATCACCGGCACATTTGTGCAAACGAAGTGGTCGCATGTGCCGCTAACCTTCGACGCCAGAGATGTCGACCTGCGCAGCGCACCCCACTGTGACGCCATGGTAATCAACTGCAGTGTAGCAGACTGGGACCTGCACAAAGTCCTAGTTGACAACGGCAGCCAGGCGGACATCATTTTCCTCCACGCCTTCGACCGCATGGGCATCAGCCACAGTCTACTTAAGCCTTCGGACAACCCCCTGTATGGCTTCGACGGCAAAGGCACCTTTCCCGTGGGCAAGATAGAGCTACCCTTGTCCTTCGGTGTAGCACCCAATGCACGAAGTGAGCAGGTCACCTTCGACATCGTCGACATGGTATACCCGTACAACGCCATAATGGGTCGGGGCTCCATCAACAAGTTTGAAGCAGCCATTCACGGACTTTACCAGTGCATGAAAATCCTGGGTCCGCAAGGCGTGATCTCAGTTTACAGCAACCAGCAGACTGCGTGCAACATTGAAAGAGACCTCGTTCCAGGTCAGCGGAACGTACACTGTCTTACGATGCAGCGCGAAGCCCCCGAGGCTACCCCCAACTGCCAACGATCATGAAAATGCATAGCTGCAGAGCAGCGATGGCACGAAGACAGTTCCTCTTGACCAGGCAACGCCCAAGCAAACATTCATCATAAGCGAAGACCTGACTTCGCAAGACGAGGAGAGACTCATCTCCTGTCTCTCCAGGAACAAGGACGTCTTCGCCTGGTCCACCCTCGACTTGGTCGGAGTCAGTTGCACTATCATCGAACACAGTCTGGGCATCGACCCCTCAATGCGGCCGAAGAAGCAGAGGCTGCGCAAAATGTCTGATGAAAAAACAGAAGCGGCCAAAGCCGAGATACACCGTCTGCTCGAGGCCAATTTCATCGAACCAGTCGCCTACCCTACATGGCTATCCAACGTAGTCATGGTGCAAAAGAAGAGCGGCAAGTGGCGGATGTGCATCGATTTCACCAGCCTCAACAAGGCCTACCCCAAGGATAATTTCCCGCTGCCTCGTATCGACAAAATCGTCGATAGCGCGGCCGGATGCGAAGTCATGTCACTCCTCGACTGCTTCTCTGGCTATCACCAAATATATATGAAGGAGGAAGACAAGGCCAGTACCAGTTTTATCATGCCCTTCGGCACTTATTGCTTCGTCAGAATGCCAGAGGGACTAAAGAACATCGGGTCCACCTTCTCTCGCCTCACCAAGACGGTGCTCGAGAGCCAAGTAGGCCGGAACATTTTCACGTATGTGGACGGCATCGTTGTCGCCAGCAAAAACAAAGAGGATCACCTAGCCGACCTCGCTGAAACGTTTGCAAACATGCGGGAAGCAAGACTTCCCCTAAGCCCGAAAAATGTGTCTTCGGAGTTTGCCAGGGGAAGATATTGGGCTACCTGGTGTCGCACCGCGGGATCGAGGCCAACCCAACCAAGATCCAGGCTATCATCAACATGACGCCTCCGCAGTCAACTAGAGACGTACAACGCTTGACAGGCAGGTTGGCCGCCCTCAACATATTCATTTCCAAGTCCGCAGAGCGAAGCCTACCCTTCCTTAGGACACTACGCGGCGCAAAAGACTTTGCATGGGGACCAAAGCAAGCGGCAGCCTTCGCATCACTCAAACAGCACCTGTCAGAGCTGGCAACCCTTACAAGCCCCGACTCCTTGCTACCTCTGTTGCTCTATGTCGCAGCTTCGCCGCACGCAGTCAGCGCAGCGTTGGTCCAAGAGCAGGTCAGAGAGGGCACAACTCGGCAGTGCCCAGTTTATTACGTCTCCGAAGTCCTCACGACTTCCAAGTGCAACATGACGGAGTTGGAAAAAATTGCCTACGCAGTCATCATGGCATCGCGCAAGTTGCGCCACTACTTCGAAGCGTTCAAGGTGTGGGTCACCACGGACAGGGGACTCGATGAATTATTCAGAAATCTGGAGGCGTCCGTCCATGTCTCCAAATGGGCAGCCGAGCTCTCCGAATACCACATCACCTTCGAGCCCAGGACAACAATCAAGTCGCAAGTCCTCGTAGATTTCATCGTCGACTGGACAGGGCCGGCACGACAGCAAGAAGAGCTCTCAGAGAGGGTGTGGACCATCCACTGTGACGGCACATGGTGCCATGCGGGGGCAGGCGCCGCTGCAATTATCACATCACCCACCGGCGTCAAGCACAGATACGCAGCACGCCTCAGCTTCGCTCTAGAATCTGACAGGTGCACGAACAACATAGCAGAATATGAAGCCGTTATCCTAGGTCTTCGCAAGCTGAAAGCACTTGGGGTGGCCACCTGCATAATCAAGACAGACTCCAAAGTCATCGTTGGCCAGATCGAAAAAGACTATTTAGCAAAAGACCCCGCACTTCTGCAGTATCTTTCGGTCGTCCGTAGCCTTGAGAAATAGTTCAAGGGTTTCACCCTGCAGCATGTGGACCGCTCTAGAAACGAAGAAGCCAACGCGTTGGCCAAAGCAGCAGCCAGAGGCGAAGCCCTGCCCTTCGACGTGTTCTACCACGTCATTGGCACACCAGCCGTCCGCAACCCAGAGGGCCAACAAATAACCACCAATGCTGGGGCCTTCGCATTGTCAATCTCATCATGGCTGAAGACTAGAGGGCCCCTATAATCCTATTCTTGCAAGGATATTACCATCCAGGTGATGTCAATGAGGCCAAGCGCCTCAAACACCAAAGTCAGGACTTCACACTTATTGAGGGCCAGCTTTACAAGAAAGGGATCAGTCAGCCCATGCTCAAATGTGTCACCGAGACTGAAGGCTTCCAGATCCTGCGCGAAGTCCACAGCGGCACTTGCGGCTCTCACTCAGGGCCTAGGGCCCTCGCTGCCAAGGTGATCCGTCAAGGTTTCTACTGGCCCGCTATTATCTGCGCCGCAAATCGAGTCACGAGGTCGTGCGAAGCCTGCCAGAAGTTCTCTCCCCACTCGGGCAACCCCTCGCAACTCACAAAGCTGGTCGCCCACACATGGCCTCTTCAACGCTGGGGCCTAGACATTGTCGGGCCACTACCCACGGCACAAGGAAACCTCAAGTTCACCTTCGTTGCCATCGAGTATTTTACCAAGTGGATCGAGGCAAGGGCAGTATCCACAATCACGTCGAAGACTGCACAGAATTTTTTCTGGCAAAACATTATCTGCCGATTCGGAGTCCCGTCTGAGCTCACAGTTGATAATGGCAAACAGTTCGATAGACAGGATTTCAGGGATTTTTGCTTCTCCATCGGCACCAAGCTAGCCTTCGCCTCAGTATACCACCCCCAATCTAACGGCGTTGTGGAACGCGCCAACAGCAAGATTTTCACCGCCATTAAGAAAATGCTTCTCGACGACAAGAAGGGCAAATGGGCCGACCTACTTCCTGAAGCAGTCTGGGCGCTGAACACGACCGAATGCTAGGCGACTGGGTTCACTCCCTTCCGCCTGCTATACGGATCAGAGGCCATGACCCCGCAGGAAATCAAACATGGGTCACCACGGACAAGCGCTTCGGCCGTCGATGAACCAACCTCCAAAGACCTCATCGACGGAGACCGTGTCTTCGCCCTGCAGGCTCTGAACAAATACCAAGCTCAAACGAAGGCCTGGCGTGACCACGCCATCATCCCAAGAGAATTCGACGAAGGGGACCTCGTACTCGTCCGGACAACTTGGACAGAGTCACGGGGCAAGCTGAAGCCAAAGTGGGAGGGTCCCTTCATCGTCAAGACAAAGGCGTCCCCTAGCGCGTACAGGCTGATAACGCCATCCGGCGAGGACCTAAAGCATTCCTGGAATATCGATAATCTCCGCGAATTTTTTGTTTGAATCCTCAGGGCTAACATGCTCTTGTAATACACCAAACAATATCATTTTGGCCCGCACTCTTTTCCTCCTGGGGGGTGAGGTTTTTAATGAGGCGGAGCCATGTAATATACCCGCAAAAATCCCCCGCAAAAACTAAGACACAATATGTCGAAAAAGACCGCATCGACGGTCTTCGACATTCGACCACACCTAAGTCACCGCGAGGGGCAGCGCTGACCACCCTCGCGTGCGACACTCCGCGCAAAAGTCGCCTAAGGGTGCAGCCGGACTAGCACAATAAGTGCGCAATATCAAAGTCTTTTCAAAAAGACTCTCTGTGCAAAAGTCGCCTAAGGGTGCAGCCAGACTAAGCACAATAAGTGCGCAACATCGAAGTCTTTTCCAAAAGACTCTCCATGCAAAAGTCGCCTAAGGGTGCAGCCGGACTAAGCACAATAAGTGCGCAACATCGAAGTCTTTTCCAAAAGACTCTCCGTGCAAAAGTCGCCTAAGGGCGCAGCCAGACCCTCCGTGCAATAGTCGCTTACGGGCGCAGCCTGAACAACAAAACAAGTATGCAAAGATCGCGGTCGTCCCAAAAAGACTCCAGGCAAAAATCGCCTACGGGCGCGACTGGATCAACGAAGGAACGCAGCCTTATCATATAAATTACGGTTACATATACACAACGAGGGTATCATACATCACATTGGCTCAACCTTGGAGATGATACCCATCTCCCTATAGTTGAACAACATTATCCTCAATTGCTCACCCTCAAAAAGATTTCGTAGCTCCTTCTCACCTACACTCACCCCAATCGGCGAGGACAACAATTCTCGCTTACCACTCCCGTCCACATGGAGACACCCACTCTCCAACTCACCACGTTGCCGCCTACCACTTTGCGACAATCCACTCATCCTCCGTTTCACCACCGCCCTTCGCTGCCTATACCCAGTACTCGCGCACGGGGGCTCCTCGGAACCCTCCGCGCGTGGGGAGGGCTCTGCTGCAGCCACATCCAACGCCGCAAAATAATCCAAGTCCTCATCCGAAGACTCCTCCGTCCATGCAATCGAACTCCCAGAATCATTAGACTCAACACACTTAGACATAGAGCCAAACGAATCGTCATCAGCAGCCACGGTCGAAGCCACCACAAAAATACCATTGTCAGTAGCGGTTGCGTGCACAGGCCCAAACCCCAGAACCTGTGCAGCAACCGAGGTTCAGTATCACACAGGAAAAATTTACAAACTCCCCAACACCTACTCAGCCACTTGCGAAGGCCCGGCTGTGGCTGTGAGGTCCTCGGCTGTCGGCTCGGCGACCGCCTTCAGGGCGTCTTCGCCAGTCGGTGCAGGGGCTAGTGCGGGGTCTTCGCTGGCTGCAGCGAGTGCAGGGGTCACCGAGGGGCCTTCACTAGCATCCGTGGGCGGCACCGGATCGACCTCTGCAGCCTCGGGCAGTGCGCCGTGCAGACCAGCAAGGTCCTCGACGTCTTCGGAATGAGCCATCTGCAGCAACAGCACACTCACTCAGCAAAGCCACATACCCACACATATAACCACATGACGTTTTCGCTTTTACCTGCTCTATTGCCCGGTCAGACGGCTCCCTGACCGCCTCTCGGCCGTGCGGACCCCACATCCTATCAAAGAGTGCCCCCGCCGACTGCTTCACCATGGGGTCTTCGACCCTGAAGATTTCTTGTTCAAAGTTTTTGTCTGCTCGGTCGAAGACCTCATAGTGACTGCACCCCTTGTGGGACAAAGCATTCATGGCCCCCTCGCAGGTGACGAGGGAGGCGAAGGACATGAAACCTGTCACAATGGTCGGGAGCACCAGCAGCTCCTCTTGCAACCATTCGAGAAAGCGAAGGCCCGCTTCTTGGCTGGGCACTTCAAAGTCAGCAATCCACGCACCCAGCTCGCGGTACACGTCCACAAACTGCGCGTGTGTCCGCTCGACCTCCGTGCGCGTAGAGGTCTTGGCCTTGTCCACACGGCTGCGCAGGGCGTTGAACCTCGCCTCCAGTTCCTCGGCGCATTGGCGGGCGAGACTGCCCTCCGCCCGCGCCACTTTGGCCTCGGCCTACGCAGCAGCAATGGCCTTGTTCGCCTCCCTCCTCTCCTCCACCAGCTGGCGTTGGAGATCCATCTTCTCGGCCTCCATGGTGGCCACCTTCTCTGCCAGCCTGCGATTTTTGCTTTCCGCAGCCGACTTCTCCCGCACAACATCCGCATGCTGTGCCCGAAGACGCTCGACCTCGGCGGCAACGTCCGCAGTCAAGGCACCCGAGGCGACGAGGTCGGCGAAGTTGGCCGCCTGACACATAAACCCATGAGACCCGAATCCTCATAAAAAACAACAAACATCGAAGTCCAGCAGAACTTACCTGCTTCAGCTGCTGTGACAGCTGCTGAGACGCTTCCCTCAGTCGCTGCGACATGGAGCCCGCCACGTCCTTAGCTGCAGCGACCGATGGAATCTCGCCGCTTGCGTAGAAAGTGGCCCACGGGTCCCGCGCAGCACCCTTCGCCCCCACCACCGCCGTTGGCGAAGTGGTCGTTACCGGGGGCGGGACAACAGCCAGTTGCCCCTCACCCGGACCTGCACCACGATACTGGTTAAAGACCTCGTCGAGTCAAAAAAAGGATTGTTAACTTACCAACAAGATAATCCTCGACACTAATGTTTGTGCTGAAGTCGGCAATACGTTGTGCCGGTGAAGACGACCTTTGTTCTTTCACGAGCCCGCCCAAGGGTGGCTTGCTCCCGCCAGCGGTGGCAGCCTTTGCACTGGCCGACGCCTTGCTGTGCACGGGGGTGGCTGGTTTCGCAGCCGGCGCCTGTTTGCTACCACCAGAGGCAGTAGCCTTCGCGCTCCCCCACGCCCTTTTTGCCTCGCGCATAGGATCCACGATCCTGACGACCGCCCGACGTTTCTGCGTGGCGTCTTGACGGTCCCTCTCCATCACTGCCGATACAACAGCAGCAATATTCTGCCCGTAAGGAAAAACCTTCAATTCGTGAGCCATGCGAGACGTAAAGAAGTCTTCGCCAGCCGCGCGGGGGACCGGAACATTCTTGGGCCATCGACCCCCGGTAACCTCCAGCATTCGCGTCGAAGACTCCCGGAGCTCAGGCGAAGACATCCTTGCCCCGGGGGCTGCGCACGTCCCCATCAAATCAACAGCAAAACTATCAGAGACCCCCACTCCCCCAACTGCAGTACCTAATTTTCTCTTCTTAGTGGCCGGGGCAGCCTCCTGCGAAGGCCCTTCCTCGGTCACGTCCACCGGTTTCTTCCCACGGCGGTCGGCAGCGTCTTCCCCGGGATAGCCACCGTATGGCAGGCAGTTTAACTCGAAGACCCGATTCAACCTAACGTTAGACCCACGGATATCCTAGCTCCGCAGACCCTCTGTTCTTGGCACATAGCACCCCACGATCCTCGTCGCACCGTCTTTCGCTTCACGCACGAATGCGGCGGGATCCCGGCCATGCAGATCCAAAGTGAAGGTAGGACTTCGTACCCGCTGCTCGCCCAGGGAGGGCATCTCGCGAGGGCATACTTCGCCCAGTGCCCATCCATGTGCCAAGGGCCATATCCCATACCCGATGAATTCCTCAACTAAATCGCGCCCGCTACTCATGCGGGCAGCGCACCGAAGGGCTCCCTCGTCTTCATCATCCTCTGCCACCTCAAATTGCGGGTACGCTACATAATAATGGGAGCACATGACGGCCACGGGGAGCCCTGGGTGGTCTTCGACCTCGCCTTCCGAAACATAAAACTAGAAATCCCACCAGTTGCCCCATTTATTGCGGGCACAGGGAACTAACTCGACGACTTCCATCGAAGTCTTTCCGGTCTTCGGCATAAACGTGCACGATCCAAACTGTGCAATCTTGTGTCCAATTTTCCTTTTCTGCCAATGCAGACAGTAATGTTTGGCGAAGACCTCCACAGACGTCTGGCCACCATACGAAGTCGCCGCCCAGACATACTTTGCCAGGGCCACCACGGCATTCGGCGTCAGCTGGTGGACCTGGACCTCAAACCTCTGCAGGACCTCCGCCACAAAGCGATGTGCAGGCAGACGAAGGCCAGCGGTGAAAAATGCCTCAAACACGACCAACTCGCCCTCGGGCTCGGGAACCTCCTCCGCCCCCAGGACACGCCCCACTCCGCTGCCAAAATAACCAAGCTGCTGCATATCCTGAACGCGGACCGAGGAAATCCGCGAAACACCAAACTCCACCGTATCACCTGGTCGCAGCTCCTCCGCCGCCACATTGCTTAGGGTATCCTCGGACGATGCGCCGGCCGGCGGTGAGTTTGCAGCAGACGAGGAAGAAGACGACATGGCTACGTACCATCGGCGGCGGCGAGCAGTCTGCTTGACGCGGGCCAGATCTCCGACGAGCAGGAGCAAGGAGGGCAAGCAGGCGGGCGAACGATTTCACAAGGAGGCTAGGGTTTTGCGGCGCGCAGAAAGCGAACCTGAACCGCGCTGCCCTGCCCTTTTTATACACGGGACGCGACGCTTCGGGAAACCCGCAGTCCAACAGTACCGCGTCCGTCAACGGTCACATCAAAAACCCCCGCGGAACCACTTCGAGCGAGGGCAGCGTCTCCACCATCTAGCGACGTCTTCGGCACCAGATGACTTAGTCGAACTGGTGCCTCGGAGGGCAAATATTGGGGCGAAGGCGAAGATGCCACCCTTCGCTCCAGCCTTCGTCTATCTCGCTGCACCAACGGAGGCAAAACAACCGGCGGGGTCCACCCTTCGTCCTCTACACTACGAGACGAAGGCCTACGATGACATCGCCCCATCCCACGGCCTAGAGGCCCATGTGGGATTCGGCCCATTGTAGCAGGCCCCACGCGCAGAAGCGTGTTACGGGCTAAATTTGTAATGGCTTTTCTGTAATGACAGTCTGTAACCCTCCTTTATGGGAATATTCCGGGGATAGCCCAGGTGCCTGAGGGCACATGCGTCTTTACATCGAGACGTTGGGCACTCAGGCGCCTATAAATACCCCTGTATAGTGCCCTTGAGGGGCGAGATGAACAGAGCAATTACTGTCTCGAGTTAAAACCGTGTTTTCATCTTTCTCACTCCCCCGTTGGATCAAATTGCACCGGAGCGTAAGTTCCAACAAGTATTAGTATACTCAGCCTTGCTTGTGGCATAATTTTTTACAGGTTCTCTGGAGGACATGGTTGCTGGAGTGACTTGGCCGTCCATCTTGCCACCAGGTTGGACAGTCGAGTGGGACCCTACCTTGGCAGAGGAGGAGCATGAGGAGTGATGGGCCATGCTTCCCCATCCCTCTGTTTACTTCACCGTTAGTTATGTTCCACTGCATTCCGAACAATGATCACTACTTTTGAGAAACTCAGATAATGATGTAATAAATTAAGTACTCCTTAATGTTTGGTTTTATGTTTTATTGTATTTGTTCTGCGCCTCACCTTCGAGTGAGTACGTGGTACTTGATCCTATTAGTGGCCTCGTCGGACTAGATCCGAGGGAATGACGTGTTATTCCTATTTAAGTGTGGTCTGGCCTATAAGGTGGGACTTAGGCACTTAAGTTGGAATAATTCGAGCGGTTCCGCCACAGCTGGTATCGAAGCTTGTACCACCACAGAGGAATCAATAAACTGTAATTACCATCCTTTTCAAAAAGCAAAACTTGTTAGAAACCCGAGTTGGATAGGTCGGTAAGGCGATAAGGATGGACCTAGAACGTGAAGCCTTAGGATACTAGATGGGTAGCTAGGTGGCTATTTGAATGTGCCCTACAGGCTACTCTAATAAGGGATGAAGAGTTCTCTACCCCTATAGGTTGATATGAGGTCGCTTAGGACGAGCATGCATGCATCATTTTAATCAAACTACTTGGTAAGTGGCCAAGGACTTAAAAAGCTGTCGGCGTTTCGAGACCGGGGGGTCCCCGAGCCGACGAGTGAGAGTGCCGCGTGCCCCAGCCCAGATGGGTCGAGCGCGTGGGCGAGTGCGAAGGGGGGAAAGAGCGAGGTCGGTGGCCGGAGCCGGGTCGTGACGAGGGAGACGGAGATCCCGCGGCCTTTCGTGTTCGCCCCGCGCCCAGGTCGGGTGCGCTTGCAGTAGGGGGTTACAAGCGTCCGCGCGGGTGAGGGGAGCGAGCGGCCCCAAGAGAGCGCCTGCCCCTGCCCTCGTTCCCGCGAGGCCAACCTTCTCTAAGAAGGCCCTGGTCCTTCCTTTTATAGTCGTAAGGAGAGGATCCAGGTGTACAAAACGGGGGTGTAGCAAGGTGCTACGTGTCTAGCGGGGGAGAGCTAGTGCCCTAAGTACATGCCAAGGTGGCAGCCGGAGAGATCTTGGCACTCAGCCGGTGTGGCGTCGTGGCTGTCGGAGGAGTAACGGAGCCTGATGGAGGGACAGCTGTTGGAACAGCTGTGCTCTTGCTGACGTCTCCCTGCTTTCGTAAGGGAGCCGAGAGTCACCGTCGTCATGGGTCTAGTGGGGCACCATCATTGCCTATCTGGCGGAGCTGGCCAGATGGGACGCCGGTGTAACACCCACTTTGTAATTGCCAGATAAAATATCAATAGAGAAAACAATTTCTCTCTTTATGTGAGTTGATGCATCATCATATGAGAACACCATGTCCAAGAACAATTAATAAAGAGATATGATACTAAATTGTTGCATCATGCTGGATATTTTATTTTTGGTGTGCATTTTGTGACAAGAAAAATATTAAATATCCAAATGAGAAATTAAATCCTAAAATAATCCTAGGATTAAGAAAAGAGAGAAGGAAAAGATTATACAAATTAGAGGAAAGTAAATGTATGAAAGAATACATTTTGTCCCCCACTAATATTCTAATTTAAGTGTTTAACCCAGTCAAGAAGATCACAAACAAGTTTGAATTCAAATTGGGATTTAAATTTGAAAATAGGAAGAAAAACAGAAAATAAAAAGAATAAAACGAAATCAGCTTAACTGGGCCGGCTACCTCAATTCGGCCCAACTCCGAATTTCACCCGCGCGCGCGCGCCTGTGCACTTCACGCGCGCCGACACGACGGGGCCACTGGACAGACTCTGCGCTCGCGCTCGGCTTCCTCGCTGACTTGTGGGCCCGGCTTGGCAGTCTCTTCCGCTGCGCCTTGCACGCCACTGACATTGGGGGCCACCGTGCAGTCTCTGGACGCCGTGTGACTCCGTCTTCCCCGCGAGACTCGCGGGCGAGCTCAACCGAATCGCGTGGACGGTGCCGCCGTGACCTCAACCACCTTCCCGGGTCTTCCGGCTTCATGAGGTTAGCTCCCGTTCCGCGCGCACATAAGACCCGGCCACATCCCCTCCTCTTCTCCCCTTCATCCCACTCGCACCGTGGCCATCCATCGTCGAAGTCGCCATTGCCATACACAGCCACCGTCGTCCCTCGTGCTCGGCCCCAATTGGATCCCCGTGTGCGGCCCGAAAGCTTCGCTCGAGCCCCTGGTCCGCTCCGGTGGCGATTCCGGGGCTGGTAGCCGACCTGTGGGTGCCCAATTTGTCTCCGCCGCCGCAATTCCGCTCTGCGCCGTGGACCAAACCCGACGTGTCTTCCGTGCTGGTGAGTTCTTGGTCATCGTACTCGCGCCGTTTCCCTGTTCGTATAGCGCCTTTTAATTTGGGATTGGTGCTCGGGGTAACCGGATTCCGCTTCACCGGAGTTGGATCTCCGCCGTGCGCCGTGGACCGGGTGCTGCCCTCGTCGTAGGTAGAAATTGATTTGGGGATTTAGTTCGGGGAGTCGTCAATCCCGTGTGTGCCGAGTGAATTGGTGTTTGGCGCATGGGGCGGCCGGATTCGTGTGCTCCGACGATCTTGCCGTCGCGCGGTGGCCAGCTCGCCGTGCGCCAGCGCTATAGGTAGGAGAGATCCCCTGCGCCGTCCGTATCGGGATGGAGGGCCTAGATTAGTTGGTCGAATACCGTTTCGGTCCTCCGATCTGCACCGTTGATCGGCAATCGGACGGATCGTCGCTGTATGAAGTAAGATGTGATCAGCACCGTTCATTTCAAATCCGACGATCGGCGTAGCGTACCGGTTCGATATATATTAGATCTAATCCGAGCCGTCCGTGTGTGATCCAACGGCCAGAACGGCCCGATACCCTTTCGGCCTGGGGTTTTGTATATGAACCCCTCGGTTTATACGAATTAGAACCCGCCGTCCACTGCATAGTGTTCTGAGTCTTAGGAAATTATGCGCAGAAGCCCCTGACGTTTCTGGAAAATGAGGCCCAGTCCAGAGATCATTTAAATTGAATAAATGAAATAGAAAATGGATTTTTAATAGGAAAATAATTGCTAGAACTTTATAAATTCATAGAAAATTCATACTAACTCCAAATTCATCCATTCCAGTTCCTAAAATTTTGTAATTTTATTCTCTATCACCTAGAGCCTCTGTTATGTCATAAAAACAGTAAGGAAATTTATTTATCACTTAATCCTATTTAAAGCACATAAAACCTTTGAAAATGCATAACTTAAAATCTATAACTCAGAAAAATATGATTTCTGTTCCTAGGATTTTATTTTAATATGTAGAATATCTCTGTGTATTTTGTATATATGTTTGGTGTGATGTTAATTTCTCTATATGCACTGTGCTTGTTTGTATTGTGGCGAGTAGAAGAGCCCGTTGCTGAGGATCCTGGTGAGCAGCAGGTTGAAGTAGCTGAGCAGGAGCTCATTGAAGGCAAGTTGTGCCCTTGACCACTTTTTACCCAATAATGCTCTTTAATATCACTTATCCATGCATAGGTTAATTTTGATGGGACCCAATAGGACTCCCTAGATTGTTTATCTCATTACCTTGTTTACCCCTGAATCACTTGGGTAGTTTGCTATTGCTTTATATGGTTTTGGGATAATCATTTATTACCTCTATGTTCCAATTCTTGTTGTTATTCTGTTTATGTTCATGTTGTTATCATTAATGTTAATTGGAACATAGAGCTTAACTTGAGAACCACGTGCCACCACAAGGGTGGAATGGGACGCCCTTGGCTGACTAATTAGGAAAGCTAGTGGAAGACTACCTTACCCGAAAGGGGCAAGGGCAGTAGGGGAGAGGTCAGTGCGGGGAGGTCCCTGGTTGATTTTGCTGCGATGGCTATCAGCCAGGAACCCTTTACTGGATCTTCCCATAAACTGTAGCGGGTTTTCGGAAGCTAGTGGAACTTTGTAAAGGCCTCGTAGTGTTGCCCTGCCGTGCTTCCTAGGTAGAGGTATATGGGATTCATGACCCCTTGGCAGATGGGTAACATGACTTGTGGGTAAAGGGTACAACCTCTGCAGAGTGTAAAACTGGTATACTAGCCGAGCTCACGGTCATGAGCAGCTCAGGACTCTCTGATGTTTAACTATGGAACTTAAATTCAATTTTGTCATTTGCATTGCATGGGTTTATTATTAATTTTGTTCAATTACTTTATTTATGGTTTGGTATTTACTTACACATAGTAACTGCTAATAAAATTTTGACCAACTACTTAAAAGCAATGCTCAGCTTTAACCCCTATCATTGATTAGCCTTACACATCACATGAACTCACACCTTTGTGAGTTTATGTCCACTGGTTCCCCACAACTTGTTGAGCTATGATCATGTGTGAGCTCACCCTTGCTGTCTCACACCCCCCCACAGGAGATGATCAGGTGGTTCAGGAGGAGCCGCCTAACACTGAGGAGTTCGATCTGATCTAGGTGGCGTTTCCCCAGTCGACATTGGCGCCGACGATCCTTAGTTCATTTTATCTTCATTACTTTATTTTGTAATAAGTCTTCCGCTATGCAATAAATACTCTGATGTTAATGACATTTATCTCTATACACTCTGTTATTATATATGTTGTCTTCTTGGCGCATGTATGAGATGCACCCGGCTTTGTTCTTTAAAACCGGGTGTTACAGAAGTGGTATCAGAGGAAATGTTGACTGTAGGACGAAACCTAGATAGACTGGACAAACCCTTACCTGCTTATCTCATTCTGATTCATTCTACACTCACCTTACTCTGATTCTTTCTACACTTATCTTGATCCTGTCTCACCTTCTACTGTTCTACTCTGATCATTCTTACCTTCTCTACTCCAAGACAAGATGGATTTCACACCTTGGAATCCCTACCCCTTTGACATTTTTAAGAGATAGGAAGCCTAAGACAAAATTTAAAACTATTTTCTCTATTAAAAATATTGGTTGATTGTTCTGATGATCAATGCCTGATTTGCTTCTTTGATTGACTGAATTATTATAGATGGACATCTTAGCATGTACCAACATAAGGTATTGAATTAGCTATAGTAGGTGAAATATTAATCTGCTTAGCTAATAAATCCCCCAAAGTAACATGATTGTAATTACCGCCTTGTCTACTGCTATTTCTTATCTTATGTATCTAACTCAGATGGTCAATACCAGGAAAGGAAAGATTATCACGCAACAGCAAACAGAAATGAATCCTCCAAATCCCCCACCTGTTGAAATCGAGCAAGTGATCGCAACCCAAAGGCTGGTAATACAGCAATTGACGGACATGATGACCGAAATGCAAAACCAGATAAGACAAGAACGCGAGGAAATACGTCAGGCCCGTCTGGAGATATAGCAAGAAATAAGGCAATCACGGTTGGAGAGACAACGACAAGAGCAACCACCATCTCCACCACCACCAGCTCCACCAAGCTACATAAACATATATGTAAATTACTACTATTTGTAAGATCTACATGTTCCTTTAGTTAGTATTCGGTATGATACCATTTTAAGAGGAATAAAAAGGTCTATTTGACCCCATGAGTTGCTAATAAAATTATGCGTCATGCTGAGATTTTGGTTTGGGGCATATGTGTTGGACAATATGAGAAAACCCATGAGAGTAATTACCCCTAAAGGGACTGAAGAATCAGTGAACGGAATTACAAGAGGCTAGTTATTTACGTCCGAGTTCTTCACCTTGGATAGTACCAGTTTTGTTTGTAAAAAAGAAAGATGGGTTGCAAGGGATGTGCGTGGATTAAAGGTTCCTTAATGATGTCACTGTGAAGAACAAGTTTCTGTTACCCTGCATTAAGGATTTATTTAATCGGATGAGAGGAGCCAGGGTATTCTCGAAGATTGACTTCCGATCGGGGTACCATCAGATGAAGATTGGACCATCAGATATTCCTAAGACGGCTTTCTCGACTCGATATGGATTATATGAGATCATCGTTATGTCGTTTGGATTAACTAATGCACCAGCTTATTTTATGGATTTGATGAATAAGATGTTTTGGAGTATTTGGACAGATTCGTCGTGGTGTTCATCGACGATAATCTTATCTATTCTAAGAATGAGAGTGACCATGAAGAACATCTAAGGTTGGTGCTACAGAAGTTACGAGATAATCAACTCTACGCCAAGTACGGTAAATGCGAGTTTTGGATTGGCGAGGTGCCATTTCTTGGACATATCATTTCTAATGGAGGGATGTCAGTGGATCCTGCTAAAGTCAAGAATATAGTGGTGTGGAGCATACCCATTACGGTTACGGAGGACCGAAGTTTCTTGGGACTTGCAGGATACTATTGGAGATTTATTGAAGGATTTTCTAAGATTGCTAAGCTTATGACCTCGCTTTTGGTGAAGGAAAGAGAATTCAAGTGGGACGAGAAGTGTCAAGTATACACGGGTCATAAGAGTTTGAAATATATATTCACTCAAAAGGATCTCAACCTTAGGCAACGCCGTTGGTCGGAGCTTATTAAGGATTATGATTTGGAGATTCACTATCACCCAGGCAGGGCAAATTTGGTTGTAGATGCCTTGAGTCGCAAGGAGCATGATCATTTAGCTGTTGTTGCCCAGCTACTCGATGAGATTGTTGAGAATTTCAGGAGACTTAACCTGGGGATAGTTACTCACACTAAAGGAGTATTATTGAGGTGGAAACTACTTTGGAGCAAGAGATCCGCAAAGGATAAATTGGTGATGCTAAGACACAAGAGATTAAGGATCTGATTACCGAAGATCGAGTTCCAGAATTCACGGAAGATGAGCAAGGCACGATATGGTTCAAGGATAGGATATGTGTTCCGGAGATTGAAAGCCTTTGTGTGACTATTTTAAAGGAGGCCCATGACTTGGATTATGCTATTCATCCTGGTAGTACGAAGATGTATCAGGATTTGAAGTAGAGGTTCTGGAGGCATGGATTGAAGAGAGATGTGGCTACAGATGTGGCTATGTGCGAGGTGTGACAAAGAGTTAAGGTTGAACACGAGAGGCCAGCTGGATTATTATACCCATTAAGGATACCCGAGTGGAAGTGAGAAGAGATTGGTATGGACTTCATTACTGGATTGCCTCGCACCTCGAAAGGATATGATGCTAGATGGGTTAGTGTGGATAGACTGACCAAAGTGGCTCATTTCATCCCGGTCAAGACTACTTATAAGGGATCCCAATTGGCTAAGTTATACATGTCTCGGATTGAGTCTCTACACGGTGTACCGAAGTGGATCATTTTGGATCGAGGTTCACAGTTTACCTCGAGATTTTGGAGAAGCTTTCATGAGAACATGAGTACGAAATTGAATTTTAGTACAGCCTATCACCCTCAGACGGATGGACAGACTGAAAGGACGAACCAAGTTTTGGAAGATATGTTGAGAGCATGTGCCCTTCAGCATGGAGGAAGTTGGGATAAGAGTCTGCCTTATGCTGAGTTCTCATATAATAATAGTTACCAGGCCAGTCTAAAAATGTCACCTTTTGAAGCTTTATATGGGAGGAAGTGCAGGACTCCTCTATATTGGGATCAGACTGGAGAGAGACAATTCTTTGGGCCTGAATTGATTCAAGAAGCAGAAGAACAAGTCCGTATAATTCGAGAGAATTTGAGAGTGGCTCAAACCAGGCAAAAGAGCTATGCTGATAATAGGAGGAGACCACTGGAATTTGAAGAGGGAGATTATGTGTATCTCAAGGTGTCACCACTGCGTGGAATGAGGAGATTTAAAGTTAAGGGCAAATTGTCCCCTCGCTATATTGGACCATTCTTGATCTTTAGGAGAGTTGGGGAGATGGCATACCAACTCGAGTTACCTGCTAGTCTATCGGATGTGCATAATGTGTTCCATGTGTCGCAACTGAAGAAATGTCTCCGTGTTCCTGAGGAACAGTTACCAATGGAAGAGCTCAGTGTTCAAGGTGATTTGACTTACACGGAGTACCCTATCAAGATTTTGGATACTTTGACTCGAGTTACAAGGAATAAGGTGATAAAGATGTGCAAAGTCCAATGGAGTCACCACAGTGAAGATGAAGCAACTTGGGAAAGAGAAGAAGAGCTTCGCATAGATTTTCCCCACCTTTTCTCTAGTTCTTCTTAAATCTCGGGGACGAGATTATTTTTAAGGGGGGTAGGATTTGTAACACCCACTTTGTAATTGCCAGATAAAATATCAATAGAGAAAACAATTTCTCTCTTTATGTGAGTTGATGCATCATCATATGAGAACACCATGTCCAAGAACAATTAATAAAGAGATATGATACTAAATTGTTGCATCATGCTGGATATTTTATTTTTGGTGTGCATTTTGTGACAAGAAAAATATTAAATATCCAAATGAGAAATTAAATCCTAAAATAATCCTAGGATTAAGAAAAGAGAGAAGGAAAAGATTATACAAATTAGAGGAAAGTAAATGTATGAAAGAATACATTTTGTCCCCCACTAATATTCTAATTTAAGTGTTTAACCCAGTCAAGAAGATCACAAACAAGTTTGAATTCAAATTGGGATTTAAATTTGAAAATAGGAAGAAAAACAGAAAATAAAAAGAATAAAACGAAATCAGCTTAACTGGGCCGGCTACCTCAATTCGGCCCAACTCCGAATTTCACCCGCGCGCGCGCGCCTGTGCACTTCACGCGCGCCGACACGGCGGGGCCACTGGACAGACTCTGCGCTCGCGCTCGGCTTCCTCGCTGACTTGTGGGCCCGGCTTGGCAGTCTCTTCCGCTGCGCCTTGCACGCCACTGACATTGGGGGCCACCGTGCAGTCTCTGGACGCCGTGTGACTCCGTCTTCCCCGCGAGACTCGCGGGCGAGCTCAACCGAATCGCGTGGACGGTGCCGCCGTGACCTCAACCACCTTCCCGGGTCTTCCGGCTTCATGAGGTTAGCTCCCGTTCCGCGCGCACATAAGACCCGGCCACATCCCCTCCTCTTCTCCCCTTCATCCCACTCGCACCGTGGCCATCCATCGTCGAAGTCGCCATTGCCATACACAGCCACCGTCGTCCCTCGTGCTCGGCCCCAATTGGATCCCCGTGTGCGGCCCGAAAGCTTCGCTCGAGCCCCTGGTCCGCTCCGGTGGCGATTCCGGGGCTGGTAGCCGACCTGTGGGTGCCCAATTTGTCTCCGCCGCCGCAATTCCGCTCTGCGCCGTGGACCAAACCCGACGTGTCTTCCGTGCTGGTGAGTTCTTGGTCATCGTACTCGCGCCGTTTCCCTGTTCGTATAGCGCCTTTTAATTTGGGATTGGTGCTCGGGGTAACCGGATTCCGCTTCACCGGAGTTGGATCTCCGCCGTGCGCCGTGGACCGGGTGCTGCCCTCGTCGTAGGTAGAAATTGATTTGGGGATTTAGTTCGGGGAGTCGTCAATCCCGTGTGTGCCGAGTGAATTGGTGTTTGGCGCATGGGGCGGCCGGATTCGTGTGCTCCGACGATCTTGCCGTCGCGCGGTGGCCAGCTCGCCGTGCGCCAGCGCTATAGGTAGGAGAGATCCCCTGCGCCGTCCGTATCGGGATGGAGGGCCTAGATTAGTTGGTCGAATACCGTTTCGGTCCTCCGATCTGCACCGTTGATCGGCAATCGGACGGATCGTCGCTGTATGAAGTAAGATGTGATCAGCACCGTTCATTTCAAATCCGACGATCGGCGTAGCGTACCGGTTCGATATATATTAGATCTAATCCGAGCCGTCCGTGTGTGATCCAACGGCTAGAACGGCCCGATACCCTTTCGGCCTGGGGTTTTGTATATGAACCCCTCGGTTTATACGAATTAGAACCCGCCGTCCACTGCATAGTGTTCTGAGTCTTAGGAAATTATGCGCAGAAGCCCCTGACGTTTCTGGAAAATGAGGCCCAGTCCAGAGATCATTTAAATTGAATAAATGAAATAGAAAATGGATTTTTAATAGGAAAATAATTGCTAGAACTTTATAAATTCATAGAAAATTCATACTAACTCCAAATTCATCCATTCCAGTTCCTAAAATTTTGTAATTTTATTCTCTATCACCTAGAGCCTCTGTTATGTCATAAAAACAGTAAGGAAATTTATTTATCACTTAATCCTATTTAAAGCACATAAAACCTTTGAAAATGCATAACTTAAAATCTATAACTCAGAAAAATATGATTTCTGTTCCTAGGATTTTATTTTAATATGTAGAATATCTCTGTGTATTTTGTATATATGTTTGGTGTGATGTTAATTTCTCTATATGCACTGTGCTTGTTTGTATTGTGGCGAGTAGAAGAGCCCGTTGCTGAGGATCCTGGTGAGCAGCAGGTTGAAGTAGCTGAGCAGGAGCTCATTGAAGGCAAGTTGTGCCCTTGACCACTTTTTACCCAATAATGCTCTTTAATATCACTTATCCATGCATAGGTTAATTTTGATGGGACCCAATAGGACTCCCTAGATTGTTTATCTCATTACCTTGTTTACCCCTGAATCACTTGGGTAGTTTGCTATTGCTTTATATGGTTTTGGGATAATCATTTATTACCTCTATGTTCCAATTCTTGTTGTTATTCTGTTTATGTTCATGTTGTTATCATTAATGTTAATTGGAACATAGAGCTTAACTTGAGAACCACGTGCCACCACAAGGGTGGAATGGGACGCCCTTGGCTGACTAATTAGGAAAGCTAGTGGAAGACTACCTTACCCGAAAGGGGCAAGGGCAGTAGGGGAGAGGTCAGTGCGGGGAGGTCCCTGGTTGATTTTGCTGCGATGGCTATCAGCCAGGAACCCTTTACTGGATCTTCCCATAAACTGTAGCGGGTTTTCGGAAGCTAGTGGAACTTTGTAAAGGCCTCGTAGTGTTGCCCTGCCGTGCTTCCTAGGTAGAGGTATATGGGATTCATGACCCCTTGGCAGATGGGTAACATGACTTGTGGGTAAAGGGTACAACCTCTGCAGAGTGTAAAACTGGTATACTAGCCGAGCTCACGGTCATGAGCAGCTCAGGACTCTCTGATGTTTAACTATGGAACTTAAATTCAATTTTGTCATTTGCATTGCATGGGTTTATTATTAATTTTGTTCAATTACTTTATTTATGGTTTGGTATTTACTTACACATAGTAACTGCTAATAAAATTTTGACCAACTACTTAAAAGCAATGCTCAGCTTTAACCCCTATCATTGATTAGCCTTACACATCACATGAACTCACACCTTTGTGAGTTTATGTCCACTGGTTCCCCACAACTTGTTGAGCTATGATCATGTGTGAGCTCACCCTTGCTGTCTCACACCCCCCCACAGGAGATGATCAGGTGGTTCAGGAGGAGCCGCCTAACACTGAGGAGTTCGATCTGATCTAGGTGGCGTTTCCCCAGTCGACATTGGCGCCGACGATCCTTAGTTCATTTTATCTTCATTACTTTATTTTGTAATAAGTCTTCCGCTATGCAATAAATACTCTGATGTTAATGACATTTATCTCTATACACTCTGTTATTATATATGTTGTCTTCTTGGCGCATGTATGAGATGCACCCGGCTTTGTTCTTTAAAACCGGGTGTTACAGCCGGTCTTGTTCTCTGCGACCCGAGTCGGCTCAGGGCAGGGTGATGATGACGCTTCCTGTTGACGTGGCGGACTTGTGTCCTAGGTCGGGCGACGTGGAGGCTCCTCCGAAGTCGAGGTTGAGTCTGTCCTGCATGGCCGAGGCCGAACCTGAGCTCCTGGGTTGGGCGAGGCGGAGGTCGTTCGGCAGAGGCCAGGGCGGAGTCCGAGCCCTGGGTCGGGCGAAGCGGAGTTCGTCGTCTTCCGGGGCCTTAGCCCGAGTCCGAGCCCTGGGTCGGGCGGAGCGGAGTTCGCCGTCTTCCGGGGCCTTACCCCGAGTCCGCCGTCTTCTGGGGCCTTAGCCCGAGTCCGAGCCCTGGGTCGGGCGGAGCGGAGTTCGCCGTCTTCCGGGGCCTTAGCCCGAGTCCGCCATCTTCCGGGGCCTTAGCTCGAGTCCGAGCCCTGGGTCGGGCGGAGCGGAGTTCGCCGTCTTCCGGGGCCTTAGCCCGAGTCCGCCGTCTTCCGGGGCCTTAGCCCGAGTCCGAGCCCTGGGTCGGGCGGAGCGGAGTTCGCCGTCTTCCGGGGCCTTAGCCCGAGTCTGAGCCCTGGGTCTGGCGGAGCCTCCCATGGCACCTCTGGCAAAGCCTGGTCGCCCGTCGGTCTTAATCTTTGCGTTAAATGCCCCGGTGACTTGGTCGGTTGGTGCGCTGATTTAGTCAGGGTTGCTTCTCAACGAAGGCAAGGCCTCGGGCGAGCCGGAGATGCGTCTGCCGTAAAAAGGGGGCCTCGGGCGAGACGGAAACACCTCAGGGTCGGCTGCCCTTGCCCGAGGCTAGGCTCGGGCGAGGCGCGATCGAGTCGCTCGTATGGACTGATCCCTGACTTAATCAAACCCATCAGGCCTCTGCAGCTTTATGCTGATGGGGGTTACCAGCTGAGAATTAGGCGTCTTGAGGGTACCCCTAATTATGGTCCCCGACAGTAGCCCCCGAGCCTCAAAGGGAGTGTTAGCACTCGCTTGGAGGCTTGCGTCGCACTTTTTTGCAAGGGGACCAGCCTTTCTCGGTTGCACTTTGTTCCGGTGGGTGCGCGCGAGCGCACCCGCCGGGTGTAGCCCCCGAGGCCTCGGAGGAGTGGTTTCACTCCTTCGAGGTCTTAATGCCTTGCGTAATGCCTCGGCTGGTCTGGCGGTTCCCTCATGCGAACAGGCCGTAGCCCGGGTGCACTGTCGGGGCCCAAGTTCTCGGGCTGGTATGTTGACGCTGTCAATGGTTCGGCCGGAGCCGGGTTTGCGAGAGCAGCCCCCGAGCCTCCGCACAGGGCGAGAGGACGATCAGGGACAGACTCGGCTTTTTTACATACGCCCCTACGTCGCCTTTCCGCAAGGAGGAGGGGGGGAGAGCGCCATGTTACCCTCGATGGGCACCGAACATGGTGTCTCCGGTGAGCTGCAATCGGGTAATCCGAGTGGTCGTCCGTGCCCCGTTCGTTGGGGGTCGGCTAGGGGCCCGGAGGCACGCCCAAAAGTACCTGCGGGTGATCTGCCGGACCCGGTCCCCTGGCGACGGGGTCCGAGGGCTCGTTGCCTCCCTCCGATGGGATTCCGTTACAGGATCGTTCCCGCTGGTCTCGGAAATGTCCTAGGGTACCTCGGGAGCGCAGCCCGAGCCTTGGTTATGTATCGAACGTACCCCTGGTCATCCCTCGCTCGGTGTCTGAGGCGACTGTGAACCCTTCGAAGGGCCAGCCTTTGAACCCCTGATCAGTAATGGGCGCGGAGCCCGAGTAGCCTGAGGCGGTCGTGGAACCTTTCGGGAGGCCGACCTTCGAACCCCTGACCAGTAGTGGGTGTCGGGCCCACGCGATCTGAGGCGGCTGTTGAACCCTTCGGGGGGCCAGCCTTCGAACCCCTGATCAGTAAGGAGGCTCGGAGCCTAGTTCCTTCACGGGGAAGGATCCCTTTGGGGGTATCCCCTTTCCCGGTCCCTGTTGCAAGAGATAGAGAAAGAGAAAAAAGGGAAAAAAGGATATGAAACCGAGCGACGTGGCGTACCTTTTTTGCTGTGGTCGTGTTGGCGAAGGCGAAGCGTCGCCAGCTGCTCCTGCCAGAAGCGTCGCTTGTCCAGCCGCGAAGTTAATGCGCCGGGGCGAGCGGTCGGCGATGCTGCCGTTGCGTGCGCGAGCCGTTCGAGGTACGGGTCACGGGCGCGTCGTCTTCACACCGTGAGAGGGGGTTCTCTCGCTGCCTCCGGATGGGACATGAGCTTGGCCGATGGTGTGACCGCTGCTCTCGCGCGCCTGCCACCGTCATTACTGCCGGCCCACTTTTGACCGCGTTTGACCGCTGCGTCGGGCTGGCGCTGCTGGGTCGCGCGCTGGGTCACCTCGAATCGTGGTATCGGTTCCGCAATCGAGGAGGTGCGGTGGTGGCGCAAGTGGTACAACGGCTTGCATGCAGCACCCGGCGCGCCAGTTGCGCGACGCGTGGGCTTGGGCCTCCGCGCTGGCCTGTCAGGAGTCGGAGAGGCGCGTCCACTTGGCGCGGTTGCATGCCGCCCGCATGGTTGCCCGCCCCTTTCGCCCGTTGGTCTGGGCAAAAGTGGAGGGTTACTTGTAACCGCTGGGTGGTTGCGCGCGCCGCGTGCGGCGGTTCGGCTTCTTCTGCTCGGAGCCGGTCTCCATGACTTGTGGGTCCCAGCCCCCGCGCCGCGGGGGAGGGCATTGGAGGCGTGTTGGAGAAGACTCAGCCCGTGACGGCTGGGGGCGCAAGCAGGGGGAGTTGCCTTTAAAAGGAGGGCGACCCCCTTCGTAAGGTGACCATGTCTTCTTCCTCCCTTATGCATTGTGTCTCCCCACCTTTCAAGCCCCCGGATGGGGGAAACCGCCGTCCTTTCGCCCCATCGTTGGAGGAACGCAACTCCGTGGGAGTTGGTACCTTTCAGCCATCGTTCGGCTTCAAGGATTTTCATCATGCAGCCCGGCTGCACCCCTCCACCGGCGGTCACCCAAGATGGTGACCTCCAGTTTGATGGTGGGGGAAAGCGAGCCGGGCTGCGGCCTCTGCCCCTTCCTCAGCCTCAAGGATTTTCATCACCAGGGCTGAGGAGGGGCGTGTGCCGAGTTGGGGCCGGCCCCCGTGCGGGCGGTGGCCCGCTCCTTCCCTCAGTGATCGGGGGGAAGGGCGGGAGTCGTCCGTGGCGCCAACAGCTGCACCGTGCCCGGCTCTCTGAGCCGAGCGGTTCCGGAGCCGCTCCCGGTGCCGCCTTCCGCCACGGCAGCTGGAAGAGGTTCTTCCGCCGGCGCGACAGCCAAGGTTGGCCATGGACCGACCTCCAACTCTATGGCCTTCTGCCCGTCCTTGCCTCTCGAGTTTGGGCAAGGGTGGGGGCCTCCTAGCAGCAGCATCTGCCCTGAGGCCATCATTGCTGCTGTTTGGCCCCCCGGGGCAGAAGTCTTCATCGTCGTCGCTGCCGGGGCGGGCGGCGACATGCCGTTCGTCGGCCTTCTGCTGCCCCGCAGGCCCACCCCCATAGAGTGGGGTTGTTCGTACCTGCGGAGGGGGAACCAGAGTTCCGTTTGTAACGGCACTTCGAGTGCCGGTTTGTTTGTTCATTTCGGCTTTCGGGGCCTGAACATGTATGTAATTTCGGCGCGGAGCCGTGTTTTTTTCCTTATTTTCGAGCACTAAGACTCGTCTGCTGATTATCTGAACCGCTTCACCAAGCATGAGTCGCCCCGTGTCAAGGTGACGAGTGAGGTATCCGTATCCCGGAGGCGTAGGAGTCCCCTGGCTCGGTCGGACCTATTGTCCGAGGCTCCTCTAGCTTAGTTAAAGAGACCCCTCGGCCGCTCTTTGACGAGCCGAGGCCGGGGGTAGCGATATCAGCATGAGCAGAGGCGGAGTTGGCTCGAGAAATAAAACCTGGTTGGCCGGAACCTAGCCAGGTTGTCCGTCGGCTGGATCGATGTCGGAGTTGATCAGCCGAGGCTTCGGACCGGGCTAGCGCCCTCGGAAGGTAGTGGGCCGAGGCCCCAAGGGTGACCGGCTGAGCCGCCTGCTCGGGCCGGGTTCTCGGAGAAGTCCCTGGCAGAGATTGCTCGGGCGTGGTGATGACGTCGTCCTTCGGAGCGGAGGCCCTCGGACCGCGTCGCCGCCCGAGGCTAGGTCGGGCCTTGCCGAAGATGCCGTCGATGCCGAGGGCATCGCCGCCCCCTTCCAGCGTTAAGACCCGAGCCTGCAGGGTCAAACTGTCTTGTAGCGTGGGCCTTGTGCGGCCGCCGAGGACAGAACACACACCCTCGCTGCGTTGTAAAGCTGCGTCTCTTTTCCTCTTGTTTCGAGTATCTGGACTTTTTGTCGGTGACAGGGACGTTAGTGCGAGCGAGAGTTGCTTCTCGCGGAAGGTGATGAGTGAGGTATCCGTATCCCGGGGGCGTGGGAGTCCCTCGGCTCGGTCGGCCTCGCCGCTTACGCGTACTTTCACCCGTCCATGGGGCCCTGTCACCGACTCGGTCGAGAAGGCTTCGAAAAATCGCTTCGACAGAAGGGCTTCCGTACGTAGGGACTTGTTCGATCCGCGGAGTCACCTTATCCGAACGCGAGTTACTTATCGCAGAAGGTGATGAGTGAGGTATCCGTATCCCAGAGGCGTAGGAGTCCCTCGGCTCGGTCAGCCTTGACTGCTTACGCGTACCCCGTTGTTTCCGGGACCCACTTTTCGAAGTAGTCAGAAAGCACGAAAGATATTCTGGTAAAAGAGATTTTCTGTTCGAGGAAAATTTTGACGCAGAGGGGGTTCCCCCCCTTTTAGCCCCCGAGGGAGGGTCGGGCCTTGCCGAGGCGAGGCCGACCCTTCCTTGTTGACTAAACTTTGCGTGGGTGCGAGGTATATGAACAATCTTAGAAACATCTTAAGGGTAGAAGCGACGTAGCTGTTGGATGTTCCAAGCGTTGCCATAGACCTCGCCTTGACTGTTGGCCAGCTTGTACGTTCCTGGCTTCAGAACTTTGGCGATGACGAATGGCCCCTCCCAGGGGGGCGTGAGCTTGTGCCTCCCTCGGGCGTCTTGCCGCAGCCGAAGCACCAGGTCGCCCACCTGGAGGTCTCGGGGTCGGACCCCTCGGGCGTGGTAGCGTCGCAGGGACTGCTGATACCGCGCCGAGTGTAGTAAGGCCCTGTCCCGAGCCTCGTCCAGCTGGTCCAGCGAGTCTTCTCGGCTAGCTTGGTTGCTTTCGTCGTCGTAGGCCCTCGTCCTCGGGGAGCCGTATTCCAGGTCCGTGGGCAAGACGGCCTTGGCCCCGTAGACCAGGAAGAACGGCGTGAAACCCGTGGCTCGGCTCGGCATCGTCCTCAGGCTCCAGACCACCGAGGGGAGTTCCTTCATCCACCGCTTGCCGAACTTGTTGAGGTCGTTGTAGACCCGAGGCTTGAGCCCTTGTAGAATCATGCCATTGGCGCGCTCTACTTGCCCATTCGACATGGGATGAGCTACGGCGGCCCAGTCCACCCGGATGTTGTGATCCTCGCAAAAATCCAAGAATTTTTTGCCGGTGAACTGGGTGCCATTGTCGGTGATTATGGAGTTCGGGACCCCGAAGCGATGGATGATGTTGGTGAAGAACGCCACCGCCTGCTCGGACCTGATGCTGTTCAGGGGTCGGACCTCGATCCACTTGGAGAATTTGTCGACGGCGACCAGCAGGTGCGTGTAGCCCCCGGGCGCCTTCTGCAGAGGGCCAACGAGGTCCAGACCCCACACAGCGAAAGGCCAGGTGATGGGTATCGTCTGTAGAGCCTGAGCGGGCAGGTGGGTCTGCTTGGCATAGAATTGGCACCCTTCGCAGGCGCGGACAATTCTAGTGGCGTCAGCCACCGCCGTCGGCCAGTAGAAGCCTTGGCGGAAAGCGTTCCCGACGAGGGTTCGAGGTGCTGCATGATGGCCGCAAGCCCCCGAGTGTATTTCCTGCAGGAGTTCCTGACCTTCGGCGATGGAGATGCATTGCTGTAGGATGCCGGAGGGGCTACGGTGGTAGAGCTCCTTCTCATTGCCCAGCAAGACGAACGACTTGGCGTGTCGCGCCACCCGCCGAGCCTCGACTCGGTCGAGGGGCAGTTCTCCTTGGCGGAGATATTGCAGGTACGGGGTCTGCCAAACTTGATCTGGCGTGACCCCGCTCCGCTCCTCCTCGATGCGTAGGGCCTCGCCCTCGAGGGCCGAGGGCTCCTCGGGCTGAGCTGAGGATGGCTCGGGCTGGGCCGAGGTCACCTCGGACGGGGCCGAGGGCGCCTCGGGCTCGGACGTGTCGCCGATCTTGACGGAGGGTTGGTGCAGATCCCGGGAGAAGACGTCCGGGGGAACCGTCGTTCGCCCCGAGGCTATCTTTGCCAGCTCGTCCGCAGTCTCGTTGTAGCACCGGGCGATATGGTTAAGCTCGAGCCCGTAGAACTTGTCTTCTAGGCGTCGAACCTCATCACAATAGGCCTCCATCTTCAGGTCGCGGCAGTGGGAGTTCTTCATGACCTGGTCGATGACGAGTTGCGAGTCGCCACGAGCGTCGAGGCATCGGACCCCTAGCTCGATGGCGATCCGCAATCCGTTGATCAGAGCTTCGTACTCAGCCACATTGTTGGACGCCGGGAAATGAAGGCGCAGCACGTAGCGCAGGTGTTTCCCGAGGGGCGAGACGAAGAGCAGACCCGCGCTGGCTCCCGTCTTCATTAGCGACCCGTCGAAAAACATGGTCCAGAGCTCTGGTTGGATCGGAGCTGTCGGCAACTGGGTGTCGACCCATTCGGCTACGAAGTCCGCCAGTACCTGGGACTTGATGGCCTTCCGAGGGGTGAACGAGATTGTCTCGCCCATGATCTCCACCGCCCACTTTGCGATCCGTCCCGAGGCTTCTCGGCACTGGATGATCTCCCCCAGGGGGAATGATGACACCACAGTCACCGGATGAGACTCGAAGTAATGTCGCAGCTTTCGCCTCGTCAGGATCACTGCATACAGCAGCTTCTGAACTTGTGGGTAGCGGATCTTGGTTTCGGACAGCACCTCGCTGATGAAGTAAACCGGCCTCTGAATGGGCAATGCATGCCCCTCTTCTTGCCTTTCGACCATGATCGCGGCGCTAACCACCTGAGTGGTAGCGGCGACGTAGACCAAGAGGGCCTCTCCATCAGCCGGGGGTACCAAGATGGGCGCCTGGGTGAGGAGTGCCTTCAGGTTCCCGAGGGCTTCCTCGGCCTCGGGAGTCCAAGTGAAGCACTCGGCCTTCATTAAGAGACGGTACAGGGGCAGGCCTCTTTCGCCGAGGCGCGAGATGAAACGGCTCAAAGCCGCGAGACATCCCATGACCCTCTGTACGCCTTTTAAGTCCTTGATGGGCCCCATGCCGGTGATGGCAGCGATTTTCTCCGGGTTGGCTTCGATGCCCCGCTCGGAGACGATGAATCCCAGGAGCATGCCTCGGGGCACCCCGAAGACGCACTTCTCGGGATTGAGCTTGACGCCCTTCGCCTTGAGACACCGGAATGTCACTTCAAGGTCGGAGAGAAGGTCGGAGGCTTTCCTTGTCTTGACTACGATGTCATCGACGTAGGCCTCGACCGTGCGACCGATGTGTTCGCCGAACACATGGTTCATGCACCGCTGGTACGTTGCACCCGCGTTCCTCAAACCGAACGGCATGGTGACATAACAGTACATGCCGAAGGGCGTGATGAAAGAAGTCGCGAGCTGGTCGGACTCTTTCATCTTGATTTGATGATACCCTGAGTAGGCATCGAGGAATGACAGGGTTTCGCACCTAGCAGTGGAATCCACGATTTGATCGATGCGAGGTAGAGGGTAGGGAACCTTCAGACATGCTTTGTTGAGACCAGTGTAGTCTACACACATCCGCCATTTCCCCCCTTTCTTCCTCACGAGCACAGGGTTGGCAAGCCATTCGGGATGGAATACCTCTTTGATGAACCCTGCTGCCATCAGCTTGTGGATCTCCTCGCCTATCACTCTGCGCCTTTCCTCGTCGAATCGGCGCAGAGGCTGTCTGACCGGTCGGGCTCCGGCCCGAATATCCAGCGAGTGCTCGGCGACATCCCTCGGTATGCCGGGCATGTCCGAGGGACTCCACGCAAAGACGTCGGCGTTTGCGCGGAGAAAGTCGACGAGCACTGCTTCCTATTTGGGGTCGAGCCCGGAACCGATCCGGATCTGCTTGGAGGTGTCGCCACTGGGGTCGAGAGGGACGGCCTTAACCGTCTCCGCCGGCTCGAAGTTGCCGGCATGTCGCTTCACGTCCGGCACCTCTCGGGAGAGGCTTTCCAGGTCGGCGATGAGGGCCTCGGACTCGGCGAGGGCCTCAGCGTACTCCACGCACTCCACATCGCATTCGAACGCGTGTTTGTACGTGGGGCCGACGGTGATGACCCCGTTGGGGCCCGGCATCTTGAGCTTTAGGTAGGTGTAGTTGGGGATGGCCATGAACTTTGCGTAGCATGGCCTTCCCAGCACCGCGTGGTAAGTTCCTCGGAACCCGACCACCTCGAACGTCAAAGTCTCCCTTCGGAAGTTGGAGGGTGTTCCGAAGCAGACAGGAAGGTCGAGCCGTCCGAGGGGCTGGACGCGCTTCCCAGGAATAATCCCGTGGAAGGGCGCAGCGCCGGCTCGGACGGATGACAGATCGACGCGCAGGAGCCTGAGGGTCTCAGCGTAGATGATATTGAGGCAGCTGCCCCCATCCATCAGGACCTTGGTGAGCCTGACGTCGCCGATGACAGGGTCGACGACGAGCGGGTACTTCCCCGGGCTCGGCACGTGGTCGGGGTGGTCGTCCCGGTCGAAGGTGATGGGCTTGTCGGACCAGTCTAGGTAGACTGGTGCCGCCACCTTCACCGAGCAGACCTCCCGACGCTCCTGCTTACGATGCCGAGCCGAGGCATTCGCCGCATGCCCTCCGTAGATCATGAAGCAGTCGCGGACCTCGGGGAACTCTCCTACTTGGCGATCTTCCCTTTTGTCGTCGTCGCGGGCCCTGCCACCCTCCGCGGGTGGCCCGACCCGGTGGAAGTGGCGCCGAAGCATGACGCACTCTTCGAGGGTGTGCTTGACGGGCCCCTGATGGTAGGGGCACGTCTCCTTGAGTGCCTTGTCGAAGAGGTTAGCACCTCCGGGGGGCTTCCGAGGGTTCTTATGCTCGGCGGCGGCGACAAGGTCTGCGTCGGGAGCGTCGCGTTTCGCTTGCGACTTCCTCCTGCCTTTCTTCTTGGCGCCGCACGGAGTAGACGCCTCGGGAGCATCTTCCGACGGGTAGCCCTGGGGCTGCTTGTCCTTTCGGAAGATGGCCTCGACCGCCTCCTGGCCGGAGGCGAACTTGGTGGCGATGTCCATCAGCTCGCTCGCCCTGGTGGGGGTCTTGCGACCCAACTTGCTCACCAGGTCACGGCAGGTGGTGCCGGCAAGGAACGCGCCGATGACATCGGAGTCGGTGATGTTGGGCAGCTCGGTGCGCTGCTTCGAGAATCGCCGGATGTAGTCCCGAAGAGACTCTCCCGGCAGTTGCCGACAGCTTCGGAGGTCCCAGGAATTCCCGGGGCACACGTACGTGCCCTGGAAGTTGCCGGCGAAAGCTTGGACCAAATCCTCCCAGTTGGAAATCTGCCCCGGAGGCAGGTGCTCCAACCAAGCACGAGCAGTGTCAGAGAGGAACAGGGGGAGGTTGCAGATGATGAGGTTGTCGTCATCCGTCCCACCCAGTTGACAGGCCAGGCGGTAGTCCGCGAGCCACAATTCCGGCCTCGTTTCCCCCGAGTACTTTGTGATAGTAGTCGGGGGTCGGAATCGGGGCGGAAACGGCGCCCGCCGAATGGCTCGGCTGAAGACCTGCGGACCGGGCGGTTCGGGCGAGGGACTCCGATCCTCCCCGCTGTCGTAGCGTCCCCCACGCCTGGGGTGGTAGCCTCGGCGCACCCTTTCGTCGAGGCGTGCCCGACGGTCGCGATGAGGGTGCTCGTCGCCGAGGTGACCCGGGGCCGCAGGCGCGGTGTTGCGCGTGCGCCCGGTGTAGACCGAGGCTTCCCGCATGAACCGGGAAGTCGCGGCACGAGGTTCCGAGGGGTACCCCTGCCTTCGGGAGGCAGAGCTCTCGGCCCGCCGGGCCGCAGCGCCTTCCAGGAGATGCTTGAGCTCTCCCTGGATTCGCCGACCCTCGGTGGTTGATGACTCCGGCATCGCGCGAAGGAGCATCGCCGCGGCTGCCAGGTCCTGACCGGTTCCGCCGGATGCGGGTGGCGGCCTGTCCCTGGCCTCGTGGGCGATGCGGTGCTGGAGACCCTGGGGCAGGTGACGTATTTCTCCGGCCGGGGGCTGGCTTGCCCATACCTGCCCGACGTCCCGGCGGATTGCCTCGAGCGCTCCTGCTCCCTCATCGAGCCCGGCCTGCGCCCCGCGGACTTGCTCGAGCTGTGGGTCGTGACCCCCCGCCGGAACGGGGATCACAGCTAGCTCCCGCGGGATGTCGGCGCGAGGCGCTGGCCTAGGGGGATCACCATCCTCCGGCATGCCGAGACAGCTGTCTCCGGAGGGATCCCCTAGCTCGACGTGGAAACATTCGCGGCTCGGGCCGCAGTCCTCGTCGTCAAGGCTACAGCTGCCGTTGGAACAGTCGGAGAGGCAGTAGTCGCACGCGGTCATGAAGTCCCGCATGGCACTGGGGTTGCCAGATCCGGAGAAATCCCAGCAGATGCTGGGGTCGTCATCTTCCTCGGACCCAGAGGGCCCGTAGGTCGAGACGCCCGTCAATCGGTCCCAAGGCGACCGCACATAAAACCCCAGAGGGGTTGCATTCGCCTCAACGTGAGTGTCCGCCAAAGCGAGGTCGCTAGGAGGGTTGAGGTCGAGTCGAAATGACGAAAGATGGGGAGCAGTCGGTACCTTTTTGTCGACGAGGAGCGACGAAGTCACGTCGGGGGCTGATCGCGCCGTTGTCTTGGGTACGAGGGCGACGTCCTGCAGGCCCTTCGTGAGCGTGCTGGCGTCGTCCACCTGCTCGGGGTCGACGTGTTGCGGGGGGATGGCGCTCGCCTTCGCCTCGAACGCGAGGGTGACGCTTAGCGTGTCCTCCGTTGGGGCACTGGGGATGTCGATTTGCTCGACAGCCGTCGGAGCGCAGCCTCCCGCTCGGCCCTGGTTGCCCCGCCTCCTCCTCCTCCGATGGCGAGGGAGAGGATGAGGCAAGCTCGAAAGTTGTCCTTCCCCTACGCAGGAAAGACGTCGTCGGTTCCGCCGCCGGCGGGCGGGCTGTCGACCGCCATTGTCGCCGCCGCACGGCGGTGGAAGGAGTACCATGTCGTAGCCGCTGTCGAGAGACATGAACTCGAGGCTCCCGAAACGGAGCACCGTCCCGGGTTGGAGAGGTCGTTGGAGACTGCCCATCTGGAGCTTGACGGGAAGCTGCTCGTCAACACGCAGCGTGCCCCTACCTGGCGCGCCAACTGTCGGCGTTTCGAGACCGGGGGGTCCCTGAGCCGACGAGTGAGAGTGCCGCGTGCCCCAGCCCAGATGGGTCGAGCGCGTGGGCGAGCGCGAAGGGGGGAAAGAGCGAGGTCGGTGGCCGGAGCCGGGTCGTGACGAGGGAGACGGAGATCCCGCGGCCTTTCGTGTTCGCCCCGCGCCCAGGTCGGGTGCGCTTGCAATAGGGGGTTACAAGCGTCCGCGCGGGTGAGGGGAGCGAGCGGCCCCAAGAGAGCGCCTGCCCCTGCCCTCGTTCCTGCGAGGCCAACCTTCTCTAAGAAGGCCCTGGTCCTTCCTTTTATAGTCGTAAGGAGAGGATCCAGGTGTACAAAACGGGGGTGTAGCAAGGTGCTACGTGTCTAGCGGGGGAGAGCTAGTTCCCTAAGTACATGCCAAGGTGGCAGCCGGAGAGATCTTGGCACTCAGCCGGTGTGGCGTCGTGGCTGTCGGAGGAGTAACGGAGCCTGATGGAGGGACAGCTGTTGGAACAGCTGTGCTCTTGCTGACGTCTCCCTACTTTCGTAAGGGAGCCGAGAGTCACCGTCGTCATGGGTCTAGTGGGGCGCCATCATTGCCTATCTGGCGGAGCTGGCCAGATGGGACGCCGGTCTTGTTCTCTGCGACCCGAGTCGGCTCAGGGCAGGGTGATGATGACGCTTCCTGTTGACGTGGCGGACTTGTGTCCTAGGTCGGGCGACGTGGAGGCTCCTCCGAAGTCGAGGTTGAGTCTGTCCTGCATGGCCGAGGCCGAACCTGAGCTCCTGGGTCGGGCGAGGCGGAGGTCGTTCGGCAGAGGCCAGGGCGGAGTCCGAGCCCTGGGTCGGGCGAAGCGGAGTTCGTCGTCTTCCGGGGCCTTAGCCCGAGTCCGAGCCCTGGGTCGGGCGGAGCGGAGTTCGCCGTCTTCCGGGGCCTTAGCCCGAGTCCGAGCCCTGGGTCGGGCGGAGCGAAGTTCGCCGTCTTCCGGGGCCTTAGCCCGAGTCCGCCGTCTTCCGGGGCCTTAGCCCGAGTCCGAGCCCTGGGTCGGGCGGAGCGGAGTTCGCCGTCTTCCGGGGCCTTAGCCCGAGTCCGCCGTCTTCCGGGGCCTTAGCCCGAGTCCGAGCCCTGGGTCGGGCGGAGCGGAGTTCGCCGTCTTCCGGGGCCTTAGCCCGAGTCCGAGCCCTGGGTCTGGCGGAGCCTCCCATGGCACCTCTGGCAAAGCCTGGTCGCCCGTCAGTCTTACTCTTTGCGTTAAATGCCCTGGTGACTTGGTCGGTTGGTGCGCTGATTTAGTCAGGGTTGCTTCTCAACGAAGGCAAGGCCTCGGGCGAGCCGGAGATGCGTCTGCCGTAAAAAGGGGGCCTCGGGCGAGACGGAAACACCTCAGGGTCGGCTACCCTTGCCCGAGGCTAGGCTCGGGCGAGGCGCGATCGAGTCGCTCGTATGGACTGATCCCTGACTTAATCAAACCCATCAGGCCTCTGCAGCTTTATGCTGATGGGGGTTACCAGCTGAGAATTAGGCGTCTTGAGGGTACCCCTAATTATGGTCCCCGACAAAAGCTATGAGGCCTGATAATAAAAGATTAAGTATACTCCAAGGCCTTAACGTAGCCTTAGAAGAGCCAAGCACTGATTCCCTTTATTTTTGTAATTCTTTTCCTTTTCGCTTACGCTTACCCTTACACAGATGACTTCTCACGAATCCTCGGAAGGAGGGAATGCACAATCCAACACGGACGGGCTTGCACGAGAGGGTTTTCCCTGCATTTTATGGGAGGTGCTGCAGGGAGCCGGTTATACGACGCCTCCCTAGTACGCGGTGCAGTTGTTCGAGGAGCACCGGGTACCCCGCTGTAGGGTGAGGATGACCTTGGAGCCTCATCCCTTGCAGCCAGGCTGACGTTCGTTGGACTCCGAGTCTTTCGGATACTGGGCTGAAGACACTATTGAGGCCATTGCCCTCCACGGACTGACGACCTTTTGTGGCTTTCACCCCTTGGAGCTGTCCACTCATCCCATTGGTTTGTTCCCCACTGAAAAGGAGGACGACCCAATGTGGAAGGATCGAGTGGAGCATGCCAAAGATATATGGGCTCTTTACCCGGGGCAAACCGCTCACCTAACGGTGCGGTGCATGAATGCCCTGTACCGTCTGCAAGCAATGCGAGGCGAGGCAATGTCCCAGCTGATGGGCCTGGTGGAGGCTACCAAGATCACCCTGGATAACAGGGAGGACCTTGTGGTGGACCTGTCCACTGAGCTGGTGGAGAAAGACCTCCAGGTGGAGCAGATGGCCACCTAGATTCAAGAGCTTGAAGAGCTAGTAGGAGCCAGGGAGAACACCATCGAGGTTCTCGAGGATCAGCTTATGAACACTCAACAGCAACTTGAGGAAGCTAACCAGCACTTGGATATGCACCATCAGGAGATTCAGGATATGGAGGCCAACGAGGATGTTGACATCGAGGGAGGAGAGGAGCCAGAGCCCGCATCCAGTTTGGACACTGCTGGCTCAGGGAGACCACCTTCCCTCGAGTCTAGCGTTGCCTCGTTTGCCCATTAGGTTTCAGAAGGATTGGATAGAAGTGTGAGGCAGTAGAACTCCTCAGAGCTAGCTTAGCTTTTGCACCTTTGGGGTACTAGGCTAGGAAGAGTTGAGTCTTTTGAGCACTGCTGTAACCCTTAGAAAACTCTTTTGGAATTAGGAATGATGAATGATGTCAACTTTTACTTATGAAGAAAGTTTTATGTCATGTCGTATCCTTTATGAAAAATGCAAGGAAAATGTTGGCATGCTGCAACCTTGCCTTTTCAAAATCTTTCACCATGTATGAACCCTAATATCAAAGGTATGATATTAAGAGCACCCTGAATTTTCAGATGGCAGGAAGAGCGCGCCATGGACAGAATGAGCGCATTCCTCCACCACCGCCACCGCCTCCAACCATGCAAGAATTGATGGCTCAGCAGAATGAGATTCTACGATAGTTGGCTCAGTGTCAGCCACCACCTCAGCACTATGGTGGTGGTGATCACCATCAGCGTCCCCCAGCAGCGGCCACTTATCATGAGTTCCTCAGCACTCAGCCACCGTTGTTCACTCGGGCAGAGGATCCACTTGATGCTGACGTATGGCTCAGGGTAGTGGAATCCAAATTCCCACTGCTTAATGGAGTTTGTTCAGATGTGGCTAAGGTCCGGTTCACCACCCAGTAGCTTCGTGGACCCGCACGGACATGGTGGGATCACTTCCTCGCTATGCAGCCAGTTGACCACGTGGTGGAATGGAGAGAGTTCAAGGCATCTTTTAGAGGGCATCACATACCAGCAGGCATTATGGATCGCAAGCTTAATGAGTTTCTGGCACTTACTCAGGGGAATCGTACTGTGTTGCAGTACGATCAGGCCTACAATGACCTGTGCCAGTATGCCGGATATCATGCAGACACTGATGAGAAGAAGAGGGATAGGTTCAGGAGGGGCCTCAGTACTAAGCTCCACGACTGTCTATACATAGTCAGGGCCAACAGCTACAATGAGTTAGTCAACATGGCCATTTCTCAGGAAGACTGCATCACAGCTCGACAGGCAGAAAAGAAGAGGAAGACCCCATTAGCAGGACCTTTAGCTCAGCCTCAGCGCTTCTGGATTGTGTCTGACACTTAGAACCGGGGACCTCAGCAGCAGCAAGGGCGATGGATGATTCGACCACAGTAGTAGGCACCCAGTTGCTCTTAACCCCCAGTTCAGAGGAACAACAACCAGCCACCACAGCAGTACCGTCAGGCCAATGACAATAGATGTTTCACTTGTGGCAGCACTGGACACTATGCCAAGAATTGCCCCAAGAACCAGCAAAGGCAGGGACAGAATCCTAATCAGAACCAAGGCAAGAGACAGAAGGTGCAAGTGAGACAAGGCAGGCTGCTCACCACCATGGCTAATATTCCAGAGGGAGCACCCGTCATGATTGGTATCTTTTCCGTTTTTAATTATCCTGCAGTTATTCTTTTTGATTCTGGTGCATCACACAACTTCATCAGCGCAAAATTTAGTGCCAAATGTCAGTTAACTTTTTACCACACAAATGGGGGCATTACGATTTCCACACCAGGAGGCAGGGTTGCCACCTATCAGCTCAATCGACGGGTGCCAACAAAATTGGGTAGTCTTGTTTTTAAAACCACTCTCCTGATCATGGGATTGGAGAGCGTGGATATCATATTGGGAACTGACTAGTTATCACGACACCATGCCTTGATTGATGTAGCAGCGAGAGTCATTAAGATACGCTCGCCTTTTTGTGGAGAAATCACCTTGTACTTGCCTAGCCAGGGTTGTACCTGTTCTTGTGTCTTCGCCTTGATAGAGTCACCTGTAGAGAAAATTCCAGTGGTCTGTGGGTACCCCGATGTTTTCCCAGATGAAATGTCAGGAATGGCACCCGACAGAGACATAGAGTTTGCAATTGAGCTACAATCAGGAACTACACCTATATCCAAGAGGCCTTACAGGATGCCTCCAGCCGAGTTGGTAGAAATGAAAAAGCAGTTACAAGAGTTATTGGACAAGGGGTTCATTCGCCCCAGCACTTCTCCATGGGGATGTCCAGCCTTGTTCGTGAAGAAGAAAGATGATAGTCTAAGGTTGTGTGTTGATTACCGCCCTCTCAATGCGGTGACCATAAAAAATAAGTATCCATTGCCCCGCATTGATGTATTGTTTGATTAGTTGGTGGGAGCCAAGGTATTTTCCAAGATAGACCTTCGCTCTGGCTATCATCAGATCAACATCAGGGCTAGTGATATTCTGAAGACGACTTTCTCTACCAGATATGGGCTTTATGAGTACTTGGTGATGTCTTTCGGGCTGACCAATGCCCCGGCTTATTTCATGTATTTGATGAACTCAGTTTTCATGCCGGAGCTGGACAAGTTTGTGGTGGTCTTCATTGATGACATTTTGGTTTATTCAAAGAATGAAGACGATCATGTCAAGCACTTGCATATAGTACTTCAGAGACTGCGTGATCATCGTCTATATGCTAAGCTGTCCAAATGTGATTTCTGGCTAAGGGAAATTAAATTTTTGGGACACACCATTTCTCAGGGTGGGATATCAGTTGATCCTGAGAAAGTGCAAGAAGTGATGGATTGGAAGCCTCCTACCACTGTACGGCAGATTCGGAGTTTTCTGGGATTAGCAGGATACTATCATTGATTTATTCTGGATTTCTCCAGAGTTTCCAAGCCAATGACTGAATTGTTGAAGAAAGGAGTAAAGTTTGAATGGAGTCAGAAATGTGAGGATGCTTTTCATGCATTAAGGCAGCATCTGACGACGGCGCCCGTGCTAGCTCAGCCTGACCACACCAAACCCTTTGAGGTTTACTGCGATGCTTCAGGCACTGGATTGGGATGTGTCTTGATGCAAGACAACAGAGTTATTGCTTATGCATCCCGAGCACTTAGGCCTCATGAGCAGAACTACCCCACACATGATCTAGAGTTAGCAGCCGTAGTTCATGCTCTGAAGATATGGAGACATTACTTGATGGGAGCTTATTATAATATCTATACCGATCACAAGAGTCTCAAGTATATTTTCACTCAGGCCGATCTTAATATGAGGCAAAGAAGGTGGTTGGAATTAATTAAAGACTATGATTTGGAAGTGCATTACCATCCGGGCAAGGCCAATGTGGTAGCAGATGCCTTAAGTCGGAAGGCCTAGTGCAACTGTGTGACTATGGACTCCAAGATCGCCACTCTGTGTGACGAGTTGTGCAAGCTGAACATAGAAGTTGTTTCCTTAGGTACCTTGGATTATATTTCAGTAGAGCCCACTCTACATGAGCAGATAATTATGGCCTAGATTGGCGATAAGGGTGTTCAAGTCATCAAGGAAATGCTCGAGCAGAAGGTAGATAAGTACAAAAGATTCCGTCAGGACAACAAGGGAGTTCTATGGTTTGGAGACCGATTGGTTGTTCCTAAGAATCCCGAACTCAAAAAGAAAATATTGGATGAAGCTCACCTTTCCAAATTCTCCATGCACGCTGGCAGTAACAAGATGTATCATGATCTCAGATCTTTGTATTGGTGGACCAGGATGAAGAGGGAAATTGCTAAGTATATATTTGAATGCGACACTTACCGAAGAGTCAAGGCCAGTCATTTGAAGGTGGCAGGCACCTTACAGCCCCTTCCCATACCATCTTGGAAATGGGAGGATATTTGCATGGATTTTATTTTGGGGTTGCCCAATACCTACCGGCATCACGATTCTATTTGGGTCATTGTGGATAGGTTGACTAAGACAGCTCATTTCTTGTCAGTGCATACCACCCACATGGCAGAAAAGTATGCATAAATTTATATTGACCAGATAGTTCGTTTGCATGGAATACCAAGGACTATTGTGTCCGACAGAGGAGCACCGTTCGTAGCACGTTTCTGTCACACCCGGTTTTGGAAGGCAAACCGAATGCGAACTATGTACGTGCCAGGATCAGAACTCACGTACACAGCGATTACATAAATGAACATCATCGCACAATGCTCGAATAATAACATAAAAGAGTATTAACTTATTACATCACAGAGTCATAGACATCCACATAGTCATCGTCTTAACAGGTGAATCAAAGTGCTAGCGAAACGCAGTAAAGATAAGGCCTTCACAGGCAGCTGACTGGGGGTTGCCGCCAACCCACACCTAGAATTCGTCGTAGTCTTGGAACTCCTGGAAGTCTCCTTCCACGACTTCGCCTTCTCCGGAGCAGTGGTTACAATGCGGACAACCTGGTGTTTTGTGGTAAAGCAAGGATGAGTACACATCAACGTACTCAGCAAATGTCCCGTTTGGCTGAAGTGGTCTAGCTTTATGTGGGGTTAGGCTCCAGCAGTTGCTTTTAGTTGGTCAGGTATTTATCATTAGTAGAAGCCAGATTTTATCATTAACCAACCCATGAACCATTTCCTCATCGAGGAACAACATCATCATATTCAAACCAAAACCATAACCATAACATAGTCCTTGTATCTCGAACCATCTGTATCTCTAATCAAAGAGGATCCCAAGGCTGCTCTTAACCGTGAGCACGGCTGATATATCAGTTTCACTACCCTCTGCAGAGGCCGCACACTTTACCCATGAGTCATGATTCCCCTTTCTGCCCGGAGAGAGCTACTCTCCATTGACCACTACCTAGGTGGCCTGGCAGGGTATCACTACGTAGCTTTTACAAAGATTCCCTAGAGATCATAGCTGCCCGTTAGGTTTCTCCAGTTTGATAAACACAGTACTCCTCCCCGCAGGAGAGTGACTAACAAAAGCAAAACGAAAGAACCTCGGCACTCAGCCTCGGCAGAGCAAGCACTGTGCCTGGACCCCATTGACGGCACGACGGCGAAGCAACTACACCTCTAGTTCCTCTAATTAATTAGCTAAGGGCGTCCCATTTCACCCTCATGGTTGCACTGTTATCCCGGGTGGTCTCTCAACGAACAGGTCCTTACGGAGAGGTACTCAGGAAACAGCCTGAGCCCCCTAGAGTATCACAAGATCATCAACATCATCAGGATAACAGTATCATAAATATTCACATCATGTTCATTGATTAAGTTAAGGCAATAGCAGAATGCTAACCATAATAGCCCATAAGGTCATCAAGGATAAAGTAAAGTGTAAAGCTAGTCAATCCTTAGGTTTCAAGTAGGTAATGCGGGGTAGTAAGTTATAAATGAATAGGACATAATGGGTCAGAGGACACTTGCCTTCACCAAACTGCTGATTAGGGACTTCCTCTGCAACTTCCTCGGGAAACACAGACTGCTCGTTGTCTACGTAAAGTAATCATTCACACTATGCACTTGGGAAATAACAAACAAAAACAATATACCAAACATATGCAGCAGAGAGATCACAAGTTCATAATAGAAAAGGGATAGGCACTCTGGTATCCTCTAGGTCTAGGGTAGAGGACTATACAAAAGGATTCATTATCCACTACTCAGGTTTAAGTCAGTGGTGGGATTAAATCATTATCTGGTTTTAAGTTCCTAAACTTAGGTGTTTAAGTCCATAAACTTAAGTGCTCCAACTTTTATTAAAGTCTACTATCTTTTATTTATCTCAAATAAGGTTCCAATAACCTTAATCCTATCCTAATGATTAACCATTAATTGGGACATGGAAACAGCAGGGAAACATTGCATAAACAGATAGATAATAATATTATGAACATTTTGCAATTTGAAGCACCTAATTTGGAGTTCATATGGCAAAGTTATGAATTTTACAAGTTTAGGGGTTAAAAATATACCCTAAGGACCTATTTTTAATTAAATAAAAGGTCCGAGGACCTAACTGAGAGGAACCAGGGACGGCGGGTTCAAATTCCAGAAAACCGGGGGTCTCTTTAAGAAAACGCGCGGGCGAAGGGGTATCGGGCTCCTACGGCTGTTGGATCTCAGGCGGACGGCCAGGATTAGATCCTGCGGGCGGGGGCGCGGGCGCGCGGCGGCCTAGGCGGCTGACAGGCGGGGCCGGGCGGGCAGCTCGGGGCGGACGACTGACAGGCGGGGCTGGGCGGCAGAGCGGGCGCGGGCGGGCTGACAGGCGGGGCCGGGCGGCAGAGCGGGCGCGGGCGGGCTGACAGGCGGGGCCGGGCGAGCAGCGCGGGCGCGGGGTGTGAGGGAAACGGCTCTGGGCCGTTGGATCTTAGGCGGACGGCTAGGATTGGACTCGGCCTATTTGAAACAGGGCCGTGCGATCTAAGATGGACGGCGGAGATCTGGCGGCTGGCTTCTATCTTCTCCTCCGGCCAGCAGAGGCGACGGCGCCCGTCCCGCAGCGGAGAACTCGCCGGAGACGAGGGGCGCAGGGGGCTCTGCGGGTCCTAGGGGCGACCTGGGCGGCCGGGGAGGTTGGGAAGGGCACGGGGAATTCTTTGGTGGGGTCTGGGTCGGGGCAGGGGCACCGGAGGGGGGCGGTTCTCGGCGAAGCGGCTCGGCGGCGGCGCTAAGGGACTCCGGCGAGCAATTAAACGCGTCAGGGTGCAGTAGAGGGGAAGGGAGAGGGCAGGGGAGGTTCCTTACCTCAAGGCGAACTCCGGAGACTCCTCGGTGGCGGCAACGGCGCGACGACGGCCCGGGTCGACGGTGGCGGACCTCCGCGGCTGCACGGCGGACAGCGGGTGAGCGCGGGCAGAGAGAAATAGGGAGGGGAAGGGGAAATTGGAGCGCGTTCCGGGTTGCGGACGCCGGGGCAAAGCTCACCGTGGCAATGGACACGGCGGAGCTCCAACGGCGGCCGGGAAACGAGCTCGGGACGGCGGGGGTTTATGGCGGCGGCGCTCTGGCGTGCGCGCAGCGAGGGGGAGGTGAGAGAGGGGCCTGCAGGTGCGCAAATGAGGGAGGGGGAGAGGGCGAGTGGGGCTCCGGGCTCAAGTGGCCAAGGGCGGGGTTGGGGCGAGCCCCACGCGCGACGTGGGCGCGGAGTCCGCGGCACGCGCGGCGGCGGTTACGCGAAGACGGAGAAGCTGACAGCTCGGGCCCGCGAGCAGAGAGAGAGGAGAAAGCGAACGCGGGCGCGGGGAAGGCGGGGCTGACAGGCTGGGCCCGCGGGCAGAGAGAGAGGGAGGCGGGCGCGGGGACGGCGGCCGCGCTGACGGGCGGGCCCGCCCGTGCAGAGAGAGAGGAGGGGGGGATGGCGCGCGCGCGGGATGGGCCTGATGGGCCGAAAGGCCGAGGGGGCGGGGGGAAGCAGGCTTCTTTCCTTTTTCTTTTATTCGAGAATTGTTTTTCTCTTTTCTTTTTATTTTCTCTATTTGATTCAAATTCAAATGAGCCACAAATTCAAATTAGACTTTTAGAAAATTATGCACCAAACAAAAGTGAAATCTAGGGTTCAACATGATGCAACAATTCATACTCCCTTGGAGTTTGAGCTAATAGACTATAATTATAAATAAAATAACCACTTTTCCCCTATAGAAATGAGAAAGAAAAGATTGGGGAAGGATGAGAAAAGGGAAGTAACACCTGAATTTGTGAATATGAGCAAAGAAATTTTATACCCCCAAATTCAGGGTGTTACAAACCTATCCCCCTTAAAAGAATCTCGCCCCGAGATTCAGGGTTGGTCAGCAAAGAGTTCAGGGTATTTGGCCTTCAGATCATCTTCTCGTTCCCAGGTTGCTTCTTCCTCCGAGTGGTGACCCCATCTGACTTTGCACATTCTGATGGTATTCCTCCGGGTGACTCTGTCTGCAAACTCCAGAATCTGCGTTGGCTTCTCTATGTATGTCAGATCCTCCTGGACCTCCAAACCCTCCACTGGCAACTGTTCTTCTGGTACTCGCAGACACTTCTTCAATTGCGACACGTGGAACACATTGTGCACTGACGACAAACTTTCTGGTAGGTTGAGTTGGTAAGCCACTTCTCCATGCTTTGCTTGAATCTGATATGGTCTAATGTACCGGGGTGCTAACTTGCCTTTAACTCCGAACCTTCTGACTCCCCTGATAGGTGACACCTTCAGATAGACGAAATCTCCCACTTCAAAACTCAGTTCTCTTCTCCTTCTGTCCGCGTAGCTTCGCTGCCTTGATTGTGCTATCTTCAGATTCTCCCGAACCATTTTGATATTCTCTTCGGCTTCAAGCAAAATGTCGGGGCCAAACACCTGTCTCTCTCCAGGCTGGTCCCAATGCAGCGGAGTCCTACAACTCCGTCCATAGAGTGCCTGAAACGGCGACATCTTCAAGCTGGCCTGGTAGCTATTGTTGTAGGAGAATTCTGCATAAGGTAACCTTTTGTCCCATCCTGACTTGTCTTGCAACGCACAGGCTCTCAGCATATCTTCTAGGATCTGGTTAGTTCTTTCAGTCTGCCTGTCTGTCTGCGGATGATAAGCCGAGCTGAAGTTCAAATGGGTGCCCAAAGCTTCTTGTAGCTGCTGCCAAAAATGAGAGGTGAACTGCGTTCCTCGATCTGACACTATCTTCTTCGGCACACCATGAAGGCAGACTATCCGTGACATGTATAACTCAGCTAACGTTGCTCCGGTATATGTGGTCTTCACAGGTATGAAATGGGCCACCTTTGTTAAGCGGTCCACAACCACCCAGATGGAATCATAGCCGGCCCGGGTACGGGGTAGGCCAACTATAAAATCCATCCCGATCTCATCCCACTTCCACTGAGGAATCCGCAATGGCTGCAACAATCCGGCGGGCCTTTGATGCTCTGCTTTGGTTCTTTGACAGCTATCACGGATGGCGACATATTCTGCGATCTCTCTTTTCATGCCATACCACCAAAACCTCCTTTTTAAATCCTGGTACATCTTTTCACTTCCCGGGTGTATGGAGTAGGCTGTCTCATGAGCTTCCTTTAGGATCAGCTCCCGAATAGGTTTGAGGTCGGGGACACACAATCGGTCCTTGAACCATATTACTCCCTCTTCATCCTCTCGAAAGTCTTTGCCTCTTCCTTCTAAGATTAGCTGCCGGATCTTGTTGATGCTTTCGTCATCCTTCTGCCCTTCTTTGATCTCCCGCTCTAGGGTGGGCTCTAATTCCACTGTTACTCCTTGCGTACTGTTCAGGAAACCGAGACTCAGTCTGTCGAACTCCTTGGCTAACTCATATGGCATTGGGTACGTGGCCAACATATTGACTTGACTCTTCCTGCTCAGAGCATCTGCAACCACATTGGCTTTGCCTGGATGGTAATGTATCTCCAACTCATAGTCTTTGATCAATTCCAACCATCTTCGCTGTCTCATGTTTAACTCTGACTGGGTGAATATGTACTTCAGACTTTTATGATCTGTGTAGATGTCACACTTCTGTCCATACAAGTAATGTCTCCAGGTCTTCAAAGCATGAACTACTGCTGCCAACTCTAGGTCATGTGTGGGGTAATTTTTCTCATGAATCTTCAGCTGCCGAGATGAATATGCTACAACTCTTCCTTCTTGCATTAGCACACATCCCAATCCGGTGTAAGAGGCATCGCAATACACTGAGAATGGCTTGTGAACATCATGCAAGACTAACACCGGAGCTGTAGTCAATCTATTTTTCAGTTCTTCAAATGCTTCCTGACACTTTTGGGTCCACTTAAACTCAACTTTCTTCGCTAGTAACGCTGTCATTGGTCTAGCAATCTTTGAGAAGCCTTCGATGAAACGCCTGTAGTATCCGGCCATTCCAATGAAGCTCTTGATCCCACGAACATCCTTTGGTGCTTTCCAGTTCAGGATATCTGCTACTTTCTTTGGATCCACTACCAACCCATCTTGATTTATGATGTGACCCAGAAACAAGACTTCATGAATCCAGAACTCGCATTTGCTCAGCTTGGCATACAGCTGATGCTCTCGAAGTCTTTGCAATACCATCTTCAAATGCTCTACATGATCTTCCTCACTTCGAGAGTATATGAGAATATCATCGATAAACACTACCACAAACTTGTCCAGATAATCCATGAACACACTGTTCATCAGGTACATAAAGAAGGCTGGCGCATTTGTCAAACCAAAGGACATAACTGTGAATTCATATAACCCGTACTTGGTGATGAATTCTGTCTTCGGTATGTCCGAGGGTCGGATTCTGAGTTGATGGTAACCTGATCTCAGATCTATCTTCGAGAATACGCTGGCACCTCTGAGCTGGTCGAACAAATCTTCTATCCTTGGCAGGGGGTACTTGTTCTTGACAGTGACTTCATTCAAGGCTCTGTAGTCTATGCACATCCTTTTGGTACCATCTTTCTTCTCTACAAACAACACCGGAGCGGCCCAAGGCGAGGTACTTGGTCTGATGTAACCCTTCTCTAACATCTCATCTATCTGCTTCTTGAGTTCCACCAATTCTGGTCCAGACACTCGGTAGGCTCTTTTGGAAATGGGGGCGGTACCAGGGATAAGCTCTATGGCAAACTCAACTTTTCTCTCGGGTGGCATGCCCGTTAGCTCCTCGGGAAATACGTCCGGGAAGTCCGACACAACCTTGATAGCCTCGAGCGGGTTGGGCTCCTTACTATCAACTGAAATCTGGTGACAGACACCCTCCGCTGATTTAGGCATCCTTAGCTCGGCCACTACCTCTTCTCCTGACGGGGACTTCAATGTTACGGTCCTCTTGTCACAGCTAACACTCGCCTCATACTTCATTAACCAATTCATCCCTAGAATGACATCTATCCCAGGGGTGTCTATTACTATTAGATCACTGGGGAACCCTATCCCCCTTATTTCCACCCTTATATTTGAGCATATTTTATCTGTTTGCACCTTGCCACCAACTGAATTAATCCTCATGGGCGGCATCATTGCCTCTACTGAGATGTTATGCAATTCTACCCAGGTTGCCGTGACAAATGAATGAGTTGCACCAGTATCAAATAGCACTTTCGTGGGATGAGATTCGACAGAGAACATACCTACTGCCACATCTGGTGCATCCTGGATCGCTTCGGCCTCCAAGTGGTTCACCTTTCCACGGTTGTACGCTTGGTTACGATTGCCTGCCGTCGGCTGCAGTACACCTTGCCTTGTTGGAGCATTGGGGTTGGTCTGCTGCTGCGCCGCCTTCTTCGGGCACTGCATCGCCTAGTGGCCTTGTTCTCCACAGTGGAAACATCCTCTGCCTCCTCCTTGTGCTGGGGCTGCTTGGTTGCTCTGGTTTGCTGCTGGGGCAGGAAGGCGAGGTGCCTGGTTGTTCTGCTTCTGATACTGATTACCTCCCTGCTGGCTGTTCTGACGATACTGCTGCTGCTGTGGGTACTGCCTCTGAAACTGCTGCTGATGTGGACGCTGGTTCTGATTCTGATATCCTTGTGGGTGACCAGGCTTGCCTTGCTGAGATGAACTGCCTGAGAAACGTGGACGGCTGATGCCTCCGGTCTGGGGTCCACTCATCTTGCGCTTCCGATCTTCCATATCCTTACGCTTCTTCTCAGTCATAACTGCCCTATCGATCAGGTGCTGGAAGGTGGGGAAGGTGTGATTCATCAGCTGGTAATGCAGGGGATCCACCAAACCTCTCATGAACCTGTACTGCCTTTTAGCATTAGTGTTGACATCCTCAGGTGCATAACGAGATAGCTGCAGAAACTTGTCTCTGTATTCACTAACAGACAGGGGTCCCTGCTTCAGAGCCAGAAACTCCTCCTTCTTCACGATCATCAATCCCTCCGGCACGTGGTACCTGCGGAAACTCTCGCTGAATTCTTCCCAGGTGATGGCTTCGGGGTCAGCATGTGTGGCGAGGTAGGACTCCCACCAGGACTGGGCTGCTCCCCTTAGCTGACGGGGACCATACAGAACCTTCTCCCTGTCGTTACATTGGGCGGTGCGCAGTTCTCTTTCCACTGCGCGCAGCCAGTCTTCTGCATCCATGGGGTCGGCGGAATGGGCGAAGGTAGGAGGGTGCCCTCTCATGAACTCACCACGCTTATCCCGTGGCATCTGGGGCATCTGCACTTGCAACTGGGGTTGGGGTTGCTGTTGAGCCTGCTGCATGGCTGCTAGAGTCTGCCCAATGGCCTGCACTACCTGAGTCTGCATCAAGAACATCTGCTCCACTGTCATCGGGGGTGGTGGGGGAGGCTACCTCTGTTGTTCCTCCTGCTGGTCATGCTGCTCTTGCTGAGCACGCCTGTTGCATCGGCGCCTATTGTCAGACATCTGTGGAAGACATTCATACATCAGCGTTGATCTTACAACCCTCCAGCATAAGAAAAGGAAATACATAATTCTTCATGACACTGAGTGAACAAAGAGCTTCACTGATCCTCATTACGGTTCAACACAACTTCTCAGTTAAGAAGGAAAGTAGAAGTAAATGGCTTCCCAACTAAATAACTGACTTTACTAACATTATAGCTAGGCCAAACTGCAGGAGAAACCCACAGGTTGGCAACAGTCATTACAAAGATTCAAATCCAGCACAAGTTCATCATAACAAGCATGCAAGCAACTGATAAGCAAACTAAGCTAATTGGAAGCAACTAATAAGCAAACTAAACTAACTATTTTAAGACTGAGACATCTGACTTAAGAATTATTACAGACTTCGACGCTAACGATCTAAGGATCCAGATCTATCTTGGTCTTACAGGCAGGGGAACCATAAGTGTGGTGACCACGTGGCGGCGAGCGGTATGGGTGCTGAGTCCCAACAGGAGCGGGAGAACCACCCTCCTGGTGATGGCGCTCTGCCAGCTCAGCACGCAACTCCGCAATCTCCGTTCGAGCCCTGCTCAGCTCGTCCAGAGAGTGATCCAGCTCAGTGTTAAGCACTGCGACTAGGTTGACTGTGCTGCTCAACCTAGGGTTAGCCTCACCAACAGGTGAGACAACCACACTCTCTGTGCTGCCAGTAGGGCGGCGGGGGTAGTACCGAAGGTTAAGACCGTCGGCCACGCCACCGAACAAAGAACAGTACTGGGAGAGTGCACGTCGTGCTGCATCCTGCATAGCCGCCTCTGCAGTGTCCCTCTCGGAGATGGAATAGTGCTCTGAAACGGCCTCCACACCCCGGAGGTCATCCTCCGGACGGCGAACTAGGCAGGTAGCCTCCCAGCGGTCCGGGTACCTCCCGCGACTGTGCTGGTAGACTACACAACGATACTCGATCGACCAGGTGTGCCGGTCGAAAGCCTGGCGCAGCAAGATGTCGAGTGCGTCGTGGAAGTGACAACCGCGAGCGGCGTCACGGGTGATGGGTCGGGCGACCCATCCTTCCGCCTCCTGCGGCTCAGAAGACTCCGTGCTGTGGTCTGAGTCGTCGTCGTCGGGGTCTCCTCCAAGACCTCCTCCAGTAGCTCCTCCAACAGCCGGGGCGTCCCGCGGTGGTGCAGGGGGCGCCTCCAGCTGGGCAACAGAGGAACGGGGCCTCACGGACTCCACCTCTTGCTGGGGTGGGGAGGAAGAGCCCTGCTGCTCTCTGTGCTGGCGCCGGCGTTCCTGCTCCTCACGCAGGCGATGGTGCAGTCTCTCCAGGTGACTCGACTGACCGGACACGGTGCGGTGCAGAGGACGCTCCGCAAGTCGAGACGGCAGGAAAGGAATCACCGACTTACGTGCAGTGTGTCTAAGACGAGCCATCTACAAAAGACACCGTAAGCATAAGAGTAAGAGCAGAACTAATGTGACAAGTGAATAAACCATAGACAGAATAAGATAAAAATTTTAACAAGGCATAATATAGTATATATATGTAGTAAAACATAGGGTTGGTCGAGGTGACCGACTTTTGAAGTAACATCAGAGGTCAAGGTGAGAGGGAAGGTCAATAATCCTTAGTACGACCAGTGCTACTCTAGGTCAGCGGTCCTACAGTCAGCACGGCTTTGATACCACTTATGTCACACCCGGTTTTGGAAGGCAAACCGAATGCGAACTATGTACGTGCCAGGATCAGAACTCACGTACACAGCGATTACATAAATGAACATCATCGCACAATGCTCGAATAATAACATAAAAGAGTATTAACTTATTACATCACAGAGTCATAGACATCCACATAGTCATCGTCTTAACAGGTGAATCAAAGTGCTAGCGAAACGCAGTAAAGATAAGGCCTTCACAGGCAGCTGACTGGGGGTTGCCGCCAACCCACACCTAGAATTCGTCGTAGTCTTGGAACTCCTGGAAGTCTCCTTCCACGACTTCGCCTTCTCCGGAGCAGTGGTTACAATGCGGACAACCTGGTGTTTTGTGGTAAAGCAAGGATGAGTACACATCAACGTACTCAGCAAATGTCCCGTTTGGCTGAAGTGGTCTAGCTTTATGTGGGGTTAGGCTCCAGCAGTTGCTTTTAGTTGGTCAGGTATTTATCATTAGTAGAAGCCAGATTTTATCATTAACCAACCCATGAACCATTTCCTCATCGAGGAACAACATCATCATATTCGAACCAAAACCATAACCATAACATAGTCCTTGTATCTCGAACCATCTGTATCTCTAATCAAAGAGGATCCCAAGGCTGCTCTTAACCGTGAGCACGGTTGATATATCAGTTTCACTACCCTCTGCAGAGGCCGCACACTTTACCCATGAGTCATGATTCCCCTTTCTGCCCGGAGAGAGCTACTCTCCATTGACCACTACCTAGGTGGCCTGGCAGGGTATCACTACGTAGCTTTTACAAAGATTCCCTAGAGATCATAGCTGCCCGTTAGGTTTCTCCAGTTTGATAAACACAGTACTCCTCCCCGCAGGAGAGTGACTAACAAAAGCAAAACGAAAGAACCTCGGCACTCAGCCTCGGCAGAGCAAGCACTGTGCCTGGACCCCATTGACGGCACGACGGCGAAGCAACTACACCTCTAGTTCCTCTAATTAATTAGCTAAGGGCGTCCCATTTCACCCTCATGGTTGCACTGTTATCCCGGGTGGTCTCTCAACGAACAGGTCCTTACGGAGAGGTACTCATGAAACAGCCTGAGCCCCCTAGAGTATCACAAGATCATCAACATCATCAGGATAACAGTATCATAAATATTCACATCATGTTCATTGATTAAGTTAAGGCAATAGCAGAATGCTAACCATAATAGCCCATAAGGTCATCAAGGATAAAGTAAAGTGTAAAGCTAGTCAATCCTTAGGTTTCAAGTAGGTAATGCGGGGTAGTAAGTTATAAATGAATAGGACATAATGGGTCAGAGGACACTTGCCTTCACCAAACTGCTGATCAGGGACTTCCTCTGCAACTTCCTCGGGAAACACAGACTACTCGTTGTCTACGTAAAGTAATCATTCACACTATGCACTTGGGAAATAACAAACAAAAACAATATACCAAACATATGCAGCAGAGAGATCACAAGTTCATAATAGAAAAGGGATAGGCACTCTGGTATCCTCTAGGTCTAGGGTAGAGGACTATACAAAAGGATTCATTATCCACTACTCAGGTTTAAGTCAGTGGTGGGATTAAATCATTATCTGGTTTTAAGTTCCTAAACTTAGGTGTTTAAGTCCATAAACTTAAGTGCTCCAACTTTTATTAAAGTCTACTATCTTTTATTTATCTCAAATAAGGTTCCAATAACCTTAATCCTATCCTAATGATTAACCATTAATTGGGACATGGAAACAGCAGGGAAACATTGCATAAACAGATAGATAATAATATTATGAACATTTTGCAATTTGAAGCACCTAATTTGGAGTTCATATGGCAAAGTTATGAATTTTACAAGTTTAGGGGTTAAAAATATACCCTAAGGACCTATTTTGAATTAAATAAAAGGTCCGAGGACCTAACTGAGAGGAACCAGGGACGGCGGGTTCAAATTCCAGAAAACCGGGGGTCTCTTTAAGAAAACGCGCGGGCGAAGGGGTATCGGGCTCCTACGGCCGTTGGATCTCAGGCGGACGGCCAGGATTAGATCCTGCGGGCGGGCGCGCGGCGGCCTGGGCGGCTGACAGGCGGGGCCGGGCGGGCAGCGCGGGGCGGACGGCTGACAGGCGGGGCTGGGCGGCAGAGCGGGCGCGGGCGGGCTGACAGGCGGGGCCAGGCGGCAGAGCGGGCGCGGGCGGGATGACAGGCGGGGCCGGGCGGCAGAGCGGGCGCGGGCGGGCTGACAGGCGGGGCCGGGCGAGCAGCGCGGGCGCGGGGTGTGAGGGAAACGGCTCTGGGCCGTTGGATCTTAGGCGGACGGCTAGGATTGGACTCGGCCTATTTGAAACAGGGCCGTGCGATCTAAGATGGACGGCGGAGATCTGGCGGCTGGCTTCTATCTTCTCCTCCGGCCAGCAGAGGCGACGGCGCCCGTCCCGCGGCGGAGAACTCGCCGGAGACGAGGGGCGCAGGGGCTCTGCGGGTCCTAGGGGCGACCTGGGCGGCCGGGGAGGTTGGAAAGGGCACGGGGAATTCTTTGGTGGGGTCTGGGTCGGGGCAGGGGCACCGGAGGGGGGCGGTTCTCGGCGAAGCGGCTCGGCGGCGGCGCTAAGGGACTCCGGCGAGCAATTAAACGCGTCAGGGTGCAGTAGAGGGGAAGGGAGAGGGCAGGGGAGGTTCCTTACCTCAAGGCGAACTCCGGAGACTCCTCGGTGGCGGCAACGGCGCGACGACGGCCCGGGTCGACGGTGGCGGACCTCCGCGGCTGCACGGCGGACGGCGGGAGAGCGCGGGCAGAGAGAAATAGGGAGGGGAAGGGGAAATTGGAGCGCGTTCCGGGTTGCGGACGCCGGGGCGAAGCTCACCGTGGCAATGGACACGGCGGAGCTCCAACGGCGGCCGGGAAACGAGCTCGGGACGGCGGGGGTTTATGGCGGCGGCGCTCTGGCGTGCGCGCAGCGAGGGGGAGGTGAGAGAGGGGCCTGCAGGTGCACAAATGAGGGAGGGGGAGAGGGCGAGTGGGGCTCCGGGCTCAAGTGGCCAAGGGCGGGGTTGGGGCGAGCCCCACGCGCGACGTGGGCGAGGAGTCCGCGGCACGCGCGGCGGCGGTTATGCGATGACGGAGAAGCTGACAGCTCGGGCCCGCGAGCAGAGAGAGAGAGGAGAAAGCGAACGCGGGCGCGGGGAAGGCGGGGCTGACAGGCCGGGCCCGCGGGCAGAGAGAGAGGGAGGCGGGCGCGGGGACGGCGGCCGCGCTGACGGGCGGGCCCGCCCGCGCAGAGAGAGAGGAGGGGGGGATGGCGCGCGCGCGGGATGGGCCTGATGGGCCGAAAGGCCGAGGGGGCGGGGGGAAGCGGGCTTCTTTCCTTTTTCTTTTATTCTGGAATTGTTTTTCTCTTTTCTTTTTATTTTCTCTATTTGATTCAAATTCAAATGAGCCACAAATTCAAATTAGACTTTTTGAAAATTATGCACCAAACAAAAGTGAAATCTAGGGTTCAACATGATGCAACAATTCATACTCCCTTGGAGTTTGAGCTAATAGACTATAATTATAAATAAAATAACCACTTTTCCCCTATAGAAATGAGAAAGAAAAGATTGGGGAAGGATGAGAAAAGGGAAGTAACACCTGAATTTGTGAATATGAGCAAAGAAATTTTATACCCCCAAATTCAGGGTGTTACAGTTTCTGGGAGCAACTGCAAGAGTCACTTGGGACCCATGTAATAAGAAGCTCAGCATACCATCCTCAGACAGATGGGTAGATGGAGAGAGTGAACCAGATTCTTGAGGACATGTTACGAGCTTGTGTGCTACACTATGGGAAGAATTGGGACAAGTGTCTTTCCTTGGCAGAATTCTCTTATAATAACAGCTACCAGTCCAGCCTAAAGATGGCACCGTTCGAGGCCTTGTATGGGAGAAGGTGTAGGACACCGCTAAATTGGTCACAAGCTGGAGAGAGGGAAATATTTGGACCTGACCTGGTACTTGAAGCAGAGGAGAAAGTCAGAGTCATTAATAAGAACTTAGAAGCTGCTCAGGCCAGGCAAAAGATCTATCATGACAAGAGAAGGAAACCTCTACAATTTGACGTGGGAGATCATGTTTATCTTAAGGTGTGACCCACAAAAGGTGTTCAGAGATTTGGAATCAAGGGCAAGTTAGCTCCTCGCTACATTGGGCCCTATGAGATCAAAGAAACTTGTGGACCTGTGGCATACCAATTGAAGTTGCCACCCCATATGTCAGCAATTTATGATGTATTCCACGTATCTCAGCTGCGAAAGTGTGTCCGCTTACCCACGGAAGTGCTACCTGAACCAGAATTGGATATAGAACCAGACTTGTCTTATCAAGAGCACCCCATCGAGATATTGGACCAAAAAGAGAGATCAACTCGGGCAATGTCGATCAAAATGTATAAGGTTCATTGGAGCAACCATTCAGTAGAAGAGGCTACGTGGGAGACTGAGGATTTTCTACGTTCTCGCTTCCCCGACTTTCTGCCTAAAGGAGTCGGTACGTAATCCGAAGCCCCACCCCCACCTACCCTTTGAATCTAAATATAAGAAAAACTTAGTTTTTAAGAATAGAGTAAGTTTTGGAAATAACTCTAAAAGGACTTCCTTCTAAAGTTGCAAAGGGGATGACACTCGAAGAGCAGTTAATTAGAGCAACTTGGTTAAGAGAAACGGCAACACACCAACACACCTTCTTGGTACCCCTCTAAAGGATCCCTACCCAAATTTCGGGACGAGATTCTTTAAAGGGGGAGGGCTGTAACACCCCAGGTGTTACCCAAGGCCCTGGCTCAATACATGCACTCATGACTTGTTATTACCTATGTTTAAGTCAAGGAGAAGGAGCACCAAAACCTTGGAAACCATGGGTTAACTAAGGGATGTTTATGATAAAAGCATTACCCAAACATTTTATGCAATGGTCACCTTGGTCAAAAGAGGAGTAAACCCTAGACCCCCTTAAAGCACTAGACCTCCAAGCAAGAGATTAGAGGGAAAGATAATCAAATGACAAATTCTTGTTTTCAACTCTTAACCAAAGTTTAAGCACACAAATATATCTACAAAATACAAAGGGGAAACATTACAAAAAGGCCCCTTAAAGACCCCAAATCAATTCATTAAGTAGAAAGCACACTAGAGCTCTCCACTTTTCTCTAAGTCCAAAAATTAACCCTAAGCTAAAGATCAGAAGTGTTCACCTAGTTAATGGCGCCAAAACCACTTGGTCTGAATATCAAAAAGGAGCCAAACTACCTAAGGAACCCACTGGAAAAATTTAAACCCGAGCCAAAACCGTTTGACATGAATTGACATCCATTTTGTCTCAGGGTGAACAGTGAGACAGACCTGATTTGGCGTCCGCATATCTCCCTAGCTAGGGCATATCTCCCATTGGAACTCACACATAATAGCTAGCCCTAGGTGCCAGGAAGAGATCTGCGCAGAACTTTTGCCAAGATTCGCACGTTCGCGATCTCAGCAAGCGTTAGAACACGGGCAGAAACAAACGCCCACGTGTTCGACGCGTTCTGGCGCGCCAGAGCACGCCCCGGTGCCCGACCCCGCGCACTCCGCGCCGCGCCAAGCCAAACCCGTGCCCACGCCCGTGCCCGCACCTATAAAGCCAACCAAGGCCTCGGCCGTACACCCCCGCTCACTCCCAACCTTGCCGGAGTGCAAGATCACCGACGTTTGCCCTGCGCACGGCGTGCCAGCGGCCGCCTGAGAACCCACCACCGTAGACCGGCAACCCTAGTCATTCCTAGCCCCGTCCGACCCTCGAGAGAGACTCTACATGCCTCAGTGAAGCTCCCAGAGCGAGGAATCAAGCTCTGCCTCACTAGAGACACAGGATCAACGTCGCCGGACTTCACCAGATCACCGGTGTACGTAGACCGAGCTCCACGGTGAGCCTTTCTTCAATTCCTTGCATGGGTAGACTCCTTAGCACCCCGTGAAGCTTCATGTGCCCTTGGATTGAACTATATCGTCGTGGATAGGCCGGAGCACACGCCGCCGACGAGCCCACCCGCCTGCGCACGTGGCTCGACCGATTCCGGCCATCACCGACGACGAGTCGTACCTCGACGTGACCGCAAGAACTTCCCGAAGCTAACCCCGCCCTTCGTCGGACCTCCCTCGCTGCCAGTAAGTCACGCCGCCTTGTTTACTTCCGCGGTTACTGTTTAAAAGGGGGAGGGACCTTGGGGAAGAAGGAAAAGAAGTCAGGGGGTTTTTGAATGGTCAGAGACTCAGGTGAATAGTTGCGCAGGGGCTTAAGTTAAAGAGTTGGTTTAGGAAAAGCCCAGGGTCCTTGGTGTAAACTGGCTTTTCAGAAAACCTTTTAAACATTATTCATTTAAATACAAACAGAGCTTGTAAAATTCATAACTTCAGTTTTATTCAACCAAATTTGGTCAAACCAATTTTGCTGGGTTCTAAATAATGTGAACTACTTAGGAAAAATGCAAAACACCCTAAGTATTGCAAAAGATTTCAAAGTTTTGATTTAAATAGTAAACTGGTCAAAATCTAAATAAAAGAGGAAAAAATAGCTACACTATTAAACTAGGGTTAAGAAAAATCAGAGAGGTACTAAACCACTACCTAGCCTGTTTAAAAAATATTAAACCCCTTAGTACACCAATTAAGGAAGGGTTTACCATTTAAACTCATTCTTGGCTCAAAGTTAAGGAAAATGGAAAAGGCAACTTAAAATAAGAACCAGGGGCAACCACATTTTTGCTAGCTCACCTATTTAGTATAGTTCACGGTAAAATTTTGTTAGACCCTTTGTTAGAGCAAAAGAAATGAGGTACCTTTTATTTCATGAAAACAATGAAAACTTAGAAAAACCTTAGAAAAATAATCCTAAGGAGAACCCACCCCAAACCTTGGGATAACTAATAATATGTTATTATGAATCTAAGAAAAATGTAAGTTCTGTTGTTTGATATTTTTCAAATAATAAGTTAGTTATATGTACCTTTTTGGCTTTAAACTTTGGAAAATCATAACTAAATACCCAGTAGGTCTTTTTCTGTAATTTCTGGCACAGAAGCCTATTATCACCTTTGGAACATGGCAAAAATAAAGTTTAGTCCAGAAACCTCACCCAAATTAAAGCTATAGTGTAAAGTGCCCTTTTACCCTTACTTTTATTAATTTTGCACAAGGAGCATCTGAATTAGTTTCAACCTCAAATTTCTAGGATAACCCACATAAGTAAATGTTTACCCACTGTAATTTTTACAATATTTTTGGAAAATGTTAACTTGCCATGACAATGTAAAAGCACTCACTGAGAAGCATTAGTGAAATTAAAATAAGAAGTGGAAAAGAAAAGTGAGGTGAAACCTTTATGGAGTGTTTGGTTTGAGGAATGATATAGTCCATCATCTTCTCACTCCTCACTTTTTTGTTTGGTTTGTGGAATGGAGTGAGTTAATCCATCATCACCTCATTCCTCATAGTTAGTTGTTTAGTACTAATATGTGGAATGGAGTCATCCCACCAAATTTGAGGAATAGACCCATGATGCACCACTTTATTTTGGATAGAGTGATTTATTAAACCAAACACCTCATAAATCTTCCAAGAGCCAAAATAAACCTCTAAAGGGTGACTGAACTTCTAGTGTATTTCAAAACCCCCAAAAATGAAGATGTAAAACCCTTTAAGGATAACCAAAGGAGACCCTAAGAGTACCACTAAATCTAAGTACTGTTTTACTATGCATAGCTTTTACAAATTACCATATCATTAATATGCATATATCTTATTCCTTGCATTCGATAGACTGTAATCTCGCTGATGGGGAATACATCCTCGTTCCGGAGCAAGGAGTTGCTCAGGAGGTAGCCCAGGAGCCAGCACCAGAGCCTGCCATCGAGGATCTGCCTGCCCCAGCTTTGGAAGGCAAGCACCGGTTTTATGCATAACCGTTATATATGCTATTTTACTGCACTTAATGTTTGTAGGCTTGTACTGTGCACTTAAGTGTAGGAGTTGACTGAAACCCTAGTTGCATGAACTCAAGATTTCCTTTTGAGATGGATACTAGTATGCTAGGACGAGTAGCTGCTTTACTAATTAGAGATCACGGTAGAAGTCGAGTGATTTTTCTAGCACTCGCGCGAGGTTAGGAATTGGTTGTATCCATTTTTATATCATAATGATGATGGTCTGTGGACAACGATCCATGGGGATGCGGTGTCTACGAGACGAAAATTTGAATAAGGATTAAGGTGTGGTACCGTGTGTCAAGCGTTTGAACGTACTAAGCACATGCCGAGAAATATGGTAAACCGGTAAGCCTAGTACCTGAGTGAACCTGCCCGCAGACTTTATCCCTCACGCGACCTGAGACGTGGTCTCCCATTCCGGTTATGGTGGGTGCAAGTGCGGTCACTGCACGACGACAGTCGGGGTCAGTGAGGCATTGTACGCCAAGGCGGTGAGCCCTGATCTGTTGCCAGGGAATCGATGGGGACGGTTGATGTGTGTGGGGACGGAGTGTCTCGCCACGTCGTGTGTTTAGGTTTACCTTGCAAGGTTAAAACTCGATTCGAATCGTCTGCTTCTCACAGCTAATGAGACTGCTTGATCCATGCTGCTACATTGAGTAACAAGTGGAAATGTGTTGATTTGGCAAAAGGTGTTGATTGCTAAATGATTGCTACCATGTATGATTAGCTAGGTATACATTTAGTCTTAAGAGAGTCACACTAAAACTTGAAAAGCTAAACTTGATTTTAAACTCAGCTAGTGCTTTTGGCAAACCAAACCCCTAAGCCAAACAACTGCATGTCTAGAGGTAGAGGAGTAGACTCTTCACACCGGGTAAGTCTAGCTGAGTATTAGTATACTCAGCCTTGCTTGTGACATAATTTTTTACAGGTTCTCTAGAGGACATGGTTGCTGGAGTGACTTGGCCGTCCATCTTGCCACCAGGTTGGATAGCCGAGTGGGACCCTACCTCGGTAGAGGAGGAGCATGAGGATTGATGGGCAGGCTTCCCCATCCCTCTGTTTAATTAGCCGTTAGTTATGTTCCGCTGCATTCCGAACAATGATCACTACTTTTGAGAAACTCCGATAATGATGTAATAAATTAAGTACTCCTTAATGTTTGGTTTTATGTTTTATTGTATTTGCTCTGTGCCTCACCTTCGAGTGAGTACGTGGTACTTGATCCTGTTAGTGGCCTCGTCGGACTAGATCCGAGGGACTGACGTGTTATTCCTATTTAAGTGTGGTCTAGCCTATAAGGTGGGACTTAGGCACTTAAAGTTGGAATAATTCGGGCGGTTCTGCCACAACACCTATCTCTGCATCACTCGGATTATTAGGCATCTCAAAGTGAACTTGCCTCTCGTCATTGGGAAGGCCACCAAGTGAGGCAACCAGGACTTCAACCTCTTCGGGAGAGGGTCGCACTCTAAGACCCAAACCACTATCACCAGCAGGAGGATTGGACACAAAACTGAAAAAGGGCTTAGAAGATGGCAAATTCCAAGCAGAATATGCAACAGGAGCACCAATATTCGATACTTTGCCCCTCAATATCATCTCCAGTCGACTCACCAAATCCACAGCAGGAATCCTCTTGTTAGTAACTCAAGTTGAGTCGGTGACACCACTATATAAGTAAGTCGGGTACGCTCTATCCTTTAGGGGCTGAATATTCTTAAAAACAAAGTCTGCAACCACAGCTTCAGCGGTCAGACCTCCCTCCTTCAGCAAACGAATTTCATCAAGCAGAACCTTGGCCTCTGTTATCTCCAAGGTGGTGGGGGACTCAATCCAAATGGGAGTGCGCACGTCCGGTTGTCTCCCTGACCGAGGGGGAGGGACTTGCCATGATTTTCAACAATGAACCACTCTAAGCGCCATCCTCTAATGCGATCTTTAAGTGGAATATCCAGATACTCTGTCTTCCTCCCACGATGCATCTCCAGACTCGCACCGCCCACAAGCTGATGCTGCCCCCCCAGCCATGCCAGGACGACAGTGATACAAGTGTTTCCACAAACCGAAGTGAGAAAGAATTCCAAGGTAGGCTTCACACAGATGGACAAAGATAGAAATTTGCAGAATAGAGTTGGTATTCAGATGAGTCAGATTCAGATTGTAAAAGTCAAGGAGACCGCGAAAGATGGGAGAAATTGGAAGAGCAAGGCCGCGGAGAAGAAAAGGAATGTAAACAACGGACTCATGGGTATCCTCTGTCGGGACAGTAACCCCATGGCAAATCCGCCAAGAACAAAGCTCCTTCGGAGGAAGAACTCTGACATCGACGAGGTGGAGAAGATCTGACTCGAAAACAACAGACATGTGATTACCTACGAAAGGCAATTGGCTGTTGGGATCGATGGGAGGAATAACCGCAGCGGCAGAATTCTGACTCTTCGCAATCTCGTCGGCAAACTGAGCGGAAGCGAGATCAAAGGGAATCATAGGAGGTCTAGAGGAAGAAAGTAAGGCTAGGGCTCAGAATGCAGAGGCATGTGGCGACGCGGTACAAGTGGGGTTTTCCCGGGTCAGACGCCATTTCTAAAAGCGCCCAGTCATCACTTGGTCGTTATTTCTAAAACATCGACGTGGCTCGGTGTAACTCAGCGGTTATTTCTAAAAACGCTGACATCACCAATCCTCACTCGGTCGTTATTTCTAAAACGCCGATGTGGCTTGAAGTGACTCAGCTATTGTTTCTAAAACACTGACGTCACCACTAATCACTCAGTCGTTATTTCTAAAGCGCTGATGTGGCTCGAAAAGACTCGGCTGTTACCTCTATAACGCCGACATCGCCAAAAACCGTTCGGCTGTTACCCCTGAAGACACCAGCAGTAAACCAGACCGTTCTTTCTCCACGTAAATGCAGACAGAATTAAAATGCGACATAGCAATGACAAGTCATTACTCAAGAATTACTTCTAAGAACAACGGCCGCATTGGATACAAACACAAATTGTCGATCAATTATAAAGAAGCGACGCAAAGGCAAAGGGTGTGCACAAGATCAAGCTCGAGTTTACTTCATTATATAAGGGGGGAATTTCTTACACAAAATTAAAGGCCGACTCATTATGAGCCGGGCTTCTTCCCACTTTTCGACACATTACATTACTACATTACACTACTACACTACTTACACTACACTATACTACTAACTACTACTACATTATTCTACTAATACTAACACTACTTATCTATACTAATATTTTAAGCCAGTGGCGCCTTGCCACAGGCCTTGCCGCTGCCTCTGCTGCCCTTGCCGTCGCCCTTGCCATCGCCTCCATTGTCGCCGTCACCGCCGCTCCCCTCCTCGGACGAGTCAGAGGAGTCCTCCTCATTCGAGGAGACCTCTGACTCATCCGAGCCCTCGAGCCCGGAGCGCTCGACGGCCCGGATATATGTCCACACCTTGGCAGCAATCCCTTGGGAATCGTCCGAGTCTTCGGACAATGCCGGGGGCGAGGTGTAGACTAGCAATCCCTCGGACTTGGAGGAGAACTCCTCCTCCGAGTACTCAGAATCGCCGAAATCCTCCGAAGGAGGGGTCGGCTCACGCTTCCGCGTGTCGCCAGAGTGGTGCGACGAACTTCCGCTCTTCTTGCTCTTGCCCATGGTGGAACAGAAAAGAGGAGAATAAGCAAGCAACAGTTGAGAGATGTGTGAAGACGCCAGTTAAGCAAGTGCTCTATTTATAGAGGAAGAAAGCAACCGCTCATCTCCTACTACGGTCACTAAACAGTTGCAAGTATTCAATAAGCAATTCAAATCATCTGGAAACAAGTTAGGCGGCTAACGCCGTTTCACGTAACATAGCACCCATTGGGACTCAAGTCAACTGCATGGATGATATGATTATACCCACGGTCACATCAAGTTACTACTCAGGGATAGTTCGCTAATCGCTCAGCGCACCAAGTCGTCCCTTGCCTACACCCATTGGGGGGGATGTCTAGGAATTTTCAATAGATTTTCCCAAGCAGTCACATCCATACAGTATACGCAATGAATGTATCAAGACAAAAAGAAGATATCTATGGAGATTGGAAGAAAGCCAAAAAATAGCTGATGAAGTACAAGTCTAATCAACAGGAGCATTGAAGCAAGAAGCGGAAGGAAGACTAGCCAAGGGACCTACCGGATGTCCAATCCGTCGCTGATCAAATAAATTTCAAGCTGGTGCAGGGGCAGGCCATATTGTTGGTCTCAAAAAGACAAAAAACCATATGCTGATCTCTAAAGCATAAACTAATGATATAATGTTGAAATCTAAGGCATGAAATGAAGATGAGATAATGCTAATTTCTAAGGCATGAGTCTAAGTCAGAGACAATGGTTTCTAAAAAAGCATGGGATGAAGACCTTTGAGTGGATTATTCTCAATAATCCACTCAAAGCTTGGGGGCTACACCCATTGGGTGCACCTCCGGTGCACCCAATGAATCAGAAGACCCCGAAAACAAAATGCTGATCTCTAAAGCATAGGCTGATGTCAAAATGCTAATTTCTAAAGCATAAGCCTAAGTCAGAGACAACAATTTCTAAAGAATTATGAGGTGAAGACCTTTGAGTGGATTATTTTCAGTAATCCACTCAAAGCTCGGGGGCTACACCCGTTGGGTGCACCTCCGGTGCACCCAATGAATCCTTAATCCCTAAGAACAAAACATCGACTTCTGAAGCATAAACAGAGAACCGATTCCTGAGGAGTAAAAGCAAAGGACTGTGGGATGACGCCAAAAGAAGATGATAGAAGATCATTTTTTCCAAGTTACTCAGAGTTGGAGGTAACGACCTAACAGACATGTTTCAAAATCGCAAGCTGGACCTAGAACCTTTGGGCCGATTATTTCAAAATCAACACAAAGATTGGGGGCTTGTGGGGGACAGATATCCCCCGGGTCCACTAGAAGGCAAGAAGGCCTCGCAAAAGGCCCCAGGCCCATTATTTCGCAAGGCCATCCCTTCGTGGGCTAGGGGAGGAACTTTCAGCAGAACGGATCAACACGAGGATGGATCAACTCGAGCTCATGCGGTTTGCTAAACTCAAACACTATCTACAGCATTGATCCGACTTTCCCGCGCAGTGGCCTCAGACGTTGGAGCAGAAGGACCATGAGTCGGCAAGATTATAGGAAGATAAACTCAGTCAGTTCACTATTACTTAGGAACACGTGGTTATCATATCCGCATGTAATGCCCCATGGTCGAATATATAAGGCCTAGGGAGCACCCCTTCAAGATCATCTTCATCTTACTCATTAGCCATCCACCCAGCTCTCTAACATCTCCCGTGCTAGAGAATTCCCTTGTAATTCATCACACATAAGATCCACTCCAGGACATAGGGTATTACGCATCTCAAAGCGGTCCGAACCTGTACAAGATTGTCCATCGTCTCTCGTGCCTCCGGCACGAACCATCGAGACCGTCCTACTCCTAAAAACACCCCGAGGGGCAACCCCCAGGTGTGCGGTCGGACCCAAATCACCGACAATAGTACCCGCGCTCCAAACTCAACAATGTCCCATATGCTAGCGTGGAGTGAGGTTAGGTGATGCCTCATTTTATCACTCCACATACAATAATCTTCACCGTAAAAAATCGGTGGTTTGCCTAGTGGGACGGAAAGTAAAGGAGTACGTCTAGAAATACGGGGATAACGAAGTGGCATCTTACTATACTTCTTGCGCTCATGGCGCTTAGAAGTGACGGACGGCGCGTCGGAGCCGAAGGTGGATGGCGATGAAGAGTCGGTCTCGTAGTAGACCACCTTCTTCATCTTCTTTTTCTTGTCGCCGCTCCGATGCGACTTGTGAGGAGGTGGTCCCTCCTTTAGCTTGTTGTCGGACTCCCTCGATGGAGCCTTCCTGTGGCTTGTCGACTTTTCGCAGGTCACGATCTCCCTCTTGGCGTGATCTCCCGACATCACTTCGAGTGGTTAGACTCTAATGAAGTACCGACTCCGATACCAATTGAAAGTCGCCTAGAGGGGGTGTGAATAGGCGGAATCTGAAATTTACAACTTAAAACACAATCTACAAGCCGGGGTTAGCGTTAGAATAAAATCCGAGTCCGAGAGAGAGGGGGAAAACAAATCAAAACCAAATGAAGTGGATGACACAGTGATTTGTTTTACCGAGGTTCGGTTCTTGAGAACCTAGTCCCCATTGAGGTGGTCACAAATACCGAGTCTCTTTCAACCCTTTTCCTCTCTCAAACGGTCACCTAGACCGAGTGAGCTTTCTCCTTAATCAAATGGGTCACTTAGACCCCGCAAGGACCACTACAAACTTAGTGTCTCTTGCTTTGATTACAAGTTACTTGAGAAAAAGAATAAGGAAGAAGAAAGCGATCCAAGAACAAGAGCTCAAGAACACGAGCAAAACTCTCTCTAGTCACTAGGAGTTTGGAGTGAATTTGGGACTTGGAGAGGCTTTGATTCTTTTGAATTGTGTCTTGTATTGATTGCACTAGCTCTTGTATTGAATGAGATGTCTGAAAATCTTGGATGCTTGGAGTGGTGGTGATTGGGGGGTATTTATAGTCCTCAACCACCACATAGTCGTTGGGGAGGCTGTTGTCGATGGGCGCACTGGACAGTTCCTTGCGCCATTGGACACTATCCGGTGCGCCAGCCACATCACCCAACTGTTAGGGTTCTGGCGATTTCGATCATTGGAGCTTTGTCTTCGTGCTGCACCGGACAGTCCAGTGCTGCACCGGACAGGTACTGTGCACTGTCCGGTGTGCCTCTGACGCCTGCCCTAACTTCTGTGCGCACTGTTCACGCTTTTGCAGATGACCGTTGCACTGTTAGCCGTTGCTCTGCTTGGTGCACCGGACAGTCCGGTGGCACACCGGACAGTTCGGTGAATTATAGCGGAGCGGCGCCTAAGAAACCCTAAGGTGAAGAGTTCAGACTGTATGGCCCCTGGTGCGCCGGACAGTCCGGTGCGCCAGACCAGGGTTCTCTTCGGTTTCTTTTGCTCCTTTCTTTTGAACCCTAACTTGATCTTCTTATTGATTTGTGTTGAACCTTTATGCACATGTAGAATACATAATCTAGAGCAAACTAGTTAGTCCAATATTTGTGTTGGGCATTCAACCACTAAAATCATTTATAGGAAATAGTTTGACCCTATTTCCCTTTTAGGCCTGTTTGAGTGGTGCTCGGCCTGGGGCACCGGACACTATCTGGTGCGCCACTAGCAGCACCAATGCTAGTCTTGGCTCTATACTTTGTTGATTCCCCAACTTAGCTTCTTTCTTGGTTTGTGTTGAACTTTATGCACCTGAGATAGATGATGACTAGGCAAACTAGTTAGTCCATGTGGTTTGTGATGGATGTCAAACACCAAAATCGATTATAGGAAATGATTAAACCCGTTTCCCTTTCACGCCTCGGTGTTAGCAACTCGATATGCGTCTTAATTTACCCTCTCCTCCTCTGGTCCTCTCTGCCCATGCTCACCAGAGCTTCCCCGCGCAGCCGAAGAGCCGCCGCCGTCCACCCAAGCCCTCGTCGTGTCCCTATAGCCGTTCAAGGGTCCCGAAATCTCCTCTCAAGGTGACCAACTGAAAGCGCATTCATCCCTTTTGTAAGTTTTGGTGTTTTGGATAACAACACATTTAAAGGTCTAACGAGTTTGCTAAGTGTTGAACAGGAAATTCAGTATGATGAATATACTTGAATAGTGTATAATTGTCGGCGTTTCGAGACCGGGGGGTCCCTAAGCCGACGAGTGAGTGTGCCGCGTGCCCCAGCCTAGATGGGTCGAGCGCGTGGGCGAGCGCGAAGGGGGGAGAGCGAGGTGGCCGGAGCCGGGTCGTGAGGGAGGCGGAGATTCCGCGGCCTTCGTGTTCGTCCCGCGCTCAGGTCGGGTGCGCTTGCAGTAGGGGGTTACAAGCGTCCACGCGGGTGAGGGGAGCGAGCGGCCCCAAGAGAGCGCCTGCCCCTGCCCTCGTTCCCGCGGGGCCAACCTTCTCTAAGAAGGCCCTGGTCCTTCCTTTTATAGGCGCAAGGAGAGGATCCAGGTGTACAATGGGGATGCAGCAGAGTGCTACGTGTCTAGCGGGGGAGAGCTAGCGCCCTGGGTACATGCCAATGTGGCAGCCGGAGAGAGCTTGGCACCCAGCTGGTGTGGTGTCGTGGCTGTCGGAGGAGTAACGGAGCCTGGTGGAGGGACAGCTGTCGGAATAGTTGGACTCTTGCTGATGTCCCCCTGCTTCCGTAAGGGAGCTGAGAGCCGCCGTCGTCATGGGTCTAGCGGGGCGCCATCATTGCCTATCTGGCGGAGCTAGCCAGATGGGACGTTGGTCTTGTTCTCTGTGGCCCAAGTCGGCTCGGGGCAGGGTGATGATGGCGCCTCCTGTTGACGTGGCGGACCTGTGCCCTAGGTCGGGCGACGTGGAGGCTCCTCCGAGGCCGAGGTCGAGTCTGTCTTCCATGGCCGAGGCCGAGCCCGAGCTCCTGGGTCGGGCGAGGCGGAGGTCGTTCGGCAGAGACCAGGGCGGAGTCCGAGCCCTGGATCGGGTGAAGCGGGGTTCGTCGTCTTCTGGGGCCTTAGCCCAAGTCCGAGCCCTGGGTCGGGCGGAGCGGAGTTCGCCGCCTTCCGGGGCCTTAGCCCGAGTCTGAGCCCTGGGTCGGGCGGAGCGGAGTTCGCCGTCTTCCGGGGCCTTAGCCCGAGTCCGAGCCCTGGGTCGGGCGGAGCGGAGTTCGCCGTCTTCCGGGGCCTTAGCCCGAGTCCGAGCCCTGGGTCGGGCGGAGCTTCCTGTGGCGCCTTTGGCAAGGCCTGGCTGCCTGTCAGTCTCACTCTTTGCGTTAAATGCCCCTGCGACTCGGTCGGTCGGCGCGGTGATTTAGTCAGGGTTGCTTCTTAACGAAGGCAAGGCCTCGGGCGAGCCGGAGATGCGTCTGCCGTAAAAAAAGGGGGCCTCGGGCGAGACGGAAACACCTCAGGGTCGGCTGCCCTTGCCCGAGGCTAGGCTCGGGCGAGGCGTGATCGAGTCGCTCGTATGGACTGATCCCTGACTTAATCAAACCCATCAGGCCTCTGCAGCTTTATGCTGATGGGGGTTACCAGCTGAGAATTAGGCGTCTTGAGGGTTCCCCTAATTATGGTCCCCGACAGTAGCCCCCGAGCCTCGAAGGGAGTGTTGGCACTCGCTTGGAGGCTTTCGTCGCACTTTTTTGCAAGGGGACCAGCCTTTCTCGGTTGCATTTTGTTCCGGTGGGTGCGCGCGAGCGCACCCGCCGGGTGTTGCCCCCGAGGCCTCGGAGGAGTTGTTTCACTCCTTCAAGGTCTTAATGCCTTGCGTAATGCTTCGGCTGGTCTGGTGGCTCCCTCATGCGAACAGGCCGTAGCCCGGGTGCACTGTCGGGGCCCAAGTTCTCGGGCTGGTATGTTGACGCTGTCAACGGTTTGGCCGGAGCCGGGTTTGCGAGAGCAGCCCCCGAGCCTCCGCGCAGGGCGAGAGGGCGATCAGGGACAGACTCGGCTTTTTTACATACGCCCCTACGTCGCCTTTCCGCAAGGAGGAGGGGGGAGAGCGCCATGTTACCCTCGATGGGCACCGAACATGGTGTCTCCGGTGAGCTGCAAGCGGGTAATCCGAGTGGACGTCCGTGCCCCGTTCGTTGGGGGTCGGCTAGGGGCCCGGAGGCACGCCCAAAAGTACCAGCGGGTGATCTGCCGGACCCGGTCCCCTGGCGACGGGGTCCGAGGGCTCGTTGCCTCCCTCCGATGGGATTCCGTTACAGGATCGTTCCCGCTGGTCTCGGAAATGTCCTAGGGTACCTCGGGAGCGCAGCCCGAGCCTTGGTTATGTATCGAACGTACCCCTGGTCATCCCTCGCTCGGTGTCTGAGGCGACTGTGAACCCTTCGGGGGGCCAGCCTTCGAACCCCTGATCAGTAATGGGCGCGGAGCCCGAGTAGCCTGAGGCGGCCGTGGAACCTTTCGGGAGGCCGACCTTCGAACCTCTGACCAGTAGTGGGTGTCGGGCCCACGCGATCTGAGGCGGCTGTTGAACCCTTCGGGGGGCCAGCCTTCGAACCCCTGATCAGTATGGAGGCTCGGAGCCTAGTTCCTTCACGAGGAAGGATCCCTTTGGGGGTATCCCCTTTCTCGGTCCCTGTTGCAAGAGATAAAGAAAGAGGAAAAAGGAAAAAAGGATACGAATTTGAATGACGCGGCGTACCTTTTTCGGCGCGGTTATTTTGGCGAAGGTGAAGCGTCGCCAGCTGCTCCTGCCAGAAACGCCGCCTGTCCAGCCGTGGAGTTCATGCGCCAGGGTGAGTAGTTGGCGAGGCTGCCGTTGCGTGTGCGCGAGCCGTTCGAGGGACGGGTCACGGGCGCGTCGTCTTCACACCGTGAGAGGGGGTTCTCTTGCTGCCTCCGGATGGGATGTGAGCTTGGCTGACGGCGTGACCGCTGCTCCCGCGCGCCTGCCACCGTCATTACTGCCGGCCCACTTTTGACCGCGTTTGACCGCTGCGTCAGGCTGGCGCTGCTGGGTCGCGCGCTGGGTCACCTCGGGTCGCGGTATCGGTTCCGCAATCGAGGAGGTGCGGTGGTGGCGCCAGTGGTACAGTTGCTTGCATGCAGCATCCGGAGCGCCGGTCGCGCGACGCGTGGGCTTAGGCCTCCGTGCTGGCAGGTTAGGAGTCGGAGAGGCGCGGCCACTTGGCGTGGTTGCATGCCGTCTGCATGGCTGCCTCCCCCTTTCGCCCGTTGGCCTGGGCAAAAGTGGAGGGTTGCTTGTAACCGCTGGGTGGTCGCGTGCGCCGTGCGCGGCGGTTTGGCTTCTTCTGCCCGGAGCCGATCTTGTATGACATGCGGGACCCAGCCCCCGCGCCACAAGGGAGGGCTTTGGAGGCATGCTGGAGAAGACTCGGCCCGCGACGGTTGGGGGCGCAAGCAGGGAGAGTCGCCTTTAAAAGGAGGGCGACCCCTTCCGTAAGGCGACCATGCCTTCTTCCTCCCTTATGCATCGTGTCTTTCCACCTTTCAAGCCCCCGGATGGGGGAAACCGCCGTCTTTTCGCCCCATCGTTGGAGGAACGCAACTCCGTGGGAGTTGGTACCTTTCAGCCATCGTTCGGCTTCAAGGATTTTCATCAGGCAGCCCGGTTGCTCCCCTCCGCTGGGGGTCACCCGAGACGGTGACCACCATCTCCTGGGTGGGGAGGGGCAAACCGGACTGCGATCTAGGTCCCACCCTCAGCTTCAAGGATGTTCATCATCCTCGCTGGGGTGGGTGCCGGACTGAGCCGGCGCTCTACCTCCCGCACGGGGTTTGTGGGTCATCCTCTCCCACGACGTTCGAGGGAGAGGGCGCTCACTGGCCCTGCGGGCGGCCCGGACTTCGACAACGTGGGGTGGATCGGCGGCGGACGTCGTCACCTCCAGCGTGTCGGGTCCGCTGGCTCGGCTCCGGCGGCCCCTTCTGTTGGGGGGCGGCTGCCGCGCCGTGTACACGGGAGGTCCACCCTAGACGCCGCGCGCTGCTAGGGCGGCGTTCGTGTTCTGGGGTGGTCCTGCCTTTGCACCGGGGCGGCGCCTTTACGCAGAGGCTGGTGCCCCACTCATCTGGGAGGATTTGAGTGGGGATCTGCCGGAGGGCTGATGGCTCCTGCCGTCAGTGTCGAGGCGGAGGCGGCTCGAGAAGTCCCCGTCGCTGACGGGATCACCGCCACCATCCACGCTTCGGGCCTCCGGCTCTTTGTACTTGTCCTCGCCCCTCGAGCGTCGGCGTGGGCGAGGGCAAGACTGCAGCAGTGCGTACCCCTGAGGCCTGCGCTGCTGCAGTTCGGCCATCCGGAGTGGGGGCCGTTGTCGTCGTAGTCAGAGCGGGCGGCGGCGAGCCGCCCGTCAGTCCTCTGTAGCCCCGCAGGCCCGCCCCTATCGAGTGGGGTTGTTCGTACCTGCGGAGGGGGGAACCGGAGTTCCGTTTGTAATGGCACTTCGAGTGCCGGGTTTTTTGTTCATTTCGGCTTTCGGGGCCTGAACATGTATGTAACTTCGGCACGGAGCCGTGCTTTTTCCTCATTTCTGAGCACTTAAGACTCGCCTGTTGTTTGTCTGAACCGCTTCACCAAGCATGAGTCGCCCCGTGTCAAGGTGACGAGTGAGGTATCCGTATCCCGGAGGCGTAGGAGTCCCTCGGCTCGGTCGGCCCTGCTGTCCGAGGCTCCTCCGGCTTAGTTAAAGAGACCCCTCGGCCGCTCTTCGTCGAGCCGAGGCCAGGGGTAGCGATACCAGTATGAGCAGAGGCGGAGTTGGCTCGAGAATAAAACCTGGTTGGCTGGAACCTAGCCAGGTTGTCCGTTGGCTGGATCGACGTCGGAGTTGATCAGCCGAGGCTTCGGACCGGGCTGGCGCCCTTGGAAGATGGTTGGCCGAGACCCCCGGGGTGACCGGCTGAGCCGCCTGCTCGGGCCGGGTTCTCGGAGAAGTCCCTGGCAGTGATTGCCCGGGCGTGGTGATGACGTCGTCTTCGGGGCGGAGACCCTCGGACCGCGTCGCCGTCCGAGGCTAGGTCGGGCCCCGCCGAAGGTGCCGTCGATGCCGAGGGCGTTGCTTCCCCCTTCCAGCGTCAAGACCCGAGCCTGCAGGATCAGATTGTCTTGTAGTGTGTGCTTTGTGCGGCCGTCGAGGCCGGAACACACACCCTTGTTGCGTGTTAAAGCTGCGTCTCTCTTCCTCTTGTTTCGAGTATCTAGACTTTTTGTCGGTAACAGGGATGTTTGTGCGAGCGAAAGTTGCTTCTCGCGGAAGGTGAGGAGTGAGGTATCCGTATCCCGGAGGTGTGGGAGTCCCTCGGCTCGGTCGGCCTTGCCGCTTACGCGCACTTTCACTTGTCCATGAGGCCCTATCACCGACTCGGTCGAGAAGACTCGAAGAATCGCTTCGACAGAAGGGCTTCCGAACGTAAAGACTTGTTCGATCCGCGGAGTCACCTTATCCGAATGCGAGTTACTTATCGCAGAAGGTGATGAGTGAGGTATCCGTATCCCGGGGGCGTAGGAGTCCCTCGGCTCGGTCAGCCTTGACTGCTTACGTGTACCCCGTCGTTTCCAGGACCCACTTTTCGAAGTAGTCAAAAAGCACGAAAGATATTCTGGTAAAAGAGATTTTTTTTTCGAGGAAGATTTTGACGCAGAGGGGGTTTCCCCCCTTTTAGCCCCCGAGGGAGGGTCGGGCTTTACCGAGGCGAGGCCGACCCTTCCTTGTTGACTAAACTTTGCGGGGGTGCAAGGTATATGAACAACTTGGAAACATCTTAAGGGTAGAAGCGACGTAGTTGTTGGATGTTCCAAGCGTTGCCGTAGACCTCGCCTTGACTGTTAGCCAGCTTGTACGTTCCGGGCTTCAGAACTTTGGCGATGACGAACGGCCCCTCCCAGGGGGGCGTGAGCTTGTGCCTCCCTCGGGCGTCTTGCCGCAGCCGAAGCACCAGGTCGCCCACCTGGAGGTCTCGGGGTCGGACCCCTCGGGCGTGGTAGCGTCGCAGGGACTGCTGATACCGCGCCGAGTGTAGTAAGGCCCTATCCCGAGCCTCTTCCAGCTGGTCCAGCGAGTCCTCTCGGCTAGCTTGGTTGCTTTGATCGTCGTAGGCTCTCGTCCTTGGGGAGCCGTATTCCAGGTCCGTGGGCAAGACGGCCTCGGCCCCGTAGACCAGGAAGAACGGCGTGAAACCCGTGGCTCGGCTCGGCGTCGTCCTCAGGCTCCAGACCACCGAGGGGAGTTCCTTCATCCATCGCTTGCCGAACCTGTTGAGGTCATTGTAAATCCGAGGCTTGAGCCCTTGTAGAATCATGCCGTTGGCACGCTCTACTTGCCCATTCGACATGGGATGAGCTACGGCAGCCCAGTCCACCCGGATGCTGTGGTCCTCGCAAAAATCCAAGAATTTTTTGCCGGTGAACTGGGTGCCATTGTCGGTGATGATGGAGTTCGGGACCCCGAAGCGATGGATGATGTTGGTGAAGAACGCCACCGCCTGCTCGGACCTGATGCTGTTCAGGGGTCGGACCTCGATCCACTTGGAGAATTTGTCGACGGCGACCAGCAGGTGCGTGTAGCCCCCGGGCGCCTTCTGCAGAGGGCCAACGAGGTCCAGACCCCACACAGCGAAGGGCCAGGTGATGGGTATCGTCTGCAGAGCCTGAGCGGGCAGGTGGGTCTGCTTCGCATAGAATTGGCACCCTTCGCAGGTGCGGACAATTCTAGTGGCGTCAGCCACCGCCGTCGGCCAGTAGAAGCCTTGCCGGAAAGCGTTCCCGACAAGGGCTCGAGGCGCTGCGTGATGGCCGCAAGCCCCCGAGTGTATCTCTTGCAGGAGTTCCTGACCTTCGGCGATGGAGATGCACCGCTGGAGGATGCCCGAGGGGCTGCGGTGGTAAAGCTCCTTCTCATCGCCCAGCAAGACGAACGACTTGGCGCGTCGCGCTACCCGCCGTGCCTCGACTTGGTCGAGGGGTAGCTCTCCTCGGCGGAGATATTGCAGGTACGGGGCCTGCCAATCTCGATCAGGTGTGACCCCGCTCCGCTCCTCTTCGATGCGCAGCGCCTCGTCCTCGGGGGCCGAGGGTTCCTCGGGTTGAACCGAGGATGGCTCGGGCTGGGCCGAGGTCTCCTCGGACGGGGCCGAGGGCGCCTCGGGCTCGGGCGTGTCGCTGATCTTGACGGAGGGTTGGTGCAGATCCCGGGAGAAGACGTCTGGGGGAACCGTCGTTCGCCCCGAGGCTATCTTTGCCAGCTCATCCGCAGTCTCGTTGTAGCGCCGGGCGATGTGGTTAAGCTCGAGCCCGTAGAACTTGTCTTCTAGGCGTCGAACCTCATCACAATAGGCCTCCATCTTCGTGTCGCGGCAGTGGGAGTTCTTCATGACTTGGTCGATGACGAGCTGCGAGTCGCCGCGAGCGTCGAGGCGTCGGACCCCTAGCTCGATGGCGATCTGCAATCCGTTGATCAGAGCTTCGTACTCAGCCACATTGTTGGACGCCGGGAAATGGAGGCGTAGCACGTAGCGCAGGTGTTTTCCGAGGGGTGAGACGAAGAGCAGGCCTGCGCCGGCTCCCGTCTTCATCAGCGACCCGTCGAAAAACATGGTCCAGAGCTCCGGTTGGATCGGAGCCGTCGGCAACTGTGTGTCGACCCATTCGGCTACGAAGTCCGCCAGTACCTGGGACTTGATGGCCTTCCGAGGGGCGAACGAGATTGTCTCGCCCATAAGTTCCACCGCCCACTTCGCGATCCGTCCCGAGGCCTCTCGGCACTGGATGATCTCCCCCAGGGGGAAGGATGACACCACAGTTACCGGATGAGACTCGAAGTAATGCCGCAACTTTCGCCTCGTCAGGATCACTGCATACAGCAGCTTCTGAACTTGTGGGTAGCGGATCTTGGTTTCGGACAGCACCTCGCTGATGAAGTAAACTGGCCTCTGAATGGGCAATGCATGCCCCTCTTCTTGCCTTTCGACCACGATCGCGGCGCTAACCACCTGAGTGGTAGCGGCGACGTAGACCAAGAGGGCTTCTCCATCAGCTGGGGGTACCAAGACGGGCGCCTGGGTGAGGAGCGCCTTCAGGTTCCCGAGAGCTTCCTCGGCCTCAGGAGTCCAAGTGAAGCACTCGGTCTTCCTTAAGAGACGGTACAGAGGCAGGCCTCTTTCGCCGAGGCGCGAGATGAAACGGCTCAAAGCCGCGAGACATCCCATGACCCTCTGTACGCCTTTTAAGTCCTTGATGGGCCCCATGCTGGTGATGGCCGCGATCTTCTCCGGGTTGGCTTCAATGCCCCGCTCGGAGACGATGAATCCCAGGAGCATGCCTCGGGGCACCCCGAAGACGCACTTCTCGGGATTGAGCTTGACGCCCTTCGCCTTGAGACACCGGAATGTCACTTCAAGGTCGGAGAGAAGGTCGGAGGCTTTCCTTGTCTTGACTACGATGTCATCGACGTAGGCCTCGACCGTGCGACCAATGTGTTCGCCGAACACATGGTTCATGCACCGCTGGTACGTTGCACCCGCGTTCCTCAAACCGAACGACATGGTGACATAACAGTACATGCCGAAGGGCGTGATGAAAGAAGTCACGAGCTGGTCGGACTCTTTCATCTTGATTTGATGATACCCTGAGTAGGCATCGAGGAATGACAGGGTTTCGCACCCAGCAGTGGAATCCACGATTTGATCGATGCGAGGTAGAGGGTAGGGAACCTTCGGACATGCTTTGTTGAGACCAGTGTAGTCTACACACATCCGCCATTTCCCCCCTTTCTTCCTCACTAGCACAGGGTTGGCAAGCCATTCGGGATGGAATACCTCTTTGATGAACCCTGCTGCCATCAGCTTGTGGATCTCCTCGCCTATCACCCTGCGCCTTTCCTCGTCGAATCGGCGCAGAGGCTGTCTGACCGGTCGGGCTCCAGCCCGAATATCCAGCGAGTGCTCGGCGACATCCCTCGGTATGCCGGGCATGTCCGAGGGACTCCACGCAAAGACATCGGCGTTTGCGCGGAGAAAGTCGACGAGCACTGCTTCCTATTTGGGATCGAGCCCGGAACCGATCCGGATCTGCTTGGAGGTGTCGCCACTGGGGTCGAGAGGGACGGCCTTAACCGTCTCCGCTGGCTCGAAGTTGCCAGCATGTCGCTTCACGTCCGGCACCTCTCGGGAGAGGTTTTCCAGGTCGGTGATGAGGGCCTCGGACTCGGCGAGGGCCTCAGCGTACTCCACGCACTCCACATCGCATTCGAACGCGTGTTTGTACATGGGGCCGACGGTGATGACCCCGTTGGGGCCCGGCATCTTGAGCTTCAGGTTGGTGTAGTTGGGGATGGCCATGAACTTTGCGTAGCATGGCCTTCCCAACACTGCGTGGTAGGTTCCTCGGAACCCGACCACCGCGAATGTCAAAGTCTCCCTTCGGAAGTTGGAGGGTGTTCCGAAGCAGACAGGAAGGTCGAGCTATCCGATGGGCTGGACGCGCTTCCCGGGAATGATCCCGTGGAAGGGCGCAGCGCCTGCTCGGACGGAGGACAGATCGACGCGCAGGAGCCTAAGGGTCTCGGCGTAGACGATATTGAGGTAGCTGCCCCCATCCATCAGGACCTTGGTGAGCCTGACGTCGCCGATGATGGGATCGACGACGAGCGGGTACTTCCCCGGGCTCGGCACGTGGTCGGGGTGGTCATCTTGGTCGAAGGTGATGGGCTTGTCGGACCAGTCTAGGTAGACTGGCGCCGCCACCTTCACCGAGCAGACCTCCCGACGCTCTCGCTTGCGATGCCGAGCCGAGGCATTCGCCGCATGCCCTCCGCAGATCATGAAGCAGTCGCGGACCTCGGGGAACTCTCCTGCTTGGTGATCTTCCTTTTTGTCGTCGTCGCGGGCCCTGCCACCCTCTGCGGGTGGCCCGGCCTTGTGGAAGTGGCGCCGAAGCATGACACACTCCTCGAGGGTGTGCTTGATGGGCCCCTGATGGTAAGGGCACGCCTCCTTGAGCATCTTGTCGAAGAGGTTGGCACCTCTGGGGGGCTTCCGAGGGTTCTTGTACTCGGCGGCGGCGACAAGGTCTGCGTCTGCAGCGTCGCGTTTCGCTTGCGACTTCCTCCTGCCTTTCTTCTTGGCGCCGTGCGGAGTAGACGCCTTGGGAGCATCCTCCGACGGGCGGCCCTGGGGCTGCTTGTCCTTTCGGAAGATGGCCTCGACCGCCTCCTGACCGGAGGCGAATTTGGTGGCGATGTCCATCAGCTCGCTCGCCCTGGTGGGGGTCTTGCGACCCAACTTGCTCACCAGGTCACGGCAGGTGGTGCCGGCAAGGAACGCGCCGATGACATCGGAGTCGGTGATGTTGGGCAGTTCGGTGCGCTGCTTCGAGAACCGCCGGATGTAGTCCCGTAGAGACTCTCCCGGCTGTTGCCGGCAGCTTCGGAGGTCCCAGGAATTCCCGGGGCGCACGTACGTGCCCTGGAAGTTGCCGGCGAAAGCTTGGACCAAATCCTCCCAGTTGGAAATCTGCCCCGGAGGCAGGTGCTCCAACCAAGCGCGAGCAGTGTCGGAGAGGAACAGAGGGAGGTTGCGGATGATGAGGTTGTCGTCGTCCGTTCCACCCAGTTGACAGGCCAGGCGGTAGTCCGCGAGCCACAATTCCGGTCTTGTTTCCCCCGAGTACTTTGTGATAGTAGTCGGGGGTCGGAATCGGGTCGGAAACGGCGCCCGCCGAATGGCCCGGCTGAAGACCTGCGGACCGGGTGGTTCGGGCGAGGGACTCCGATCCTCCCCGCTGTCGTAGCGTCCCCCACGCCTGGGGTGATAGCCTCGGCGCACCCTTTCGTCGAGGCGGGCCCGACGGTCGCGATGAGGGTGCTCGTCGCCGAGGTGGCCCGGGGCCGCAGGCGCGGTGTTGCGCGTGCGCCCGGTGTAAACCGAGGCTCCCCGCATGAGTCGGGAAGTCGCGGCACGAGGTTCCGAGGGGTACCCCTGCCTTCGTGAGGCAGAGCTCTCGGCCTGCCGGGCCGCAGCGCCTTCCAGGAGATGCTTGAGCTCTCCCTGGATTCGCCGACCCTCGGTGGTTGATGACTCCGGCATCGCGCGGAGGAGCATCGCCGCGGCTGCCAGGTCCTGACCGGTTCCGCCGGACGCGGGTGGCGGCCTGTCCCTGGCATCGTTGGCGATGCGGTGCTGGAGACCCTGGGGCAGGTGACGTATTTCTCCGGCCGGGGGCTGGCTCGCCCATACCTGCCCGACGTCCCGGCGGATCGACTCGAGCGCTCCTGCCCCCTCGTCGAGCCCGGCCTGCGCCCCGCGGACTTGCTCGAGCTGTGGGTCGTGACCCCCCGCCAGAACGGGGACCACAGCTAGCTCCCGCGGGATGTCGGCGCGAGGCACTAGCCTAGGGAGATCACCATCCTCCGGCATGCCGAGATGGCTGTCTCCGGAGGGATCCCCTAGCTCGACGTGGAAACATTCGCGGCTCGGGCCGCAGTCCTTGTCGTCAAGGCTGCGGCTGCCGTCGGAACAGTCGGAGAGGCAGTAGTTGCATGCGGTCATGAAGTCCCGCATGGCACTGGGGTTGCCAGATCCAGAGAAATCCCAGAGGATGCTGGGGTCGTCATCTTCCTCGGACCCAGAGGGCACGTAGGTCGAGACGCCCGTCAATCGGTCCCAAGGCGACCGCACACGAAACCCCAGAGGGGTTGCACTCGCCTCAACGTGAGTGCCCGCCAGAGCGAGGTCGCTAGGCGGGTTGAGGTCGAGTCGAAATGACGAAGGATGGGGATCAGTCGGTACCTTTTTGTCGACGAGGAGCGACGAAGTCACATCGGGGGCTGATCGTGCCGTCGTCTTGGGTACGAGGGCGACGTCCTGCAGGCCCTCCGTGAGCGTGCTGGCGTCGTCCACCTGCTCGGGGTTGGCGTGTTGCGGGGGGACGGCGCTCGCCTTCGCCTCAAACACGAGGGTGACGCCCGGCGTGTCCTCCGTTGGGGCACTGGGGATGTCGATTCGCTCGACAGTCGACGGAGCGCAGCCTCCCGCTCGGCCCTGGTTGCCCCGCCTCCTCCTCCGATGGCGAGGGAGAAGATGGGGCGAGCTCGAATGTTGTTCTTCCCCCACGCGGGAAAGACGTCATCGATTCCGCCGCCGGCGGGCGGGCTGTCGACCGCCATTGTCGCCGCCGCGCGGCGGTGGAAGGAGTACCATGTCGTAGCCGCTGTCGAGAGACATGAACTCGAGGTTCCCGAAACGGAGCACCGTCCCGGGTTGGAGAGGTCGTTGGAGACTGCCCATCTGGAGCTTGACGGGAAACTGCTCCTCAACACGCAGCAGGCCCCTACCTGGCGCGCCAACTGTCGGCGTTTTGAGACCGGGGGGTCCCTAAGCCGACGAGTGAGTGTGCCGCGTGCCCCAGCCCAGATGGGTCGAGCGCGTGGGCGAGCGCGAAGGGGGGAGAGCGAGGTGGCCAGAGCCGGGTCGTGAGGGAGGCGGAGATCCCGCGGCCTTCGTGTTCGTCCCGCGCCCAGGTCGGGTGCGCTTGCAGTAGGGGGTTACAAGCGTCCACGCGGGTGAGGGGAGCGAGCGGCCCCCAAGAGAGCGCCTGCCCCTGCCCTCGTTCCCGCGGGGCCAACCTTCTCTAAGAAGGCCCTGGTCCTTCCTTTTATAGGCGCAAGGAGAGGATCCAGGTGTACAATGGGGATGCAGCAGAGTGCTACGTGTCTAGCGGGGGAGAGCTAGCGCCCTGGGTACATGCCAATGTGGCATCCGGAGAGAGCTTGGCACCCAGCTGGTGTGGTGTCGTGGCTGTCGGAGGAGTAACGGAGCCTGGTGGAGGGACAGCTGTCGGAATAGTTGGGCTCTTGCTGACGTCCCCCTGCTTCCGTAAGGGAGCTGAGAGCCGCCGTCGTCATGGGTCTAGCTGGGCGCCATCATTGCCTATCTGGCGGAGCTAGCCAGATGGGACGTCGGTCTTGTTCTCTGTGGCCCAAGTCGGCTCGGGGCAGGGTGATGATGGCGCCTCCTGTTGACGTGGCGGACCTGTGCCCTAGGTCGGGCGACGTGGAGGCTCCTCCGAGGCCGAGGTCGAGTCTGTCTTCCATGGCCGAGGCCGAGCCCGAGCTCCTGGGTCGGGCGAGGCGGAGGTCGTTCGGCAGAGACCAGGGCGGAGTCCGAGCCCTGGATCGGGTGAAGCGGGGTTCGTCGTCTTCTAGGGCCTTAGCCCAAGTCCGAGCCCTGGGTCGGGCGGAGCGGAGTTCGCCGTCTTCCGGGGCCTTAGCCCGAGTCCGAGCCCTGGGTCGGGCGGAGCAGAGTTCGCCGTCTTCCGGGGCCTTAGCCCGAGTCCGAGCCCTGGGTCGGGCGGAGCGGAGTTCGCCGTCTTCCGGGGCCTTAGCCCGAGTCCGAGCCCTGGGTCGGGCGGAGCTTCCTGTGGCGCCTTTGGCAAGGCCTGGCTGCCTGTCAGTCTCACTCTTTGCGTTAAATGCCCCTGCGACTCGGTCGGTCGGCGCGGTGATTTAGTCAGGGTTGCTTCTTAACGAAGGCAAGGCCTCGGGCGAGCCGGAGATGCGTCTGCCGTAAAAAAAGGGGGCCTCGGGCGAGACGGAAACACCTCAGGGTCGGCTGCCCTTGCCCGAGGCTAGGCTCGGGCGAGGCGTGATCGAGTCGCTCATATGGACTGATCCCTGACTTAATCAAACCCATCAGGCCTCTGCAGCTTTATGCTGATGGGGGTTACCAGCTGAGAATTAGGCGTCTTGAGGGTACCCCTAATTATGGTCCCCGACAATAATGATCAGTGAACAAAGGTTCCACACAAGGTTAAATAACCAATGAGACAATGCAAATGGATATAATATGATCTCTATATTGGTTTGAATATATGGACAAGACCTGAGAAATCACTACATACATATGATCAGAATAGAGGATGAAGTGATTAAGAGGATTGGTCAAGCCAAAGTGAATAAGATATGAGGAATCGTGAATTGGCTTGACCATATTACTATCAATCTATATATGCTTCTATGAGAATCAAACTAGAGCTTTCTTGATCTTAACAATTATATCTAGAAGACATTTAAGCAAGGTTCACAATATTGAAGAAATGATTCTCTCAATGGATGCTCAATAGGATGTGACTCAAGAATGGCTTGATAGGGTGAAGATAGCAAGGAAAGGGCTTCGAGGAACTAAGCGAAGGTGAAGGCCAAGCGATGACTTGTAGACCGAGGTACCATGGCTAAGGTGAAGAAGAGAGTACTTGCACTAAGTCGATGAACTAATTAGCTATGAAGAGTTATAATATGTTGATGCATCAGTGAGGTGACTTGAAGCCATGATTTGAACTCATATATGGTGATATGGTACAAGTCATAGGGTTTGATTTGTGCTTGCTTCAAAAGGTGAGACAAAGATGTTTGTGATCCTTATGAAGCAACACCATGGAGAAATCACACATGAGACACCAATGACTCAAGGAGTTTACTTCATTATATTTTACTTAACTTGAGTATAGGAATCGTCGTACTATAAAGGGGGATCCAAAAGGAAGGTTGGTGTTTGCCAAAGCTCAAGCCTCTATATTCAAAAGCTATTTTTTAAAAAGCAAAAATCTCTTTAAAATTCTATGGTTGACCATGGTTAGGTTTGAGAAACCTAGAGTGTTCTTGTTGAAAAGCAGTTCAACTTTTACAACTGTAGTTGAGCTTTCTAGCTGAACTTGACTTCAGCTGAGTTGAGCTTCTTCAGCTGCAGCTGAGCTTTTCAGCTGAGCTAGACTTCAGCTGAGTTGAGCTTTCTCAACCTCAGCTGAACTCAACTTCAGTTGTGAACCTCTTTGACCATACACCAGCTGAACTTGCCTCCGAGCAGTTGAGCTGGGGTTTTTGTCGGTGTTTGGGACCCGACCGCGCACCCGGGGTTACCCCTCGAGGTGCTTTTGGGTAGGATGATGTTACCGACTGTAGCTCGATGGTTCATGCTAGGTGCACAGGAGACGATGGACAATTTTATATAGGTTCGGGCCGCTTAGAGAGGCGTAACACCCTACTTCCTGGTGTGGATCTTATATGTGGTGGGTTACAGAGGGGTTCCCTAGCACGATGGATACTAGAGAATGAGCTAGATGGCTAATGAGTGACTTGTTCTTCGATGGGGTGCCCCCTATGCCTTATATACTCGACCGTAGGGCGTTACATGCGGGTATGATAACCAAGTGCTCCTAAGTAATAGTGAACCGGCTGAACTTATCTTCCTACTATCTTGCCAACTTATCCTCGTTTAGTTCCGACGTTTGGGGGTGCCGCGCGAGAGAATCGAATCAATACTGTGGATAATGCTTAAACCCAGTGATCCTCCTGGGCTTGAGTCTATCCAATCTTGCGTCGATCCATTCTGCTAGTGATTCTTCCCCTGGCCCATGAAGGGATGGCCTTGCAAAGTAATGGGCCCAAAGCCTTTCGGGAGGCCCTCTTGCCTTCTAGTGGATCCAGGGGACATCTGTCCCCCCACAAGCCCCCAATCTTTGAGTTGATTTTGAAATAATCGGCCCAAAGATTATAGGTCCAGCTTGCGGTTTTGATTTTAGGTAATGGGTGCTCTGAAAGCACACCTTCCAAATTGTTGTTTTTGAACTCTGATCATCCCAGTAAAAACAAGCTTCTGTTACCCTTCTTCAGATATTCCAACAGTCTTCGCTTTATACTTTAGAAACTAGTGCTCGATTACCGGCTTATGCTTTATAGATTAGCGTTTTGTCTGTAGGGGTTGAGGATCTATTGGGTGCACCAGAGGTGCACCCAATGGGTGTAGCCCTCGAGCTTTGAGTGGATTACTGAAAATAATCCACTCAAAGGTCTTCATCTTGTGCTTTTCAGAAATCATTGGTTGATCTTCGTCTTGTGCCTTAGAAATCAGCATTTCGTCGTCGGTTCATGCTTTAGAGATGAGCATTCTATCTTTAGGGGTTGAGGATTCATTGGGTGCACCGGAGGTGCACCCAATGGGTGTAGCCTCCGAGCTTTGAGTGGATTACTAAAAATAATCCACTCAAAGGTCTTCATCTCATGCTTTCAGAAGTTATTATCTTATCTTTGTCTCATGCCTTAGAACTCAGCATTATATCATCAGCTTTATGCTTTAGAGATCAGCATGCTGCCTTCATTTTCTATCTTTAGAGAATATCAGCGTGATCTGCCCATGTCCTGTCAGGTTCAAAATTTATTTGATCGGCGATAGATTGGACGTTTGGTAGATGGCTCTTGGCTGGTCTTTGTTTTGCTTTGTGCTTCAATGCTTCTGTTGATTAGACTTGTACTTTTAGTAGCTATATTTGGCTTTCCTCCGATCTCCATCGATATCTTTCTTCTGTCTTGATACATTCATTGTGTATACTATATGGATGTGACTGCTTGGGAAAATCTATTGAAAATTCCTGGACGTCCCCCCCAATGGGTGTAACCAAGGGACAGCTTGGTACGCTGAGCATTTAGCAAACTACCCTTGAGTAGTAACTTGACATGACCGTGGGGTGTAATCATATATTCATATCATCCATGCAGTTGACCTCAGTCCAAATGGTGTCGTGTTACGTGAAACGGCGTCTGCCGCCTGACTTGTTTCCTGACGATTTGAATTGCTTATTGAATACTTGCGACTGTTCGTTGACCATGGTAGGAGATGAGCGGTTGCCTCCAACCTCTATAAATAGACTGCTTGCCTTGCTGGTGTCTTCACACGTCTCCTGGCCATTTGTTGCTTATTTCTCCACTTCTCTCTTCTCTTCCAACCGGCCATGGGCAAGAACAAGAAAGGTGGAAGTTCGTCGCACCACTCCGGCGACAAACGGAAGCGCGAGCTAAGTCCTCCCTCGGAGGACTTCGGCGACTCCGAGTACTCGGAGGAGGAGTTCTCCTCCGAGTCCGAGGGGTGGCCAGTCTACGCCTCTCCCCCGGTGTCGTCCGATGACTCGGACGATTCCCAGGGGATCGTCGCTGAGGTGTGGACGTACATCCGGGCCGTCGAGCGCTCTGGGCTTGAGGGCTCGGATGAGTTGGAGATCTCCTCGGACTAGGAGAACTCCTCCGACTCGTCCGAGGAGGAGATCGGCGGTGACGGTGATGACGAGGGCGACGACGGCGATGGAGGTGATGGCGATGATGCCGACGACGGCAACGGCAAGGGCGACGGCAGTGGCGGCAAGAGTGACGACAGCAGCGGCAAGGGCGGCGAGGCCAGTGGCAAAGCGCCACTGGTTTAAATATTAGTATAGATAAGTAGTAGTAGGAGTAGTATTAGTAGTAGTAGAATAATGTAGTAGTAGTTAGTAGTATAGTGTAGTGTAAGTAGTGTAGTGATGTAGTATAAGGTAATGTAACGTAGTGTAGTGTAGGATGAAGTAATGTAGTAAGAAAGGGAAGAAAGGTCGACTCATAATGAGTCGGTCTTTAAGTTTATGGAAAAACTTCCCTCTTCCATATATTGAAGAAAATTTCAGCTTGTTCTAGGTGTCCTTTCGCTTTTCCATCGTTCTTCTTTTATAGTCAATCGATAGTTTGTCTTCATGCCTAGCGCTGCTGGTGTTCTTAGAGATAACGCCCGAGTAATGAATGGTAATTGCTGAGTCGTATTTGGTTCTGCCGGCATTTATTTAGAGAAAACGACCGAGTTATGATAGACACTGCCGGCGTCTTTTTAGAAGTAACTGCCGAGTGGTTCTTGATGACGTCAGTGTTTCAGAGGTAACAGCCGAGTTACGTTGGGCCACATCGGTGTTTTAGAGGTAACTGCTGAGTTAGGATAGATGCTGGCAGCGCTTTAGAGGTAACAGTCGAGTGGTACTTGATGCTATCGGTGTTTTAGAGGCAACAGCCAAGTTACGCTAGGCCATGTCAGCGTTTTAGAGGTAACAGTCGAGTGGTGCTTGATGCTGTCAGCGTTTTAGAGGCAACAACCGAGTTACGCTAGGCCACATCGGTGTTTTAGAGGTAACAACTGAGTTATGTCAGAAATCTTGTTTTCCGAGTGATGACTTGGCACTTTTTAGAAACGGTGCCCAACCCGGGAAAACCCCATTTATATCATGTCGCCGCATGCCTCTCAGTTGTGAGCCCTAACTTCATATTTCCGCCTCAAGCCACTCCTCTGCTTCCCTCTGATTTCGCTTCTGTTCAATCCGCCGGCGAGATTGTGATGACGCCCAAGCGGAAGAACCAGAATTCTATTGCGGTAGTCATTCCTCCCATCGACCCCAACAGCCAGTTGCCGTTCGCAGGTAACCATATGTCTATTGTTTCGGAATCAGATCTCCTCTGCCTTGTCGATGTTGGAGTTCTTCCTCCGAAGGAGCTTTGTTCTTGGCGGATTTGTCGTGGGGTCACTGTTCCGGCAGAAGATACCCATGAGTCTGTTGTTTACATTCCTTTTCTCATCCACGACTTTGCTCTTCCCATTTCTCCCTTCTTCCGTGGTCTCCTTGACTTCTACAATCTAAAACTGACCCATCTGAATCCCAATTCCATCTTGCAAATTTCTATCTTTGTACATCTATGTGAGGCCTACCTCAGAATTCTTCCTCACTTCGGTTTGTGGAAGTATTTGTATCACTGTCGACCTAGGATGGCTGGGGGGCAGCACCAGCTCATGGGTGGTGCAAGTCTAGAGATGCGCCGCGGAAGGAAAACAGAATACCTCGACATTCCCCTCAAGGACAACATTAAAGGGTGGCGCCTTGAGTGGTTTATTGTGGAAAACCACGGCAAGTCACTCCCCCTCGGTCGGGGAGACAGCCAGATGTGCGCACTCCGAGTTGGGTTGAGTCTCCTACTACCTTGAAGGTAACAGAAGCTAGGGTTCTGCTTGCTGAAATCTATTTACTGAAGGAGAGAGGTTTAACCGCCGAAGCTGTGGTTGCTGACTTTGTTTTTAAGAATATCCAGCCCTTGAAGGACAGAGCATACCTAGCTTATTTGTACAGTGGTGTTACTGACTCGACTCGGGTTACCAATAGGAGAATTCCTGCTGAAGATCTGGTGAGCCAACTAGACATGATCCTGAGAAGCAAAGTGTCAAATGTTGGTGCTCCTGTTGCCTACCCTGCTTGGAATCTGCCACCTCCTAAGTCCTTTTTCAATTTTGTGTCCAATCCTCCTGCTGGTGATAGTGGTCTGGGTCTTAGAGTGCGACCCTCTCCTGAAGATATTGAGGCCCTGGTTGCTTCTCTTTATGATCTTCCCAATGATGAGAGGCAAGTTCATTTTGAGATGCCAGCTAGTTCGGATGATGCAGAAATAGATGTTGTGCTCAATATGTTGGCTGGAGAATCTGCTGACTCGGCCCCTGCTGAAACAATGGCTGTTACGGTTATACCAGAGCTTGACAAAACAGTGGGCATCCGAAAGCCTGAGGGCATTCGCCCAAAGCGTCCTCGCCAAGTCAGCCACCCAACTGCGCCTGTTGAGGAGAAGAAGAAGAAAAGACGGCTTCGGCGACTGTCATGCTTGGACCAGGATGCTGGCCCTTCTACTCCTGTTTGTGAAGAAGTACCAGCAGAGGTCTTTACTGAGGTTGATCCCAATGGTGGTGTACCAGTTGAAGCTGACCCCAATGGGTGTAACCTTGTTGAAGCTAAACCCAATGGGTGTAACCTTGCATCAGCTGACCCCAATGGGTGTGACCTTGTTGAAACTGACCCCAATGGGTGTAACCGTGCAGAAGCTGAACCCAATGGGTGTGATTGTGCACCAGCTATTGTTCATATTTTTGACGAGGATGAAGAAGAGGAAGAAGAAATTCCGCTAATTCGTAAGAATAGCTGTCGTTACAGAGGTAGTAGGGGGATAGCGATATTCCTTCTCCAGCTCTGTATGCTCTTGTTAGCCTTCAAGAACTATCCATAACAGATTTTGATCAGGCCCTTGAGGATGTCATTCCTGAAGATATGCTGTCGGAACCGACTGAAGGTGATATGATGGTTGTTTGCTCTGACATTCCAGACGTGGGATTAGAGGTATCCCAGGCAGTATCTCGTGCATCGTCGACCTTGGAAGGCAGTCTTCGGTGTCAGGAGGTTGGTCAAGATTGCCCGACTCCCATGGAGGTGACTGAGGATCCTTTAGCCTTAGAGGTGGATGTTGCAGAAAACCTAGCCCCCAAGGGTGGTGCTGGCGGTTACCCAGCCCCCGAGGGTGTCACCGGTAATGATCTGGCTCGGGTGGGTAGCGCAAGCTGCAACCTAGCTCCCGAGGGTGTTGCCGGTAGTGATCTGGCTCTGGTGGGTAGCGTGAGCTGCAACCCAGCCCCCGAGGGTGTCCAAGTGAGCTCTCCTTCCCACACCTCCATGGACGTCCACGTCGGGTCGTCTCCACCATGATCTGATGGAGTGATAGTGATGCATGCTTCTTTAACTTCGGGCGAGAGAGTCGCCTTGGAGGTCAGCGAGCCGGATGCCAGAATTCTGATATCTGCTAGTGGAGCTGAATCAACCCTCGACGATGCTCTTCAGATTGTTCCAGTTGATCTTCCTTCGTCGAGCTATAACACAGCTTCTCATGACTTGGGATTACCCTCATTCTTTTCTAATCTTTAGGTAACTTAGCTCTTTTCATTTTGTTGCTCCTCCTAGTAAATCATTTTCTCTGTACTCATTTGTCTTTAATAACATGCTTTTGTTGATGGGATGTCTGCCCAATTGAGATCACATGGTGCCACTATCCTAGAAGGAGCTCTGTCTCTAACACAGTGGAATCCATTGCTGCTTCAGAAACAGATAGTTGATTTGAAAGCATCAAGTGCTGGTTGGTAACTTTGTTTGTTCCTTAGCTGATTGATCAAGTTGTTTTTAACCATGTATCCTTCTTTGACTGCTTTTTGTCAGATATGGCCCGGCGGTACTCTGAGCTTGAGGAGAAACATCTTCAACATCAAGCCGACTCAACCCGACAGTACTCCGAGCTTGAGGAGAAGTACTCCCAAGGTCAGACCGACCTGGCTCGGGTGTCTGCTTCTTTGAATGATGCACATTTTTTGAATTCTTCTCTCAATGCTTAGCTTGACTCTGAAAGGGCAGCTCACGAGGTAAACTTACTTAACTGGCTCCACTGTGCTTACTGTTTACTGGATGCTTGATAGTTGACTCTTGTTTGTAGGAGGAGAGACAAGCACTTGCAGCTTCTCGTGACAATCTGGACAGGTTGTATCGTGATGCCATCAATTCCTTAACCATCTTGGAGAGAAGCCATTGCTTTACTATGTCAGATATGGATCATCTTCACCGCGAACTGCAAGTGTCCTAAGATGAGGTCCTATGGCTTAGACATCTGTTGTGAAGCAAGGACTCCATCGTTAAAGACCTACGTTCCTCCAAGAAGTCAGTTACCCAGGAGCTAGAGGCCGCTCGACTGGCTACTAAAGTTGCAGAGGACAACTCGCCATTCTGAAAGCTCAACGCGACAAGGCTATGGACAAAGCCATTCACGTGGGGCAGATCCTGATGAGAAGACCTGGTGTGGTTGTTCCTGATGATATAGTTGCTGATGTCAAGGCTGCTCCTGACGCCTCGAGTCGCCCTTCTTCTTCAGTTGCTCATAAGAAAGACATTACCAAATAGAGATGTTTCGCAGTAGTGATGTGTTTAGAAGATACTGAATGCATTCGCGAATTATATGTGTGCATGATCAGTGTGCTCAGATACTTGGTGGATAGGGTACTAGAATGTGTTCTTGGTGCTGAAAACTATAACATTTTGTTTCTGTTGTTAGAATTCAATAGTCGTCATGAACGATTGTAGAAGTAAGTGCGGCGTGCTGGTTTTAGAGTCTTTTCCTAATTTATGCTAATTGATCAGCTGGTAAGGCATAGAGGTCGCCCCATGATGAGTAGTTGTGAGCATGTTGCACCGTCTTAAGTCATTGCCGACTTAGGCCGATTGCTCTGTTAGTAGGGTATAGTGGTCACCCTAAGTCGAGTAAGCGCGAGCATGTTGCACCGTCTTTGAGTCATTGCCGACTTAAGCCGATTGCTCCGTTAGTAGGGTATAGTGGTCACCCTAAGTCGAGTAAGCACGAGCATGTTGCACCGTCTTAAGTCATTGCCGACTTAAGCCAATTGCTCTGTTAGTAGGGTATAGTGGTCACCCTAAGTCGAGTAAGCACGAGCATGTTGCACCGTCTTAAGTCAATGCCAACTTAAGCTGATTGCTCCATTAGTAGGGTATAGTGGTCACCCTTAGTTGAGTAAGTGCATTGATTCCAAGTTTAATAGACCATGAAGAAGGGGGTGTTTCCATGTAGAGCTCGACTGGGTTGAGTTCTTAGGCTCCAAACCACATAAGGTAATTCTCTGGTCCACTTCCCTACGAACTTTTCATTCTTGTCGAAGACTTTCTTCCTGAGTGCTTCCAGTATCATTCCATTAGCTCTTTCCACCTAACCATTAGCTCTTGGATGTGCTACTGACGCATATTTGATTTGGATGCTCCGTTGTTCGTAGAAATCAAAGAATTCAGAGCTAGTGAAATTGGATCCCAGGTCGGTTATGATGCTATTTGGTATCCCAAACCTGAATATTATATCTTGTATGAATTCCACTGCCTTGGCTGAAGTTAGAGAAGCAATGGGTTTGTATTCTATCCATTTGGTGAATTTGTCAATGGCGACCAACACGTGAGTGTAGCCTCCCTGAACTTTCTTGAAGGGTCCAATCATGTCCAGTCCCCAGCACGCAAATGGCCATGTTACAGGTATGGTCTGCAGTTGCTGTGCTGGTAAATGTTGTTGCTTTGATAAGAATTGGAAAGCTTCACATCGCTAGACTAACTTGGCTACATTACTCTTTGCTGCCGGCCAGTAGAAACCAGACCTGAAAACCTTCCCGACCATAGTTCTAGATGCTGCGTGTATTCTGCACTGTTCGACGTGAATCTCATCTAGCAGTTGTCTCCCAGTAACCGAGGAAATGCACTTCATGAGGACTCCTGTTGCACCCCTTCTGTACAGTGCGTCCCCTATGAGGGTGTAGTGGGCCGACTGTCTTGCAAGGCGTTCTGTTGTGGCTTTATCATCCGGTTCTTCTTCGTTCTTTATATACCTGATAATAGGCCCCCTCCAGTCATTAGAATCTGACTCTAGCTGGCTCAAAGCATTGCACTCTTTTGCCTAATCTGAGGAAATGCTTGGGCGTGGCACCTCCTATACAAAAACTCCAGGTGGGACCTAAGCTCAATTGGATCCTAGTTTCGACAACGCGTCTGCTGCTGCATTGCGATCTCTTTCCACATGATGAAATTCCAGCCCTTCGAATTTGTCTTCTAGTTTTCGGACGGCTGTACAGTACTTGCCTGTGGAATCATTCGAGAAATCCCGGTCTTTATTTATCTGACTTATGACCAGCAGTGAATCTCCATATACCATCAACCTCTTAATGCCCAGTGATATGGCAATGTTCAATCCGTGGATCGGAGCTTCATATTCTGCCGCATTATTTGATGCTGAGAATAACAACTGGAGAGCATATTTGAGTTGTTCACCTCCAGGGGCAATGAAGAGGATCCCTGCGCCTACTCCCTGCAGTTTCAGCGAGCTATCGAAATACATTCGCCATACTTCTGTAGCCTCTGGGTTGTCTGGTACTTGCTGCTCGGTCCATTCTGATACGAAGTCAACTAGTGCTTGAGTCTTTATTGCAATGCGAGGCCGAAACTCAATGTCGTGAGCTCCTAGTTCACAGGCCCACTTGGCTATTCTTCCAATGGCTTCTTTGTTGTGAAGAATATCCCCTATTGGAAACCCGGTGACTACTATGACTTTGTGGTCGTCGAAGTAGTGACGGAGCTTGCGAGCAGTTAGAAGTACTACGTACAATAGTTTTTGAACTTGAGGATATTTCTTTTTGGAGGGTCCCAGAACTTCACTGATGAAATAGACGGGATGTTGTATTGGATATGCGTGTCCTTCCTCTGCTCGCTCGGCTACTAACGCGGTGCTTACCACGTGAGTTGTGCAGGAGATGTATAACAACAGATCTTCCGTCGGTCGATCTGGCATGGCTCGGCGCGGCGGCTTTAGTACTGGTGGCGTGGTCAAGAACTTCTTTAGTGCATCGAGAGCTTCCTGTGCTTCTGTGGTCCACTGAAACTTGTCCACCTTCTTGAGCAATTTGTAGAATGGTAAGCCTTTTTCACCTAGCCTTGATATGAACCTACTTAAGGCTGCCATGCATCCAGTAAGCCTTTGTACTTTCTTTTGTGATCGTGGTGCTTCCATCCTCATGATAGCCTCGATTTTCTCCGGGTTAGCTTCAATTCCTCGGTGGCTGACAATGAATCCGAGCAACTTCCCTGTTGGCACTCCAAAGACACATTTTTCTGTATTGAGCTTCCACCGATACCGCCTCAGGCTATTGAAGACCAGTTGCAGATCCTCAATGAAGTTTTCTGAGTTTTCTGTCTTAATCACCACATCATCAACATAAGCTTCTACCCGCTTGCCCCAGTGATCAGCTAAGCACATTTGAATAGCTCTCTAGTAAGTCGCTCCAGCGTTCTTGAGGCCAAACGGCATGGAGGTATAGCAAAAAGCTCCAAACGGGGTAATGAATGCAGTCTTTTCCTCGTCTTCTTTTGCCAGGCTGATCTGATGGTATCCAGAGTAGCGATCCAGGAAGGACAACATAGAACACCCGGCCGTCGAATCTACCACCTGATCTATTCTGGGAAGTCCGAATGGATCCTTTGAACAGTGTTTGTTGAGGTATATATAGTCGACGCACATGCGCCAATCCACTTTATTCTTTTTGAGTACAAGAACAGGATTTGCTAACCACTCAGGATGCAGTACTTCTCTAATGAATCCTGCCATGACTAAGCGAGCTAGCTCGGCATGAATAGCTTCTCTCTTGTCAGGCATGAAACAACGTAACTTTTGTTGAATCGGCCTCGCTTGGGGATAGACCTTCAGTTTGTGCTCGGCCAGTTCTCTCGGGACTCCCGGCATATCCACAGGTTGCCATGCGAACACGTCTCGGTTATCTTGCAGAAACTGGACGAGCGCACCTTCCTATTTGTCATCCAGGCTGGAGCTGATGATGGCAGTCTTGCGTTCGTTAGCGAACTCGAGGTTGATTCTCTTCGTTTCCTCAGTCGGTCGCATAGAGGTCACGGCTTGAGCTTCATTCGTAGGTATCGCGAGGTCTTCCTCAGGCTTTGATTTCTCCTGCGCGGAGGAAGTCGTCGATGGTTTGGTGGTGAGGGCCGCTTGAATGGCCACTCGGAAGCATTCTATGGCGCCTTGGAAGTCAGCGCGCACGGTGATGATTCCTTGCGGTCCTGGCATCTTCAATATCATGTATGAATAGTGCGGAATGGCCATGAATTTCGCCAATCCCAGCCTACTGATGATGGCGTTGTATCCACAATCGAAGCTTGCTACTTGGAACCTCAGGAACTCGGTTCTGTAGTTTTCCGGAGTTCCGAAGGTGACCGGCATGTAGATGTGTCCGAGTGGGTATTCTCCTTCAGTCGGCACAATGCCAAAGAAAGGAGTGTCTGACTCGTGGAGCTCTTTGAGTGCAACTCCGAAGCCTAATAGTGTCCTAGGAAAGTGACGTTGATGCTGCTTCCCCCGTCCACCAACACCTTTTTTACCCTGCTTTCTCGGATCACAAGATCGACAAGGAGCGGGTACTTGCCCGAATGATCGAAGTTGAGCCATTGATCCGCCCGAGTGAAGGTGATCGGGTGCTTGGACCATCGATACGGGGCAGGAGCACTGGTGGCTGCCATCAGTATCTAACGATCGTTGAGCTTCTGTTGCCTTTTGTTCTCTTGCGACCCGTGTCCACCGAAGATGACGTTGACCTCTCCATCGACGCGCGGGAAAGCTCCGCCTCCTCCCCCTTCCTGCTGCTGAGGTTTTCGAGGTTCTCCAGGTCCTCGTGGTGGGGGAGGTGGTAGAGGTTGGAAGGGCCGGCCATTCCCGACGGAGTGCTTGAAATCTCTACAGTTCCGAAGAGTATGACGCATATCCTTGTGGTACGGGCACTGGACATTGAGGATGTCGTCCAATGTTCGTTCACCTCTGTGAGGTGCCCCTCGGGCAAGAGAGACGGGTGTTCCAGCGACATGGACTTCTTCGTGAGGCCTCTTCTCCCAGCGCTTGTCGGTTTGCTGGTTCGTATCGCGTCGTGGTGCGGACGGAGCAGACTTCGTTCCTCCGATGAGGTCCTAGGCACGTTCATCAGCGGTGATGTAGAGGTCCGCCTCCCTGAACAGCTGTTTAGAAGTGGTCGGCACTTTTTGTAGTATGGCTCGGATGAAAGCCGAGTCATTAGATCCTCAGTAGAAGTCCTCGATCACTGCTGCTTCCGCAACTTCAGGAATACAATTTCTCATGGTCTGAAATCTTTTGAGGTACGACCGAAGAGTCTCATCCCCTCGGTGCCTGATGGATTTGAGGTCCCATGGCTGCGCCGGCTTGTCGGAGAGAGATTAGAAGTTGGCGATAAAACGTCGACTGAAGTCGCTCCAATCGTCGATGCAGTGTCGGGGTAGGTGTCGTAGCCATTGTAGCGCATCTTGTCCGAGAACGATGGGTAAGTATGCAGTCATCACATCTTCAGTTGCCCCAGCGGCCCGGGCAGCGGTGGTATAGATAGCCAACTAGCCTCCCGCGTCCTGCTTAGGCTCGTACTTGTCGATGTTGGAGACCTTGAAGTTTGGGGCCACTGAATGGCCCTGAGACGTGGAGTGAGCACTGATACTCCACATGTGTCCTCCTGTCGACGATTGTGGTGTCGGTCCTAGGAGGGGAGTTGACGACGTGCTGCCTCGACCATCCCTGGGTTGTGCCGCCGGTTGAAGCCGTTGCCAACTCAACCCTAGTGGCCTGACTTCGTGCAGTGACATCATGATCCCGATCATACTCTTCTCGGCGACGGATCTCGTTCTCGTGTTGTCGTTCACGCGAAGCATTGATTGAACTCCGTGTGTCCCTCCGACTATTGATGGCGTGTCGTAGATCGCTCGGAGGATGAGCGAGAGGCAGAAGGTGATTAGCTGCCCGAGTGAGTAGCCGCCGATATCCCTCAGCGTCTGGAGTCCGGGGGAGGCCATCGGCTATCTGGGCCAACACTCCACCGACCTCGCTCGGTGTGTTCATGGCTCGGGCGAAGTTGGGGTTCAGGTTTCGTCCGAAGAGAGGGTTCTCTCGACGCTGTCTCGCCTCCTACTCGCCTTGCTCTTGAGCTTGCCGACGGTCACGTCGGCAGGAATTCCTCCTTTCCCTGAAGACTCATTTGTCAGGAGTTTCTCCCACCTCCGAGATCTCGTCTCGGGAGACAGGCTGTGATGGGTCTCGTTCTCCGGCTTCATGATGTCGCCGAGCGTTCCGGTGTCGGTTCCTCCATCGACGAGCTTCTCGCTGAGGAGGTTCTTCCCCAGGCACGGTTGGCTCATCGTCGGAGATGGGGGACGATTCCACTCTTCCCTCGATGAAGACAACGTCGGGGTAGAATGGAGTTGTCGTGATGGCAAGCTTCTCTCTATTCTCTTTTGAGGGCGGAGGTGCCAGAAGAGCAGCTCGACATGCCTTTATCTCATTTGCTCCCTTTTTCCTTGCAATCTGTGTCCATTTTTCTGTGGATGAGGTGGACAACGGGGTTTTTCGGGTAAACAAACTCTCTGCTCCTGGCTTGCAGGAGGTAATCTTTGCCCGGAGCGCTGGAGGTTGCGCTATTTCCTGCTTTGTTCCGGCTCTTTCGGAGATTTTCGAGGAAGGCTTCTTCTCTGGTAGATCTGCTATACGATGCAAAATTCCCTCTTCGTCTGCCACGGACGAGATAGTTCCGAAGCAGAACATGGATCCAGGGCGGAGAGTGATCTTGTGCTAGAAAATGATGGCCATTGATCTAGTTTGGATCGGCGACACACCCCCTACCTGGCGCGCCATCTGTCGGTGTTTGGGACTCGATCGCGCACCCGGGGTTACCCCTCGAGGTGCTTTTGGGTAGGACGATGTTACCGACTATAGCTCGATGGTTCGTGCTAGATGCACAGGAGACGATGGACAATTTTATACAGGTTCGGGCCGCTTAGAGAGGTGTAACACCCTACTTCCTAGTGTGGATCTTATATGTGGTGGGTTACAGAGGGGTTCCCTAGCACGATGGATACTAGAGAATGAGATAGATGGCTAATGATTGACTTGTTCTTCGATGGGGTGCCCCTAGGCCTTATATACTCGACCGTGGGGCGTTACATGCGGGTATGATAACCACGTGCCCCTAAGTAATAGTGAACCGGCTGAACTTATCTTCCTACTATCTTGCTGACTTATCCTCGTTTAGTTCCAACGTTTATGTGGAGGAACCACCAGAATTATTCCAGCTTAAGTGCCTAGGTCATGCCCCAGGGGTCGTAACACCCTTAAATCGGAATAACCCGTTAGTCCCTCAGATCTAGTCTGATAAAGCCACTTAACCAGGATCAAATTCCACAATCTCACTCGAAGGTGAGTGACAGAAGAAATACAATAAAGCAGGAAACCTCAAATTAAAGTACTGAATTATTACATAGGTCGGAGTTTTTCAAGTAGCAATTAAAAGTTCACAAAATGAAATGCAGCGGATAATCGGTGTCGTCGATAGCGAGGAAATGGGCAAGGCCTAGCCCACTACTCCTCATGCTCCTCTCCTGCCGGAGCAGCATCCCACTCGACCGTCCAACCCAGTGGCAGGGTGGTAGGCCAAGTCACACCATCAACCATATCCTGAAGCGTACCTGCAAAAATTATGCCACAAGCAAGGCTGAGTATACTAATACTCAGCTAGACTTACCCGGTGTGAGGAATCTACTCCTCTACCTCTAGACCATGCAGCTATTTGGCTGAGGGGTTTGGTTTGCCAAAAGCACTAGCTGAGTCTAAAAATCAATCTTTTAACTTTTTAGTTTCTAGTATCATAACCTTAGCTAAGTTTGCTCCTTCTAAGCATACATGGTAGCAAACATTTAGTGCAATCAACAAGTTTCTCATGTAAACCTCATTTCAGTTCTTACTCGATGTAGTACAAGGGGTCAAGCAGTCTCATTAGCTGCGAGAAGCAGACGATTCGAATCGAGTTTTAACCTTGCAAGGTAAACCTAAACACACGACATGTCAGGGCACTCCGTCTCCACACATGTCAACCATCCCCATCGATTCCCCGTTCGCGGCCAGGCCTCACCGCCTTGGCATACAATGCTCCACTGACCCCGGCTGCCACCGTGCAGTGACCGCACTTGTACCCACCATAGCTAGCATGGGAGACCCAGTCTCAGGTCGCGTGAGAGATAAAGTCCACGCCCGGCTTCACTCAGGTACTAGGTTTATCGGTTACCATATTTCCCGACATGTGCTTAGTACGTTCAAAAGCTTGACTCAGGTATCCACACATTAATCCTTAATTCCTTTTTCTCGTCTCATGGACAAGGCATCCTCCCTGGATCCAAGTCCATAGACTAACATAAATCCCGTTATCAAGATGAATATAATCAATTCCTGACCTCGCGCGAGTGCTAGAAAAATCACTCGACTTCTACCGAGATCCTGATTAGCATAGCAGCTACTCGACCTAGCATTCTAGTATCCATCTCAAAAGGAATCCTAAGTTCATGCAACTAGAGGCTTCAAGCAACTCCTACACTTAAGTGCACATTGCAATCCTACAAACATTAAGTGTAGTAAAGTAGCATATAATAACACGGTTATGCATAAAACCAGGGCTTGCCTTTAATAGTTGGGGCTGTGGGGAGATCCTCGGTGATAACCTCGGGAACTTGCTCCTGGTCTTCCTCTTGGACAATTCCTTGCTCGGGGATGAGCACGTACTCTCCGTCAGCGAGATTACAATCTAATGAATACAATGAGTAAGATACATGCATGATATGATATGTGATTTAGCAATTAAACTTTGATGGTGACTAATCTTACTTAAATCAGGTAAAGTTAAATCTTGCTACTAAAGGATTTTTGGTGGTATACTTAGTAATTTAGATCATACTCAGTTAAATAAAGTGGTAAGTCTGCTTTGGTGTTTCACTAATTTCCTTTTAATTTCTTAGTGAGACTTTATCAAGACTTTTAGTTGAACCTTATTGGAGCGAGGTTCATTATTTTTCTTTCTCCTTCTATTTCCTTCATGCTTTTAAGGTGGGTTTGAACTACAAGTTGTCTTAATAATTTTCCAAAAATTCTGCAAAAATTACAGTGGCTTTTTACTGGTGTATAATTCTTTGTCTCAAAATTTGGGGTTTAAAAAGCAAGTGGTTCTCTCTGTATAAAATTATCAAATGCTAGGGCAGAAAGGTTGGTTTGAACTACTACTACCATTTAACTGTAGGAAATTTTCTAAGACTTATTTTTGCTGGTATTTAAATGTTATAACATGACTTTGTACAAAGTTTTAGCCAGTAATACTCATTAGTTATTTTACCATGATTTTCCAAAGTTTCTAGCCAAAGGGGTGCTTCCTACTACCACTATATTTGAAAAATATCAAACAACAGATTTCTAATTTTTCCTAGCTTCTTCTTTGCGCAAGAGCAATCATGCTGAAGTTTGGCATCTTTTTGCTTAGGGGAAAGGGTGGTAGGAATTAATTGGATTAAATTGCCCTTTTCATGAAGTATTGGCAATAGGTGTTATTTGACATCTTTCAAATGGGTTTGCATTTTTCTCTGGTGGCCTATCTCATTATTGATCTAGCAAAATTTTATTTGCCCATTATTGCATCATTTTTGGGTTGCTCAGGTCGCGTGAGAGATAAAGTCCACGCCCGGCTTCACTCAGGTACTAGGTTTATCGGTTACCATATTTCCCGACATGTGCTTAGTACGTTCAAAAGCTTGACTCAGGTATCCACACATTAATCCTTAATTCCTTTTTCTCGTCTCATGGACAAGGCATCCTCCCTGGATCCAAGTCCATAGACTAACATAAATCCCGTTATCAAGATGAATATAATCAATTCCTGACCTCGAGCGAGTGCTAGAAAAATCACTCGACTTCTACCGAAATCCTGATTAGCATAGCAGCTACTCGACCTAGCATTCTAGTATCCATCTCAAAAGGAATCCTAAGTCCATGCAACTAGAGGCTTCAAGCAACTCCTACACTTAAGTGCACATTGCAATCCTACAAACGTTAAGTGTAGTAAAGTAGCATATAATAACACGGTTATGCATAAAACCAGGGCTTGCCTTTAATAGTTGGGGCTGTGGGGAGATCCTCGGTGATAACCTCGGGAACTTGCTCCTGGTCTTCCTCTTGGACAATTCCTTGCTCGGGGATGAGCACGTACTCTCCGTCAGCGAGATTACAATCTAATGAATACAATGAGTAAGATACATGCATGATATGATATGTGATTTAGCAATTAAACTTTGATGGTGACTAATCTTACTTAAATCAGGTAAAGTTAAATCTTGCTACTAAAGGATTTTTGGTGGTATACTTAGTAATTTAGATCATACTCAGTTAAATGAAGTGGTAAGTCTGCTTTGGTGTTTCATTAATTTCCTTTTAGTTTCTTAGTGAGACTTTATCAAGACTTTTAGTTGAACCTTATTGGAGCGAGGTTCATTATTTTTCTTTCTCCTTCTATTTCCTTCATGCTTTTAAGGTGGGTTTGAACTACAAGTTGTCTTAATAATTTTCCAAAAATTCTGCAAAAATTACAGTGGCTTTTTACTGGTGTATAATTCTTTGTCTCAAAATTTGGGGTTTAAAAAGCAAGTGGTTCTCTCTGTATAAAATTATCAAATGCTAGGGCAGAAAGGTTGGTTTGAACTACTACTACCATTTAACTGTAGGAAATTTTCTAAGACTTATTTTTGCTGGCATTTAAATGTTATAACATGACTTTGTACAAAGTTTTAGCCAGTAATACTCATTAGTTATTTTACCATGATTTTCCAAAGTTTCTAGCCAAAGGGGTGCTTCCTACTACCACTATATTTGAAAAATATCAAACAACAGATTTCTAATTTTTCCTAGCTTTTTCTTTGCGCAAGAGCAATCATTCTGAAGTTTGGCATCTTTTTGCTTAGGGGAAAGGGTGGTAGGAATTAATTGGATTAAATGTCCCTTTTCATGAAGTATTGGCAATAGGTGTTATTTGGCATCTTTCAAATGGGTTTGCATTTTTCTCTGGTGGCCTATCTCATTATTGATCTAGCAAAATTTTATTTGCCCATTATTGCATCATTTTTGGGTTGCTCATGATTTAATTGAAATATGCCTCATTATCAAGTTTTATTTGTTTACCCTACTTAAAATGATAGACTGGGGTGGGTATCATTTTTGTAGTGGGGTTCTGGTGGTTACAAGTCCACTGGATTTTTATTAACAATTTTGAAATTGTTTCCATAATTCTAATAATTGTTTTGTAGTTGGAATAATGCTAAATAAAATATTTCACTTTAATTCTGTTCTGGACTAGTGGTCTTTTTATTTTTCCTAGGTTATCTATTACTTAAGTAGGTTAGGAAAAATAATTGCACCTGTTGGGGGCCTTCGGCTTCCGAAGGTCCTCAAAAACATGATTTGACAATATTTTCCGAGTGAAACATGTGAATAGGTATCTTCGGAGTCAGGTTGCGGGTGTACAAGAGCATGGTTAAGACGAAGCTTGACTGGGGTGAAAAGCGACCACGACGAAGGATAAGACGATCACGAAGCTACGTGTAGAAAAGCTTCGGCATGATGGCAGAAAAGAGAAACCGACTTAAAGATGAAAAGTCAAATTAAACCTCGAAGGATTGCTATAAAGTTATTGTCAAATGTAAAGGGCATCAATGTAATTTTACACGGGCTGCGCCCCGTGCCTATAAATAGATGAATAGTACTCCCGTACTGTTCACGTTGACCTGGCATACGCTTTTTCGCATCACGTCTGTACTTTTACTTTCCATCAATCTGAAGGTACATTTGTAATTTGTTTTTATGAATTTGGTAATAAAAATAAGTTGATGATAATACTCATCATTACTCGTACTTTATGTATATGTGTTCTTTTTTACCATCTATCAATCTTACGAAGGTCTTTTCCTTTGTAATCTTCGTCTAAGATTCATTATATCCGAAGGGGTATAATGTTTATAAGGACGAAGGAGTTTAACATTTAACACTTTTTATGTTGCCTTGTTCTTAATTCTTAGCATTTGAGAACAAGTCCCCAATATTGGCGCCCACCTCCGGTGAACTCACGTCCATTTTTTGAGTTCTGAATACCTTCGGCAAGCGTCACCTTCATCATGCCGCCGAAAAAAGCTTCAACGACAGGGGCTGCCACTCTGCAGCCGCTGGACCCCAATCAAGATGTCGTTTCTCTTAGGGAGGCCCGGAGCCAGAAGAGGAAGGTCACCAGTCCAACGCCTCCGGAGGACGACTTGGATCAAGAAATCCAAAATTTGGAGATGATCAATCAACAGGTCCAGCGGAAGAAGGAGAAGATGGCTCGCCTAGCTGATCTTCAAAGGCAGATAGACGAAGCCTCTGAAGAGCTTCGACATCTTGCTCAAGATGACCAGAACCAAAGGCCCCCGCGCAGAGAGCTTCATCAAGAGGGCTTCTACAACGAGGGCGACTGGTATGAAGATTTCCATCACGGAGATTTTGCTTTTGATGATACTTCTCCCCTATCAACAGAACTGCAAGCTACTCCTTGGCCACAATCCTACAAGCCACCCCAGCTCCCCATGTACGACGGTCATTCAGATCCGAAACAATTCTTGATGAGCTATGAGGCAACCATATCTTTGTATGGTGGCAACACAGCGGTCATGGCAAAGTCTTTCGTCATGGCTGTCAGGAGTGTTGCACAAACCTGGTACTCCTCTCTTAGGCCAGGGACAATCACCTCATGGCAAAAGCTGAAGGATATGTTGATAACCAGCTTCCAAGGGTTTCAGACGAAGCCAGTCACTGCTCAAGCTTTTTCCAGTGCACCCAGGATCACGAAGAATACCTTCAGGCATATGTCCGAAGGTTCCTACGTCTGAGGGCATAGGCACCAATAGTGCCCAATGAAATTGTCATTGAGGCCATGATCAAGGGGCTTCGACCAGGACCTTCAGCTCAGTACTTTGCCAGGAAGCCACCTCAAACTTTGGAGAAGCTGCTCCAGAAGATGGACGAGTATATTCGAGCCGACAATGATTTTCGCCAAAGAAGGGAGGAAGCTTTCAGGTTCTCTGAAATGACTAGGGGCTTCGGAGGAAGATTTTATCCGAGGCACGTCAGGTCAATTCACAATTCTACTCAAAATGATGACAAAGGGAGTCAACAGCAAAGGCCACAGTGCTCCTCGCAGGCTTCGGGGCAACAGCAAAGCTCTTTCCGGCCGCCAGCGCCAAGGGGCAGAGGCGCCAGGGGCTTCGGGGGAAGATTTGGAGATCAACCAAGAAAAATTTACTGCCTATTCTGTGGTGAAGGCAAGGGCCATACCACCAGGATGTGCTATATTACCATCCAGAAGCAAAAGGAGCTAGTAGAAGCTGCAGCGCAACAGAGCCAGTCGAAGCAGGTTATGCATACTGCTTCGTACCATTCGCCTTACATTCCAGAATATGTAGGCAATCACCCTGCAGCCTCTGTTGCTTCGGCAAGCCAACCCCAAGCTTCTTGGCAACAGCTTCCACCGCCACCACCAATACAACGAGCTCCGCAGCCAGAAGGGAGCCAGCACTCTCACCCCCAGAGGGACTTCAGAGAGGAGTCCGAAGCTCGCACAGTCAATAGCACTGTGCCAGAGTCGAAGCACATTTACTGACAAAATATCCTACCTCGACAGTAGCTTTTTGCATTTTTGCATTCAGTTTTACTTTCTTTGTAGTAAAGAACAATTATGGGAAGTTTAAGTGTCTTTTATTGTTTTTTCAAATTCTTGTAACAGTTTAGCTTATTATCATAATGAAAATATATTTTCTCCATAGGCTTGAGTTGCCGAAGGACAAGAATTTATGGTGGCACGGAGAACCTTCGAATTATCAAAAACTTGTTCTAAGGAACGCACAGTAACTTCTTCGAAGTAGTAAAAAGTCGTTCCTAAGGGAGCGCAGTGTAAGTTTTCTGCTCAAAAGTCGTTCCGAAGGGAATGCAGAGCTTACAGCGAAAAATAAACGCTGATTCCGCTGAAAGTAAAAGGCGAAGAAGCTCCTAAGGGAGGCTTACAGCGAAAAATAAACGCTGATTCCGCTGAAAGTAAAAGGCGAAGAAGCTCCTAAGGGAGGCTTACAGTGAAAAGTCAGCGCTGAGATAAAAAAATTCTGTGCTCTATTGCAGGGATGTGTGTATCTTCGGCATAAATATCATTTTGCATAGCATAACATCATCACATCATTTTGCATAACATAAGCATCATACATCATATCGCATGTAGAACAAGAAGGGGACACAGTATTGATCTTCGAAGAATGTTTTGAAAAAGAGAAAATCGTGCTAAGGCACAAGATAAACTGAGAAGAAGTGTAGCTTCATTAGAGAGACAACATAAAACTTTTTTATAGCTTCGAGGAATGTTTTCACGAAGCTTGGATATTCTTCATCAGAGAAGTATGGAAATTCTTGTGATACATAAAAGATTTTCTTCACGAAGCATGAAAAGAAGGGAAGGTGTTTTTTTCGCCAAAGGCTCAAAAAACGGTATGCATGCAAAATTTCATGCATCGTAAAGAATTGAACCATAAAAAGATTATATATTACATTCAAAGTTACAAAGTTTTACACATGTCACATTCCAAACATTTTTACAATAGTATTTAATCTTCCCTAAGAACTACTTCTGTAGCTTCGTTCAGTAGCTGATCGACAACTTTGTACATGATGGCTTCGGCCATTTTTCTAATTTCATCGTCTCCCTTTGGGTGAGGGCTCGGAGATGCCTCAGCAGGTTCTGAGGGAGGAGAGGATACGACTATATTACTATTACAAACCATGAATAAAGTTTGAAATCAAAAATTACAACACAATAAAAACCACTAGTTAATACCTATTTGCCTTTCAGGCCCTGAGCTTTTCTCAGCAGCCTCCGCTACCTTCCTAGCATCATGGATGCCTTTTTCGCTTCTTTGAATGATTTCTTGAGCCATTTCTCGGCCGCCATTGTCCCAAATGTCGGTGAAAAATTTTCCACCGACCTGTCTTGCTTCGACTGAAGGGTCTTTAATATCTTCAGAGGATAAAGCAGCTTCAGATTGTGCTAAAGATTTCACATGCTCGCACCCTTTCTTCTCCAAAATAGTAACAATTCCCCTAGCGCCCGAAAAAGCACAAATGTCCCCGCGACCATTCAAGATTTCCTCAAAGGCCTCAGCTTCGTGACTGATCCATTCAATTGGGCCTTCTAGATTCCCCCTTGTGAAATTTTCTTCACTAGAAAATGCGCCAACGCTGGCGAAGCTGGATTTTATCTTCTTAACACACTCTATGGATTTATCATAGCACCTTTTCTTGGAAGCACGAAGCTCTTCAACATTTATTTCCAAATGATTTGCCCATTGATCACTTAGTTCTCGTTTTGTTTCTTCAAGAATGCGTTCTTCTTTAGCTCGGGCTAATTGTTTCCGAAGATCTTCGATTTCGCGCTTCTGAGCTTCGGCTTGAGTTTTAGAACTAGCTTCGTCTTCCTTTATCTTATCCACCAATGTAAGAAGAATTTTGTCCTTTTCCAAAGCTTCGTTTCTTAGTCTGATAACCTCTGTTCGAAGGTTGTTAAGAGCAGTGGTGCAGCTCTCATCTTCAGCATTCTTTTGTGCCCTTAAGGCATTGCTGAGTATTAAGCCCTATTCAAAAGAATGAATGGATTAACATAAGAACAAAAGACTAATTCAAAATTCATAAACTTCAAAATTCACAATTTTTGTACCTTCAGACTATTGTATGCAAGGCTATCCGCAAGATCGTCCTTCGTCATGGCGCAAAGGCCAGCTTCAAGCTTCGGGAACCCCATGCTTCTAGCCATCTCCCGGCAGACGGATAATTCTTTATTGTCTGGGAGGCAGTATAGGAAGTCATCTTCGTCTGTTCCATTGAACACTACGGCCCCCTTCGGATACTTCAGTTCTCGGGCATAGTGATTAGCTTCAAAAATCTCTTCTTCAGATAGTTTCTTCCCCGAAGCATGTCGCACAATATAATCACGTATTTTGGAAGATGCTTCGGGGGCGGCAGTGTCAATTTCTTCAATCAAAATCGGCTCTGTCATTTTTGTTTTTTCAGCTTCCAAAGTTGCCTCTGTCAATTTTGTTTCTTCAGCTTTCAAAGGTTTTACCTTGGTGGGCTCTGAAGGCCCAGCTTCAGTTTCAAATTGTTGCTTCAAAGCTTCAGCAACAAAGGCTTCAGTAGACACTTCAGAAGCTTCAACAGTTTTCTTTGGAGTTATGCCTGAAGATTTAATTGTTTCCAAAACATCCAGCACATTAACCATCCTTTTTCTTTTCGGGGTCGCCGCTGGACCCTTTTTCTTTTTGTTGCCTCAATTTTTGTTGAAGGACTTAAAATTTCTAATGTTTTTGTTTCTCCAGTCCTCGGTTCTTCTGTTTTCTCTGTTGCTGGTACTTCGGCCATTTCTTCGATTTTTGGCATTGGAGTTGGTTCTCTAGCTTCGGTGCCCGAAGAGGCCTCACCAATAAACTCAGGCACTGTGGCCGGTTCAATATAACGTGGCCGGTGTGTGAGCACCTTTACCTTTTTCCTCTTCGGCGATGGCTCGCTAGGAGCAGCTGAAGCAATTTCCTTTGTAGGAGAAGTATTTTTCCTTTTTTGGCCTCGCACTGGGTAATGGTAGTCGGGGTAGACAAACCCAATTGCATCGAATACTTGGTTAAGTCTTTTCTTCTTTCGGCCTCCGAAGGCCGTTGATAATGCAGTATCTTCTGCTTTCGAGTATACCCCAAGCAATTCGTCACTTATCGCCTCAATACTTTTTAACCAGTCATCATCTGGTTCAACAAACTTATCTCCGTATTTGAATGTGTATTTTAGCCTAACTAGTCCACCTTCGTCAGGTTCCTTGACGGTCTCCTTCGGCATTTCCCACTTTTCTACAAGTGGCCAAACTCTGAAGGCAATATGCTCTTGGACCAAATCCCTTGTCCCAATAAAAGAGCAAACCACGCCGAAGGCTCTTTGGCATTCTTCGGCTGCTTCATCCATTTCCACCTTCGGCTTCTGGAGGCCGAAGCGTTGCCAGATAGGGCGCATAATGATACCTTTGATATCTTCACGCGATTTCAAGTCATTTTTCATGTAAAACCATTCTGTCATCTAGTCGCCAGGCCACCTCTTTCGAAAGGTTGGCACAGAGCAGCTTGACCCGGACCGAGCGCCGAAGCTGTAGCAGCCAAAGTTGTTGTGATACTGCTCTTTGCCCCAGGGTTTTGTTTCATACAATAGCTCGTGTATGTTACAGAAGCTTTTTGCGTTAGGTTCCAAACCTTGGCTTCTCACGACCCATACAAAGATGTTCATCCTTATGATTGCTTCGGGGATAAGCTGGTGAAGGTAGATTTCGAATGTCTTCAGTCTTCCACGACAAAACTGCTCAAGGGAAATCGTAATCCAGCTTTTAAGAAGCTTCGGAATATCACAACCTCATTTTCCTCGGGAGTCGGACAAGTCTTCTCTCCTTTGTCAGCCCTCACAACAGACAAGTCCCGAAAGTATCTCCCTCTCATATTGACAAGATGATTTTCCTTAATACTGGACTTACCAAAAACTGCATGGCTTGGTCGCCAGGGTCGATCTTCGGAATCTTCACCACCACTGTCCACATCGTAACTTTCACTGTCGCCAGTATATTCAGATAAACCCTCCAAAATCTCCCTGGTAATCTTCTCTGTATTAGTCTTTGACATTGATTCAAGAAAGCCTAGGTGCATCTCCTCAGAAAGGCTTAGCTTCGAAGCACCAACAACTTTCTTATCCTCAGGCATCTTCGCAAATGCTGACAAAACACACTCGAAACCGAAGCCTAAAAATTTAAAACCAAGCAAGTGCTGTTGTGCGCAGGCTGAAAAGTTGGGTGAGTAAAAGCAGATGGCAAAAGAGCATGCCAAATAAACTTGCGGCGAGCTCTTATTTATACACCCAGTGTGTCGAAAACTGGAGGGCCCCATTTGTCAATGACTGTTGCTATTCTAGCAGAACGAAGGTGTTTTTTCGGACCTTCGGCTTCAAGCCTTCGTCCATGTCGCAATATGAATTTATCATTACAGTAAAATTAATATTGCGAGGGGCTACTGTTGGGGGCCTTCGGCTTCCGAAGGTCCTCAAAAACATGATTTGACAATATTTTCCGAGTGAAACATGTGAACAGGTATCTTTGGAGTCAGGTTGCGGGTGTACAAGAGCATGGTTAAGACGAAGCTTGACTGGGGTGAAAAGCGACCACGATGAAGGATAAGACGATCACGAAGCTACGTGTAGAAAAGCTTCAGCATGACGGCAGAAAAGAGGAACCGACTTAAAGATGAAAAGTCGAATTAAACCTCGAAGGATTGCTATAAAGTTATTGTCAAATGTAAAGGGCATCAATGTAATTTTACACGGGTTGCGTCCCGTGCCTATAAATAGATGAACAGTACTCCCGTACTGTTCACGTTGACCTGGCATACGCTTTTTCGCATCACGTCTGTACTTTTACTTTCCATCAATCTGAAGGTACATTTGTAATTTGTTTTCATGAATTTGGTAATAAAAATAAGTTGATGATATTACTCATATCATTACTCGTACTTTATGTATATGTGTTCTTTTTTACTATCTATCAATCTTACGAAGGTCTTTTCCTTTGTAATCTTCGTCCAAGATTCATTATATCCGAAGGGGTATAATGTTTATAAGGACGAAGGAGTTTAACATTTAACACTTTTTATGTTGCCTTATTCTTAATTCTTAGCATTTGAGAACAAGTCCCCAACAGCACCCACTGTTCATTAATTCCTAATGCCTTTTTGATTTTCCTAAGTTTTGAGCAAAAATGGCTTTTAATAGATATCCCTACTTAGATTTTCAATACTGGGGTTCCCACTATTTTTAAACAGTGTTTAAATGGGGTTTGAACATCTACAAACTTTCTTAGGTTCAGTATAGAAGCATAACTAATTTTCTTTAATTAAATAAGGTTTGGTTAGTTTCTGTTTTTAATTCTAAACTCTAAAATCTAGAACAGAAAGCATGAGGTTTAGTATTTTTAGTTGGTAGTCCATAATATTTAGAATCCATCAAAAATGGTTTGACAATTTTTGGTTAAGTATTTCTCAAGTTATGAATTTCCTAAGTTCTCTGGTCATTAAAAATATTAAAAAGAAATGATAAAAAGGAAAACTACTTTACAACATGGTCCCTGGCGGGTGTTTTCAAGTTTCCTTACAGACTAGTCCTTGGGCTACTATTCAAGTGAGTCGCTGACAGTTCAGAAAACCCCCTGAGTTTTTTTAATCCTAACCCGAGGTCCTTCCCCCCAAATCAAACAGTACCCGTGGCGGAGGAAAGGGCGGAGGGGCTTATCGGCGGCGAGATGGCTCCAGTGAGGTGGCCGAGGGTGTAGGGGAGGTCCTGAGGGTCACGGCGATGTGCGGGTCGCCGTCGGGGATGGTCGAAGTCGGCCGGTCCACGTGCGCAGGCGGGGGAGCTCATCTGCGGGGAGGAGTCCGGCCTATCCAGGGCACAATTGACCAATCAAATGGGTCAGAGAGCTTCCCCAGGGATCAAGGAGGGTGTGTGCGCGAGGAATTAAAGAACGGCTCACCGGATTGCTCGGTCTACGCGCGCAGGCGGGCGGCCGAAGTCTGGCGAGGACGATCTTGGCCTTCCGGTGAAGTTCTGCCGGGTCTAAGAGCTTGGGGAGCTTCACAAGCTATTGGCGAAGCTATCTGAGCAGCTGGCGCGGCTGGGGATCAACTGGAGTGGGTTGACCACAGTGGCCGAGGCTCGGGTGGTAATGGCGGGCGGAAAAGAGCTCGCCGGAGCTAAGGAGGGGTGTCTGGCCGGCGAAGGTGTGCACATGGTGAAGTGAGGCACGCCCGGGGAGGCTTTATAGGTGCGGGCGAGCACGGCCGAGGGCGGGGCTTTGACAAGCGCCCGGGGCGTGCGCGGGCGAACACCAGTGCGCGCTCTGGTGCCTGGCACGGCGTCGAGCACGAGGCAGCGCAGAGAGAGGTCGAGTTCAAGCACAGATTGGCTCCAAATCTTTGAGATTATGGCCATGATCCCGTTGAGAGATCTCTTCCTCTAACATTCCTTTGTCGTTTGTGTGTGGAGGCTTGCAGGTTTTGCTGACTGGATCAAGAGATAGAGAGGGGAGAAATCTGGTTTGTCTCACTGCCGCGCACAGAGAGAAGATCACAGGTTTGACGTGTCCAAGGCACGCGTCCCGATGCCATCTTCTGACATGAGATAGAGGGGTTAGTTAGGCACAATTTTGTCAATGGGGTCATTAGGATTTGAGCTAGGGATCAAGGTGAACACGCTCGGTCTTTAGCTCAAGGGCTGAAATTCAGAATTCTGAATTTCAGAAATTCCCATTTGAGAAGCTTGTTTGGAGATTTTATTAAACCATTTTGGACAAGCTTTCATAATAGTTATTGTAGCTAACTTAGTGTACTTCAATGTTTATATTTGGCCTAAGCCATGATTTTATATTTTTCATAGTCTTTTACCCCTTTTTTCAATTCTACTTAATTAGCTCAATTAGGGTTGGTATTAGGGTTTCACCATTTTTCCCTTTGTGAAAATCTCATTTGCTTTGAACATGATTCCTTTAGATATGAACTTAGTGGATATTTTATTCTTAAGTTAATTTGATGCTTCATGCTTAATTTGGCTCACATAAAATGTTAATTCTTGGGTTAGCACTTGAGAGAAACCCGAGGTGACACTGGGGTGTCACAGTTTGAGGGCGCCGCGCGGGAGAATCGAATCAATACTGTGGATAATGCTTAAACCCAGTGATCCGCCTAGGCTTAAGTCTATCCAATCTTGCGTCGATCCAATCTGCCAGTGATTCTTCCCCTGGCCCACGAAGGGATGGCCTTGCGAAGTAATGTGCCCAAAGCCTTTCGCAAAACTCTCTGGTCAAGACCAGCTGAACTGGTCCTGAGGGGCAGTTCAACTGGTCTCTGACCCCTCTGACCTCTGATCTACAGTCTGCCAGTCAGACTGACGAATAGGTCGTCTGAGCTGTCAGGGGCGGTTCAACTACCCCCCTAGAGCGGTTCAACCGGTCTTGGTCAACTTGACCAGTCTGCACGTCAGTCTACCAGTCAGACTGGCAGACTGACTGCCAGGCCTGCCAGGGGCGGTTCAATCGCCCTAGGGGGCAGTTCAACCGGTCTCAGGCAAAAAAATCTGCCCAACGGCTAGTTTTGAGCTCCACCTATATATTCCCTCCTACCTCTCTCCCCATGGTAGTGAGCACGATTCGAACTCCATTTCTAACCTGAGAAACACCTCCCACTCTCTCTCACACATCTCTTGCCTCTCCCATTTCAAATCTTTGGAGAGAAATCTTTGAGTGAGCTTGAGAGCTGTGGTTTGTGTGCTTCATCTCTAAATCTCTCTTGCTCTTCTTCATTCGAGCTTTGATACTACATTGAGTTCTTTGTGGATTCATTACTCTTGGAGCTTCTAGCTCCTAGATGACTAGGTGTCTCTTATGAGTCTCCAAATCTTGTGGAAGACCACAAGAAAGTTTATATTACTCGCTTATTTGAGCAAAGATTAGTGTGTGAGCTTGACCTTTGTGGTCGACAAAGGGAGGATTAGGGTTGAAAGAGACCTGGCTCTTTGTGGGCGCCTCAACGAGGAAGTAGGGCACCTTAGTGGTGTGACCGAACCTCGGGATAAATCTTGTGTCTCTTGCGTTCTTGGTCATTGTACTTATTTGTGTTCTTCGTTCTCTCACCATTCTGTGAAAGATTTGTTTATATCTTTTTGGTGCGTGGATTTTGAGAAGTGCTCTTCTCAGATCTACTACTTTGAACCCTATGGATCATTTAGAACATCTCATTTCCAAAGTTAACTAGGTGAATTTTGAGATCAATTCAGTTTATATCTCATTCTTTAGTTGAGCTCGTGCAAACCGGCTGAACCAGTTTTGACACCAGTCGAACCGGTTTTACCCAGTTTGTTTCTAGTTTTTGTTGAAAAAGTTTTAACTTGCCTATTCACCCCCCTCTAGGCAACTTTCAATTGGTATCAAAGTCTAATCTTCGTTCTAACGCTTAACCGTGTGAGGAAAAGATCATGTCGGGGGGACTAAGAAACGAAAGTGCTTCTAAGCTTGAAAAAGTTGAGGTTGCCTCGACTTTATCTTTTGATGTAGATGTTGATCCTAGGGAAATAGATCTTGCCATGAGAATCGCTGAAAGGATGTTCCTCAAAATGAAGGAAGATGAGGACAAGAACAAGATTGAAGAAGAAGAAAATGATCGATGGAGACCAAACGATGAATCCACCTCTTCACAAGGTTCGTCTTTCAAATCCACTTCTCATATGTGCTTTGTCGCTAATGGGAGTTACAGTGAAAGCGAAAGTGAGGATGAGGATGAACATGAAAGTGACAGTGAAGATGAGGATGATCTTCAAAAATTCTTCGCTCAACTAAGCAAGAAGAAACGGATGAGCTTGCTCAAACTCATGAAAAGAGCAGAAGAACAGAAGGAAATGCTTCATAAGTAAGAAGATATCCTCATCGAAAAAATCAAAGACTTGGAGAAGTTGACCAAAGAGCATGAGAAGCTAAAGTGCTCTCATGATGATTTGGTCCAAAGGTATGAACACATTTTAATTGAGCAAATTAAAGTTGTTAATCATTCATCATATATCGCTCAATTAGAAAATAAAAATGCTATGCTCAAGAACACAATAGAAAAGCTAAATATTGAAAATCTAGCTTTGCAAGAAAAACATGATATGCTTGTGTGCTCTCATAATAAATTTATAGATTCACATATTATGCTAGAAATGGCTCATGGGGTTGTGTTAACTAATTTGAAATCATACCAACCTCACATATGCACATGTACTCAAATAGAAACTATATTATCATGTGCTAACAAATGTTGCTCTCCAGAAAGCCAATCTTCCATTGAGCTAGAAATTCCAGGAATTAGTGATATTTCTATCACACAAGAAAATAAAGTGCTCAAGGAAGAGGTTGGAAGGCTAAGAAGGAGCTTAACTCTTTTGAAGGGAAAGTGTCATGCTCAACCTTCTCAGGATAACCATGATAACATGGTGAAGAAGCTTGAGAAGGGGACAACTGCAGCATGCACAAACCCCCTTCAAAAGAATGCTAAGTTCCCTAAGAAAGGCATGGGCAAATATCAAGAGAAGAAAGCCAAAGCTCATGACAAGTGTCTCAACCATGCCTCCACATGCTCCACACAAGGTAACAAACAAGCCACTCTTCCAAATAAGAGAAGATGCACTAGAAAGTGTTATCAATGTCATGAGAAGGGACATGAGATTAAGTCATGTCCCTACATAAAAGATAGTGGCTTAACTTTAGAAAGAAATAGGCTCACTAACCATGTAGCAAACAAGAAGCAAGGTAAGAAGGAGCCTTGCAAAATTAAAAAACAGATTTGCTACACTTGCCGAAGAAAGGGACACCTATGCAAGGATTGTCCCATGAGTAAGTTTCCTAAGCCCATCATGTCAATTCATTCATATTCTCTTAGGAGACCCAAAAATGAGACTTGTGCTAGAAAGGTGATGAGTTCACCACATTCTAGGACTAAGGCTATTTGGGTGCCTAAGTATTTATTGGCTAACCTTGATGGACCCATCATGAGATGGGTACCAAAATATACTTAATAAGTTTTTGCAGGTACCTAGAGATGATATGAAGCTTTGGAGTGCATGAGCAGTTTAACTCAATTCTTATCTCAAGCTATCAATCTTACATTGACTATTTTTTAAGATTGGCCCAAAGATGAATTGAGTTGTTATATCACTAACTTCATATTCATCTCTAGCAAGAACTTGTGTTGTAGGGAATAAGGATTAACTTTGTGGGAATCAAGCAAAAGGCCTACAACTAAGGATATCCAAAGGATGGTAACAATTAAATCTTAAGTGCACATTGCTTTTAATTAGTATATTCCTTTGTGTCTTTCGTAGCCACATAAAGGAAAAATGAAGCACTTGAGAATGAACTTAAAAGATTTTACCTTGCTTTGGAAAAGATCTAATTATATGGTAGATTGCAAGTTCATATTTTTATATTGTGACAATCTACTTGCTTTAAATTGGTTGTACGTATCTTGTGGCATATTTCAAGATAATTATCATATTATTGCCATAACCTAGACATAAAGAGTATTATCCCATGTTCTTAAATGAATAGAGTGCTAAGTAAGAAATTCAAATTCTTAAAGCACTTACCAAAAGGGAATTCTCTATATGACTAGAGTTGTAAGACTAATGTTTCTATCTAAGTGTTTATGTAGTCTCACAACATGAGAATGTGTTTCTCAAATGGAAAGTGTCATTTAACATTCAAAGAAGATCAATCCAATACAATGTGATGTATTCCTTCTTGTTTAAATTGGTTTTGAGTTTTCTACATTAATCACTCACCATGTTATGAATTAAACTTGCTCTATAAACTTAATTAAATAATCATGCTACTTTCATCGTTTTTCAATTGATGTTATGCATGATGCTTGTAAGGGTAATTTAGTTCATATCATGAGGTTTCCTTATTTTAGTAACCTTCTTGTCATTCATATACTAGAGGTTGCTAAATAGGAACTATTGCTTGTGTTTCTAATGCAATCTATTTTAAGCCATTTCATGGAAATTCATAAGTAGAGATTGTGCTCGTTCAATTGATAAAATCACAAGCATTAATGGTTACTTTTCACCTAAAAGAAAGATTAGGAATGCTCAAGGCGAAGGTATGGAACTAATTGCTTCAATTGGTTGTTGATCAATGGTAGTTCCTTTCAAGTGGCATTCTTTCAATTGGTAATAATCTATTCTATGGAAAGAAATGTCAATATGAAGGTTAAATTCCTTTTGGCTTAAATTTGTAAATTGGTGTATATTGTTAATTCACTCATCCATGTGCATTAACTTAAAAGGAATTTAATTTATGCCTTTATGCCTCATAAATGATGATTTATTTGTCATTCATATATAAATATCATCATTCATTAAATACTTCCTTGTACTACTAATGCCTCTTTTAAAAGTGCTTTTCGACTAGTTTTAAAAGGAAAAGAGATAACAAGCTAAAGAAGGAAGTCTCCACGAATGAAGAAAAGAAGAATACTTAGATGACACCATCTCATATAGTAAGACCTTTCAATTGATATAACAAATGGTACGTTCTATATGGTGGTAAGTATTCTTAGGCATAAGTTAATCCATTGCAAATTTGTCATGCCTTGACCAATATATGTAATGTACTCCTCATGAGACTCTTAACTGAATTGAAAGTGCATTTGGCAAGTCATTCAAATACTTGATGCACATATCTAGTGGGAGCACATTATATATATCTTGTGCCGTAGAGAATAAGTTTCCCTTGAGTAAGCTACGCTAAGACAATCCAAAATGGTAAATTTGTATCTCATTCATATGGATTGTAATCTTTGTTTTCTAAATAGCTACTCTTGATACAGTTTAAAATTCCCTTATCGTTAAATCTAAAAGTGCATAGGAATCCTTTTTGTTAATATTCATCACATACATATGCACTAACATGGATATGATTTTAAACTATAAAAGGTACAATTAGTGATCCATACTCTCTAAATTTTGGAAACCTACAAATTGATATCTTAGGAATCTACTTCAATCGGTATCCATATGCTTCACACTAGGATTGGATCACTAAATTGTAAATTCCATGTATAACTTGTCTTTATGATATGAATGCTTGTGTGACTAACCTTGATAAGCTAGGTGCACCCAAGGTCAAGCTAGGTTAATCATCAAGAAGGCAACACAATGATGTATCAAGAAAAGGAGAAAAGGCTCCTATTATTAACTCTAACTCTTATCTATGAGTTTACATATTAACTTGGAACCATAGTAAGATGGTTGTCAAGTATATGTGGGTGCCTACACAAAGAGAAAGGCCACAATAAGGATTGTGTGGGTACTCAAGGCTTTTACTACTAATCTCAAAGGACCCAATTCAAATTGGGTACCAAGATATGAAGCTTAAACTTGTTTTGCAGGATCACTCCTTCAATGAATCAAGTTGGGTGCTCGATAATGAATGTATAAATCATATTTGGAGATAGTAGCAAGGGTGGTAACAACTAAATCTCAAGTGCATATTATTTTCAAATCTTACCTCCTTTGTGACTTGTGTAGCCACTAAGGAAGAGGAAGCACTTGAGGGTATACATCAGTTGTTGATTATGAAATAAAGGTCCAATTAGAAGAAAAATGAATCTTATCATATGGTCAATAATCCAAAACTATGTGATGTACCCTCTCTCAAGTTAATTTGGATTTGATTCTTCTATATTAGACACTTATCATAATATGGATTAAGTCAGCCCTTTAGACTTCATTGAATAACCATGCATATCTAAATATATGTCATTCAATAATGTATTATGCATAAGGGATTAAGGGAAATTTAGTCCATATTATGAGGTTTCTCTATTTTAGCAACTCGCTTGCCTTCCACATATAAAGGGTTGCTAAATAAGAAACTAGTGCTTGTGCTACTAATGTCATCTCTTGTGTTGAGTTTATCCATAGAAAATCTATGTTAAGAGATGGTGCTTGTTTTAAATTGGATAAATCACAAGCTTAAGGGATACTATTCAACTAAAGTAAGATGGAGTTGATAAGAGGCCAAGGTATGAAAACTTCCTCTCCTTAAGTTGTTTTAGTATTCTATCCTTAGTGGAATGTACCATAGTATAGGTTAATTTCCTTGCAATATAAAATGCTCAATAGTGCATATAACTTTGACATCAACCATATGTATGCACTAATTTAAAGGAATTTAATCTATCCTTATGGGTTTTAAGAATGATGATTCATTTGCCATCCACATATAAGGATAATTATTTGTGAAACCATCTCTTGTATTTTTAATGCTCTCTTTTCTAAGTTTTCAACAAGGTCCTTCCAAGTGCTTTCAAGATGGATTCAAAATCTACAAATATAAGAGTCTTGGTTCTTTCAATCATTGAGTTTCAATGGGTCTAATATCAAGCATGATCGAACCAAGCAAAGATGAATGAAGTTCAAGATTGCTTGGTTGGATGAAATCATAAAGAGAAAAGAAATCACAGTGAAAGAAGGAAGTTGAACTATCCTGAAAACCAAATAACGAAGAAGTAGTGACATAATCATATAATATCCTTCATTATGAGGTTTGATGTTCATATTAGCATGCTTTACCCTTCAGGATTTCAATTGGTTTAATTTTCATCATCTATGTAAAGCATGTTATGTTCAACCAAGATATAGTGCAAACATCTCCTTTAACCTCGTATTGTTGATGTGCATAAGTGTACTTTGTGTACTCTTGCATGCACAAATTGAGGGACAGTTTAGCCTATATCTTATGAGATTAATGATTTCTTTCAAGTTCATGTTGTATAGTCTCACACCTTGGAAAACATCAAATGAGGATGAATGGTTTCATAGAAATGAAAATGAGTTTCTCTTGATCGTTTGAAGAGGATAAGTTTCTCTTTGAAATGTCAAGCCTATCAAAAGCTAGGATGGAAATTCATGATTATAATGGAGACCATGTGGCGTGGAACAAAGGTGTGTCACTCCATTAACTATTGTATTACATTTGTGTATCTAGCCTCTTACATGCTAGTGTGTGCATGTATATGCAATATCTTAAGTCACATCATAAGGTTGCACTTGTGGTGACGATTAAAGAATCTCTAGATATTTGATTAATACCTCTTGTGGTGATATCATTAGTTAGTCTTGATTCATCTTAGTGAGGTATGAGTCAAACATGCTAAGAATCTTGGCTTAAAATATTGCATATCATGTCTATTAGTATACCTTTTGATTATGAGTAATTCCTTAAATTGGTACAATTTCACATTTTCATACTTTATTTGTACCAAGGTTCAAATTGTAGAACTTAATCCCCTGGCTTCACAAGTCCAAGTGCATAAGCTAAATAAGTATTCATCACTTGTATGCACACATTTAAGGGGAGAATGGTCTATAATTTGAAACTTTGAGAGTAACTTCATTTTCAAGTCTATTATGTGCGTAGTCTCAAATTAGAAAGGAATCTTCGGGCAAAGACAATCGCTTCCACTGCAAATTTTGATGGGTATCAAATATTCTTTGCTCCAATAAATGTATCTTTTATACATTTCATAAGAGAATGAGTTTCTCTTTTATATGCTACTCCAACATCATCTAAAACTGGTAAACTTGTATCATATTATTTTGGTTTGTAAATGTCTAAAGTAGCATAACTTATAAATTCTCCTGTCTAGAACTTAATTGATTAAATAGTGCACATGTTCCTTATGTTGCATGATTATGTTCAATTGATACTCCTTTTATGCCAATGGTACTTTAAATTGCAAATAAGTACTCTCAATAGGTATCAATTGAATACATAAATATCTGTGCAATAAAACTTGAGGAGAACTTAATGTTATATGAAATTAGTGATATGTTTATCTATCAAATTGTATCAATTGATGTTTTTCAATTGATATTATCATACATGATCACTAGTTGTATAATCCATATTTGTGCAATTTTCATGTTGCCTCTTCTTATGATAAGAAAATGCTAGGTGACATCTAGACTCCAGGTATCAAGATTTATTTTTCAATTAGTATGACAATATTCATTTGATATCTTGGACCTATGTCACAACAATGCTAACAAGAGCTTGCAAATGAATTCTAAATCCAACATAAGTCTGGAACTCCCCTTGAAAAGGTAAAATGCAAAGGTACATCATTTCATGTCACTTCTACATTATCTTTGTGCCATCTAAGGACCCTTTTCATGATAGTGTGTTTAAATCTTGCTTAGTCAAAATTTCTTCCCTTTATATCCTTTGTATCCTTTTTGGAGATTTATGACAAAGGGGGAGAAATTGTCCATTAAAGCTTACCTCTAGTCCTATGTAACTAAGTGTTAGAAGAATTTTGAAAAGGGGAGAAATAATTGACAAAATGAGGAGAATCATAAGTAAAACATAAGATGTGGGAGTTGATAAGTGCATTCTATGTCATGAGCATCACGTTTATTTTATGACACACTGCAACCCATGAATAGTATGACATAAGTTGTCTATACTTTGACCCAAATATGTGCTTTTGGCATTTGAGTACAAAATTAGTATTTTCTGAAATGCACATATTTAGGGGGGGAAACTATATCATAGGATTCAAAATCTTATTTATCAAATCTCATGTAAGCTTTAAATGTGTTGTCATCAATCACCAAAAAGGGGGAGAATGAAAGTGCATTCATCCCTTTTTGTGAGTTTTGGTGATTTGGATAACAACACATTTAAAGGTCTAACGAGTTTGCTAAGTGTTGAACAGGAAGTTCAGTATGATGAACATACTTGAATAGTGTATAATGATCAATGAACAAAGGTTCCACACGAGGTTAAATAACCAATGAGACAATGCAAATGGATATAATATGATCCCTATATTGGTTTGAATATATGGACAAGACCTGAGAAATCACTACATACATATGATCAGAATAGAGGATGAAGTGATTAAGAGGATTGGTTAAGCCAAAGTGAATAAGATATGAGGAATCGTTAATTGGCTTGACCATATTACTATCAGTCCATATATGCTTCTATGAGAATCAAACTAGAGCTTGATTGATCTTAACAATTATATCTAGAAGATATTCAAGCAAGGTTCACAATATTGAAGAAATGATTCTCAATGGATGCTCAATAGGATGTGACTCAAGAATGGCTTGATAGGGTGAAGATAGCAAGGAAAGGGCATCGAGGAACTAAGTGAAGGTGAAGGCCAAGCGACGGCTTGTAGACCGAGGTACCATGGCGAAGGTGAAGAAGAGAGTACTTGCACTAAGTCGATGAACTAATCAGCTATGAAGAGTTATAACATGTTGATGCATCAGTAAGGTGACTTGAAGCCATGATTTGAACTCATATATGGTGATATGGTACAAGTCATAGGGTTTGATTTGTGTTTGCTTCAAAAGGTGAGACAAAGATGTTTGTGATCCTTATGAAGCAACGCCATGGAGAAATCACACATGGGACACCAATGACTCAAGGAGTTTACTTCATTATATTTTACTTAACTTGAGTATAGGAATCGTCATACTATAAAGGGGGATCCAAAAAGAAGGTTGGTGTTTGCCAAAGCTCAAGCCTCTATATTCAAAAGCTATTTTTTAAAAAAGCAAAAATCTCTTTAAAATTCTATGGTTGTCCATGGTTAGGTTTGAGAAACCTAGAGTGTTCTTGTTGAAAAGCAACTGAACTTTTTCAACTGCGGCTGAGCTTTCTAGCTGAACTTGACTTCAGCTGAGTTGAGCTTCTTCAGCTGCAGCTGAGCTGGACTTCAGCTGAGTTGAGCTTTCTCAACCTCAGCTGAACTCAACTTCAGCTATGAACCTCTTTGACCATACACCAGCTGAACTTGCCTCCGAGCAGTTGAGCTGGGGTTTTCTCTCCTAAACTCTCTAGTCAAGACCAGCTGAACTGGTCATGAGGGGCAGTTCAACTGGTCTCTGACCCCTCTGACCTCTGATCTGCAGTCTGCCAGTCAGACTGATGAACAGGTTGTTTGAGCTGTCAGGGGCGGTTCAACCGGTCTTGGTCAACTTGACTAGTCTGCGCGTCAGTCTGCCAGTCAGACTGGCAGACAGGCTGCCAGGCCTGCCAGGGGCGGTTCAACCGGTCTTAGGCAGAAAAATCTGCCCAACGTCTAGTTTTGAGCTCCACGTATATATATACTCCCTCCTACCTCTCTCCCCATGGTAGTGAGCACGATTTGAACTCCATTTCTAACCTGAGAAACACCTCCCACTCTCTCTCACACATCTCTTGCCTCTCCCATTTCAAATCTTTGGAGAGAAATCTTTGAGTGAGCTTGAGAGCTGCGGTTTTTGTGCTTCATCTCCAAATCTCTCTTGCTCTTCTTCATTCGAGCTTTGGTACTACATCGAGTTCTTTGTGGATTCATTACTCTCGGAGCTTCTAGCTCCTAGACGACTAGGTGTCTCTTGTGAGTCTCCAAATCTTGTGGAAGACCACAAGAAAGTTTGTATTACCTGCTCGTTTGAGTAAAGATTAGTGTGTGAGCTTGACCTTTGTGGTCAACAAAGGGAGGATTAGGGTAGAAAGAGACCCGGCTCTTTGTGGGCGCCTCAACAAGGAAGTAGGGCACCTTGGTGGTGTGACCGAACCTCGGGATAAATCTTGTGTCTCTTGTGTTCTTAGTCATTGTACTTATTCGTGTTCTTCGTTCTCTCACCATTCCATGAAAGATTTGTTTATATCTTTTTGGTGTGTGGATTTTGAGAAGTGCCCTTCTCAGATCTACTACTTTGAACCCTATGGATCATTTAGAACATCTCATTTCCAAAGTTAACTAGGTGAATTTCGAGATCAATTCAGTTTATATCTCATTCTTTAGTTGAGCTCGTGCAAACCGGCTTGTCACACCTGGCTTTAAGGAACAAAGCCAGGTGCATCTCATACATGCGCCAAGAAGACAACATATATAATAACAGAGTGTATAGAGATAAATGTCACAATAATCAGAGTATTTATTACATAGCGGAAGTCTTATCACAAAATAAAATATAAATATAAAACGAACTAAGGATCGTCATTGGCGCCAATGTCAAATGAGAAACGCCACCTAGATCAGATCAAACTCCTCGCCTTGTGGCTCCACCTGAACCACCTGTTCTTCTCCTGTGGGGGGGTGTGAGACAGCAAGGGTGAGCTCACACATGATCATAGCTCAACAAGTTGTGGGGAACCAGTGGACATGAACTCACAAAGGTGGGAGTTCATGTGATGTGCAAGGCTAATCAATGACAGGGGTTAAAGCTGCGCATTGCTTTTAAGTAGTTGGTCAAAATTTTATTAGTAGTTACTAAGTGTAAGTAAATATCAAACCTTAAATAAAGTAATAGAACAAAATTAATAATAATCCCATGCAATGCAAATGCCAAAATTGAATTTAAGTTCCATAAATTAATCATCAGAGAGTCTTGAGCTGCTCATGACCGTGAGCTCGGCTAGTATACTAGTTTTACACTTTGCAGAGGTTATACCCTTTACCCACAAGTCATGTTACCCAACTGCCAAGGGGTCATGACTCCCATACACCTCTACCTAGGAGGCGAGGCAGGGCAACACTACGAGGCCTTTACAAAGTTCCACTAGCTTCCAAAAATTCGCTACAGTTATGGGAAGAGCACTTGCAAGAATCCCCCGTCTGACCGCCATCGCAGCAAAATCAACCCGAGAACCTCCTTGCATGCAACTCCCCTACTGCCCTTGCCCCTTTCGATTAAGGTAGTCTTCCACTAGCTTTCCTAATTAGTCAGCCAAGGGTGTCCCATTAAACCCTGGTGGTGGCACGTGCTTCTCATGTTAAGCTCTATGTTCCAATTAACATTAATGATCTTGACATGAACATTAATAGAATAACAAAAGAATTGGAACATAGATATAATAAATGATTATCCCAAAACCATGTAAAGCAATAGCAAACTACCCAAGTGATTCAGGGGTAAACAAGGTAATGAGATAAATAATCTAGGGTGACCGATTGGGTCCCATCAAAATTAACCTATGCATGGATAAATGACATTAAAGAACATTATTGGATAAAAAGTGGTCAAGGGCACAACTTGCCTTCAATGAGCTCCTGCTCAGCTACTTCTATCTGTTGCTCACCAGGATCCTCAGTCACAGGCTCTTCTACTCACCACAATACAAACAAGCACAGTATATAGGAGAAATTAACATCACACCAAACATGTAAACAAAAATACACAGTAATAATCTACACATTAAAATAAAATCCTAGGAACAGGAATCATAATTTTTGGAGTTATAGATTTTAAGATATGAATTCCCAAAGGCTTTATGTACTTAAAATAGGATTAAATGGGAGATTATTTTTCTTACTGTTTTCATGACAAAACAGAGACTCTAAGTGGTAGAAGATAAAATTACAAAATTTTAGAAAGTGGAATGGGTTATTTTGGAGTTCATATGAATTTTCTATGAAATAAACAAGTTTCTAGCAATATTTATACATTAAAAATCTATTTCTATTTTATTTTCTCTGATTTTACTTTACTCTGGACTAGGCCTCAAAATCTGAGAACAGCAGGGGGCTCGGGGTAAAACTCCTAAGACTCAGGGAATAGTGTATAGGATGGCGGGTTGATTTTGATAAAACCGAGGGTCTTATTGAAAAATCAGGCGAGACCAAAGGGGTACACAGGGTCCTAGCCGTCCGATTAACTTTCGGCCGCTAGGATTATATCTTTCTTCGGATCAAACTGGTACGAATATACGTCCACTATATCTAAAATTGACGGTGTAGATTCTAAACTAACGGAATTGAACCCAGAGCCTCGGATCGAGATCGCACGATCACGGTTCCATCGGGGAAAGGATACACGACACCCACTAATCTGAACCGTTGGATGCGGTTTCAACGGTCAGCATCCTTCTCCCCAACGCGCCGGGCACCAGCGCGGCGGCGCACGCCCTCAATGGCGGCGTAGGCACCGGTGCCGGTCAATTCGTCTCTACAACGCACTACCCCTAGTTCTGACACCCGCAAATTAAAATTAGCACGTCGGCGAACTTCAGAGAATGGTTCATACTGACAATCGTAGGGCAAACGCTCCTGTCCTCGGCGCACGGCGGACTCCCGGAGGGCTCTGTTCTATGACGACGAGTTCGGAGGTCACCGGCCGCACACCCACCGCAGTGAGGCCACCAGATCAATCCCCGAAGCACAGCGAGACTCTCAAGCACGAAATCTTGGTCACAGCGACAACGACGTCGATTGCGCTACGGTGGCGAAACTTCCCTCTAATGGCGGCGTCTGCCTTTGGTGGACAAGGCGGCGCGGAGTAGTACGGGTGAGCAAGAAGAGTTGCGGAGGCGCATAGGGTTTTATTCCCCCATGACGCGGCGAGCTCAGACCCGCCATTCCGCAATTCTCGCGAGGACAACGCACTCTGCCATGCGCGGAAGTTCGTTGACGGGGATGAAGCTGTCATGCGGGTCCCGCGTTTCAATGCGAGGTGTGAGTGAGTGACTGCTAGGTGGGTCCCACGTGTCAGCGGAGCCAGCAGCACTAGCAATGCTCTCGCCTGGGCTACGTGGAGGGGGAATGCGAAACTGGGCCAAATTGGTAGCAGTCGGCCCAGGTAGTGTTTTCCCTTTTTCTTTTATATTTCATCTTCCTTTTCTTTTGCCTTATTTATTTGAACTTTAAATTTTGAATTCACCAGCTATTGTGGTTTTATTATTCTCAACTAACACATAATTTGAATATACCCATTTTACTTTTATTTATAATATTTATTTTGTATATTTTTTGTACCTTTCTTTCTTCTTCTCCAATTTTCGAGGTTTTATTTTCAAATTAGGGTTTAAATTCTATGGACCCATTTAAATATTGTTATTGACACTTTTATTTTTATTATCCACAAATGCACAATCACATACTCCATCATTATGCACAATTTATTTGGGTGTCTCTTGTTAATGGTTTATTTGTGTAAGTAATGTGCTCACATGAAATGATAGATAGAAATGACACACTCATGCATACAAAAGGGATATAATTTTCTCCTTTTCGATTTTCTTACAAAGTGGGTGTTACACGGCTAAACCGGTTTTGACACCAGTCGAACCGGTTTTACCCAGTTCGTTTCTAGTTTTTGTTGAAAAAGTTTTAACTTGCCTATTCACCCCCTCTAGGCAACTTTCACCAACCTTCCCCACTCCTAATTTGTCATATCTCTGTTCTCGGCTAGGCGCGATTGCTCGTCGGAGTAAAGTTGCGCTGCCGCCGAGCTGCCCCGCCGATTATGGTTGTCCTCCGACGCCTCTGCGCCGTTGTTGTGCCCATGATCGTGTTCGCCACGTCCTCCCGAACCTCCCTGAGCCCTACCCAGTGCCCCAGGGCCCAACGCGCTCGCGCCCTCATCTCTGATGGGCCTCTGTCGTGGACATGAGCGACGCCACCGCTGGCGTCCAGGAGACCTTGCCCTTGATGGCCGTTAGATCCTAGGCATCCATCTGAGATCGGATGACACGGATCTAATCAGACCAAACCTAATCCCGACCGCTCGCTTGAGATCCGACCGCTCGGATTTCCCCTCACCCACGTGGCCGCACCCCTGCCACTGGGCCCAACCTATCAGCCCAATTAACCCTAAGCCACCGCCCACCCTGGCCCACTGGTCAGCCTCATGCGTGCACCCGCGCCCGCGCGCTCGCCCGCGGGATTTGTTCTCGGCCATTGATCTGAGATCTGATGGCCGAGAGAGCCCGATACCCCTTCGCATGCAGTATTGTTAAAGAGACCCTTGGTTTTCTAAAAATCAACCCGTCGTCCCTCAGTTTCGTGCGCTGGCCCCTGTATTCTTGCAGAAAGAACCCTAGACTTTTATTTAATCACAGAATTGGACCTAATTTTGTATTCTGAATTCCAAAACTTGTTTATTTCATATCTTTTGCATATGAACTCCAAATTGAGTGATTCAAATTGCAAAATGTTCATGGGATTATTCTTTATCTGTTAAAATTAGGGTCATTCACTTTCTGCACATTCTCATTTTATGCCTAGACTATAGATTAGTTTAGGTAATGTTGGTGACTTGTTCTCAAATGCTATGAATCAAGAACAAGGCAACATAAAATGTTAAATATTAATGCCCTTCATTCTTCGAAACATTATTTCCCTTAGGATATAATGATCTTCAGACGAAGGTCATGAAGGACATACAAAAGATAATATGAACAATCATATAGTATTACAAATTCATCTCCATTATGTTATCATGAGAAAATAAAAACAATATTGAATTACATTTGATACCTTCGACTTGATAGACAGCAAAGGTACGAGCGTGATGCAAAAGCGAAAGCCAATTTAGCGTGAATAGTATGGGGGTACTGTTCATCTATTTATAGGCATGGGACGCAGCCCACATGAAATTACATTCATGTCCTTTACATTTGCTAATGACTATAAGGTAACTCATCGGGGTCTAAATAGCCTTTTCCGCTTTAAGTCGGTTCCCTTTCCTGCTGTCATGCCGAAGCTCTCTTGCGCGTAGCTTTGGCGCTGCATCATTCTTTGTATTGTTCATGCTTCTCCCACTGTGGTTCTGTTTCGAATCTGAAGGTACCTGTTCATGTATTACAACTCCGGAAACATTGTTAAATCATGTTTTAGAGGACCTTCGGAAGACGAAGGCCCCCAACAGTAGCCCCTCGCAAGGTTAATTTGTTAGAATAATGAATTCAGTTTGCGATATGGACGAAGGCCCTGAGCTGAAGGTCACCTTCCCTTTGCTAGAATAGCAATAGTTAATGACAGACGGGGCCCTCCAACTTGGAGCGTGCTGGGCGTATAAATAAGAACTCACCCCGAGCACATTTGGTACGTTACTTGCCACCTGCTTTGCTTTGCTCAATTTCTTAGCTCTTTCTTACCAACAGTTGTTTAGTTTCTTAGATTTTCTAAGCTTTGGTTCTAAGGACACATTCTCGCCATTTCCAAAGAAGAGATGTCTCAAGACAAAAAAGTTGCTGCTAAGACGAAGCTGAGCGAGGAGGAGAAGCTCCTTGAGGAGAAGACCACTGGATTTATTGAGTCAATTGCAAAAACAAACACAGAGAAGATAACCAGAGAAATATTAGAAGGCTTGTCTGAAGATACTGATGATAGCGACAGCTATGATGTGGAGAGTGGAGGCAAAGACTCGGAAGATCGTCCTTGACGACCAAGTCACACAGTCTTTAGAAAATCAACTATCAAATAGAGTCATCTTGATAATATGAGAGGAAGGTACTTTTGAGATATTTCTATTGTGAGGGCTGACGTAGACAGAGCCACTCCTGCTCCTGAAGAAGACGAAGTTGTAATCTACCGAAGCTTCTTCAAAGCTGGACTTCGGTTCCCATTAAGCAGATTTGTGGTTGAAGTTTTAAAGATATATTAGATTTTTTCACCAGATCACTCCCGAAGCTATTATCAGAATGGGGATCTTCGTCTGGGCTGTGAGGAGTCAAGGTCTCGAGCCAAGCGCGAGATGTTTTTGCAGTATGCACGAGCTTTCGTATGAGACGAAGCCTTGGGGTAAGGAACAATATCATAACAACTTTGGGTGCTACAGCTTTGTTGCTCGCTCTGGTGCAAGCTACCCAGTGCCAACGTTCCGGAAGAGGTGGCCCAGGGCCTGGATGGAAGAATGGTTTTACGTGAAAAATGATTTGAAAGCAGATATTAAAGGAATCATTATGCGACCCATCTGGTCACGCTTCGGCCTTCGGAAACGGAAGGTAGAGATTGATGAGGCAGCCGAAGCATGCCGAAGGGCCTTCAGTATAGTTTGTTCTTTTATCGGGACAAGAGATTTGGTTCAAGAACATATAGCCTATAGGATATGGCCACTAATAGACAGCTGGGAAACGCCAAAGGAAACCATCACTAACCCTAGCGAAGGTGGTTTGGTTCGATTGAAATATACTTTCAGGTTTGGAGACTAATTTATTGAACCAGACGATGATTGGCTGAAGTGTATTGAAAATACTAGTGATGAACTACTTGGAACATACTCCAAGTCTGAAGATAATGCACTATCCGCGGCCTTCGAGAGCCGAAAAAACAAAAGGCTAAATAGAGTTTTTGATGCTATCAGATTTGTGTACCCTGACTATTGCTACCCGCCGCGGGGGCAGAAAAGAAAGGGTGCAACTCCCGGGAAGGCTGCTGCTTCGGCTACCTCAAGCGAGCCCGCACCGAAGAGGAAAAAGTTGAAGGTCCTTACTCACCGACCGCGCTACATTGAACCGGCCATAGTGCCTGAATTCGATGGTGAGACTTCTTCAGCTACTGAAGCCAAAGGACCTGCTCTTACGCAGAAGATTGAAGAGCCAGCTGCAATGCCGAAGACTGACAAAATTGAAGAACCAAAAATCAAAGAGACGAAAACATTAGAAGTTCTAAGCCCTTCGGCAGGAGTGGAGGTGCCGAAGACACAAAAAGGTCTAGCGGCGACCCCCAAGAGAAAAAGGATGGCTAGTGTGCTAGATGTACTGGAGACAATAAAAGCTTCAAGCTCTACTCCAGGGAAAATTGCCAAGGCTTTGAAGGCGCAGATTGAAACCGAGGCAAAAGTAACCGAAGCCGAAGCTACAATGAGCCAGGCCGAAGCTGAAGCTGGGCCTTCGGAGCCTGTCAAAGAGAAATCCTCGGAAACTGGAGAAAAGGCAGTGGGAGAAGAAGCTATAAAACAGATTTTTATTGAAAAAGCTGTCACATCTACTCCCGAAGCGTCCTCCGAAGTCCTTGGTTATATTATTCGACACGCTTCGGGAAAAAGGTTATCTGAAGAAGAAATTTTTGAAGCTAAACATTATGCCCGAGAACTGAAGTACCTGAAAGGGGCCTTAGTGTTTAATGGCACAGATGAAGATGACTTCTTATATTGCCTCCCAGAGAACAAGGAATTATCTGTCTGCTGGGAGATGGCTAGAAGTACGGGGTTCCCGAAGCTTGAAGCTGGCCTCTGCGCCATGACGAAGGACGATCTTGCGGATAGCCTTGCATATAACAGTCTGAAGGTACAAAAATTGTATATTTGGAAGTTTATGAATTTTGAATTATTCTTTTGCTCTTATATCAACCCATTCATTTTTTCATATAGGGTTTAATACTTAGCAACGCCTTAAGGGCGCAAAAGAATGCCGAAGACGAGAGTTGCACTATTGCTCTCAACAACCTTCGATCAGAGGTTATCAAGCTGAGGAACGAAGCTTTGGAAAAAGACAAAATTCTACTTACATTGGTGGACAAAGTAAAGGGGGATGAAGCTAACTTCAAAGCTCAATCTGAAATCCAAAGGAATGAGATTGAAAACCTTCAAAAACAAATGGCCGAAACCAAATTGAAATGCGTTATTGCCGAAGCTGACCGAGATGCCAGTGAGTACTGGAAAAATAATTTTGAAAAAATAGTTGCAGAGCTTCGCTCATCGAAAGAAAGGTGTTTTGAAAAGTCTGTAGAGTGTGTCAAAAAGATAAAAACTAGCTTCGCCAACGTGGGTGCATACTCAAGCGAAGACAACTTCATAAGAGGTGACCCTGAGGGCATAATTGAGTGGATCAGCAGCAAAGCCAAAGCTTTTGAAGAAATTCTGAGCGACCGCGGGGACGTCTGCGCGTTCTCTGGTGCGAGAGGAATTGCAACTATTTTGGAGAAAGCAGGGTGCAATCATGTTAAAACTTTAGCCCAGGCCGAAGCTGCTTTGTCTATTGATGATACGAAGGACCCCTCGGCCGAAGCAAGCTTAATAGGTGGAAAATTTTTCACTGATATTTGGGAAAATGGCGGTCGAGGGATGGCGCATGAAATAATGAAAAAGAGTGAAAAAGACATTCATGACGCTCGAGAAGCAATAAAAGCAGCTGAAAAAGCTGCGGAACTTGAAAAACGGATAGGTATTACTTAATGGCTTTTAACTTTATTGCTTATTTTTGTGATTTCGAACTAATTTATGTCTTCTATTGCAGCTGAACTATCTCCTCGCTCAGAGCCCTTCGGCCCATTGGCCGACCCAGAGACAAAGAAGTCAGTATAAATTATTAATATGGCCGAAGCTATTGTGGACGAAGTTGTCACAAAATTATTAACCGAAGCTGCAAAAGAAGTCCTGAAGGAAGAAGAGTAGCTATTTGTAAAAACATTGCTAAAATATTAATGTAACATTTGCTGGAACATGCTTGTAATATTCGGTGCTCGTAGGTTTTGAATGTAATATATGAATGATTTTGCAATTCATTTCTTTGCGATGCATGAAACTTTTATGTACATACCGTTTTTGAGCCTTTGGCGAAAAAACACCTTCCCTTCTTTTCATGCTTCGTAAAGAAGAGCTTCTATGCTTCGTAAAAAATCCTCCAAGCATCGCAAAAACATTAATATTTCGTCAACAATAAATTTGTTCCTCCACCTCAGAGCTGATGAAGTTGTATTTCTTCAAACTTTTTTGTGCCTTAGCACAATTTCATTTTTTCGAAACATTCTCCGAAGGTCAACATTGTATCCCCTTCTTGTGCCATTGATACAATATGATGTATGATGTTATGTTATGCGAAATGATGTGATGATGTTATGTTATGCAGAATGATATTTGTGCCGAAGACACACACTCGCACCCCCATAGTGCAATACACAATCTCTTTGCCGCTTATTTTTCGGCTTCACCGCTTATTTTTCGGTGTATCAGCGCTGACTTTTCACTGTAAGTTCTGCATTCCATTAGGAACGTCTTTTGAACTTCTTCGCCTTCTATTTCGGCGGTATTCGCGTTGACTTTTCGCGCTTCGTCTTATATTTCGGCGGTATTTGGCTCTGTATTCCCTTTGGAACGACTTTTGAGCAGAAAACTTACACTGTGCTCCCTTAGGAACGACTTTTTATATCTTCAGCAAACTTACGCTGTTCCTTAGAACGACTTTTTGTAACTTCGGGGATACTTGTAATGTGATTTTTAGGCCTGCGTTCCCTTATGAACGACTTTTGTGCTTCAGCGACTTTTTGGACTTCGTGAGTCTGTGGAGAAGATATATTTCGCTATGACAAGAACGAAGCTATTACAGGAAATTGAAAATGACAAGAGAATTAGGTTTTCAATAATTGTTCCTTATTAAAAAAGAAAATGACAATAAATGTAAAAACTGTTTCAGGGGTAGGATATCTCTCAATAGATATGCTTCGATTCTGGCACAGTACTATTGACTGTGCGAGCTTCGGACTCCTTCTTGAAATCTCGCTGCTGATGGGTCTGTTGGCTCCCTTCTGGCTGTTGACCTCGTGAATACACAGGTTGTAGTGGTGGCGGAGGTAGAAGCTATGGCCAAGATGCATGTGGCTGGCTAGCCGAAGCAACAGAGGCTGCAGGATGGTTACCCACATATACTCTAGTATGTAGGGTGAGTGATACGAAGTGGTGTGCATGACCTGCTTCGGCTGGTTCTGCTAAGCTGTAGCTTCTGCTATTTCCTTTTGTTTCTGAATGGTGACATGGCACATCCTTGTAGTATGGCCCTTGTCCTCACCACAGAATAAGCAATAAATTTTTCTAGGCTGATCCCCAAACCTTCCTCCGAAGCCCCTGGCGCCTCTGCCTCTTGGAGCTGTTGGCCGGAAAGAGCTTTGTTGCTGCCCCGAAGATTCTGAAGTATATTGTGACTTCTACAGCTGACTTCCTCTGTCATCATTCTGAGTGGAATGAATTGACCTGACATGCCTTGGGTGGATTCTTCCTCCGAAGCCCCTGGTCATTTCAAGAACCTGTAGGATTCCTCCCTTCTTTGGCGAAAGTCATTGTCAGCCCGGATGTATTCATCCATCTTTTGGAGTAACTTCTCTAGTTTCTGAGGGGGCTTCCTAGCGAAGTATTGGGCCGTAGGTCCTGGCCGAAGCCCTTTGATAATGGCCTCAATAACGATTTCATTGGGCACGGTTGGCGCTTGTGCCCTTAAATGCAAGAACCTTCGGACATACGCCTGGAGGTATTCTTCGTGATCTTGCGTGCACTGGAACAAAGCTTGAGCAGTAATCGGCTTCGTGTGAAACCCTTGGAAACTAGTGATTAGCATGTCCTTCAGCTTCTGCCATGATATGATTGTTCCTGGCCAAAGAGAGGAGTACCAGGTTTGCGCAACAATCTTGACTGCCATGACGAAAGATTTCGCCATGACTGCGGTATTGCCCCCATATGAAGATATGGTTGCTTCATAGCTCATCAAAAACTGCTTCGGATCTGAGTGCCCATCATACATGGGGAGCTAGGGTGGTTTGTATGATGGGGGCCATGGGGTAGCCTGCAGTTCTGCTGACAGAGGAGAAGCATTATCAAAAGCAAAATTTCCATGATGGAAATCATCATACCATCCATCCTCGTTGAAGAAGCCTTCTTGATGAAGCTCCCTATGTTGGGGCCTTCGTTCTTGTTCGCCTTGAGCAAGATGGCGTACTTCTTCAGTGGCTTCGTCAATCTGCCTTTGAAGATCAGCTAGTCGGGCCATCTTCTCCTTCTTCCTTTGTACTTGCTGATGAAGTATCTCCATGTTTCTGATTTCTTGGTCCAACTCTTCCTCCTGAAGTGTTGGGCTGGTGGCCTTCCTCTTCTGGCTTCGGGTCTCTCGGAGAGAAAGGTTCTCCTGATTTGGGTCCAGTGGCTGTAATGCAGCAGCCCCTGTCGCTGAAGCTTTCTTCAGCGGCATGACGAGGGTCAGTGCTTGCCGAAGGTGGTCGAAAAAGGGTTCACCGGAGGTGGGCGCCAATGTTGGTGACTTGTTCTCAAATGCTATGAATCAAGAACAAGGCAACATAAAATGTTAAATATTAATGCCCTTCATTCTTTGAAACATTATTTCCCTTAGGATATAATGATCTTCAGACGAAGGTCATGAAGGACATACCTTCGAATATCGAAGGTACGACGGTAAATAGAAGAAGCGTGTAAAATACAAAAGATAATATGAACAATCATATAGTATTACAAATTCATCTCCATTATCTTATCATGAGAAAATAAAAACAATATTGAATTACATTTGATACCTTCGAATTGATAGACAGCAAAGGTACGAGCGTGATGCAAAAGCGAAAGCCAAGTCAGCATGAACAGTATGGGGGTACTGTTCATCTATTTATAGGCATGGGACGCAGCCCACGTGAAATTACATTCATGTCCTTTACATTTGCTAATGACTATAAGGTAACTCATCGGGGTATAAATAGCCTTTTCCCCTTTAAGTCGGTTCCCTTTCCTTCTGTCATGTCGAAGCTCTCTTACGCGTAGCTTCGGTGCTGCATCATTCTTCGTATTGTTCATGCTTCTCCCACTGTGGTTCTGTTTCGAATCCGAAGGTACCTGTTCATGTATTACAACTTCGGAAACATTGTTAAATCATGTTTTAGAGGACCTTCAGAAGACGAAGGCCCCCAACAGGTAATGGTTTATTTATTAAATAGGAAGAATATAAGGAAAACCCTAATGGTAATGTTGGGGGCCTTCGGCTTCCAAAGGTCCTCAAAAATATGATTTGACAATGTTTTCCAAGTGAAATATGTGAACAGGTATCTTCGGAATTGGGCCACGAGTATACAGGAATATGGTCAAGACGAAGCTTGAATAGGACGGAAGGCGATCATAACGAAGGATAAGATGATCACGAAGCTATGCGCAGAAAAAGCTTTAGCATGACAGCAGAAAAGGGGAACCGACTTATATGGTGAAAAGACAAATTGGACCTCGAAGAATCACTATAGAATTATTGATAAATGTAAAGGGCATTAATGTAATTCTCCACGGGCTGCGCCCTGTGCCTATAAATAGATGAACAGTATTCCCGTACTGTTCATGCTGACCTAGCATCTGCTTTTCGCATCACGCCTGTATCTTTACTTTTCGACAATCCAAAGGTACATTTATAATTTGTTATTATGAGTCTGATAATACAAAATAGAAATAAATTGATCATAATATTTGTGTTATTGTTCGTATTCCATGTATGTATTCTCCTTCATCATATGTCGGATTTACGAAGGTCTTTTCCCTCATAACCTTCGTCTGAAATTCATTATATCCGAAGGGATATAATGTCTTGAAGGACGAAGGACTTTAACATTTAACACTTTTTATGTTGCCTTGTTCTTGACTCTTAGCATTTGAGAACAAGTCACCAACAGGTAATTAGATGTTTAACTTTGTGAGGTTAATAATATGTGATGTATGAATCTATCCCTGGGATATTTTTTGTGTCTCATTAAAATAAGTGGAATTAAATTATGTAATCTATGGAGATAGATAATACTTAGAAAATAACAAACTTCTAAATGTTCTAGTTCACCCTAGAACCCAAGTTACCTCTTGAGTTCATACTGTTCTTTTGAGATGTATTCACTTGTTTATACATGTTTGGTGCATTGTTCATTTGTCTTTATCCAATGTATTGAATGCATGCTCGTTTTATTTAGACAACGAGCAAAGTTCCTGAGTGTGTTGTCGAAGATCTTCTTGAGCAACAACCTAGTGAAGGCAAGTGTCCTTTGACCTATTATGTCCTACTTACTTTATAATTCATCGTCCCGCATTACTTTATTGAAACCTAAGGATTAACTAGTCTGTATTCATCTTATCCTTGTTACCTTTTTGGGTTACAATGATTAGCTTTATGCTATTGCTTTATCTTAATCAACAAACATGGTGTGAATATTTATGATACGATAATGTTATCTCGATGATGATCTTGTGATATTTTATGGGCTCAGGCTGTTTCCTGAGTACCTCTCCATAAGGACCTGTTCATTGAGTGACCACCCGGGATAATAGTGCAACCATGAGGGTGGAATGGGACGCCCTTAGCTCAATAATTAGATGAACCTGGGGGTGTAGTTCGCTTTGCCAGAGGGCCATCAATGGGGACCAAGGCATAGTGCTCGCTCTGCTAAGGGTGCGTGCCAAGGTTCATTCGATTTGGTTTTGTTAGTCACCCACCTTAGGGAGGGTACTATGTTTGTACGACTGGCTAAATCTAACGAGCAGTTATACACTAGGGAGTCTTTCTAAAGGCTACATAGTGAGACCCTGTCAGGTCACCTTGGTAGTGATCAATAGGGAGTCATGATCTTTGGGCAGAAACGGGAATCACGACTCATGGGTAAAGTGTGCAACCTCTGCAGAGTGTTAGAAACTAGTATATCAGTCGTGCTCTCGGTTAAGAGCAGCTTTGGGACCCTCTTTGATTAGAAGAACTTTGGATACTCTTATATTATGATGAATATAACTCTAATCTCTGTATTTCCTCTTGGAGGGAGTACTTTTGAGTAATAACTGTGTTTATTACTAAAACTTGGCTATACTATAAGTAATAAATACTTGACCAACTAAAAGCAATTGCTTTAACCTTAACTCCACATACAGCTAGTCCACTTTAGCCAAACGAGACATTTGCTGAGTACGTTGATGTGTACTCACCCTTGCTTTAAAAACCACCCACCCCAGGTTGTCCCCACTGTATTTAGTGCTCAAGAGGAGATGCAGGCAACACGGAGGACTTTGAGGAGTTCTAGGACTATGATGAGTTCTAGTTGTGTTAGTGGCAAACCCCCAGTCAGTTGCCTGTGAAGGCCATATCTGCTACGTTCGCTTTTCTGCACTTTGATAATGTTAGCTACTATGTTATGTTAATGACTCTATAGATGTCTTGGACATCAGGATGTAATAAAATACACTTTTTCGCTATTTATTTTGATTAATGTGTGATGATGTCCAACTATGTAATCGCTGTGTACGTGAGTTTCTGATCCTGACACGTACATGATCCGCATTTGGTTTGCCTTCTAAAACCGAGCGTGACATGAATATAATCTAATTATAAAACTAATTACACATATGAGGCAAACCCTCAGTAGGGCTAGGCATTCGGTTTTTTTCTAAACTTCGGTTCGGTTTTTTTGTTTTAAAAAACTTTGGTTTTTCAGACATTAGAAACCAATTGGTTTTCTAGAAAATGAAAAACCGAGAAGTCCGGTTACGGTTTTTTACTTCGGTTTTTCGGTAAAAACCGAATACCAAACTTATACTCAAGACAATACATACAACAAGTTTACATGATAGATTACACATAATTTTAAAAAGTAAAAATTACATAGGTACAAATATTTAGAGATACATCATACATCATATACACATAAGTGAATAACAATTTGATTGTATCACACATTTAGTTCACATAATCAAATAGTCAAATTTGAGAATTGATAAAATTTGGTATTCGGTTTTTTTTGTATTTCGGTTCGGTATACGGGGAAAATCGATTACGATACCGAAAACCGAACCGAACTACCAAAAAAACTGAAATTTTGATTCGGTTCGGTTTTCGGTTTATGGTAAAAAAGTGCCCACCCCTAACCCTCAGTGACTTTGGCTACAATCTGAGCAAAGTCCCACTCCTATGTGATAATGAGAGTGCAATCCGCTTGACGGATAATCCCGTTGAACATAGTCGCACTAAGCACATAGACATCTAGCATCACTTATTGAGAGACCACCAACAAAGAAGATATATCGATACTTGTCATGTTAGCACCGATCACCAGCTAGCTGATATCTTCACCAAGCCTTTAGATGAGAGAAGGTTTTGCGAGTTGCATAGTGAGCTAAATGTCTTAGATTCGTGGAACTTGGATTGATTTATATCATATATCCTTCATATGCCTTTGAACATGTTCTTCATGCTTTGATCTATATTTTTTGGTGCTCAATTTGTAAAATGTCATTCCCGGACCTCACAAGTCCAAGTGCATTGATGCATTATGTTGAGGGGAAGGATATTGTGACGGAACCTCCCAAGTCATTAGGCCCACCTACAGTTGTCCTTGTCCAACGGACCTCAGACAACCCTGTAGGTGCCCCTGAATCACTTGACAAGTTCGGTATCTGCTTTTCTCACCTTTCCCAAGAGCGTTTTACCCGTCACGCAGACATTACAGAACATCGGAGATACAGAATTGCAGAAGCGATTACATAAACTTATATTTATTTGAAAGTAAGATAAAGTTGGTTATTACAGACCAGCATATAAACATGAGTGCAGAGTACTTATTATTACAATACCAAGGGAGGTAAAAACTCCTCCCGATAAGTTCTTACATAAAAGTTTTTATGGAGGACTAGGTCCTCCCGCAGCTTCATTCTTGCTTTTCTTCATTTGGCACCACCTTGGTACAAAAGCAACAAAAGTTTGTTGATTCGTCACCTAAAAACAATAGGGAATAAAACCCTGAGTATGGAATTACTCAGCAAGTCTTACCCGACTAAAGAAAAGACTCTCAAGGGTATGCTGGTTATAAGGGAGTCAAGGTAAGGTTTCTCAATGTTCAAAGACTCTGTTTTGCATAAATGCTTACTAAAAGTGGATCCTTAAAAATCCAATTTTATTGTCAAGTTAGGTAAAATTACCTGCAACTAGAGTTCTTTCTAACCTAGTTCAATCACTTAACCTGCACTAGCCAATTTCTTAACAAGTCCTTCATCTTTACTGGAGTTCTACGTATAGGTCAGTGGCCAAGTCTCCATAACCGCGGAGGTACGGCGATCCGAATCGATTATACTTAGCTGAGGATCTCCAATCACACGACAAATGTAGCACTTAACCCTTGCATATGTCAACCTGCCATCGGGGTTCTTAAGACCAGATCAGGTTCACGCGAACCGAGAGCACAGATACACCACCGTCCAGCCTCTTGCCACGGAGGGTACACGCTACTCTCGCCACCGCTCCACGCCCATTCCGTGTTATCTTATTCTGGCCTTAGTCTGCCCGAGGCAAAGCTTACCCATGACGAGGCATGTGACCAGTTAAAGGGTCCTCGGTCAGCAGGCCTACATCAAGACGGTCCTTAATCGACTCAGACGGAGACACTACACCGAGATTCTCCTTCTCGTGCAAGTCACCTGCCCGGTCTCAGCTTAATCATTTAAACCCAAAAATTGGTACCTGGCAGAGGTACATCTTTTCCGATGTTGAACCCATCATGGCCATGATGGATCCACCATCAAGTTTTATTTTCAAAAACATCCCTCCCACTTTGCCAGACACCTTTTGTAAAACAAAACCTTTTGTTTTGCTAGAGCAATACTAAGCATAGTAAAAACCTTTTGTAAAAGCAGGGTTTCAAGGAAGGTAATCAAGTTCAAGGAAGGTAATGTAGGAATTGTTTAAGCATTCAACTCCTATCACCTAATGCATTAATCAAGTGAGAAAGATTTTAAAAACATCAAGGAGGGTGGCAAATGCACCGGGGCTTGCCTTCGTTGATAGGTGAGTCAGGCTCGGACCCGCAGATATCAAAGTAGAAACAATTTCCTGCTTGAGAGTCTGAAGGTGGTGGTGGTGTCTTCTCTTCAGTTACTTCGACTTCTTCTTCGTTTTCTAAACATCACCATATATATATGTGTATATAAGAATGAATGCCATGTAATGCTCATGAGAGTGCAAAGATAATAATAATTTATTATCTAAGGTTCTTGAATACAATTTTCCGTCACGGTACTCCGAGAACTTAGGGTTTTCGGAGTCAGTAAAGGAATTCAAAGGGCAGGGGTGGGGGTTGTGGGTTCTAATTATCAAACAAGGTCCAATTCAAACCAAACTCTACCCAAGGCTTCTAAATAATGCTTAAAGTTAAAATAAAAAGGTTTGGGAATTTTTGGAATTACCATTTATTTTCTAAAAATCCAGAACTAATGTTTTAGGCTATTTTAAATACTCCAAAATTCCCTATTTAACTTAAAAATCATGAAACTATTTTTATTAAATACTGTATGGAAAATTAGGAATCTAGGAAAATTGGTTTGACATTTTTAGGATTTTTCTACAATTTTCTACAAATTCCTAAAGTTGGACAGAAAAAGAAAAGTGAAAAGATTGAACAGTGCTGGGCTGCATTCAGCCCAGACGGCCCAACTGTGGACAGAAGCACGCCCACGCCCGTGCCACTTTGCACAGGGGTCCTTGCCTTTTTGAATAACCAGAAGCAGAACCGAAGCACTATTCAATGAGTCACTGACGTATTACAGAAAACCCCTCCACGTTCTAATCCTTCACAAGGTGAGGTCCCCGACGGTGGACAGCTCTCAGCCGATCTCCGACAAGCCTATTCCGGCCAGATGCCGCCACGGCTGGAACGCCCGGGCGACAGGAACACAATTGAACCTCTACCGAACACTTCCCCCAATTCAATTTCATCGTTGTAACTACGAATCTACCGGTCCCCGGTGACAGGGCGGATGGTCATATGGATGGAAGTGTTCTGGCCAACTAATGGCGCGAACGACCCAATTGAAGCTTGGGAAAGCTTCACAGGCCAACCAGTGGTGATGCACATACACAAATTTGAACTAGACGCGAATAGAAACGCGGGACTCCGGAGAGGGTGTCACGGCGGCGCTTTACAGAGCAGGTGCGCGTTCCGATGAAGGGCTTCGGTCAGGCTTCAATTGGTCGGTATTGAGAGCAATAGGAGATCAAAGACAAACTAGAATAGGAAGTAATTTGGTAGATACTGACCCGAGGAGCGATGACCACGGTGGAGTCCTTGTGGCGGAGCTAAGAACAGGAAACGAGGGATTTATGGGTTCTTCGGTGGAATTGAGTCAATTGCCAAAGAGCTTGTGCGCGTGATGCAACGAAGAAGCAGTGCCTGGACTCAATTTATAGTTAGCCAGCCGGAGATGGATGAGATCCTCGAGTTGTGACTGCGCTGGCGAGCACACCCGCGCGGTAGAGCCACGGCGAAAGAACGGTGGCCGCCGATTAATCGGGTAGCGCCACCTCAGTAACTTTCTGCCACGTCATCGAGGATCCTTTACCACGGACGCCGGCGACCCATCCCACGTCGCGGTGGCGTCCTTATCTCCGGTGAGGCTGATTTGGTAATTTCAGTGTTTGGATTCAGTACAACTGCGTCAAACAGCCCGACTTTAGATCAAAATAACTCCAATTTTTATATGGTACCACGACTTAACATCTGCAGCAAAGTTGTTCCTCTATAATAGCTCTATAACTTTGTTATAATGATCCCGAGCAAATTCTTTAAATCTCTCAATCTACAAAGCTCCAAAGTTGACTCAAACCCACTGGTAATCCAATTTCAGATCTTAAGCAGCCTGACAGTCAAACTTAGGGCTTAATTATCTCCCAATTTTTCATAACAACAATGCTTAACCTTTTAAGCAAAGTTGTTCCCCTTTAATAGGTCTACAAATTTGATGTGGTGACCTAGGGCAAAAACCCTAGAATTTGGAAGTTACAAGGGCTCAAAGTTGTGCTCATAACACTGATTTCAGACTTAGGCTATATAGAGGTCAAGTGGTACTTTTTGCAAATAAACCCAAAACTTAGGGTTTCACTTGCAAATCCCTAATTTTGTGAACCATATGACTTAATATGCTTTAACATAGTAGTTTTCACACTTTAGTCCAAATGTGCACTATTTTTGCACATAAGCCCCTAGGGTTTGGATTTAGGGTTTTCCAGGGTTCCAATTAGGGTTTTTTTGTATCCCAGGGGTACAAATGTAATTCAAGTTCATTTTTGGGAGCATTTTATGACTATTCCACTAAAGCTTTTGGGTTTTCTCAATTTGGGTCATGTTTTACCCCCTTAATCCCTATTTAGGGTTAAGTATCCTATTCCAGGGTTTTATTTGCAAAACACCAAAACAATACAACTTGTTTGAAATTTTTACCTAGTGAATGCACTCTAGGTGTGTCAAACATATGCAATGCCAATGTTTATGATGTCATGCTCAAGTTTTAGTAGCAGTAACACCAGGGGTGTTACAGATATGCTACAACTTGACCCTCTAAGACTAATATTTTTGCTTAGAGTTAATGTAGTCTCAAAGGGCGGTTGAAAGGGAAAAGGTGGATTTGACAAAGGAAGAAACTTCCACTACATTAATGGTATCAAAGTAATTTGTTCCAAATTGCCTTGGATTTTCATTGCCTTTGCTCTTCGTTTGCTATTCCTGGTGAGGCATTGAAGTTAGGCCACTAGTATCTCCGTTTTGGTGCTTATTGTCAAACAGGGAGAAATTAAAGGCCAAAGCAATTAGATCTACCATCACTTAGAGTTTAAAAAGTTTTAAGATTTTAAACTTGTCTTTTTTATCAAAACCCTCTTGATAGCAAATAGGTGCCCTCTTAGAGTTTAAAATATTTTAAGATTTAAAACTTGTCTTTTTTATCAAAACCCTTTTGATAGTAAAGAGGTGCCCTCTTATTGTAAAAACTATTCTCTTATGTGGGAGAGACTATCTTATGAGAAACGGGGGAGTTTTGGGCTTTGACCAAAACAAGAGTTTAAAACTAACTTGTTTTGAAAAACCAAAAGTTTTTTACTTAAAAGTTAGGAAAAACTGGCATTCATTGCAAAATCCAAAACAAGTGGTGGCTAAATGATCCAAATACACTAAATCATTCAAATACTCCTTTAGTTTGAGTTTGAACTTCAATTCGCCATTTTGACTCATATTGGTTAAGTTAGTCAAATTTGAATTGCTTTAGGTGTGTTGGCATAAATCACAAAAAGGGGTGGTGAAAGGGAAATATGCCATAGGGCCATTTCTACATGTTTTAGTGATTAACGATCCAACACACCACATTGGACTAACTATCTTGATGTGAGTATGAGCACATGTTCATTAAAGGCGATTTCTATAAGAAAAGTGCAATTTGGACATGTATTGAGCCATATTGAAAACCCTTATGAAACTAAGGAGAAGAGGTAAGCTTTCCACACTTAGTCAATTGAATTACATGCTAATTATGTTTATCTAAGTCGCAGGGAAGACCTTAAAGAAAGTCAAAAAGGTTTAGAGAAGATAGGCTCAAAAGAGCCTTATCTGGTCTAGTCTAGACGTCACTAGACCAGTCTAGTGGTGCACCGGACCGGGTCTATGTGTCCTGGTTGTATTGCTTGCTCTCGGGATTTTTTATTAAAAATGTCTAGACCTCTATTGTGCACGGTCTAGTGTGCTACCATACCATCTCCAATGGTTGACTTCTCCACGCGTTGGCGAGCCAATGGATAGGCTCGGTCCGGTGGTGCACTGGACCGGTCCGATGCCCACCAGATGAAGAAAGCGCACAACTAGATCTCAGACTGAGGCACACAGACTAGGTTCGATGCGCTCGCAGATAGTCTAGATCTGCAGCTTTCTAAGGAAGGAGGTAACGGCTCCTAGGCCCTCTTGGCCTATATAAAGAACCCATAAGAGCCTCCATTCTATACCAAAGTACTCCAAGAGTGAAAGGGAAATGAACTTAACCATCACAACCTAGTACACTAACTGGTTTACCTAGTCTTTGATTCACAGGTGCATAAGTTCTTTCAACCAGTTATAAGTCAGGAATAGCTCAAAACCAACCAGAGGGGTAAAACTTGGAAAACATAAAGATTACCTGATTTCATACTTTGGACAAGTTGCTTACACCCCTCAGAACCTATTTGACAAATGAATAGAGGTTAGATAGATCAATTTGAAAGAACCAGTCCTTTAGAGCTAGTTTGAGCAAAATTAGAGTCATAAGTTGGAGAAAGCAAAAAGTTCAAGAAATGAGACTGAGAATAGTTGGATTGTTAGCGCATATGTTTGTCTAAGTCTCAGGAACTTCCATGAAGATAGTGACTCAAAGAAAGTTTGGAGAAAAGAGGAAAAACAACTTGCTGATAGAGGGGCACCGGACTCTCCGATGTGCACCAGACTGTCTGCTGAGTGTCCTAAGATTAAGAAGAGAAGCTAGCCAACGCCAGAAGGGAACACCAGACTGTTCTGTGTGCACCAGACTATCTAGTGGTATTTATAGTGGTGGCCAACAAACTCAACATCTTTGTTTTTTTGTGAGGCAAGAGCACCGGATTGTCCGGTGTGCACCGGACAATCTGACATCAACAACAACGGCTACCTGACAACCCAGAACAGTAACCGATCAGTGCACCGGACAAGCACTGTAGAGTGTTTGTGTGCACCAGATAGATACTATTCATAGTTGTTAAGGCGTCGCTTAAGCGCTAAGGCGAGCCTAACCTGTAAGGCGTCCGAGTCGCCTTACTGCGTAGACTAAGGCATCCGCTTCAACGCCTAAAGTGTCGCCTTGATCCTAGTTGGGGCATCGCTCCGTGGACGCCTTGATCTACTGTAGGTAGCCACTTTTGAAATCCCCGATGCCCAAGACACTGAATCGCTAGCACTGCTGCTCTAGCGACGGGGATTTCCCAACGGCGGAGAGAAGTAGAAGGGGGAGAGAGAAGGGACTAGGAGAGGGTAGATAGGGAGGGACTGGTGGCACTGGTGCGGTTGGAGAGGAAGCATTGGTGCAACTAGGAGAGGGAGAAGCGTGGAGAGGGAGGGATAGAAGAGGGGAGAGAGGGGTGGCGGCTGAATAAAGCCATGTGCCGCTAGGAGATAGGAAGGCGTGGGCAATAGAGGGAATAAATTGGCTTGAGCTAAGTTTAATGGGTCAGATGGGCTGAGTTAGGCTGTTGTGCCATTTTTTTTCTTTTCCTTACCATTTTCTCTTCTTTATTAGTATTTTTGTCCTAAACATTTTCTTAAATATCAATATTTAATCTATTTTTAAATATAGTTAAGGCGTTGTATCGCCCTACACTTTACCGCTTAAAAGGTAAAAAGGGGTCAATCACCTTACCGCTTTAACAACTATGGTACTATTCACTATCCGGTGCACCACCCGCTAGACAACTTTTTGCCTATTTGCTCCAATGGCTATTTGAGTGGTTGAGGGATATAAATACCCACCCCAACCAGCACATTGAAGATACAAGAGCTACACCAAAGTGATATACATTAAGTGCAATAACTCCCAACCTTCCTAAAAGGGAAATGGGCTTAATCATTTCCTATAATCGATTTTGGTGGTTGACGTCCATCACAAACCACGTGGACTAATTAGTTTGCTAAGATATCTTGTATCTCAGGTGCATAAGGTTCAACATAAACCAAGAAAGAAATTAAGTTGGGGACTCAAATAAATTTAGAGCAAAGACTTGAGAGTGTGTTGCCAGTGACGCACCGGACAGTGTCCGATGTGAACCAGACACTGTCTGGTGCCCAAGCCGAGAACCCTCCCAACTGGCCAGTCTCGGGTTTTCCAGAGGCGCGCTTCGTTATAATTCACCGGACTGTCCGGTGTGCACCGAACATGTCCGGTGAGCCAACGGAGCAACGGTAACCTGGCGCTCAACGGTTGACTGTGTGAATAGTAAAAGCATACAGTACAGAAGTCAGAAGTTAGGCTGCAAAGTCAGAATGCACCGGACATGTTAGGTGTGCCATCGGACTGTCCAGTGCAGCTACAGGACAAAGGACTCCAACGGTCAACCGCTCTAAACCCCAACGGTGCGTTGACGTGGCACGCACCGGATAATGAACAGTGTCCTATCTGATGTGCCTATCGACAGCAAAAACAGCCAACGACTAGGAAGTGGTTGGAGGCTATAAATACCCCCCAACCACCTCCTTCAATGGGATCCAAGTTTTCTGAACTCAACATTCAATGCAAGAGCAAAAGACTTCACTCCAAGACACATTCAATAGATCAAATCCTCTCCAAACCTCCAAATCAACTCAATCGCTTAGTGACTTGAGAGAGGGTGTTTTGTGTTCTTTTGTTGCTCTTGTTGCTTGGATTGCTTTCTTCTTCCCATTCTTACTCCTCTAAAGTGCTTTGTAAAGCTTGCAAGAGACACCTAACTGTGTGGCGATCCTTGCGGGGTCTTAGTGACCCAAGTGATTAAGGAGAAGGCTCATCCGGTCTAAGTGACCATTTGAGAGAGAGAAAGGGTTGAAATAGACTCGGCCTTTGTGGCCTCCTCAACGGGGACTAGGTTCTTTAGAATCGAACCTCGGTAAAACTGAAAGTCGCCTAGAGGGGGGTGAATAGGCGGAATCTGAAAATTATAAACTTAAGCACACACTACAAGTCGGGGTTAGCGTTAGAATTAAAATCGAGTCCGAAAGAGAGGGCAAAAAACAAATCACAAGCAAATGAAGAGTGTGACACGGTGATTTGTTTTACCGAGGTTTGGTTCTTGCAAACCTACTCCCCGTTGAGGTGGTCATAAAGACCGGGTCTCTTTCAACCCTTTCCCTCTCTCAAACGGTCACTTAGACCGAGTGAGCTTCCCTTCTCAATCAATTGGGACACTTAGTCCCCACAAGGACCACCACACAATTGGTGTCTCTTGCTTTGATTACAAATGTCTTGGGAACACGAAATGGGAAAGAAGAAAAGCGATCCAAGCGCAAGAGCTCAAAAGAACATGACAAAATTCTCTCTTCTAGTCACTATTGCTTTGAGTGGAATTGGGACTTGGAGAGATTTTGATTCACTCTAATTGTGTCTTGTATTGAATACACTAGCTCTTGTATTGAATGTGTTGGCTGAAAACTTGGATGCCTTGAAGTGTGGTGGTTGGGGGGTATTTATAGCCCCACCCACCAAAATGATCGTTGGGGATGGCTGTTGTCGACGGGCGCACCGGACAGTCCGGTGCGCCACTGGACACTGTCTGGTGCGCCAGCCACGTCACCCAACCGTTAGGGTTCGACCGTTAGAGCTTCTGATAGCTGGGCCACCGGACAGTCCGGTGGTGCATCGGACAGTCACTGTTCACTGTCCAGTGCGCCTTCTGGCGCCTGCTCTGACTCCGCGCGCTCAGTCCGCACTGTTCACTGTTCATTGTTCACTTTTGCAGTCGACCGTTGGCACTGTAGCCGTTACTCCTGCTGGCACATCGGACAGTCCGGTGCTACACCGAACAGTCCAGTGAATTATAGCGGAGAGCATTTTCCAGAAACCCGAAGGTGGCAAGTTCGGAGTTGATCTCCCTGGTGCACCGGACACTGTCCGGTGGCACACCGGACAGTCCGGTGCGCCAGACCAGGGCGCCAGACCAGGGCAGCCTTCGGTTGGTTTTGCTCCTTTCTTTTTGAACCCTTTCTTTTAACTTTGTATTGGTTTGTTGTGAACCTTTGGCACCTGTAGAACATATATTCTAGAGCAAACTAGTTAGTCCAATTGTTTGTGTTGGGCAATTCAACCACCAAAATCATTTAGGAAAAGGTTTGACCCTATTTCCCTTTCAATCTCCCCCTTTTTGGTGATTGATGCCAACACAAACCAAATCAAATGTATAAGTGCAGAATTGAACTAGTTTGCATAAGGTAAGTGCAAAGGTTGCTTGGAATGAAACCAATATAATTATTTCTACTAGATATGCATGGATTATTTTCTTCTTATTAAAATTTATTTTGGACCACGCTTGCACCACTAGTTTTGTTTTTTGCAATTTTTGTAAAATTCTTTTAAAAATCCTTTTGCAAATAGTCAAAGGTATATGAATAAGAGTGAAAGAAGCATTTTCAAGATTTGAAGTTTTCTCCCCCTGTTTCAAATGCTTTTCCTTTGACTTAAACAAAACTCCCCCTCAATGAAATTCTCCTCTTAGTGTTCAAGAGGGTTTTAGTTACCAATTTTTGAAAGCGGTTGTACCAATTTGAAATATGTCAAAAATACAATACCAATTGAAAACTTCTTTAAAAATTTGAAATTGGTGTGGTGGTGCGGTCCTTTTGCTTTAGGCTAATACTTTCTCCCCCTTTGGCATAAATCGCCAAAAACGGATACTTCGAGTGAAATATGAGCCCTTTTAAACATTCTCTCCCCCTTTGGCAAAAAAAATATGAGTGAAGATTATACCAATGTGGAGAGATGGCGGAATACCGGCAAAGAGTACATAATACCGATGAAGTTGAGTGGAAGCGTCGTCTTAGCCGAATACTCCATTTCCCTTTCAATTCTATGACTAAGCATGAGAATACACTTGAAAACACATTAGTCATAGACATAAAAGAGATATGATCAAAGGTATATAAATGAGCAATGTGTGCAAAGTATCAATCAAAGTTCCTAGAATCAAGAATATTTAGCTCATTCCTAAGTTTGGTAAAGGTTTTCTCATCTAGTGGCTTGGTAAAGATATCGGCTAATTGTTCTTTGGTGTTAATATAGGCTATCTCGATATCTCCCTTTGTTGGTGATCTCTCAAAAAGTGATACTGAATGGCTATGTGCTTAGTGCGGCTGTGTTCAACGGGATTATCCGCCATGTGAAATGCACTCTCATTATCACATAGGAGAGGCACTTTGCTAAATTTGTAGCCATAGTCCCTAAGGGTTTGCCTGATCCAAAGAAATTGCGGGCAACAATGGCCTACGGCAATGTACTCGGCTTCAGCGGTAGAAAGAGTTACTGAGTTTTGTTTCTTTGAAGCCCAAGACACCAGGGATCTCCCCAGAAACTGACAAGTCCCTGATGTTCTCTTCCTATCAATTTTACACCCTACCCAATCAGCATCTGAATATCCTAATAAATCAAAAGAGGATCCCTTGGGGTACCAAAGACCAAACTTAGGAGTATAAACTAAATATCTCAAGATTCTCTTCATGGCCCTAAGGTGAACTTCCTTAGGATCGGCTTGGAACCTTGCACACATGCATACTGAAAGCATGATATCCAGTCAAGATGCACATAAATAGAGTAGAGATCCTATCATTGACCGGTATACCTTTTGATCGACGGATTTACCTCCCGTGTCGAGGTTGAGATGCCCATTGGTTCCCATGGGTGTCTTGATGGGCTTGGCATCCTTCATTCCAAACTTGGTGAGTATATCTTGAATGTACTTCGTTTGGCTGATGAAGGTGCCATCTTGGAGTTGCTTGACTTGAAATACTAGAAAATACTTCAACTCCTCCATCATAGACATCTCGAATTTTGTATCATAATCCTACTAAACTCTTCACAAGTAGATTTGTTAGTAGACCCAAATACGATATCATCAACATAAATTTGGCATACAAACAAATCATTTGCAATGGTTTTAGTAAAGAGAGTAGGATCAGCTTTGCCGACTTTGAAGCCATTAGTGATAAGAAAATCTCTTAGGCATTCATACCATGCTCTTGGGGCTTGCTTGAGCCCATAAAGCGCCTTTGAGAGTTTGTAAACATGGTTAGGGTACTCACTATCTTCAAAGCCGGGAGGTTGCTCAACATAGACCTCTTCCTTGATTGGTCCATTGAGGAAGGCACTCTTCACGTCCATTTGATAGAGCTTGAAGCCATGGTAAGTAGCATAGGCAAGTAATATGTGAATTGACTCAAGCCTAGCTACGGGTGCATAGGTTTCACCAAAATCCAAACCTTCGACTTGTGAATAACCCTTGGCCACAAGTCGTGCTTTGTTCCTTGTCACCATACCATGCTCATCTTGCTTATTGCGAAACACCCACTTGGTTTCTACAACATTTTGATTAGGACGTGGAACCAAATGCCATACCTCATTCCTCGTGAAGTTGTTGAGCTCCTCTTGCATCGCCAGCACCCAATCCGAACCTTTAAGTGTATCCTCTACCCTGTGTGGCTCAATAGAGGAAACAAAAGAGTAATGTTCACAAAAATGAGCGACTCGAGATCGAGTGGTTACCCCCTTATGAATATCGCCGAGGATGGTGTTCACGGGGTGATCTCTTTGAATCGCCTCGTGGACTCTTGGGTGTGGCGGTCTTTGACCCTGTTCATCTTCCTTATCTTGATCAACTTCATCTCCCCCTTGATCATTGTCCTCCTCTTGAGGTGGCTCATCTTCTTGATCTTCAATTTCATCACCTTGAGCTTGATCCTCATCTTGGGTTGGTGGAGATGCTTGTATGGAAGATGATGGTTGATCTTGTGCTTGTGGAGGCTCTTCGGATTCCTTGGGACACACGTCCCCAATGGACATGTTCCTTAGCGCAACGCACGAAGCCTCTTCATCATCTAGCTCATCAAGATCAACTTGCTCTACTTGAGAGCCGTTAGTCTCATCAAACACAATGTCACAAGAAACTTCAACTAGTCCAGTGGACTTGTTAAAGACTCTATATGCCCTTGTGTTTGAATCATAACCAAGTAAAAAGCCTTCTAAAGCCTTAGGAGCAAATTTAGATTTTCTACCTCTTTTAACAAGAATAAAGCATTTGCTACCAAAGACTCTAAAATATGAAACATTGGGCTTTTTACCGGTGAGGAGTTCATATGATGTCTTCTTGAGGATTCGGTGAAGATAGAGCCGATTGATGGAGTAGCAGGCGGTGTTAATCGCCTTGGCCCAAAACCGATCCGGTGTCTTGTACTCATCAAGCATGGTCCTCACCATGTCAAGTAGAGTTCTATTCTTCCTCTCCACTACACCATTTTGTTGTGGCGTGTAGGGAGAAGAGAACTCATGCTTGATGCCCTCCTCCTCAAGAAAGCCTTCAATTTGAGAGTTCTTGAACTCCGTCCCATTGTCGCTTCTAATCTTTTTGATCCTTAAGTCAAACTTATTTTGAGCCCGTCTCAAGAATCCCTTTAAGGTCTCTTGGGTTTGAGATTTATCCTGCAAAAAGAATACCCAAGTGAAGCGAGAATAATCATCCACAATTACAAGACAATACTTACTCCTGTCGATGCTTATTTAAGCGATCGGGCCGAATAGATCCATGTGGAGTAGCTCAAGCGGCCTGTCGGTCGTCGTGATGTTCTTGTGTGGATGATGGGCACCAACTTGCTTTCCTGCTTGACATGTGTTACAAATCCTGTCTTTCTCAAAATGAACATTGGTTAGTCCCAAAATATGCTCTCCCTTTAGAAGCTTGTGAAGATTCTTCATCCCAACATGGGCTAGTCGGCGATGCCAGAGCCAACCCATATTAGTCTTAGCAATTAAACAAGTGTTGAGTTCAGCTCTATTGAAATCAACTAAGTATAGCTGACCCTCTAACACTCCCTTAAATGCTACTGAATCATCACTTCTTCTAAAGACAGTAACACCTAAATCTGTAAAAAGGTAGTTGTAACCCATTTTGCATAATTGAGAAACTGAAAGCAAATTGTAATCTAAAGAATCTACAAGAAAAACATTGGAAATAGAATGGTCAGGTGATATAGAAATTTTACCAAGTCCTTTGACCAAACCTTGATTTCCATCCCCGAATGTGATAGCTCTTTGGGAATCTTGGTTTTTCTCATAGGAGGAGAACATCCTTTTCTCCCCAGTCATGTGGTTTGTGCACCCGCTATCAATGATCCAACTTGAGCCCCTGGATGCATAAACCTACAAAACAAGTTTAGGCCTTGTTCTTAGGTACCCAAACGGTCTTGGGTCCTTTTACATTAGAAACAAGCACCTTGGGTACCCAAACACAAGTCTTTGACCCCTTGTGTTTGCCCCCCAACATATTTGGCAACTACTTTGCCTGATTTGTTAGTTAAAACATATGATGCATCAAAAGTCTTAAATGAAATGTTATGATCATTTGATGCAATAGGATATTTCTTTTTAGGCATTTTAACATGGGTAGAACGCCTAGAGCTAGGAGCCTCATTCTTATAAATAAAAGCATGGTGAGAAACAGAATGAGTCTTCTTAGCATGAACTCTCCTAATCTTATCCTCAGGATAACCATCAGGATATAGAATATAGCCCTCGTTATCCTAAGGCATGGGAGCTTTTCCCTTAACAAAATTAGACAATCTTTTAGGGGCATTGAGCTTGACATTGCCTTCCTGTTGGAAGCCAATGCCATCCTTAATGCCCGGGCGTCTCCCACTATAAAGCATACTACGAGCAAATTTAAATTTTTCATTCTCTAATTCATGCTCGGCAATTTTAGCATATAATTTTGCTATATGATCATTTTGTTGTTTAATCATAGCAATGTGATCATGGATAGCATCTATATTAACATCTCTACATCTAGTGCAAATAGAGACATGACTAACAGTAGATGTAGAGGGTTTGCAAGCATTTAATTCATCAATCTTAGCATGTAAAGTAGCATTCTCATCTCTAAGATTAGAAATAGAAATATTGCAAACATTTAAATCTTTAGCCTTAGCAATTAATTTTTCATTCTCAATTTTAAGGCTAGAGAGTGATGTATTCAACTTATCAATCTTAGTAATCAAACTGGCATTATCATTTCTAAGACTAACAATTGAATCATCACAAACATCTAACTTCTTAACCTTAGCAATTAATTTGACATTTTCATTTCTAAGGTTAGAGATAGTGTCATGGCAAGTGCTTAGCTCACTAGTCAATTTTTCACATTTCTCTACTTCCTGAGCATAAGCATTTTTAACCTTAACATGCTTTTTGTTTTCCTTAATAAGGAAGTCCTCTTGGCTATCCAAGAGTTCATCCTTCTCATGAATAGCACTAATCAATTCATTCAATTTTTCGTTTTGTTGCATGTTTAGGTTGGCAAAAAGTGTGAGCAAATCATCTTCATCATCACTAGAGCTAGCCTCATCACTAGATGTTGTATATTTAGTGGAAGCTCTAGATTTTACCTTCTTCTTTTTGCCGTCTTTTGCCATGAGGCACTTGTGGCCGACATTGGGGAAGAGGAGGCCCTTGTTGACGGCGATGTTGGCGGTGTCCTCGTCAGAGGAGGAGTCGGTGGAGCTCTCATTGGAGTCCCACTCCGGACACATGTGGGCATCGCCGCCCTTCTTCTTGTAGTACCTCTTCTTCTCCTTTTTCTTTCCCCTCTTGTAGTCGCCCCTGTCACTGTCACTAGAAATAGGACATTTTGCTATAAAGTGACCGGGCTTACCACACTTGTAGCAAACCTTCTTGAAGCGGGGCTTATAATCCTTCCCCCTCCTTTGCTTGAGGATTTGGCAGAAGCTCTTGATGATGAGCGCCATCTCCTCGTTGTCGAGCTTGGAGGCGTCGATGGGAAGCCTACTTAATGTAGACTCTTCTTTCTTCTCCTCCGTTGCTTTGAAGGCAATGGGTTGCACCTCGGGTGTTGAGGTGGCGCCTCGCTCGATGATTTGTTTGGAGCCTTTGATCATCAATTCAAAACTCACAAACTTTCCTATAACCTCCTCGGGAGACATTAGCTTGTATCTAGGATCACCACGAATTAATTGAACTTGTGTAGGATTAAGAAAAACAAGTGATCTTAGAATAACCTTGACCATTTCATGGTCATCCCATTTTGTGCTCCCGAGGTTGCGCACTTGATTCACCAAGGTCTTGAGCCGGTTGTACATGGCTTGTGGCTCCTCCCCTTGGTTGAGCATGAATCGATCGAGCTCCCCCTCGATCGTTTCCTGCTTGGTGATCTTGGTCACCTCATCTCCTTCGTGCGCGGTCTTGAGTACGTCCCAAATCTCTTTGGCACTCTTCAACCCTTGCACCTTATTATACTCCTCTCGACTTAGAGAGGCAAGGAGTATAGTAGTGTCTTGGGAGTTGAAGTGCCGGATTTGGGCAACTTCGTCCGAATCATATCCCTCATCCCCTACGGATGGTACCTGTGCTCCAAACTCAACAACATCCCAAAATGCTAGTGTGGAGTGAGGTTAGGTGATGTCTCATTTTATCACTCCACATACAATAATCTTCACCATCAAAAACCAGTGGTTTGCCTAATGGGACGGTTAGAAATGCGAGGGTAGCGTAAGGGGATCTTACTAAACTTCTTGCGCTCATGGCGCTTAGAAGTAACGGACGACGCGTCGGAGCCGGAGGTAGATGGCGATGAAGAGTCGGTCTCGTAGTAGACCACCTTCTTCATCTTCTTTTTCTTGTCACCGCTCCGATGCGACTTGGTGTGTGAAGGGGATCCCTTCCCCTTGTTGCCGGACTCTCCCGATGGAGTCTTCCCGTGGCTTGTGGCGGTCTTCTCGCCGGTCACGACCTCCTTCTTAGCGTGATCTCCCGACATCACTTTGAGCGGTTAGGCTCTAATGAAGAATCGGGCTCTGATACCAATTGAAAGTTGCCTGGAGGGGGATGAATAGACGGAATCTGAAAATTATAAACTTAAGCACACACTACAAGTCGGGGTTAGCATTAAATTAAAATCGAGTCCGAAAGAGAGGGCGAAAAACAAATCACAAGCAAATGAAGAGTGTGACATGGTGATTTGTTTTACCGAGGTTCGGTTCTTAAAAACCTACTCCCCGTTGAGGTGGTCACAAAGACCGGGTCTCTTTCAACCCTTTCCCTCTCTTAAACGGTCACTTAGACCGAGTGAGCTTCTCTTCTCAATCAATTGGGACATAGTCCCCACAAGGACCACCACATAATTGGTGTCTCTTGCTTTGATTATAAATGTCTTGGGAACAAGAAATGGGGAAGAAGAAAAGCGATCCAAGCGCAAGAGCTCAAAAGAACACGGCAAAATTCTCCCTTCTAGTCACTATTGCTTTGAGTGGAATTGGGACTTGGAGAGATTTTGATTCACTCTAATTGTGTCTTGTATTGAATACACTAGCTCTTGTATTGAATGTGTTGGCTGAAAACTTGGATGCCTTGAAGTGTGGTGGTTGGAGGGTATTTATAGCCCCACCCACCAAAATGGCCGTTGGGGATGGCTGTTGTCGATGGGCGCACCGGACAGTCATTGTTCACTGTCCGGTGCGCCTTCTGGCGCCTGCTCTAACTCTGCGCGCTCAGTCCGCACTGTTCACTGTTCACTTTTGCAGTCGACCGTTGGCACTATAGTCGTTACTCCCGCTGGCACATCGGATAGTCCGGTGCTACACCGAACAGTCCGGTGAATTATAGCGGAGAGCATTTTCCAGAAACCCGAAGGTGGCAAGTTTGGAGTTGATCTCCCTGGTGCACCGGACACTGTCCGGTGGCACACCGGACAGTCCGGTGCGCTAGACCAGGGCAGCCTTCGGTTGGTTTTGCTCCTTTCTTTTTGAACCCTTTCTTTTAACTTTGTATTGGTTTGTTGTGAACCTTTGGCACCTGTAGAACATATATTCTAGAGCAAATTAGTTAGTCCAATTGTTTGTGTTGGGCAATTCAACCACCAAAATCATTTAGGAAAAGGTTTGACCCTATTTCCCTTTCAAAAACAAATCACCGTGTTCACTTGTGTTGATTTCCATTTGATTTGTTTTCCCTCTTTCATCTTTCTAAAGTTTCCTTGCTAATATTTATTTGAGTTTGCTCCCAAAGTTATCCGCATCAATTTGAGCAACTCATAGCAAGAGAAACAATCTTCCGTACTCCGATTTAATTCTAACGCTAACCCCAGCCTTAGTGCAAGTTTAAGTTTATAAATTTCAGGTTTCGCCTATTCACCCCCCTCTAGGCAACTTTCAATTGGTACCAGAGCCAGTGCTTCATTAAGAGTCTAACAAACTCGAAGTGATGTCTGGAGATCACGCCAAGAGGGAGATTGTCACCGGCGACAAAGCCATAGGCTCGGGAAGGACTCTGTCAAGGGAGTTCAGTGACAAATACAAGGAGGAATCCTCTTCATCCATCAAGTCACATAGGAAGGGTGACAAGAAGAAAAAGGAAATGAAGAAGGTGGTATACTACGAGACTGACTCTTCATCACCTTCCACATCTGGCACTGAGTCTACAACTTCAAAGCGCCACGAGCGTACGAAGTATAGTAAGATACCTCTTCGCTATCCCCACATTCCTAAATGCGCTCCTCTACTCTCCGTACCCCTAGGCAAACCACCATATTTTGATGGTGAAGATTATTGTATGCGGAGTGATAAAATGAGGCAAAATCTAACCTCACTCTACAAAAGCATATGGGATATTGTTGAGTTTGGAGCGCAGGCACCACAAGTGGGCGACGAGGACTACGACTCGGATGAGGCCGCCCAAATTAGGCATTTTAATTCCCAAGCAACTTCTATACTCCTCGCCTCCTTATGTCGAGAGAAGTATAATAAGGTGCAAGGGATGAAAAATGCCAAAGAAACTTGGGACGTCCTCAAAACGGCGCACGAAGGGGACAAGGTGACCAAGATCACCAAGCGCGAAACGATCGAGGGAGAACTCGGTTGATTTGTTCTCAACAAAGGAGAGGAGCCGCAAGCAATGTACAACCAGCTCAAAACAATGGTGAATCAAGTGCGCAACCTCGGGAGCACCAAGTGGGATGACCATGAAATGGTCAAGGTTATTCTTAGATCTCTTGTTTTCTATAATCCCACTCAAGTGCAATTAATTCGTGGAGATCATAGATATAAAGAGATGTCTCCCAAGGAAGTGATTGGCAAGTTTGTGAGCTTTAAACTTATGATCAAAGACTCCAAACACATGGTCAACTTGGAGCAAGGCGCCACCTCCACACCCGAGGTGCAACCCGTTGCATTCAAAGCAACGGAAGAAAAGAAGGAAGAGTCTACTCCAAGTAGACTCCCAATCAATGCCTCCAAGCTCGACAACGAGGATATAACTGTTATCATTAAGAGCTTTCGACAAATCCTCAAACAAAGGAAGGGGGAGGACTACAAGCCCCGTTCCAAAAGGGTGTGCTATAGGTGTGGTAAGTCTGGTCACTTTATTGATAAATGTTCATATACAAGTGACAGGGATAGGGACAACGACAAGAAGGGGAAGAAAAAGATGGAGAAGAAGAAGTATTACAAGAAGAAGGGTGGCGAAGCACACATGGGGCAGGAATAGGACTCCGTCGAGAGCTCCACTGACTCCTTCGACGACGAAGATGCTGCCAACATCGCCATCAATAAAGGTCTCCTCTTCCCTAACGTCGGCCACAAGTGTCTCATGGCTATGGACGACAAGAAGAAGAAGGTACATTCTAGAGATACCCCCAAATACACTACATCTGATGATAAGGGTAGCTCTAGCGATGATAATGATGATTTAATTTCTCTCTTTGCCAACCTTACCATGGACCAAAAGAAAAAATTAAATGAATTACTAGAAACCATTAACGAGAATGATGATCTCTTGGAATGCCAAGAGGAATTACTCGTTAAGGAAAATAAAAAATTTGTTAAGTTAAAAAATGATTATGCTCTAGAAGTAGAAAAATGTGAAAACTTATCTAAGGAGCTTAGCATTTGCAATGATTCGATTTCCTGTCTTAGAGATGAGAATGCTAGTTTAAATGCTAAGCTAGAAGAATTGAATGTTTGCAAACCATCTAAATCTACTGTTGAGCATGTCACTATTTGCACTAGATGTAGAGATGTTAATATTGAAGCTATTGATGATCATCTTGCCATGATTAAAAAACAAAATGATCACATAGTTAAATTAACTACTAAAATTACTGAGCTTGAATTAGAAAATGAAAAATTTAAATTTGCTTGAAGCATGCTTTATAATGGGAGATACTCTGGCATTAAGGATGGCATTGGCTTCCAACAAGGGAGCCAAAGCAACACCAAACTTAATGCCCACAAGAATAGATTATCTAATTTTGTTAAGGGTAAGGCTCCCATGGTTTAGGATAGAGAGGGTTACATTTTATATCCTGAGAACTATCCTGAGCACAAAATTAGAAGAATTCATGCTAGAAAACCTCATAATGTTTCTCATCATGCTTTTATGTATAAGAATGAGGTTTCTAGTTCTAGGCATTCCACTCATATCAGAATGCCTAAAAAGAAAATTGTAAATGCATCAATTGAGCATAATATTTCATTTAAAACTTTTTATGCATCTTATGTGCTTACTAATAAATTAGGCAAAGTAGTTGCCAAATATGTTGGGGGCAAACACAAGATTCTAAAGACTTGTGTTTGGGTACCCAAGGTGCTTGTTTCTAATGTCAAAGGACCCAAAACCATTTGGGTACCTAAGAACAAGGCTTAAATTTGTTTTGTAGGTTTATGCATCCGGTGGATCAAGTTGGATAATCGATAGCGGGTGCACAAACCACATGACAGGGGAGAAAAGGATGTTCTCTTCATATGAGAAAAATGAAGATCCCCAAAGAGCTATCACATTCGAGGATGGAAATCCAAGGTTTGGTGAAAGGTTTGGGTAAAATTACTATATCTCCTGACCATTCTATTTCTAATGTTTTTCTTATAGATTCTTTAGATTACAACTTGCTTTCAATTTCTCAATTATGTAAAATAGGCTACAACTGTCTCTTTTCTGATGTAGGTGTTACTATCTTTAGAAAAAGTGATGGTTCAATAGCATTTAAGGGAGTGTTAGATGGTCAGCTATATTTAGTTGATTTTAATGATAACAAAGCTGAACTTGACACTTGCTTAATTGCTAAGACTAACATGGGTTGGCTCTAGCATCGCCGACTTGCCCATGTTGGGATGAAGAATCTTCACAAGCTTTTAAAGGGAGAACACATTTTAGGACTAACAAATGTTCATTTTGAGGAAGCCAGGATTTGTAGCACATTTCAAGCAGGGAAGCAAGTTGGAGTCTATCATCCACACAAGAACATCATGACGATCGACAGGTCGCTTGAGCTACTCCACATGGATCTATTCGACCCGATCGCTTACATAAGCATCGGCAGGAGTAAGTACTGTCTTGTTATTGTGGATGATTATTCTTGCTTCACTTAGGTATTCTTTTTGCAGGAAAAATCTCAAACCCAAGAGACACTAAAGAGATTCTTAAGACAAGCTCAAAATGAGTTCGGATTAAGAATCAAAAAGATTAGAAGCGACAATGGAACGGAGTTCAAGAACTCTCAAATTGAAGGATTTCTTGAGGAGGAGGGTATCAAGCATGAGTTCTCTTCTCCCTACACATCTCAACAAAATGGTGTAGTGGAGAGGAAGAATAGAACTCTATTGGATATGGCAAGAACCATGCTTGATGAGTACAAGACATCAGACCGGTTTTGGGTGGAGGCGATTAACACTGCCTGCTACTCCATCAACCGGTTATATCTTCACCGAATCCTCAAGAAAACATCATATGAACTCCTCACCTATTTTGCGATCCAAGTTTGTATTTAAGTTGTGATTTTTCAGGCGCCACCTATTCACCCCTCTAGGTGACTATCAATTGGTATCAGAGTCTGACACTTTTTGTTGAGTTTAACCACTCGAAATAATGTTAGGAGAAGATCCTAAAGGGAAGGGAAGGAGGCTGACAACCACAACGAGAAGGAGAAGACACCTATCAACGATAAGTCTAAAGGTGAGAAGCTCGCCAACTCGAAGAAGGATGGCAAGAAAAAGCGCATCAAGAAGATTGTCTACTACGAGACGAACTCTTCTATATCGCCATCTCCTTTGAGCGAAGAAGGAACCATCAAACCACATCTGGACGCCATGAACAAAAACTGGGTAAATCTTAAATTCAATCGCACTTCATTTTGTTACTCTCGTATTTCTCACAATTTGAATGCCCAATTGCTTTCTACTTCTATTAGCAATCTTCCTCACTTTGAGGGGGAGGACGAGGACTATTGTTGGTGGAGTCACAAAATGTGTAGTCATCTTTCTCTCTCCACTATAGCATTTGGGATTTTGTAGAAAATGAAATGCAAATACCAGATAATGATGATGAGAATTTTAATGCTACAGAAGTAGAAGAATGTATTCATAGAAATTCCCAAACCACCACTATTTTGCGTTAATAGTATTATCCATTAATCACAACCACACACAAGTACAAGTGTACAAGACATAGTAGCCGATAAGGGTAGGTACAACCTAAATACTATGTTGTGTTCTCTAAGCACTAAATACATATAAGAAACTCATTCATATAATCCAATGTATCTAAGTCTTGTATCTTATTCACTGGTACCAGGGACGACGACAAGGGGGCACAGGGAGGGCAATGTCCCCCTAATGCTCCCCTAATTCTATATGGGCTGTTAGTTTTTTTAGCTAATTCTTATGTAAATGATGCAAAAAAAGCTTCTAACACTCCTAATCTCATATCATGGCTTTGCCCTTGACTGGAACCTCTCAAGATGCGACTTATTTATATATAGCCTGTATGAGTTTAACCGTAACTAGACTTAGAGAACCATGTTAGAGATGTTACTTCAGCAAGATACATCTTTTGTATTTTTTTTTACACTTACCCCTTAGACATTTCTTAATATAAGAGTAATTTATTAGATATTTCTTAATATACGAGTAATTTATTTGAAATGTACAAAACAGCATCTGCTGAATAAGGTGAAGGCCACAATTATGACTTGTTCGAGGAAAAAAAGATATAAAAAAGGTAGCTTCTCTTGCCATTCGTGTACTGTTTCAATATGCCCTTTAAATGCTCTCCCATCAGCTGATGGTCTGCTGCAAGTTTCGTAGAGTGGTTTATCCCACAGGGTCGTATTTTATCTCACAATGAATAATTTTGATATACTGGTTTGGAATGTGAGGGGTCTGAATGACCCTCATCGTAGGGATTCTCTTCGATCATTAATAAATTGTATGATGCCTAATATTGTGTGTATTCAAGAAACCAAGCTGAATTCTATTTCTCATTGGGATGTTGCTTCCTGTCTTGGTTCAGAGTTTGGGGATTTTGTTTACTTGCCTTCTAGTGGTACTAGAGGAGGTATCTTGATAGCCTGGCGTAGAGGGCTCATTACTGCTATTGACTCCAAAATTCTTAATCATTCAGTGTCAGTCTGTTTTATGAATGAAAACAGCACTGCTTGGTGGTTTTCGGGTGTCTACGGACCCCATAGAGATGAGGAGAAATTGGCTTTTCTAGAAGAACTCTCTATGGTCAGAACCAGTTGTCCTGGCCCCTGGGTGATTGCAGGGGACTTCAATATGATCCGATGTGCTGAAGACAAGAGTAATTCAAATATTAATAGAACCCTCATGAATAGCTTAAATACTTGGATTAATAATCTCTCCCTCAAGGAGTTGCCTCTAACTGGAAGAAGATTCACCTGGTCAAATCAAAGATATGTTCCTACTTTAGTCAAGCTGGACAGAGTGTTCTACACTTCTGATTGGGAGGATTTATTTCCTGATTGTTCTCTGCAGAGTTCTGCCTCTAATATTTCTGATCACTGCCCTCTGATCCTCAGGCTTAATGTGACCTTTAAGGGAAAGAAGTGTTTTCATTTTGAGAGTTTTTGGCCAAAGATGCAAGGCTTTCAGGAGGTAGTTGCTACTTCCTAGAATGCCTCTATCTTGGTTGTTTGTCCCATGGAGAGATTATCTATTAAATTTAAGAGACTTGCTAAGGATCTGCATTCCTGGAGTCATAAGTCTGTGGGTAATGTTTCTACTCAGCTTGCATTGGCCAAGATGACCCTACATCTTTTGGAAATTGCCCAAGACAGCAGATCCTTGTGGTCGGCTGAAGAGTGGATGAGGAAAAAACTAAAATTATTATGTCTTCATCTTTCTTCTTTGGAAAGAACCATTGCTAGATTAAGATCTAGAGTGAACTTTATCAAAACAGGAGATGCAAATACGGCTTTCTTTCATGCGCAAGCCAGGTTCAGGAAAAAGAAGAACTTTATTCATAAACTGATGGTTGACGAGAACATTGTTTCTTCTCAAGAGGATAAACAACAGGTTATGTTTCAGTTTTACAAGGATCTGATTGGTAAAGTGTTTGAGCGAAATTTTAGTCTTAACCTTGCTAATTTTCATAAAGGCAATTTGGAGCTCTCGCATTTTGATAATCCCATATCTTTGGAGGAAATTAATTCTGCTATTTTAAGCCTTCCTAGTGATAAAGCCCCTGGACCTGACGGTTTCACAGGGCGCTTTTATAAATGCTGTTGGGATATAATCAAATGGGACCTACTGGCTGCAATCTTATTTCTACAACAAGGATACCCTGGAAGGCTTGATTTGTTGAATTCAGCATATATTACTCTTATTCCAAAACATGTTGAGGCTATTCTTCCGGGAGATTTTAGACCAATCAGCCTAGTTCACAGTTTTGCTAAACTTATCACAAAAATCTTGGCTAACAGGTTAGCTCCTGAACTGGATAAAATGGTTAGCACAAATCAAAGTGCCTTCATTCGGGGTAGATGTATTCATGATAACTTTATTATGGTTAGTCAAACTGTCAAGATGCTGCACCATAAGAAAATCCCTGCTATTTTCTTGAAGCTGGACATTAAAAAGGCCTTTGACTCAGTGCATTGGGCATTTCTTCTGGAAATTCTTCGACATTTGGGTTTTGGACAGGTTTGGTGCAATCTGATTTTGAACTTACTATGGACTTCATCCACTCAAGTTCTTGTTAATGGAGTGCCTGGACAGCCTATAAAACTCAAGCGTGGGTTGAGACAAGGCGATCCTCTGTCTCCCCTTTTATTCATCTTAGTTATGGATGTTCTTAATAGTCTATTCATCAGGGCAGATGAGTGTGGATTATTACACCCCCTTGCTGACAGAAGCATTAGCCAAAGGGTTTCAATGTTCGCAGATGATGTTGTTGTTTTTGTAAAACCAGTTTCTGGGGACTTAGTGGTGGTCAGAGAAATTTTGAGGTGTTTTGGTGTTGCCTCAGGTCTTCAAACTAACTTGCAAAAAAGTTTCTCCTACCCAATACAGTGCAATTTTGAGAAAACTACGTTGGCTGTCCAGACCTTGGGGTGTGCCTCAAAAAACTTTCTCACAACCTATCTTGGTCTCCCTCTGAGCAGCAAAAAACTTAGTGCTGGAGACCTCGCTCACTGGATAGAGAAAATTGCTGCCAAGCTTCCAGGATGGAAGGCTGACCTTTTAAATCTTGCGGGGAGATTTGTAACACCCATTTGTAAATTGCTAGGAAAATATACCAATAGAGAAAACAATCTCTCTTTATGTGAGTTTGATCTTTATGCATCATCCCATGTAAACAACATATTCAAAAGCAAATGATTAATAAAAAGAATATATGCCATTAAAATTCCGCATCATGTTGGATATTGTTTTTGTGTGTGCATTTTGTGACCAGGAATATAGTAAAGCGTCCAAAGAGGAATTCAAAACCTAAAAGGGATCCTAGAATTTGAGAAAAGAGAAGAATACCATACAAAAATGGAGAGATAATATTAAAGAAATAATAAATAAACTCATCTCATGCCATGTTTAAGATGTATATTTTATGAGAATACAGGTGTACCCAGAAGTTTGAACTTGAATGGAAATTAAATTATGAATTTGAAAATTATAAAGGAAAAGAAAACAAAACAGAAAATAAAAAGAGAAAAGGAAATGGCGCGTTGGGCCGAATTCTGTTGGCCGGCCCAGCATCTCGGCCATCCCCCTTTGATCCCCACGCGGACGTCTCCTGCGCGCGCTCCAGAATGACAGGTGGGTCCCGCTCGCCCGTTGCTCAAATGCGCCGCGTTCCACTGCCCACTGGGTCAATGACCAACCGGCCCCACCGGGTCAGAATGCTCTTGTTCCCCTCGCGCGCCTGCTTCTGCACGGGCCGCGCAGCTTTTCACCATGAACTCGCCGTCGCCGGTCGATCCGCTCGCCAAGGGCTCCGTTTTTCCTGGATGTGCGCGTGGCGATACCACTGGCTGTGGGCCCCATCTGGACCACGTTTTCTCTCTCCACCGAATTGTACCGGCCTCATCCGAAATCGCCGCTAACGGCGTGCTGGCGCCGGGAGAATCGGGAGTCCGTGGCAATCCCGGGTCGTCCTCTCCGTTTCTCTATAAACCAGACTCCATGGCGACAAACTCTCCTTGACTACTCCCTGGTCACCCAAAACGCAGCCATCGCCACCGGAATTAGCGCTCGGGATAGGTAGAAATAGGAGCTCTGCCATAGTCGTCGTTGGTGACTCTCGCTGCTCGCCGTCAATTGGTGCCGTGGGTGCCATCGGGAGCTTCGTGCTGTCGCTGGTGGCCGATTCGTGAGGTTGGTGGCGCACAGGTGTCCTCGGTGGGGCGGCTAGCAGCGCGTGGATTCGTCCTCGTCGCGGCGGGTTACTGAGCGCTGTGGGCGGAATTACTCGGAACGCCATTGCCGGTAATAAGCACTCTCACTTGTCCACCACACCCTCAATTTCGCTTAGTACCTAGTAATCGTGGTATGGCGCCCAGAATCGCTGGGAAGGATTCGACGGCGAGCTCCGCCGCCGCGGGGAGCTAGGCTCCATCGTCGGGGCGCTGTCAGGTTGGGGGAAAAGTCTGGGTCGTCAGTCTGTTGATCAACGGCCACAATTTAGTGCGCGGCAGCGATTGGGCTAGGGGCGTGGGTGTTGGGGACTTGTTCTCAAATGCTTCGGATTAAGAACAAGGCAACATAAAAAGTGTTAAATGTTAAGGCCCTTCGTCCTATCAAACATTATTCCCCTTCGGGAATAATGAGTTCCGGACGAAGGTCACAAGAGATATACCTTCGCAAATATAACAAGTAATAACGAAGGATTCATACAAAACATGAAATGTAGATTGTGGAATCATTTCTATTTTATTAACACATAGAAATAGAAATGATTACAAATTACAAATGTACCTTCGGTCTTGAGAGAAGGTAAAAAGTACAAGCGTGACGCAAATGCCAATGCCAAGTCAGCGTGAACAGTACGGGAGTACTGTTCATCTATTTATAGACGCGGGACGCAGCCCTCGTAAAATTACATCCATGTCCATTATATTTGTTAACGACTTATGGAAATCTGTCAAGGCCCACGTAGTCTTTTCATCTTTAAGTCGGTTCCCTCTTTCCGCTATCGCGACGAAGCTTCCTTGCACACAGCTTCGGCTGTGCACCTTCGTGGAGATTGGTAACCAGCTCGTCCTTCATCCGGTTCAGGCTTCGTCCTGACCATGCTTTATGTTCATAATTCTGAGTCCGAAGATACCTGTTCACATAATCCACTTGGAAAACATTGTCAAATCATGTTTTTGAGGACCTTCGGAGGACGAAGGCCCCCAACAGTAGCCCCTCGCAATATTAATTTGTTAATATTAAATTCAGATTGCGATTTGGACGAAGGCCTTGAGCCGAAGGTCCGAAAAAACACCTTCCCTTTGCTAGAATAGCAACATTCACTGACAAACGGGGTCTTTCAATTTTCAACGCCCTGGGCGTATAAATAAGATCACATCGCGAACTCATTTGGTTCGCATACTTGCCATCTGCTTCGGTCCACTAAATTTTTAGCTCTTGTGCTTTAGGATTTGCTGGTCTTTTTGATTTTGAAGCTTCGGCCTCGAGAGCAGTTTTTAGCGTTTCCGAAGATGTCTGAAGGTAAGAAGATTCCTGCTGATACGAAGCTGAGTCTCGAGGAAGAGAAGAATCTGGGATTCCTTATTGCAATGGCGGAGACCAATACAGAGAAAATCACCAAAGAGATTCTCGAAGGTTTGTCCGAAGATACTGATGACAGCGACAGCTATGATGTGGAAAGTGGTGGAGAAGAGGCCGAAGATCGACCATGGCGGCCAAGTCACACGGTTTTCGGGAAGACCACCATCAAGCAGAGTCATATTGATAATATGAGGGGGCGGTATTTTCGAGATATATCTATTGTGAGGGCTGACGCTGGGGAAAAGACTTCTCCCACCCCCGAAGAAGATGAAGTTGTTATTTTCCGAAGCTTTCTCAAAGCTGGACTTCGATTCCCCCTGAGCAACTTTGTTATTGAGGTACTGAAAACATTTCAAGTCTACCTTCATCAACTTACTCCTGAAGCTATCATAAGAATGGGGATGTTTGTCTGGGCTGCAAGAAGCCAAGGTTTAGAACCAAATGCTAAAAGTTTCTGCAACATTCATGAACTGTTATATGAGACGAAGCCGTGGGGAAAAGAACAATATCACAATAATTTTGGGTGCTACAGCTTCGGTGCCCGCTCCGGGTCAAGCCGCCCTGTGCCAACCTTTCGGAAAAGATGGCCTGGAGCCTGGATGACTGAATGGTTCTATGTAAAAAATGACTTAACGGCGCAAGAAAATGTCAAGAGTATCATTATGCGCCCCATCTGGCAACGCTTCGGACTTCGAAGGCCGAAGGTTGAAATGGACGAAGCAGCCGAGGGATGCCAAAGAGCCTTCGGCATAGTCTGCTCTTTCATTGGGACAAGGGACTTAGTCCAAGAGCACATTGCCTTCAGGGTATGGCCACTTGCAGAAAAATGGGAAATGCCGAAGGATACTATCAAAGAGTCCGACGAAGGCGGACTGGTCAGACTGAAGTACACATTCAAATATGCAGATAAATTTGTTGAACCTGATGACGACTGGTTGAAAAGCATTGAAACATTAAGTGACGAACTGCTTGGGGCATATTCGAAGGCTGAGAACACTGCGTTATCAGCAGCCTTCGGAGGCCGAAAAAAGAAGAGACTCAACCGGGTGTTTGATGCAGTCGGGTTCTTCTACCCTGATTATCGTTATCCCATTCGAGGGCAAAAAAGGAAAAACACAACCTCTGCAAAAGAAGAAGCTGCAACTGCACCTAGCGAGCCAGAACCGAAAGGAAAGAGGTTAAAGGTCCTCGCACACCGGCCACGCCATATTGAACCAGCTTCGGTGCCTGAGTTCACCGGAGAAACTTCCTCGGCCGCCGAAGCTGAACAGCCAACCTTGCTGCCAGAAATTGCAGAGATGGCCGAAGCGCCATCCACAGAAAAAATGGAAGAAGCGAAAAAACCGACTAAGGAAAAAACATCAGAAGTTTTGAGCCCTGCAGCAAATGTCGAAACAGCAAAAAACCAAAAGGGTCCAACGGTGACCCCAAAAAGGAAAAGAATGGTAAACGTACTAGATGTCTTGGAGACAATTAAGTCTTCAAGCACAACTCCAAAAAAGAGTGTTGAAGTTGCTGAAGCTTCTACTGAAGCTTCGACGCAACAGGCTGAAGCTGAAGCTGGGCCTTCAGAGCCCTTCAAGGAGCAAATTTTGGAAGCCGAAGCAATAAAAATACCAGAACCAGTTTTAGTTGAAGAAACTGACACTGCCATCCCCGAAACGCCTGCCAGCATGTGTGATTACATCATACGACATGCTTCGGGGAAAAAACTATCTGAAGAAGAAACTCATGAAGCTAACCATTATGCGAAGGAGCTAAAATATCCGAAGGGGGCAGTAATATTCAATGGGACGAATGAAGATGACTTCTTATACTGCCTGCCTGACAACAAAGAGCTATCTGTCTGCCGAGAGATGGCCAGGAGTATTGGTTTTCCGAAGCTTGAATCTGGATTATGCGCCATGACGAAAGAAGATCTCGCAGACAGTCTTGCGTACAACAGCCTGAAGGTATGGGAATTAAACGCTTGAAAAAACCCCCCTTTTTTTCTTTTTCTTTTTTTTAAAATACGCAACTCATTCCTTTTTTCTTATATGGATTCTTTTTCGTATAGGGCCTGATCCTAAGCAACGCACTAAGAGCCCAAAAGAGCACCGAAGATGAAAGCTATGAAATTGCGTTTAATAATTTACGCTCCGAAGTTATCAAACTGAGAAACGAAGCTTTGGAAAAGGATAAAATTCTGCTTACACTGGTAGATAAAGTGAAGAAAGACGAAGCTGCTTCAAAGGCCCAGGCCGAAGCTCAAAAACGCGAGATTAAAGATCTTCAGAAACAGCTGGCTAGAGCTAAGGAAGAGCGCGTGCTTGAGGAAACAAAACGAGAACTTAGTGATCATATGGTCAATAAATTGGAATTAAGAGTTAAAGAGCTTCGCGCATCTCAGGGGAAATGCTATGTCAAATCTGTAGAATGCGTGAATAAAATTAAAACCAGCTTCGCCAGCGTGGGCGCCTTTTCCAGCGAAGAAAATTTCTCTCGAGGCAATCCCGAAGGTCCACTGGAATGGATTAGTCACGAAGCAAAGGCCTTCGAAGAGATCCTGAGCAGTCGTGGCGACATCTGCGCTTTCTCGGGCGCCAGAGGAATTGCTTCTGTCTTAGAGAAGAAAGGTTGCGGGCATGTAAAATTTTTAGCTCAGTCCGAAGCTGCCTTATCTTCCGAAGACATCAAGGACCCCTCGGCCGAAGCAAGCGTGGTTGGTGGCAAATTTTTTACTGATATCTGGAACGACGGTGGCCGAGGAATGGCGCAAGAAATCATCCAAAGGAGCGAAAAAGGCATCCATGACGCCAGGAAAGTGGCAGAAGCTGCCGAAAGAAGTTCAGAGCCCGAAAGGCAATTAGGTACCAATTAGTCGCTCTTATTGTGTTGTAATTTTTATTTCAAACTTTGCTCAAGGTTTGTAAAAGTAATGAAGAAATGTTCTCTTCCCTCAGAAACTGTTGGATCAACTGCCGACCCCCACACAAAAGGGGATGAAGAAATTAAACAAATGGCCGAAACTATCATGGACAAAGTTGTTGACCAACTTCTAAATGAGGCCGCCGAAGCAGTATTGAGAGAAGATTAGATGCTATTTGGAAAAAACATTTAAAGTGTAATCTATGTAACACTTTGTACATTTGAATGTAATATACAAGTCTCTTTTCATTATTGAATTCTTTACGATGCATGAAACTTTAAATACATACCATTTTTGAGCCTTCGGCGAAAAAACACCTTCCCTTCTTTTCATGCTTCGTGAAGAAGACATTCTTCGTTTAAAATTATTCTGGTGAATCACATCCATGCTTCGTGAAAACATTCTCCGAAGCTATACTCCGAAGCTATACAATTTCGATATTGATCTGATAAAGCTCGCCCATGTTTCGTAAAAATATTCTCCGAAGCTGTATTTCGAAGTTATACAATTTCGATGTCACTTTCTCAAAGCATCCTTTCGAAGGTTGAGAGTATCCCCTTCTCTTGTCAAATGCAATATGATGTATGGTGCTTATGCTATGCAAAATGATGTGATGATGTTATGTTATGCATGTGACATTCGTTCCGAAGATACACATAAAATATATTCGTAAGCTCTGCATTCCCTTAGGAACGTCTTTGGAGCTTCTTCGTCTTTTACTTAGACGATATCAGCGTTGACTTTTCGCTGTAAGCCTCCCTTAGGAGTTTCTTCGCCTTTTACTTAGGCGGTATCAGCGTTGACTTTTCGCTGTAGGCTCTGCATTCCTTTAGGAACGACTTTTGAGCAGAAAACTTACACTGCGCTCCCTTTGGAACGGCTTTTTGTGACTCCATGAACTTACTCTGCGTTCCTTAGAACGACTTTCTGTTACTCCGAAGGATTCTTAATTCGAAGGTCCTCCTTGTTAACGGAAAAAGTTTTAAGCTTCAGCAACTTAAGCTTGTGGAGCAAACAGATTTTCCTCGTGGGAAACAACGAAATTATTACATGAAAACTATCAATGTTTTTGCTTCACAGAAAATAAAACTGAATAGAAAAAAAAACTGCTATCAAAGGTAGGATATGTGTCAATAAATGTGCTTGGACTCTGGCACAGTGCTGTTGACTGTGCGAGCTTCGGATTGTTCTCTGAAGTCCCTTTGATGTGGAGCGTATTGACTCCCTTCTGGCTGTTGACCTTGTTGCAATGGAGGTGGAGGCGGAAGCTGTTGCCAGGAAGCTTGAGGTTGACTTGCCGAAGCCACAGAAGCTGCAGGGTGGTTGTCTATGTATTGTGGGATATAAGGCGGATGATACGAAGCAGTATGCATGACCTGCTTCGGCTGAGCTTGTTGAGATGCAGCTTCGGCTATTTCCTTTTGCTTCTGGATTGTAATATGGCACGTCCTAGTGGTATGGCCCTTGCCTTCTCCACAGAACAAGCAAAACAGTCTCCTTGGCTGATCTCCGAATCTTCCGCCGAAGCCCCTGGCGCCTCTGCCTCTTGGAGCTGGTGGCCGGAAGGAAGTTTGTTGTTGCCCCGAAGCCTGTGAGGAGCACTGCGGTCTGTTCTGCTGACTACCCTTATCATCATTCTGAGTGTTGTGGATGGAACGGACATGCCTCGGGTAGTATCTTCCTCCGAAGCCCCTGGTCATTTCAGAAAATCTGAAGGCCTCCTCCCTTCTTTGGCGAAAGTCATTGTCAGCACGAATGTACTCATCCATCTTTTGGAGCAATTTCTCCAAGGTCTGAGGAGGCTTGCGAGCAAAGTATTGAGCTGCAGGTCCAGGACGAAGCCCCTTGATCATGGCTTCGATAACAATTTCATTGGGCACCGTTGGTGCCTGCGCCCTCAAACGTAAGAACCTTCGGACATACGCCTGAAGGTATTCTTCATGATCCTGAATGCACTGGAACAAGGCTTGAGCTGTGACCGGCTTCGTCTGAAATCCTTGAAAGCTGGTCAGTAACATATCCTTCAGCTTCTGCCATGAAGTGATCGTTCCTGGCCGAAGGGAGGAATACCAGGTCTGAGCAACATTCCTGACGGCCATAACGAAAGACTTCGCCATGACTGCAGCATTGCCCCCGTACGAAGACACTGTTGCTTCGTAGCTCATCAAGAATTGCTTCGGGTCAGAATGGCCGTCAAACATGGGAAGCTGGGGTGGCTTATAGGATGGAGGCCAAGGTGTAGCCTGCAGCTCAGCGGACAAAGGAGAAGCATCATCAAAAACAAAATTTCCCTGATGGAAATTGTCATACCAGTCATCTTCGTTGACGAAGCCCTCCTGATGAAGATCTTTCTGATGAGGCCTTCTGTTCTGCTCATCGTGAGTAAGATGACGAACTTCCTCAGAGGCTTCGTCTATCTGCCTTTGCAACTCAGCTAGGCGGGCCATCTTCTCCTTCTTCCTCTGCACTTGTTGATGTAGCATCTCCATATCCCTGATTTCTTGGTCTAGCTCTTCTTCCTGAAGCGTCGGGCTGACGGCCTTTCTCTTCTGACTTCGGGCCTCCCGAAGAGAGACGGTCTCCTGGTTGTGGTCCAGCGGTTGTAGTGCTGCAGCCCCAGCCGCTGAAGCTTTCTTCGGCGCCATAGCGAAGGTCTATAGCTTCCGAAGGTGTTCACAAAAACTCGAAGTGGAAGTGAGTTCACCGGAGGTGGGCGCCAATGTTGGGGACTTGTTCTCAAATGCTTCGGATTAAGAACAAGGCAACATAAAAAGTGTTAAATGTTAAGGCCCTTCGTCCTATCAAACATTATTCCCCTTCGGGAATAATGAGTTCCGGACGAAGGTCACAAGAGATATACCTTCGCAAATATAACAAGTAATAACGAAGGATTCATACAAAACATGAAATGTAGATTGTGGAATCATTTCTATTTTATTAACACATAGAAATAGAAATGATTACAAATTACAAATGTACCTTCGGTCTTGAGAGAAGGTAAAAAGTACAAGCGTGACGCAAATGCCAATGCCAAGTCAGCGTGAACAGTACGGGAGTACTGTTCATCTATTTATAGACGCGGGACGCAGCCCTCGTAAAATTACATCCATGTCCATTATATTTGTTAACGACTTATGGAAATCTGTCAAGGCCCACGTAGTCTTTTCATCTTTAAGTCGGTTCCCTCTTTCCGCTATCGCGACGAAGCTTCCTTGCACACAGCTTCGGCTGTGCACCTTCGTGGAGATTGGTAACCAGCTCGTCCTTCATCCGGTTCAGGCTTCGTCCTGACCATGCTTTATGTTCATAATTCTGAGTCCGAAGATACCTGTTCACATAATCCACTTGGAAAACATTGTCAAATCATGTTTTTGAGGACAAGGCCCCCAACAGTGGGGATCGTCCGATGGGAATCGAAGAGCTAGCGATTAATCACTTACACATAGAATCCGGGCCGTAGGATTCGGATCCTATGGCCTCGGTCCCGTATCGGCTCAGGCGAGGGTCGATCTAATCGGGGCCATCTGTGGTCGATCCAACGGCCAGAATACCTCGATACCCCTTCGCGGGTCAACTTTGCTAAAGAACCCCCCAGAAACCCTGTAAATAACCCGCCGTCCACTGAACAGCTCCCTGTGTCTGCAGAATATTTGCGCCTTAGCCCCTGCCCTTTTACAAATTTGAGGCCCAGTCCAGGACTTTATAAAACCAGAGAAAATGTTTATTAAATGGATTTTTAATGGGAAAATAATTACTAGAACTTTATAAATTCATAGAAAATTCATACTAACTCCAAATTAATCCATTCCAGTTCCTAAAATTTTGTAATTTTATTCTCTAGCACTTAGTGTCTCTGTTTTATCATGAAAACAGTAAGAAATTTATTTATCACTTAATCCTATTTAAAGCACATAAAACCTTTGAAAATGCATAACTTAAAATCTATAACTCAGAAAATTATGATTCCAGTTCCTAAGTTTTTATTTTAATATGTAGAATATCTCTGTGTATTTTGTTTACATGCTTGGTGTAATGTTAATTTTCCCTATATCCTGTGCTTGTTTGTATTGTGGCGAGTAGAAGAGCCCGTTGCTGAGGATCCTGGTGAGCAGCAGGTTGAAGTAGCTGAGCAGGAGCTCATTGAAGGCAAGTTGTGCCCTTGACCACTTTTTACCCAATAATGTTCTTTAATATCACTTATCCATGCATAGGTTAATTTTGATGGGACCCAATAGGTCACCCTAGATTTGTTTATCTCATTACCTTGTTTACCCCTGAATCACTTGGGTAGTTTGCTATTGCTTTATATGGTTTTGGGATAATCATTTATTACCTCTATGTTCCAATTCTTGTTGTTATTCTGTTTTTGTTCATGTTGATATCATTAATGTTAATTGGAACATAGAGCTTAACTTGAGAACCACGTGCCACCACAAGGGAGGAATGGGACCCCTTGGCTGACTAATTAGGAAAGCTAGTGGAAGACTACCTTACCCGAAAGGGGCAAGGGCAGTAGGGGAGAGGTCAGTGTAGGGAGGTCCCTGGTTGATTTTGCTGCGATGGCGGTCAGCCAGGAACCCTGCACTGGATCTTCCTATAAACTGTAGCGGGTTTTCGGAAGCTAGTGGAACTTTGTAAAGGCCTCGTAGTGTTGCCCTGTCGCGCTTCCTAGGTAGAGGTGTATGGGATTCATGACCCCTTGGCAGATGGGTAACATGACTTGTGGGTAAAGGGTACAACCTCTGCAGAGTGTAAAACTGGTATACTAGCCGAGCTCACGGTCACGAGCAGCTCAGGACTCTCTGATGTTTAAATTATGGAACTTAAATTCAATTTTGTCATTTGCATTGCATGGGTTTGTTATTAATTTTGTTCTATTACTTTACTTATGGTTTGGTATTTACTTACACTTAGTAACTGCTAATAAAATTTTGACCAACTACTTAAAAGCAATGCTCAGCTTTAACCCCTATCATTGATTAGCCTTACACATCACATGAACTCACACCTTTGTGAGTTTATGTCCACTGGTTCCCCACAACTTGTTGAGCTATGATCATGTGTGAGCTCACCCTTGCTGTCTCACACCCCCCCCCACAGGAGATGATCAGGTGGTTCAGGAGGAGCCACCTAATACTGAGGAGTTCGATCTGATCTAGGTGGCGTTTCCCAGTCGACATTGGCGCCGACGATCCTTAGATTGTTTTATCTTCATTACTTTATTTTGTAATAAGTCTTCCGCTATGTAATAAATACTCTGATGTTTTATGACATTTATCTCTATACACTCTGTTATTATATATGTTGTCTTCTTGGCGCATGTATGAGATGCACCTGGCTTTGTTCCTTAAAGCCGGGTGTTACAGAAGTGGTATCAAAGGAAATGTTGACTGTAGGACGAAACCTAGATAGAAACGGACAAACCCTTACCTACTTATCTCATTCTGATTCATTCCATACTTACCTTACTCTGGTTCTTTCTTATCTTGATCCTGTCTCACCTTCTACTGTTCTACTTTGATCATTCTTACCTTTTCTACTCTAAGACAAGATGGATTTCACACCTTGGAATCCTATGACTATAATCTTTCTAAGAGATAGGGAACCTAAGACAAAAATTAAAACTATTTTCTCTATTTAAAAATGTTGTTTGATTGTGCTGATGCTAAATGCCTGATTTGCTTCTTTGATTAATTGAACTATGGACATCTTAGTATGTACCACCATAAGGTATTGAATTAGCTAGGATATGTAAAATATTAATCTGCTTAGCTAAAAAGTCCCCCAAAGTAACCTGATTTGTAAATACCTGCCTTGTCTATTATCTTCTTACCATATGTATCTAACTCAGATGGTCAATACCAGGCGGGGTGGTGGAATTGACTTGCCTCCTAACCAACACACTCGAAGACAACCTCAGCCACAACCTGCTGGGATGAATCCTCCCAATCCCCCACCAGGCGGAGTTGACCCACTGGTTGCTGCTCAGATGGCGGTGATGCAGCAGATGGCAGACACTATGGCTGATATGCGTGCTCAGATGCAGCAAGAACGCCAGGAGATGCGTCAGGAAAGAGAAGATATACGACAGGAGTTGCGCCAGGAGCGAGATGAGATGCGCCAGGAAAGGAGGGCGCAACAACAGCAGCTGCAACAGCAAATGCAACAACAACAGCAACAAGTACCACTGCCTCCACCACCACCACCATTTCCACCCCGAGACAAGCATAGAGAGTTCATGAGTCATAAGCCACCCACATTCGCTAGCTCACCTGATCCACTGGACGCGGATGATTGGCTGAAGTCCGTTGAGAAGATGTTGAATATTGCACAGTGCACGGACCGGGAGAAGGTTTTATATGCTTCTGGATGTCTGATTGGTCCTGCTGCTGACTGGTGGGATTCTTATACTGCTGCCCACGATGCTGCTGATGCTATTACCTGGGCAGAGTTCAGTACGCAGTTCAGGAACTACCATATTCCAGCTGGCATGATAAAGATTAAGAAGAAGGAATTTCTGTCGCTGAAGCAAGGGAGTATGTCCGTCAGCGAGTACAGAGACAAGTTTATTCAGTTATCCAGATATGCCCCTGAAGAAGTTGCTGAAGATGAGAGGAAGCAGGAGCATTTCATTGAAGGACTTAATGGACCACTGCAGTATGCTCTTGTGGCACACACATTTCCATCATTTCAGAGGCTGCTTGATAAGGCACTGGCTATTGAACACAAGCGTGTTCAACTGGGAGATTTGAAGAGAAAGGCCATATCTCAAGGACAAGGAAGCAGCAGTGTTCGTCCTCGCTACAGTTCACCGCAGGGTACACCGACTCGACCCGGAGGACCACGCCCAGTTCAGCAATCACCACTGAGGACTCCACCTCCTCGACAGGCTACCCCCACTGGCACCCCGACGAAGTTTGCAGGACAGAGTCCGGGCACTCAATGTTTCAAGTGTGGGAGGATTGGTCATTATGCAAATGTCTGCCCACAGAGGATTGCTACTACTCCAGTTCAGAACAGGCAGCAAACTCCAGGAACTGGCAAGGGATATTCTATTGCCAAGGTTAATCAAGTCAGCGTTGATGCTACTCCGGATGGAGGGGACCTCGTAATTGGTATGTTTTATGTTAATGCAATTCCTGCAACCATATTATTTGATTCTGGTGCTACACATTCATTCATGTCTGCTAGATATGCCAACACAAATGAAATACCACTGCTAAATATGAGAAAACCCCTGATAGTAATTACACCTAAAGGGCCTGTTGAGGCGAATCAAATGACACGTAGATTGACACTAACCATTATGGGTAGAGATTTTGGAGCTACTGCTATAATATTAGAGTCAAGCAGTATAGATCTGATCCTTGGTATGTCATGGCTAAGAAAGGCAAAGGCCGTTATAGCATGTGGTAGAGGTACCGTAGAACTCACTACTACTAAAGGAGAAAGGTTTCAAGTTAACATTGCAGTAACCTCCTCATCCATGCGTGCAATGTTCTTTATGCCTGAGGAGTTTGTTGGTGACAACATCCGGGTGGTTAGAGATTTTCCGGATGTCTTTCCAGAGGAGTTACCAGGGATGCCACCTAATAGAGAAGTTGAGTTTGTTATTGATCTCTTGCCTGGAACCGCCCCTATTTCTAAACGGCCATATAGAATGTCCGTAGAGGAGTTGAAGGAACTTAAGAAGCAGTTAACTGAGTTACAAGAGGCTGGGTACATTCGTCCGAGTTCCTCACCTTGGGGAGCACCGGTCTTGTTTGTACAGAAGAAGGATGGATCACAACGGATGTGTGTGGATTATAGATCTCTTAATGATGTTACAGTGAAGAACAAGTATCCATTGCCCCGTATTGAGGATTTATTTGATCAGATGAGAGGTGCTAGAGTATTCTCGAAGATTGATCTCCGATCCGGTTACCATCAGATGAGGATTAGACCATCGGATATTCCCAAGACGGCGTTCTCGACTAGATATGGATTATATGAGTTTACAGTTATGTCGTTTGGATTGACTAATGCACCAGCTTATTTTATGAACTTAATGAACAAGGTGTTTATGGAGTATTTGGACAGATTCGTCGTGGTATTCATCGACGATATTCTTATTTATTCTCAGAGTGATAGTGACCACGAGGAACATCTGAGGTTGGTGCTACAGAAGCTACGAGATAATCAACTCTATGCCAAGTTCAGCAAGTGCGAGTTTTGGATTGGCGAAGTGCCATTTCTTGGTCATATTATTTCTAATGGAGGAATAGCAGTGGATCCTGCTAAAGTTAAGGAGATAATGGAGTGGAGAGTACCCACTACAGTTACTGAGATTCGGAGTTTCTTGGGATTAGCAGGATATTATCGAAGATTTATTGAAGGATTTTCTAAGATTGCCAAGCCTATGACTTCACTTTTGGAGAAAGGAAGAGAATTTAAGTGGGATGAGAAATGTCAAGAGAGCTTTGATCAATTGAAGGAAAGATTGATGTCGCCACCAGTATTGGTTATGCCAGACCTACAGAAAGGATTTGATATCTATTGTGATGCATGTGGCCAAGGCTTAGGATGTGTGCTCATGCAGGAAGGACATGTAATTGCTTATGCTTCTCGTCAGTTGCGGAGACATGAATTGAACTACCCCACTCATGACTTGGAATTGGCTGCCATTGTGCATGCACTTAAGATTTGGAGACATTATATCATGGGGACCAAGTGCCAAGTATATACGGATCATAAGAGTTTGAAGTATATATTCACTCAGAAGGATCTCAACCTTAGGCAACGCCGTTGGTTGGAGCTTATTAAGGATTATGATTTGGAGATTCACTATCACCCGGGCAAGGCAAACTTGGTTGCAGATGCCTTGAGTCGCAAGGAGCATGTTCATTCAGCTATTGTTGCCCAGCTACCCGATGAGATTGTTGAGGACTTCAGGAGACTTAACCTGGGGATAGTTGCTCATACTGGAGGAGTTACTATTGATGTGGAACCTACTTTGGAGCAAGAGATCCGCAAAGGACAAATTGGTGATGCTAAGATAAAAGAGATTAAGGATCTGATTACTGAAGATCGAGTTCCGGAATTCACGGAAGATGAGCAGGGCACTGTATGGTTCAAGGACAGGATGTGTGTTCCTGATATTAAAAGCCTTCGGGAGACTATTTTAAAGGAGGCCCATGACTCGGATTATTCTATTCATCCTGGTAGTACCAAGATGTATCAGGATTTGAAACGGAAATATTGGTGGTATGGATTGAAAAGAGATGTAGCTGCACATGTGGCTATGTGTGATGTATGTCAAAGAGTTAAGGCTGAACACCAGAGGCCAGCTGGACTATTGCATCCACTGAAGATACCCGAGTGGAAGTGGGAAGAGATTGGTATGGATTTCATTACCGGATTGCCTCGCACCCAGAAAGGATATGATGCTATATGGGTGATTGTGGATAGATTGACTAAAGTGGCTCACTTTATTCCTGTCAAGACTACTTATAAAGGTTCTCAGTTAGCAGAGTTATATATGGCTCGGATTGTGTGTTTACATGGAGTACCAAAGAAGATCGTGTCTGATCGAGGTTCGCAGTTTACCTCAAGGTTTTGGAGAAGCTTTCATGAGAACATGAGTACAAAGTTGAATTTTAGTACAGCCTATCACCCCCAGACTGATGGACAGACTGAAAGGACTAATCAAGTATTGGAGGATATGTTGAGAGCATGTGCCCTTCAGCATGGAGGAAGTTGGGATAAGAGTCTACCTTATGCTGAATTCTCATATAATAATAGTTATCAGGCCAGTCTGAAGATGTCACCTTTTGAAGCTTTATATGGGAGGAAGTGCAGGACTCCTTTGTATTGGGATCAGACTGGAGAGAGACAGTTCTTTGGGCCTGAATTGATTCAAGAAGCAGAAGAACAAGTTCGTATAATTCGAGAAAATTTGAGAGTGGCTCAAACCAGGCAAAAGAGTTATGCTGATAATAGAAGGAGGCCACTGGAATTTGAAGAAGGAGATTATGTGTATCTCAAAGTGTCACCACTTCGTGGAATGAGGAGATTCAAAGTTAAGGGCAAATTGTCCCCTCGCTACATTGGACCATTCTTGATCTTTAGAAGAGTTGGGGAGATGGCATACCAACTCGAGTTACCTGCTAGTCTATCAGATGTGCATAATGTATTCCATGTGTCTCAACTTAAGAAGTGTCTCCGTGTCCCTGAGGAACAGTTACCAATGGAAGAGCTCAGTGTTCAAGGTGATTTGACTTACACGGAGTACCCGATCAAGATTTTGGATACTTTGACTCGAGTTACAAGGAATAAGGTGATAAAGATGTGCAAAGTTCAATGGAGTCACCACAGTGAAGAAGAAGCAACTTGGGAAAGAGAAGAAGAGCTTCGCATAGATTTTCCCCACCTTTTCACTACTTCTTCTTAAATCTCGAGGACGAGATTATTTTTAAGGGGGGTAGGATTTGTAACACCCATTTGTAAATTGCTAGGAAAATATACCAATAGAGAAAACAATCTCTCTTTATGTGAGTTTGATCTTTATGCATCATCCCATGTAAACAACATATTCAAAAGCAAATGATTAATAAAAAGAATATATGCCATTAAAATTCCGCATCATGCTGGATATTGTTTTTGTGTGTGCATTTTGTGACCAGGAATATAGTAAAGAGTCCAAAGAGGAATTCAAAACCTAAAAGGGATCCTAGAATTTGAGAAAAGAGAAGAATACCATACAAAAATGGAGAGATAATATTAAAGAAATAATAAATAAACTCATCTCATGCCATGTTTAAGATGTATATTTTATGAGAATACAGGTGTACCCAGAAGTTTGAACTTGAATGGAAATTAAATTATGAATTTGAAAATTATAAAGGAAAAGAAAACAAAACAGAAAATAAAAAGAGAAAAGGAAATGGCGCGTTGGGCCGAATTCTGTTGGCCGGCCCAGCATCTCGGCCATCCCCCTTTGATCCCCACGCGGACGTCTCCTGCGCGCGCTCCAGAATGACAGGTGGGTCCCGCTCGCCCGTTGCTCAAATGCGCCGCGTTCCACTGCCCACTGGGTCAATGACCAACCGGCCCCACCGGGTCAGAACGCTCTTGTTCCCCTCGCGCGCCTGCTTCTGCACGGGCCGCGCAGCTTTTCACCATGAACTCGCCGTCGCCGGTCGATCCGCTCGCCAGGGGCTCCGTTTTTCCTGGATGTGCGCGTGGCGATACCACTGGCTGTGGGCCCCATCTGGACCACGTTTTCTCTCTCCACCGAATTGTACCGGCCTCATCCGAAATCGCCGCTAACGGCGTGCTGGCGCCGGGAGAATCGGGAGTCCGTGGCAATCCCGGGTCGTCCTCTCCGTTTCTCTATAAACCAGACTCCATGGCGACAAACTCTCCTTGACTACTCCCTGGTCACCCAAAACGCAGCCATCGCCACCGGAATTAGCGCTCGGGATAGGTAGAAATAGGAGCTCTGCCATAGTCGTCATTGGTGACTCTCGCTGCTCGCCGTCAATTGGTGCCGTGGGTGCCACCGGGAGCTTCGTGCTGTCGCTGGTGGCCGATTCGTGAGGTTGGTGGCGCACAGGTGTCCTCGGTGGGGCGGCTAGCAGCGCGTGGATTCGTCCTCGTCGCGGCGGGTCACTGAGCGCTGTGGGCGGAATTACTCGGAACGCCATTGCCGGTAATAAGCACTCTCACTTGTCCACCACACCCTCAATTTCGCTTAGTACCTAGTAATCGTGGTATGGCGCCCAGAATCGCTGGGAAGGATTCGACGGCGAGCTCCGCCGCCGCGGGGAGCTAGGCTCCATCGTCGGGGCGCTGTCAGGTTGGGGGAAAAGTCTGGGCCGTCAGTCTGTTGATCAACGGCCACAATTTAGTGCGCGGCAGCGATTGGGCTAGGGGCGTGGGGATCGTCCGATGGGAATCGAAGAGCTAGCGATTAATCACTTACACATAGAATCCGGGCCGTAGGATTCGGATCCTATGGCCTCGGTCCCGTATCGGCTCAGGCGAGGGTCGATCTAATCGGGGCCATCTGTGGTCGATCCAACGGCCAGAATACCTCGATACCCCTTCGCGGGTCAACTTTGCTAAAGAACCCCCCAGAAACCCTGTAAATAACCCGCCGTCCACTGAACAGCTCCCTGTGTCTGCAGAATATTTGCGCCTTAGCCCCTGCCCTTTTACAAATTTGAGGCCCAGTCCAGGACTTTATAAAACCAGAGAAAATGTTTATTAAATGGATTTTTAATGGGAAAATAATTACTAGAACTTTATAAATTCATAGAAAATTCATACTAACTCCAAATTAATCCATTCCAGTTCCTAAAATTTTGTAATTTTATTCTCTAGCACTTAGTGTCTCTGTTTTATCATGAAAACAGTAAGAAATTTATTTATCACTTAATCCTATTTAAAGCACATAAAACCTTTGAAAATGCATAACTTAAAATCTATAACTCAGAAAATTATGATTCCAGTTCCTAAGTTTTTATTTTAATATGTAGAATATCTCTGTGTATTTTGTTTACATGCTTGGTGTAATGTTAATTTTCCCTATATCCTGTGCTTGTTTGTATTGTGGCGAGTAGAAGAGCCCGTTGCTGAGGATCCTGGTGAGCAGCAGGTTGAAGTAGCTGAGCAGGAGCTCATTGAAGGCAAGTTGTGCCCTTGACCACTTTTTACCCAATAATGTTCTTTAATATCACTTATCCATGCATAGGTTAATTTTGATGGGACCCAATAGGTCACCCTAGATTTGTTTATCTCATTACCTTGTTTACCCCTGAATCACTTGGGTAGTTTGCTATTGCTTTATATGGTTTTGGGATAATCATTTATTACCTCTATGTTCCAATTCTTGTTGTTATTCTGTTTTTGTTCATGTTGATATCATTAATGTTAATTGGAACATAGAGCTTAACTTGAGAACCACGTGCCACCACAAGGGAGGAATGGGACCCCTTGGCTGACTAATTAGGAAAGCTAGTGGAAGACTACCTTACCCGAAAGGGGCAAGGGCAGTAGGGGAGAGGTCAGTGTAGGGAGGTCCCTGGTTGATTTTGCTGCGATGGCGGTCAGCCAGGAACCCTGCACTGGATCTTCCTATAAACTGTAGCGGGTTTTCGGAAGCTAGTGGAACTTTGTAAAGGCCTCGTAGTGTTGCCCTGCCGCGCTTCCTAGGTAGAGGTGTATGGGATTCATGACCCCTTGGCAGATGGGTAACATGACTTGTGGGTAAAGGGTACAACCTCTGCAGAGTGTAAAACTGGTATACTAGCCGAGCTCACGGTCACGAGCAGCTCAGGACTCTCTGATGTTTAAATTATGGAACTTAAATTCAATTTTGTCATTTGCATTGCATGGGTTTGTTATTAATTTTGTTCTATTACTTTACTTATGGTTTGGTATTTACTTACACTTAGTAACTGCTAATAAAATTTTGACCAACTACTTAAAAGCAATGCTCAGCTTTAACCCCTATCATTGATTAGCCTTACACATCACATGAACTCACACCTTTGTGAGTTTATGTCCACTGGTTCCCCACAACTTGTTGAGCTATGATCATGTGTGAGCTCACCCTTGCTGTCTCACACCCCCCCCCACAGGAGATGATCAGGTGGTTCAGGAGGAGCCACCTAATACTGAGGAGTTCGATCTGATCTAGGTGGCGTTTCCCAGTCGACATTGGCGCCGACGATCCTTAGATTGTTTTATCTTCATTACTTTATTTTGTAATAAGTCTTCCGCTATGTAATAAATACTCTGATGTTTTATGACATTTATCTCTATACACTCTGTTATTATATATGTTGTCTTCTTGGCGCATGTATGAGATGCACCTGGCTTTGTTCCTTAAAGCCGGGTGTTACAGAATCACTCTTATTAAAGTTGTACTCTCTGCCATCCCAGTTTACTTATTTACTGCTCTTAATGCTCCAAAATGGGTTATAAAAGCCATTGAAAAAATTCAACGGAACTTCTTATGGAAAGGAAGAAAGGAGGCTAGAGGAGGTAACTGCCTTGTATCTTGGGATAAAATCACTCGGCCTATTGATTTGGGGGGCCTCGGAATTCCTAATCTCCAAAAGATGAATTAGGCCCTTCAATTGCGATGGCTTTGGCTACAAAAAACTGCTCCTTCTAAGCCTTGGAGTGGCCTGGATCTTAAAATATCATCCCAAGCCCGTGCTTTATTTCAGGTTGCAGTGTCTACCACTATTGGTAATGGTATTTCAACTTTCTTTTGGAAGGATAAGTGGATTCATGGATATTCTATTATGGATATAGCTCCCCTTATCGCTGCTGCAGTTTCGAAGAAAATTAAAGATGTAAGGACTATGCAGCAGACCCTTACCTCTCACTTCTGGGTTCATGATATCCAGAGGAATCTCTCTCTGGCTGAGATTGAGCAATATTTACAATTATGGGAGGTAATTGATTCTTTTCAGCTTCAAAATTCAAATGATCAACATGTGTGGAATTTTAGCAGCAATGGACTGTATACCTCCAAATCTGCCTATAGAGCTTTTTTCATTGGAACGGAATCTTTTGAGCCTTGGAAAAGAATTTGGAAGAGTTGGGCAGCCCCTAAGTGTAAGGTCTTTGTTTGGCTGGCTATAAACAATAAATGTTGGACAGCGGACAGACTCAAAAAAAGAGGGCTTGATCATCCTGAAAATTGTGTTTTATGTGACCAAGAGGATGAAACTGTGCAGCATATTTTAGCTAATTGCGTCTTCACAAGACAGTTTTGGCATAATATCTTAACTCCAATTGGTCTCACTTTTGTGGGTCCTAAAAGAAGAGATTCAGACTTTGCTGAATGGTGGAGAAAGGCTTCATCCAGGATCCCTAAGAGCAAAAGAAAGGGATTTAATAGTATGGTAATACTTGGGGCTTGTAATATTTGGAAGCAGCGAAACAGGTGTGTTTTTGATGGTGCTCGACCCTGCCTTTCAACCTTAGAAGACGGATTTAAGGACGAGATGAGATTGTGGGTTGCTGCTGGAGCCAGAAACCTGCACTCTCTTTTCAACCCTAGATAAAGGAGAGTCTTGAAGCCTATTGAAAGACTGGGGTGTTAGTGGGTTGTACGTGTCTGTATTGTGTGTGTTTTTGTGGGTGTGAGTGTGTGTTTTTGTTTTGTGTGTGTTTTGTTTGTCCTGGGCCTCAGGCCGTTTTTCCTCTATTTTAATTCAATGATACGCAGCTCTCCTGCGTATTCGGAAAAAAAAAGTAGAAAGGTAGAAAGGGCTTTTACATGAATTGCATAAATTATGTACCACATATTTCCACCCAGCTGGGTTTATATACACCACATCTACGCACACTCCAACAAACAATGTGTAAATTGACCAGGCTCATGAACAGCATATATATCTTGCAAAGTTGCATCCACGAGATCTTGTTGGCCAAGCATGAAAGAAATAACAGCCAATTCCCCTCTTTCCTGGTTGATAACCAATTATCTACAACTGAATGACCAACCACCTTGAAGTAACTGCAGCTGTTCTTTTCTATGATACATATCCTGATGAACTCCTGTACATCTCATCAGCCTGCGCTACTGGAACGTAGACGACATCTGTTAGGGAGCTGTGGGTTCGTCCGTAGAAAATGTACACGAGAACACCCATCAGCAGCCATATGCCAACTCTCATCCATGTGTCACCACTGAAGAACACATTGCAAATGAGCAATTCAGATTAATCACAGAGAGAAAACGACTCGGTCATTTCCAACCTATGTTCCTTAGAAACAGAATCATAGATTCAACACTAACCCCAGGTTTATCAACAGATACGTATTTATCAGGACGCACAAAACTGGCAGCACTGGAACAAAAGGGCATGTGAATCCTACAGAAAACATCAAATCACAGATACGTACTGTTTAGTTCAAATATACTGGTAGGGAGTGTTATGTGAATTTATTAGCAGTACCTCCAGAATGACCAAAAGAGTGCCTGCCAGCATCTTGGTCGATCCAGGAGAGCAAACTGAGGCCAGCCAGAAGGAGCACAACTCCAATGATGCAGCCAATACATATCGGGAGACTGATATAGAGCAATATACTTTTGTTAGGACAAGAGTTTTTCTATGTTTGTTATTAATGTGATGAATCATAAAGTGATCAATTCAAGGGGCCGGCCTACTATCATTTCAGACAATTGGTCATATGGTACTTACAAAGGCAACCATGTGGCAGAGGCTGAAGATGTGAGGATCAGAACCCCTATACACACAGATCCTATGCTTAAAGAGGCTATCTTTCGGCGCTTTGTCTCATCCATCTTGCCTAAAGAATTAACATGGAAATTCTTTTTAGTAGCTAGATGAAGTAAAATATATCTGTTGTTGGAACAACAAAATTGAAGAAAAACCGAAAGCAAATTTGTATTACCTTTATGCAGCGGTATATCAATGAGAGGGTCCTTAACTGATTCTACTACCACAATCACATCCTTTGTCTGAGACAAGGTACAGTTCCCAACTCCAAGAAGAGCCCTGTCCCTTTCCTCATCGCATTCCTGGTTCAAACGGAATGATTCTTGCAGAGAGGGTGGCAAAGGGACCTCATCTGGAGGGACATATCTGAGTATCAAGATCGAAACAGCAACTACGGTGAATGCAAGGAGTGTGCCTACACTGACCTGCAACCAAAAGAACATATTTTTTATTTCACTCCACCTTATGATTTGTAATGCTTGCATGTATGTACAGTCCTGAAGGAAGTCTCTCTTCCATAGTCCATTGTGAAAATGGCTATGATTAGACAAACCATAAGAATAACCCTTGTGTTCTTGGTACTTTGGAGCTCCATCTCTAGGATAAGTAGTAGTAGTTAGTGCCTATGTTATGGCATCTAGATATAGCATCTTATCTTCTACCTTATCTCTACATTAGTAGTTGTAATCTTATCTCTACTTTCAGTTGCAACAGACCACTTGGTCCTATATATGTAACTATAACCAGACATGGTTAGTGTGGCCTAAGTAATAGAGAAAATCTCCCAAACCTGTGTCTTCTCCACCAACACAAACAATCACAGATAGCTGGTTCCTTACCATTCCTGCTAACTGTGAGACATCCATTGTAAAAGCCAGAGCAGCTGCACAGATGCCTGTCACAATTGTGCTCTTAACAGGTACTTGAGTTTGCTTGTTAACATCAGAGAAGAAGGATGGCAACAGGCCATCTCGTGCCATGGCCATAAGTATTCTAGGCTGCGAGAATAACAATTCAAATCATAATGACACCAAGTATTAAAATATCATCTGCATAGTGCTGATGTGGTTCACCATAGTACTACATGCCTACATCTTCGCTCATAGATGTGGCATGGGAATCAAAGTTCATTGCAGCATTAGTTCAATGGGATTTAAATTCAAAATGAATGAATGGGGGACCAATGTAATTGATGGATAATGTTGAGTTAAATGAGGAATCCAAAGTGCAAACCGAAGAACAGATATATTATACAATAAGGGTCAGGAGTCATTGAGTTTTGGCCACTTACAAGGCTAGGTTCACAACTTATTGCAGAGTAACTGACAGTGGAATGAAAAGTTCACATGTACTAGAATAGTAGAATCAACTCAAATTCCATTCAATTTCATCCACTGGGTGTCATCAGGAGTAAGTCATAATATACTTTTATGTTTTATCAGTGTATACCTGTGGAAGAAGTGAGCCCATCAAGTTCGAGCAGAGTGCAAGAACAGCACCAGTTGTCACAACATACCTAAAATTAGATGATAAAGTATGTAAGTCGATGACTGGTATACACAAGAGGGCAAACAAAAAGACAGGACTTACATGGCCCATTGCATTCCATGTTTTGCAAAGGCAGATGAAATAGGAGTATCTGGGTCCATGGCGAAATATGGTACCAGCCCAACAATAACAACAGAAACAGCCATATACAATGCACAACAAATAGCCAACGCTACTCCGATTCCCAATGGAAGATCTCTCTGTGGATTCCTAACCTGAAGGAATCAAAAGGGGGTAAACATAAACTCTTCCAAAAGAAGCGCACATCTTTGGCAGATGGGGGCTTCCTAACCTCTTCAGCTGTACTAGCAACTGTATCAAAGCCTATGTATGCAAAGAAAACAGTTGCTGATCCAGCAAGCATTCCATTTACTCCATATGGGAAATACCTGGAAAGTTCAGATACCTATGAGCACACCACTATGAAATCCTACAAAAGAAAGGAAGCGCTAAGTCTTTATGCATTACCCATCAGAATCCTTGTAGCCGACCCATCCTATTTGGAAGCCAATATAACTACCAGCTACAATAACAAATATCATTACACAAGCATTCAGAACTGTTACAACTCCTTGTGCAAATGAACTCTGCAACAATTCAAATAGAATGACCATAAGTGGTTCTGTAATTGTGGAGAGAAGGAATAAGAACTTATGAATCGATCAAAGTAGCGACCTCTTTAATTCCCATGCAGAGTAAAACAGTCACAACAAAAACAAGAGCAGCTGCACAGGGATCAATAATGATACCAAACCATGGAAGCTGATGGCGTGCTAAAATCCATGGCAGACTATCCTGTCCTCCAAAAAACAAGGCCTGGAAAAAATAAAGAAAGTTCATCAAACCAGGCTTATCATCCAAAGCATTGACTGAATACAGTTGAACTTAGCTAGATGCTAAACAAATCATACTTACTAAGTTTGGAGATATACCACGGGCAACAGCAGATCCACCAATAGTATATTCCAGCACTAGAGCCCAGCCAATCAACCAGGCAACACTAGGTAAATAAAATGACCCTGTGAGTTCATTCTAGGCATTTGTTTATAGATAGAAAAATTGAATTATAAGTTTATTCATTTGCATATTGACAAAATAATACAGTTCATCATACTTATCTGAAAGAGCTAGTATTTCATATCATCAAAGAATGTATGTTTACTCATGCGTCAGTAACTTACCCTTCTCCAACACAGATGTATGAATAATGGTAGGCACTTCCAGCAGAGGGGCAACGACTAGCAAGCTCAGCATAACAGAAAGCTGAAAGTGCCGCTGCTATTCCAGCTATCAGAAATGAAATTGTCAATGCTGGACCAGCGTGCTCCCTAGCAATTGTTCCCACAAGAACATATACTCCTGCTCCAACTGTGGAACCAACTCCTGATAGAAAATATAGGTTCATCATGAAGTGGAATGGTTGAAGAACTCTATTACTATAGAATCTGATTCAGCCCATCAATGTTTTGATTTTTAAGAACAAGAAGCATTGAAGTAACCTATATCACTATACAAACTTACTAGAGTAATTTATCTGTGTAAAGAGAACAAGTCGAAGGAAAAAAAGCAACAGTTGGAGTGAAGGATGAAGAGATCCACAATCCACAGCTTAAGCCAACATTGACTAACCTATGAAAAAAAGGTTTTGTTGATTGGTGCCATTACAGTTCTCAAGGATCTAAAAGATACTATTACTAATCACCTATTCAAAGTTAAATCGTTAGGCTGTGACCAGCAGACTGTGCATATGGCTATACAAATCATTGTTTTGCACTGTCAAAAGTGGAGTTTGAAATAAGAGGTGAGATTGGTAAAACGGCTGGAGATAGCCTTATAATTCTTCTGAAAAATGCCTTCAGATGCAGTTGGACCAACTGTTGTATTTTCGTATTGCCCAGAATGCACCTATGTCCACCACTCTCTTTCTGTCACTGACGCATGGGCCCCACAGGGCACAAGTCATCTTCTCCCTTCTTGTTCTTCCCCATCTTGAAGCAGTCGCAGCCGGCGACTCCTGCAGGGACGCGCCAAGCAGCGTGGCCGGCGACGCTCGTGAGCTAGGGCAGTGGCAAGCACACGGCGGGTTGCGGCACGACCGAGCGTGAGGCCGCCGGCTCTCGCGAGCTGCGGCAGTGGCGAGCGCGCGGTGCGCTGCCGAAATAGCGAGAGCGACGGGCTGCGAGTCGACGAGCACGGCCTGCACGGGGCGGTGGCGCGTGAGCGTGACCAAGGCAAGCAGGCGAAGGATGGAGTCTGCTCGAACATGCGCCCGCGTGGCCGGTGGCAGCTCTCCAGCTCGCCTGCGTAGCTGCACTGCATATGGTGGGTGGTGGCAGCGTCGACGGCTGCTCGGCATAGAAGATGGAAAAGGAGGAAGAACATGACCTATGGGACAACACGTCATTGACAGGGAGATAATTTAAATATTTTAAGTAATACGAAAATACAGTGGACTGTAGGCTGTCTCTATGCATATGGTTTTGCACTCTCGCGTAGTGAATTTTAAAATAGAAAATGAAATAAGAGATGATAAGTTGCTCGAGACAGTTTAGGGTTTATCTTTCTTAGGCTGCTACTACGTCCGAAACTAGATGATAAAGTACCAATTATGATGTTACATCTCCGAATAAATGAATACAAATAATAATTTATCAGATCAACACCAATAAAAACTAGACAAGTACAAGTAAACCAAGACCAATAATAACAGTCATACTATACAACACAGAGACAGGGCAAGTCGCTATCCTCCTGACGCGCGTGTGATTGTGAACGTATGCCAGGCACCAATGCAGCCATCCAAATTACACGAGAATAACAAATCAACATTTTTTACTTGAATAGAGAGAGCGCAGGCACAGTACGCAAATTTTGAAAGAAAGAACGAAAACTTGCATAGACAATTCATGACTTAATTAAGTACTCCCTTCGTACCAAAATCCATCTAAAAATAGTACTAGCTCCTAGCTCCGTTCTCGTATATTTATGGTGGTGTGCCAGCTCATTTTTAACTAAAACGTGATAAATAAAAAAGAACAGAGGGAGTAGTCGTTTTAGAGAATTAATGTGTTTATACAATATTTGATGTATATGTTTTGTATATGTGTCTATATTTATTATCATTTATTTAAATATAGACATAAAAATCAAAAGTTAAAATGAGTTAAAATGAGAGGGAAATTATGAATCAATGCATGTAATTTTAGCAGCTCTGTTGGCCCAGAAATTCAGCAGAATTACAGAGACTAACAAACTGTGCAAATTCTCTTTTACTATCTAGTAACGTATTCTATCATAACAACATTATAATCTTTTTATGTCACCCCGTATAATTTCTTACTGCCAATGCTAGTGACATGGAAAGGATACGATGTCGTTTGGTTTACATATTGGTAACATAATGGATAACCGACAACGTTAAATAATGTTTGTTTAAATATAACTATAATTGATACCACACTAAAAATAGATATCGTCTTATTGAAATTTGTTACCGACGGTATTCATATGTGAATCATTACCATTATCATTTATGTTATAATACTCTATATAATTTACTCATCTTATATGACATCGGAGATTGCATAAAGGGTAAAAAAATACATTCAGTTATGATATCGATAGTGAAGAAAATTATGGCACACAGTGAATTGCACCTGGCAAATTCCACGGCAAAGCCAGCTTGCTCACCAGAATTCGCTAAAACCCCACAAAAACAACCAGCATCTGAAAACCACGAAAGCCTATACAGTACAAGAACACGAAACACAACGAGTTGGCACAGGACAGAATCACAAGGAAGAATAAACCGCACCGATGGCGACCAGCTCCGGCACGTTGAGCTCCTTGGCGAGCTGCGGCTGGCCCTCGGCGCGGATCCGGTCGGAGTCCACCTGCTTCCGCCGCATCAGGCTCCGGAACCCGCCGCCCCATCCCCTCCCGCCGCAGCCGCTGCTCCCCGCCTCCAATGCCATCAAGATCGCCGGCACGGCAGGACAGAGAACCGGCCTTTCTCGCGGGATTCGATCAGAGGGCGGATGAGGGCATCTGGTTCCGCGGATTACGCGGCGGTTGGGCGGAGCGAAAGACAGAGAGGAGGAAGAGGAGAGTGAGAGGGGTGGATGGGGACGGCGAGAGCTCGCTCGGCCGGCGGCCGAAGCTTCCCCCTCTCGCGTGCGTTCGTCGGGTATCGTATCTGTGGGAAAATTGCTCGCTCTGAGAACAGCGCACACTGGGAGAATGCTTTATAGTGGTACACGTGTATGTTGTTTTTACCTCTATCGAGCGCACACTGGGGATGTGAATAGAATGTTTTCGCCAAGATTCAGATGCGTTCAACTGTTCACCGAGAATCTTGTTTACATTTTTACAATTTTTATGCAGAAAATTAGAGCGGGGTGATAATATGTAAATATATAATTTCCAGTGGAGCGTGTAGAACATGGCTAGGTGCCACAATTAAATTTAGCCACTCGAATTGAAAAAACTTATCTTAATCAGAAAAATTAGATAAGTTATGGTGACTTAAAATCAAATAAATAATATATAAAATAGTACGATGAACGTGAGTTTTTATGGCGTCGGCGTGTGGGTGTGGATGTTGTCGCATTCCTACGGCGAGGGGATGGGATCTGAAACTGAAAGCAGGGTGTGGCCAGAAAGATATAGATACAGCAACGTACCGACGGTGAATGGGCGTGCTCATCATTGGTCGCGTCACTGCAAAGGAAGAGGAGGCGACATCTAGGGCCTGTTTGGTTTGTGGTTAAATGTGCCACACTTTGCCTAAGGTTAGTCGTTCGAATTGAATAACTAACCTTAGGCAGAAAAGTTAGGTAAAGTGTGGCAACTGAGGTAGTGAACCAAACAGACCCCTAACCTTTCCCGAATTTGCCTCGCCTAGCGCTTGCCTGTGAGGTGATCTTCCTGTTGGATGTGTCCTCTACAGCCGGTCATCAGGGATCAGATTAGATTTAACCTAATTATTTATCTTCTTAAACTGAGCCCTTGATTGGGAGGGTCCACGCTAACTTTGATTGGAGCCCCCGGTCACACGACGCTAGGAAAGCCAACGCTAGTATCTCGCCCTAAACCTTAATATACACAGAGGCCACATCGCCTAAACGCCAGAGTGACTGATGAGTGACAACCAATGATGGCTCAGTTTTCGGTGCCTGTTGTTCCTCTGCAAGACAATGGAGGTGACGCCGACGACAGTGACAACTCTCCACCACCACCTCGCCAGGATGCGTCAACACAATAACAATGAAGTATATTTTCATAATCCTTTCAGTAGTACAGATCTACTCGTCATCGATGATTTTAATTACGGATTACTATTCTAGGGACTTAAGAATCGATCCTAGACACCATAGATTAAACAATTTCCACCCATCCGAGCGCGAGGGGCTTCACCTGATCCTCGCATTCCGTTGGTTTGCGTTGATTGCATTTGGAGGGAAAGTCAAGTTGAGGCTGAGGCTCCTAGCCTGTTGTTACAATGATCTAGAGATGTGGATCGATCTGGAACTGTCTACTCCATTTGCCCTAGCTGTTGTGACGACGCCCCCAAGATGCGCTTCAAGCCCCGTTTATTTCTGTCTTTCTCCTCCATCTTTTTTCTTGCGAAGCGATCGGTCCATCCGCAGTCGAGGAGGAAGAGGAAGCCGTTGACGACGAGTAGGTAGCACAGCCCCCTCCCTGTACGCCCTATTGAGAGGCGTCGCCTACATAGACGTCCCCATCTAAACTAAAAAATACTGCAAACTTCAAATAGTTTGACCGATATTCTTTTATATCCAGCAGATAAACCAATACACTTTTGAGATATTTGTTACTGTTGATAGCTTAGTATCTTAAGACAGGAACACTTTCTATGCTACGTGACCTCAATTTACTTCCCATTGTAACCATTTTACACCACATCTATTTTGCAGCACCGCCACATCTGGCAGTAATATTTATCATCTACTAATAGTAACATTAAATATTTTCTACTCCCTCCGACCGAATTTATAATTAGTTTGATATTTTTAGACCAAATTTGACCGGCTCACCTTATTCAATTTTTTCGCGAAAAACTGAAAATTCAAAGCCAAAAGTAAAGTATATTATATGCTAAACAATACTACACTAAAAATTTATAATAATTATAAAATTTTTTAATAAGACGAGTCGGTCAAACATAAAGTAAAAATTCAAACGAATTATAAATTAAAACCGAGGAGGGAGTATTCACATAACTATCTTACTATTGCAAATGTTAGTGTTATGACCATATTCAGGGAGCACCTTGTTTAGCAGATTGAAAAAAAATTGATATCTGTTCGAAAAAATGATTTAAACCTATCACGTTGCAGATTGCGAACTCTTTCACCTGCTACCCTGTCGGCATCTTGGTAATTTTTAATCTATAATTATTGTTATATATATTCCTACAAATTGGAAGAAGAGAATGAATACACAACTGATTAAGTTGAATAACATGTCAAACTGTTTTTTCAATAGCGGAGAGAAGCAAACGAGTAAAATGGTACATGTGTGTGTGCGCGTGCCTTCCATTCCATGCCCGTGTGTGCGTGTGAAACGGAGATGCTTTGCGTCTCCAACTGTGGTTTGATTCTTCACCAATGTGTCATACTTGCTGTTTGTTTTAAAGGGTTCACTGTTTACCCCTCTCCTTAACACCATTAGTGAAGATAAAAAATAGTGATTCAAACAATAAAAGACAAGGGGTAAAATCACAATCGTAAGATGAAGGAATGGTATAATCACAATTAATTCTTTAAAGTTTAGGGGAGACCATCGCTACCTCTATCATTGCTCAGGAGCTCTCTAAGAGCAAGTTTAATAATATAAACTATAATGAGCTTTATGATGTTTAAACATGACAGGTACCTTTATATCACTACTAGATAGAACAGATACCAGATGAGTGTGTGCAGACGCAAAGAATATGGCTACTACCCTTTCGTCAAAATCCTCCCATCCAACCGAAAGAGAGGTTCCTCCAAACAACAGTCCTATCTCATCCAATCTGGACTTGGTTTTCGCAGCACGGCACGCTTTCGATCTGCCGAGAACTACCAAGTTCCTCCAAGCAACGCAATCCTATCTCATCTCATCCGCATTTGGCTTTCGCACCACATCGCGCGTTCGATCTGCTTACGCTGGGTCTGCAGGGCATCTCGCCGACCTTATCTCATCTGCACAGTGAGGGATCCACTCTACACACATGCTGTCCACGAGTCCATCCGTCGAAATGGAGCGCCAAGAAATGCTAACGACCCAACTTCCAACCAGATCAACAAAATGCTGGATCCAGTCACAGATTAGATTGTTTAAACCATTACACATATATCAGCTCTAGAGAACTAAGAATCCGCTGATAACAGACAGTTAGCTAAACCTAGCATCAATTGACCTGAGATGGCTAACCAACTACTGCCACCGTAGCGACGTGGCAACAACTGCGAAAGCAATCAGCTGCTACCACCCTACCCTGCTGCTACACTAGTTAAAATGACCGCTTGCTACTCTTTACACGTGAAATGGCAGGAGCACATATGCTTGGGGCTCTTACAAGTTCAACCGGAATGCTAGCCCCACAGTCTGATCAGGCCAGGAGCTCCATCAGCTTCCTCCCCAGTTTCTTCCGACGAGCTGGAGCTCTCGATGGTCTCTTCCTCTGACAAGTTGTCCTCCTCTCTCTCTACTTGCAGACGACGCGCGTTGTCACCGACCCACTGGGCAAATTCTGGGGTTGCTATGCACTCCGCAAGCGCCTTCCTAGTCGATTCCTGGGTGAAGTCCTCCCATTCCTGCTTGGTATATTTCCGTGGCTGGATGTTGTGGAAGGTGGAGTAGTGGTCTTCGTCTTCGTTGGGCACTGCACGCTTTGCAAGTGCTGAGCAGACCATACCTGCACAACCCAGTGTCTAACCAAGTCAAACACTTCGATGCGTTGAAATAAAATAGTTTCGATCGGTGGAAAGGTCCTGTCAGTTAGCTCAAACAAATGAAAACACAACTTCTAACATGTGAACGATATGGCAACAGCATCGTAAAAAGAATGCTGTGAGTCTGTGACTACAGACCAGCACAAAAAACTTTCAAGTTGCAAACTTGTTATGTTACCTCGATTGGCCAAATTGCTCCGACCATACTGTGTGGCAGAAGTTCTAGATGTGGTTTCTCCAAAGCCTGTCTTAGATGGACTTAAAAACTGGATTTTAGGACCCATGGGCAATCCTTGAGTAAGCATTTGCTGAGAAAGAACCTTTGATTGCTTTTGTTTCCTGCAGAACAATCATCGTACTCAGTACTTCCAACAGGTACATATACAACATCAACGACAATTAACTTGAGGAACTCACTGGGTCATGGTCTTCTGAACTTTCTTTGTAGTCAACAGAGAGCATAACCACCAGCTAAAAGCAAGAGCAACCAGTGCTAGAAGAGGATCAAGTGTGCTCTGGAAAGATAAACAGCACGTCAGATACGAAATTCAAAGCAGTTAACTGCAACCTTATCCAAAGCAGTGGACAAGATACAAACCAGACATGTTCTTGAGACGAATACTTAGCGTAGTAAAGAAAAACAAGATAGAACCACACCTGCATAATGAAAAATGTAGCAACAACACGCATAGCCCACTTCACAAACTGCGCTATCCCAGCATCTACACTTCCATCTTTGGAAAGGATAAATCTCCTGACCATCCAATAGCCAAAACCAGCCCCAGTCAAGACAATTGCTACCAGCAGGAAGATAGAAACCTGTAATTCATCATTAACTTACATTACTTACAGACTTCTATAGCAGGTAAAGGTAACTAGGCAAAACTATGTAACAGACTGATGATGTACTTAAACAAGTAATGAATAGTCCACTGTACCATACAGGTCAACAAGCGTAACAAAAAAAAATGCATGGTGAACCGCAAATGTACAGTATTTGAGGTGATGTAACTATTTGCAGATACCTCATCTTTATGAATAACAGTGTCCCATAAATACGTGTCAATTATGAGTTATGACCCAACTGGCATGGTCTCAAATAAAGTCGTGAAACTCTATATGCAGCGCGCTATGTTTTTGCACACCAATTAGGTTTTATATGGAAGGTAAACAACAAATAAAAATAAATACTCAAACCATCATTTTTCCACAGTGCACCGAACAGATAAATGGGGCAGTAGATCTGAAATTATGCTCTTGTAACATGTAGGCTCTGTAGGTCAAAGTTTCAGACTTCATTAAAAGAAAACAAGCTTCTGATGTTAGAAGTAACCACACTGCCATATAGTAATGCAAATGCATGTAATACACTATTAACTTCCATATTGTTTACACTTATCTGATATACCATCAAAGTATCTAGATAATGACTGGCTAACGTCAGGAGTCAGAAATACACAAGTCATCTTTGCAGAATTGTTAAGAAGGGCAGGCCTGGTACAGTGGTGAGACCGCTATCTCACTGAGTCACCAAGTCGCAAGTTCGAAACAGACTCTTCGCATTTGTGGGAGAAATACTTACCTTGGTTTATCCCTTTACCAAATCCCACTCATGTGGGGGCCTCTGACACTAGGTCTGCCCTTTTAAAAAAAAAACTCGACCTGGGCATTATATTAAGAAGACCTTCTCATGCAGGTTGAGAAAACCCCGAACCCCTGTCCCACCCATACACAGCAGCACCGTAGCCCATGTGAGAACGAAAGCGACCAGAGTCGAACCTTAAGACCTGGGCTTTGACGTGGGACAAACGAGGGAATTTTTTAACCACAACCTGAAATTCGCTCCCACGGGGAGTCGAACTCAGGACATAAGGAATGCTATTCAAACCACCTAACCAACTCAGCTAGAGGCCCTTTAGCAAGGTCTGCCATTTTATCTTTGCAGACTGTGTTCCAATCATAACAATAAATATTGAGGTAGGTCAAATGTGCACCTTGGTAAATGTAAAGCATTAGCAGGATATAGACCAATTTAGCTTACAAAGGCTGTAGTTATAATCGACAATTGGGCATATTGAATCAATGAATCTATCTATAAGAAACAAACTCAGGGTTCAGGCTATCAGTTACTATGATCAGGTCCAAAAAAATCAGAACAAACAAAAACTTCCTTGCAACTTGATACACATGCTCTACTTTCCATGATTATTTCAAGTTTGCAAAGTCACTTAATGATAAAGATACTAGGACTACTAAATAAACTGGTGTGCTTCATTTCTGATGGAACAAACATTAGAAAAACCAATATCCAGAAGACAAAAAAACAGTAAATAATACTATGCAAGCAAAAAAGGGGGATTAATAAAAATGTTAGTTGATTTATTAGGACAGGTCTGGCACAGTGGTGAGAACTATCGCACTAAGTCACCAGGTCTCAGGTTCGATGCCTCGATTTATCCCTTCCCCGGACCCCACTCATGTGAGAGCCTCCAACACTGAGTCCGCCCCTTTTTTCTTTTAGTTGATTTATTAGAAATACAGGCCTAGACTAGGGGTGGGCGTCCGGGTTACCAAAAAATTTCGGGTCGGGTAATTCGGGTATTTAAAATTTTGGGTTTTGAAAATCGATACCCAAAATTACAACGGGTTTTACAATACCTGAAAATTTGGGTACCCGAAATTTCGGGTTCAGGTAGTCCCGAACTGTCGTGTCAGCTTCATAAAAACACATGCACCTATTAAATTATTATAAAAATACAGTTTGAATAATGATATATATGGACATAAAAAACACAAGCAATCTACAATCACAAGTCATGCACACTTACACATAATTATAGATGTACAAATTAATAATTAAGAACGACATGAGTACATGACACATGAAAGTTCGAGTAATTCGGGTATTTCGGGTACCCGATTATGATACCCGAATTACCCGAAATAAATTCGGGTTTTGCAAGTTGCTACCCGAAATTCCCAAACAAAATTCGGGTTTCGGATATTTCGGGTTCGAGTTACGGGTTTTTTGCCCAGCCCTAGGCCTAGTGCAGGTGAGAAGCCCCTAGGTTCGACGCAGCCTCTCAGCAAAATGTGGGAACCGCTAACACTAGGTCCGTCTTTTTTTAGTCAGTTGATTTATTATTAGAAAACATGCAAGAAGAATTTACTTACAGGGTTGTATAACTCTTCACTCAAGCCGAAGTTTTCAAGAATAGAAGAGACCAATGTTGAGAAGTAGTGTACAGCATAGGAACCAACACCTAACTATAAGTCAGTAAAAAGAAAATGAATGAGTACAAATAACTAGTGAGATGTGCCTATTCAAATAGCTGCAAAATGGTGTAGGTACAAGGTAATTACCACAGATCCATAAATTGCAAGGTAAAATAAACTCTTCCTGCCCATTGGTAGCAGTTTCATCCCCTAAAGTGAAGGCAGGGTCAGACATCAATATTGTTATCATAAAAAAAGAACACCAAAATTTGCAGTTTTTTCAGCATTTTCGAAAATAACAGCGGTATTGGCTTAACCAACCAGAATATGTACATGTTCCAAAATCTAATGGGAAAATTATAAATGAATCAAAATATTAACACTATACGATCAATATAAACTAGCAGTCAGCAAATTTCTTGAGAAAAAAGACTACATATATAGGTGATACAAAGTTCAGTACCAGGGAAATTGTCTGGTTACTGTTGATATTCAAAATGATAATATTTGAAAGCATGGAGCCGATTCACAAGTATTCAGATGATTATGGACAATGGTACACGGTGGACCTCTAAATAAACTGGACAGTATTTGTTCGAGGAATAAAAAACTAGACAACATCAAAGAGCTCAATGCAATATCAGAATCATAAAAGAAATAATATTCTTTCAAAGGAGAGAAACAATAACACATAACATGTTTATTTTATCTTTCCATTTGATCACGGCAAGCAGGTACTAAGTCTATTAACACAACAAGCCATGTTCTCTCCAAGACCTCAAGTTACAAAAACTTAATTGAAAACTTAAAATGCTTCTTGAATAAGGTACATCAAGAGGCTAACAGTCTAACACACTGTTATGACAATATCTCTCCGGCAATAAAGTATTATATCCCATTATTTTAATAATGAAGAATGAAATGGTTATAGTTGGTAGTATCAATGGAAACAAATATTTATTACTGAAAGATATAAATATTTTTGAGAAAATATACCTGGAAAATAACAATAAGAACAACAGCCAGGATTCCAAGAGCCATAGAGCTGCTATAGTAAAAGGGAACCCATTTGCTAACAATTGGTGACAGGAATAGCAATACAAATCCAATACCAAGACAAGCCAGACGCCATTTCTGAAACTCTGCATAAGTATATGAAACAACAACTAATGATTTAGAGAGAATAGTACTCGATGCACTTAGTTTATCACTGAAAAGAAAAAAAGGAATTGTTTTCGTGGACAATCCTTAGTTCCTTACCTTCCTGAATGGAAAGAGTGAACCTAGCAGGTTTCTTATCAGCCAATTTCAGATCAACATATTTGTTTCCATATGGAGAATTTACAGCAGTCCACATCCCACCTTGAAAACCTTGCCACTCACCCGCTTCACACTGGCATAAACCCATAGAGGCATTCCTGCAAAGATAAACAGCTTCAATTTTCCAAAGACGAAGAATGCCTACATTTGCAGTGTGGAGTCAAAGCATGACTTACCTATGAAAGCAAACCTCTATTTTCCAATGGAACTTCTCAGGAATAGATTGAGACACATTCATTTTGACACGAATTTGGCTTGCATAACTATCAAGATGTAACCTTGGCACTCCAGATAGTAGGACTCGCTCACAAAATTGTCCAGCCAAGGGGGAGGGAACAAATGAAACCTCTGGATTTTGCAAACTTACACCTGTAGTAGTAACCAATTTAATAAAGAGCATCATACCGACGACTATCAAACAGATTCCAAGAATAAATATACACACTAATGTTAAGTTATCAACAGGAATTTCGTCAAATCATCACTTACCAGGCATAGACAATCGCCAAGCTACAACAAGAACATAAAAGGACTACAGGTAGAAAATCTCAGAAGAAACAAAATAAAAAGGGCTACTGTGTCTACCTTTGGGCCTGCTCGGACATGTTAATATGTGATAGAACACAAATACACAATCCTAACAATATCCGAGCTTGATTCCCAAGGGCAGGCTATTAAACTACAGCAACGCCAACAAAACGAACCCATTCTCGATTCCCAGCAATGCAGCGTATGATTGAATATTTATTCATGAAGTAAGATGCAACTTCCAGTCTTTGGAAACTAAGCCGCTCGCATTATTTAAAATCGGGCATACAGTCGCAGCATCCCACAACCTAAATCCTGAGCCAACGCAAAATCCTAAACCCTAGACCGCTAGACGACACAACCGCCGCGCGCCAGCGCATACGAACGCAGTCCCAGAACAAGACGAAGGCTTACGATACCGTTGAGCGGCTGCGCCGTAGCATCGTCGCCGGTGGAGAAGATGAGGAGTGCGGCGAGGAAGGCGACGAGGAGCAGAGTGGGCGCCGCGCGCCGGGACGGCGATGGCGAGGTGGGGCCCGGGGCGTCGGCATCCGTGGACGAGGTGGCACTGGTCGCCGACGACGAGGCGGCTTCGGTGGCGGTGGGGGCCATCTCGCGCGGCGGCGCTCCGGGGCAGATGGCTGGGCTTTAAATTCAAGCAAGCCCCCTTTTGATAACCCCGGGAATTCAAGCAAGCAGCTCAACTCTTTGGTGGTTTGTGGAAGACGTGTTTAATAGGAGGAAGCAGCTTAACGAGGAAGTTCTAGCGGGTACTAAGACTGAACGCAACGCTGCCCCCTCCCCTGCCCCCTCCCCTTGCATGCGGCGCGTAGGGGCACTCTGCGGCCGCAGCGGTGCCCCCTATAGCGCCCCCTACACGACGACCCCCTTCTCTCTCCCTCCAGATATAGCGTGTCACTGTTCATCCCCCTAAACACTGTGCTGTGGGTCCACGAGTAATTGTTAGTAGATAAAAAATTGATAGTTGGTATAGAAAATGATATTTTATAGTGGTAGTGGGGTATAGGGGGAGTATTTAGGGGGAACCGCTGCGGGAGATGAAAAAATAGGGAGAAAAATAGGGGGGAAAAGTGATATAGGGGGAAAAATTTAGGGGTAACGGTTGCGGATAGCCTAGGCTATCCGCAACCGTTACCCCTAAATTTTTCCCCCTATACCCCACTACCACTATAAAATATCATTTTCTATACCAACTATCAATTTTTTATCTACTAACAATTACTCGTGGACCCACAGCACAGTGTTTAGGGTGATGAACAGTGACACGCTATATCTAGGGAGAGAGAGAAGGGGACCGACACGTAGGGGGCGCTGTAGGGGCACCGCTGCGGCCATAGGGTGCCCCCTACGCGCCGCATGCAAGGGGAGGGGGAAGGGCAGCGTATACCGGTGCAGTTAGTCTAAGCATTACTATTGTGGCTGACGAGAGGGGCCAGCGTCGGAAGACGTGGGGCTTTTGCTAGGAAATTACGACCAGGGGCGGGCGTCTTCGGGGCATAGTTGTTAGAGGACATATCTGGACTCTAGTAGTCTAGTGCACATAGAAGATTAGTGTTCATGGTGCATATATTAAATCATTATCACTTTTTATAGATTTAATGTTATTAGTTGATCATTTAATTTATAAATAACATCTTCCATCACTATACATCACCATGATGGAGGGTGTTCTTAGCGAAATATACCAAATAACTGGAGACGTTATATCTAAAATGTGTGGTGATGATTTAATATGTGCACCATGTGCACCAATCTCCATGTGCACCAGATATTTTATCTAGTTGTTAAGGGAGTTTTAGTTAGCTGTTAAAATTAGTTGAAGACATCTAAACGCTCTAGCTAATAGTTTAACTATTAGCTACTTTTAGTAAATTAGCTACTAGTTAGCAAGATATTTGTTAGCTAGCTAATTCTATTAGCAATTTTTTAGCCAACTAACTATTAGTTTTAATATATTCAAACACCCTCTAAGACGTCGCCTAGCCGGTAAGGTGCGTCGGCGACGGAAGGTGTCCTACTCATCTTACTCGTGGACCTAAAGGCGTGTGGAAGGGAGGTTACCGGAGGCTGGTAGCATGGCGGCACGCACACGACGTCTCCAGCGAAGCAGCGGCTCGAGCGGCGTGGGCGCGCGCAGCGGGGCCATCAGAGGAGAGAGGGAGAAAGAGCGGTGAGAGAGGGAGAGGGGTGAGAGAGCCAGCTGGGAGGGAATGGGAGATAGAGGGAGAAGGGGGGAGTAAAGAAATGGGCTTGACCTAATAGGTTAGTTGGACTGGTTTGGACTGATTGTTCTAGTCTTTTTCTTATCTTTATCATTTTATCTTTATTATTATTGTGCTAAATACTTTCTTAAATTTTAATATTTTTCCTAATTTTAAATATATTTAAGACATCGTCTAGCCTTAAGTTAAAAGGGGCCACTCGTCTTACCTCGTCTTAAGAACTATGCTCCGGGGACTAAGGCAAGCAACACCACTATCTAATCTCCTATCTTATTTCCTATTTCAAACTTCACTCTATAAACAACGTCAAACAGTGTAATCTATAGTTCTGTGTCCCTAGGGATGGCAATAGGTACCCGATACTCGATGGTTAAAAGCCAAGGCATGGGTATAGCGATTTTTGATACCTATGAGTATTTTATTAGATTATTTGTTATACCCATCAGGTAGGGTGGGCATGAGTATGTTCTCTCTTTCCCTATACTTGCTACCGATAAGAAACCCGCTGACATATGGCATGAGGGTTCGGATTAAGGGACTTATTCTCTCGCATGCATGTGCTTGTACGGTGTTGCCATTTAATACTAAATGTTTGACTTTGTGATAAAATTATATTGAGTTTGATGAATTTGTCATGCCAGCACAAATATAATATGTTATTTTAGCATCTTTTAATATTGACGAGGAATGAGGTTTCAACAATTTATATTCAGTACTTTTGTGATTCAAAATGATCATGTCTATTGTTGTGGGGGACAGATATCCCCCGGGTCCACTGGAAGGGTAAAAGACCTCACGAAAGGCCCAAGGGCCCAATAGATCGTAAGGTCATTCCTTCATGGGCCTGGGGAGGGACAATCAATAAAGCAGATCGACGTGAGGCCGGATCGGTGCAAGCCCGGATGGCCCCACAGCGTTGAGCAAGAAACCACAGCAGAAGATCCGACTTTCCCGCGATGGAGCCCCATGCAACGGAACCAGGCGAGGATAGGTCGGCAGAATCATAGGAAGATAGACCCAAACAGTTCACTATCCTTTAGGTGCACGTTGTTATCATATCCACATGTATTGCCCCACGGTCGAATATATAAGGCCCGGGGGGCACCCCTTCAGAACAATCGATCTCACCGCTCAGCCATCCACCTCAACCCTCCACGTTCTCGCTTTAGAGAACCATCCTGTAACCCATCACACAAAGCATCCTCACCAGGAGGTAGGGTGTTACGCATCTCTAAGCGGCCCGAACCTGTAAACACTGTCCATTGTTCCTCGTACATCTGGCACGAACCATTTTGCTAGAGTCGGCGACACCGTCCTACTCCTAAAAACACCTCGAGGGGCAACCCCAGGTGTGCGGTCGGACCCAAAACACCGACAACTGGCGCGCCAGGTAGGGGGTGTGTCGACGATCTAAGCTAGCTCAATGGTCGTCACCTTCCACTGCAAGATCGCCTTTCGTCCCGGATCCATGTTCTGCTTTGGAACGATCTCGTCCATAGCAGACGAAGAGGGAACTCTACACCGCATTACAGATCCGCTAAGAAAGAAGTCTCCTCCAACAAACTCCGAAGATACTGGAAAAGCGCAACCTCCAGCTCTCCGAAGAAAGATCGCCACGACAACCACGCCATTCTACCCCGACGTTCTTTTCATCGGGAGAGTGGAGTCGCCTCCTGTCTCCGACGACGAGCCGACCGCGCCTGGGGAAGAACCACCTCAGCGGGAGTCCCGTCGACGAAGAAACCGGTGCCGAAACATCCGGCGACATCACCAAGCCGGAGAACGGGATCCGGAGCAGCCTGTCTCGCGAGACGAGGTCTCGGAGATGGGAGAAACTCCGGAAGAACGCGTCTTCAGAGAACGAAGGAATCCCCGACGACGTGATCGTCGACGAGCTCAGGAACAAGTCGAGCAAGACGCAAGGCAGCGCCGGGAAAATCCACTCTTCGGTTGCAACCTGAACCTCGACTTCGCCCGAGCCATGAACACGCCGAGTGAAGTCGGAGGAGTACTAGCTCGGATAGCTGACGGACTCCCTCGGACTCCCGATGCCGAGGGCTATCGACGCCTGTTCACCCAAGCAGCCAACCATCTTCTACCTCTCGCTCACCCGCCGAACAACTTGCGACACGCCATCAACAGTCGCCGAGACGCGCGGAGCTCCATCAACGCTTCGCGTGAACGACGGCATGAGAACGAGATCCGCCGCCGGGAAGAGTACGACAGGGATCATGGCATCCCAACTCGGAGTCAAGCCACCAGAGCTGAATCAACGACGGCCTCGACTGGCGGAACTACCCGGGGACGGTCGAGGAACCACAACAACTACTCCCCTCCCCGGGACAGGCATCATCCCCGACGACAGGAGGACACATGTGGAGTGTCCGCCCTTACTCCACGCCTTAAGGCCATTCAATGGCCCCCTAACTTCAAGGTATCTAATTTCGATAAGTATGAACCTAAGCAGGACCCAGGAGGCTGGCTGGCCGTCTACACCACCGCCGCTCGAGTCGCCGGAGCATCCGAAGACGTGATGACTGTGTACTTACCCATTGTCCTCGGGCAAGACGCACTGCAATGGCTACGACATCTACCTCGACACTGCATCGACGACTGGAGCGACTTCAGTCGACGCTTCACCGCCAATTTTCAGTCCCTCTCCGACAAACCGGCGCAACCATGGGACCTCAAATCCATCAAGCGTCGGGGGGACGAAACTCTCCGGTCGTACCTCAAAAGGTTCCAGACCATGAGAAATCGTATCCTCGAGGTCACGGAGGCGGCCGTGATCGAGGACTTCTACAGAGGATCCAACGACTCGGCCTTCGTCCGAGCCATATTGCAGAAGGCGCCAACTGCCTCCGAGGAGCTATTCCGGGAAGCCGACCTCTACATCACCGCCGACGAGCGAGCTCAGGACCTTATCGGGGGAGCGAAGCCCGCACCGACAGCACCACGACGTGACGCGAATCAACAACCTGACAAACGCTGGGAGAAGAGACCTCGCGAAGAAGTGCACGCAGTCGGACCACCTGCCTCTCGCGCCCGGGGAGGACCTCGCGGAGGCGAGCGCACGCTGGACGACATCCTCGACGCCCAGTGCCCATACCACAAGGACATGTGCCACACTCTTCGGAACTGCCGGGACTTCAAGCACTCCGTCGGGCACGGTCGACCCTTCCAACCTCTACCTCCTCCTCCGCCGCGGGGAGGACCAGAAGAACCACGACAACCCCAGTAGCAGGAGGGAGGAGGAGGAGCTTTCCCGCGCGTTGACAGGGAGGTCAACGTCATCTTCGGCGGACACGGGTCGCAGGAGAACAAAAGACAGCAAAAGCTCAACGATCGCCAGATACTGGTGGCAACCACCGGTCCTCCAGCTCCGTACCGATGGTCGGAGCACCCGATCACCTTCACTCGGGCGGATCAATGGCTCAAGTTCGACCACCCAGGCAAATACCCGCTCCTCATCGATCCGGTGATCCGAGAGAGCAGGGTGAAGAAGGTGTTAGTGGACGGGGGGAGCAGCATCAACGTCACTTTCCCCCGGACACTCCGAGGCTTGGGAGTTCACCTCAAAGAACTCCACGAGTCGGACACTCCTTTCTTCGGCATCGTGCCGACCGAAGGGGAATACCCGCTGGGCCACATCTACATGCCTGTCACCTTCGGAACTCCGGAGAACTATAGAACTGAGTTCCTGAGGTTCGAAGTGGTGAATTTCGACTGCGGGTACAACGCCATCATCGGGAGGCCAGGATTGGCAAAATTCATGGCTATTCCGCATTACACGTACATGATATTGAAGATGCCTGGACCACAAGGAATCATAACTGTGCGTGCTGACCTCCAAGGCGCCGCAGAATGTTTCCGAGTGGCCATCCAGGCAGCCCTCGTCACCAAACCGTCGGTGACTCCTTCGATCCAGGCAAACTCTAAGCCTGAGGAAGACCTTATGGCACCGGCGAATGAAGCTCAAGCCGCAACCTCTATGCGGCCGACTGAAGAAACTAAAAGGATCAATCTGGGGTTCGCTGATGAACGCAAGACTGCCATCATTAGCTCCAGCCTGGATGATAAATAGGAAAGCGCGCTCGTTCGGTTTCTGCAAGACAACCGAGACGTATTCGCATGGCAACCTGCGGATATGCCGGGAGTCCCGAGAGAACTGGCCGAGCACAAACTGAAGGTCTACCCCCAGGCAAGGCCGATCCGGCAAAAACTACGTCGTTTCACGCCCGACAAGAGAGAGGTCATTCGCGCTGAGTTGGCTCGCTTGGTCGCGGCTGGGTTTATCAGAGAAGTGTTACATCCCGAGTGGTTAGCCAACCCTGTTCTTGTACTCAAAAAGAATAAAGTGGATTGGCGCATGTGCGTCGACTATACTGATCTCAACAAACATTGTCCAAAGGATCCCTTCGGGCTCCCAAGGATAGATCAGGTGGTAGACTCCACCACTGGATGTTCTGTGCTGTCTTTCCTGGATTGCTACTCCGGGTACCATCAGATCAGCCTGGCGAAGGAAGACGAGGAAAAAACAGCGTTCATCACTCCGTTTGGTGCTTTCTGTTATACCTCCATGCCGTTCGGCCTCAAAAACGCTGGAGCGACTTATCAGAGAGCCATTCAAACATGCTTAGCCGATCACTAGGGCAAGCGTGTGGAAGCCTACGTGGATGACGTGGTAATCAAAACAGAGAACTCGGAAAACTTCATCAAAGACTTGCAGCTGGTTTTCAACAGTCTACGGCGGTATCGGTGGAAGCTTAATCCCGAAAAATGTGTTTTTGGGGTACCAGCAGGAAAATTACTCGGATTTATTGTCAGCCACCGGGGAATTGAAGCTAATCCGGAAAAGATTGAAGCTATCATGAAAATGGAAGCTCCACGATCACAAAAGAAGGTTCAGCGACTCACCGGATGTATGGCAGCCCTGAGTAGATTTATATCCAGGCTGGGAGAAAAAGGTTTACCATTTTACAAGCTACTCAAAAAGGTGGACAAGTTTCAGTGGACTTCAGAAGCACAGGAAGCCCTAGATGCACTGAAAAAATTCCTGACAACCCCACCAGTGCTGAAACCACCACGGCGAGCCACATCGACTCAACCAGCTGAAGACCTGCTGCTATATATCTCTTGCACGACTCACGTGGTAAGCACCGCGTTGGTAGTCGAGCGAGCAGAAGAAGGACATGCCTACCCAGTGCAACACCCTGTCTATTTCATCAGTGAAGTTCTGGGTCCCTCGAAGAAAAAGTATCCTCAAGTTCAGAAGCTATTATACGCAGTACTTCTGCCCACAAGCTACGTCACTACTTTGATGACCACAAAGTCATAGTAGTCACTGGTTTTCCGATAGGGGATATTCTTCACAACAAGGAAGCCATTGGCCGGATAGCCAAGTGGGCTTGCGAACTGGGATCTCATGACATCGAATTTCGACCTCGTACTGCCATTAAAACCCAAGCATTAGTTGACTTCGTGTCAGAATGGACTGAGCAACAAGTACCAGAGAACCCGGAAACGACAGAAGTATGGCAGATGTATTTTGATGGCTCGCTGAAGCTGCAAGGGGCAGGCGCGGGAATTCTCTTCATCGCACCTGGAGGCGAACACCTCAAATATGCCCTCCAGTTGTTATTTCTAGCCTCCAACAATGCAGCCGAGTATGAAGCTCTGATCCATGGACTAAACATCGCCATATCATTGGGCATCAAGAGACTAATGGTATACGGAGATTCTCTGGTGGTCATAAGCCAGATAAACAAAGAATGGGACTGTTCGAAAGATTCAATGGGAAAATACTGCGCTGCCGTCCGGAAACTAGAAGATAAATTTGAAGGCCTAGAATTTCATCATGTAGAAAGAGATCGAAACACGGCGGCTGACGTATTGTCCAAGCTAGGATCCAGTCGAACTCAGGTCCCACCCGGAGTCTTTGTACAAGAAATACCACAACCAAGCATCTCAATGGATCAGGCAGAAGAGTGTAATATCGTAAATCAACCAGAGTCAGACTCTGATGACTGGAGAAGGCCGATTATCAGATATATAAAGAATGAAGAGGAACCAGATGACAGAAATGCAGCCGAGCGCATCGCCAGACAGTCAGCCCACTACACACTCATTGGGGGAACATTATACAGAAGAGGTGCATCAGGCGTCCTCATGAAGTGCATTCTCTCATCTACTGGGAAGCAACTTCTGGATGAGGTCCATGCTGGGCAATGTGGAATACACGCAACATCCAAAACACTAGTCGGGAAGGTCTTCAGGTCAGGATTCTATTGGCCAACTGCGAAAAGCGATGCAGCCGAGCTAGTTCAGAGGTGCGAAGCTTGCCAGTACTTGTCAAAGCAACAAGACCTACCAGCACAGCAATTGCAGACCATACCAGTAACTTGGCCCTTCGCATGCTGGGGACTGGATATGATTGGACCTTTCAAGAAAGCTCAAGGAGGATACACTCATGTACTGGTAGCAATAGACAAATTCACCAAATGGATAGAGTTCAAACCCATTGCTTCTTTAACCTCGGCTAAGGCCGTGGAATTCATACAAGACATAATATTCAGATTCGGAATACCAAACAATATCATAACCGACTTAGGATCCAACTTCATAAGTTCAGAATTCTTTGATTTCTGCGAGCAAAAGGGCATTCAGATCAAGTATGCTTCGGTAGCACACCCGAGGGCCAACGGGCAGGTTGAGCGAGCTAACGGGATGATACTGGAGGCACTCAAGAAAAGGGTCTTCGAAAAGAATGAAAAATTCGCAGGAAAATGGATAAGGGAATTGCCCTACGTCGTTTGGAGCCTAAGAACCCAACCTAGTCGAGCTCTGCATGGAAATACTCCTTTCTTCATGGTCTATGGGTCAGAGGCAGTATTACCCGCCGATCTCAAGTTCGGGGCGCCAAGGTTGGTCTTCGAAAGCATAGCAGAAGCCGAAGCTACTAGGCTGGAGGACATTGATGTACTCGAAGAAGAACGACTAAATGCAGTAATTCAATCAGCACGATACCAGCAGACTCTGAGACGTTATCACGACAAGGCCGTGCGACAACGATCCTTCTCAGTGGGAGATCTCATCCTCCGCCGAATTCTAACGGGGGAGGGACGACACAAGTTGTCGCTCTTATGGGAAGGACCGTTCACAGTAGCAGAAGTCACTCAGCCGGGATCATATCGTCTAACTCAGATGGACGACACAGAAATTGGGAACTCCTGGAATATAGAACACCTCAGGAAGTTTTACTCCTAGCTGAATTTCAAAAGCTATCAGGACGACAATGTACTCTGTAAAACGGGAGATATGTCATCAATAAAGAAGGCTTCAAAGATACTCAATTTGTTCATGATTGACTAGCACGCTTACCTAACTCGGGGTGACAACTATGCCCTGCTAACGGAGCAATCGGCTTAAGTCGGCAAAGACTTAAGACGGTGCAACATGCTCATGCTTACCTAACTCGGGGTGACCACTATGCCCTGCTAACAGAGCAATTGGCTTAAGTCGGCAAAGACTTAAGACGGTGCAACATGCTCACGCTTACCTGACTCGGGGTGACCACTATGCCCTGCTAACGGAGCAATCGGCTTAAGTCGACAAAGACTTAAGACGGTGCAACATGCTCACACTTACCTAACTTGGGGTGACCACTATGCCCTGCTAACGGAGCAATCGGCTTAAGTCGGCAAAGACTTAAGACGGTGCAACATGCTCACGCTTACCTAACTCGGGGTGACCACTATGCCCTGCTAACGGAGCAATCGGCTTAAGTCGGCAAAGACTTAAGACGGTGCAACATGCTCACGCTTACCTGACTCGGGGTGATCACTATGCCCTGCTAACGGAGCAATCGGCTTAAGTCGGCAAAGACTTAAGACGGTGCAGCATGCTCACGCTTACTTAACTCGGGGTGACCACTATGCCCTATAAACGGAAGCAATCGACTTAAGTCAGCAGCGATTTAAGGCGATCTGACGTGCTTACGACTACTCATGTAGGGATGACCTCTATATCCCATAAACAAGTTTCAAGACCATCACACAGCCTCTTACTACCGCAAATTTATGTACTGTTGAATTCTAAAACAATAGGAGAATAGCAATACCATTCAAATGCTAAACTGGTATCCTCTAACAAATGTATGACCGTGCTAACCGCGCGCTCAAAGCGCGCAAAATATTTCTCTATTTCGCGATGTCTTTCTCAGGAGCAACCGACGAGGAAGGACGACTCGAGGAATCAGGAGCAGCATTTACGTCAGCCCTTATATCTTCAGGAACAACTACACCAGGTCTCCTCATCAAGATTCGTCCCGCCCGAATGGCCTTGTCCATGGCTCTGTCGCGCTGGGCTCTCAGAGTAATAGAAGTTTCTTTAGCAACCTTGGCAGCCAATTGAGCGGTTTCTAGCTCCTGGGCGATGGATTTCTTGGAAGCACGGAGTTCTTTGATAGTAGCATCCTTAGCCGATATCAACTGCCTGAGACAGATCACGTCATCCGTGGATTCCTGTAGCCTACAGCGAAGATTATCTAACTCCTCCATGGAAAAGCGATGACTCCTCTCCAGGATGGTCAACGAATTGCTAGAGTCGCGATACAGTCTGTCAAGATTGTCGCGAGACGCAGCAAGGACACGTTTTTCTTCCTGCAAACAAGAATCAACTCCTTTCAAACATCAGACAAGCAATAGGAACGCAGCAATGCAAGTCACAGTTTCACGAGTCACCTTTTCAGAATCAAGCTGAGTGCGAAGGGAAGAGCTCAATGCATTGGCGTCATCTAGGGTAGCAGAAACCTGGGCTAGTTCAGTCTGGCTTTGGGAATACTTTTCTTCAAAATCAGAGCACCGCTGGACCAGTTTGACCTGATCTCGAGAATGTTTTTCTTCAAGAGTGGAAATTTGCCGAGTCATATCTAGCAGGAGACAATCAAACAAAAAGGGTCAGAATGTAAGGCAGTTCAATAATAAAGACAAAGAGAAGCAGAAAAGCACTAACCAGCATTGGTCGCCTCCAAGCTAGAGACACGTTGTTGAAGTAACACCGGGTTCCAACGTGCAAGAGACAAAGCTCCTTCTGGAACAGAAGCACCCTGCAACCTCAGCTAGCTAGCCATCCCGTCCACCAGAGCCTGATAAGGGGAACAGACGAATGTAGTGACAGCAACTTATACAGTACAAAAGTCAGGACAGAATATATCACAATACCTGGAGATTGGAAAAGAACGAAGGGACTCCCAAATCATTAGAGATCAATTGATGACCGGGCGTAAGGTCGCCACCCGAAGCAGCTTGCAACAAACCAGCCGGAACCAACTCAGTGCCATCAACAGAGCTCAAAACTTGGCCAGCGGGGACGCTGCCTTCTAAAGTGACTCCCTGGTCCAAAGCTTGGGCTACCACCATGCAGCCGGAGTGCGGAGGCGATCCCGCATGAACATCCATGGAAGTACAAGAGGGAGACCCCGCTCGGACACCCTCGGGGGCTGGGTCATAGTTTGCGCTACCCACGTGAGCCGGATCATCTCCGGCAGTACCCTCGGGGGCTGGGCAGTGGCTTGCACTTCCCACCCGAGCTGAGTCACCCTCGGCAACACCCTCGGGGGCTAGGGAAGCGTCAACACCATCCTTGAAGGCCAGGTTCTCCGCAGTGGCCGCCTCTAAGGCTGAAAGCCCCTCAGTTACTTCCATGGGACTGAGATGATCCAAGCCAGTCTCCTGACCCTCAAGACCGCGCTCTAAGGTCGATGAGGCGCGGGATGACCTCAACCCAGCATCAAGCACATCAGCACAAACCTCCATCACACCATCATCCGCTGGCTCTGATAAAAGGTCCTCTGGAACCATATCCTCTAGAGTCTGATCAAAGTTTGCCAGAGATAACTCCTGTAGACCAACGAGGGCTGACAGAGTAGGAGAAGGAACTCCGCTACTCTCCCCACTGGCAATATACTACCGACTGTTCTTCCGAGTCAGAGGGACCTCATATTCTTCCTCCCTGTCGTTTTCATCAACAACATAAGCAACACACCCATTGGGATCAGCATCGGGTGGGGCACACCCATTGGGATCAGCAGCAGATGGAGCACACCCATTGGGGTCGGCGTCAGTAAAATCAGGCGCGGGAACCTCCTCAGCAGCAGGAACCGAAGGACCAGCGCCCCGATCCAAACTAGATACTTGCTGAAGACGTCTCTTTTTCTTTTTCTGCTCATCAGCAGAAGGATCAAGTTGATTGGCTCGGCAAGGACGTCTCGGGCGAGCACTGGCAGGCTTCTGAATATCCAAAGTCGTACTAGCTTCTGGGAGAGGCGCCACCAACAATGTCCTGGCAGGAGCAGCATCAAGAGAGTCCTCAGCCAACAAATCAAGCATAGCGCTTATTTCCGCGTCACTGGGATCCAAAGGCACCTCAAAGTGGACTTGTCGTTCGTCATCAGGAATTTCCCCGAGCGAGGCAACCAAAGTGTTAACTTCTTCGGCAGAGGGTCACACTCTAAGGCCCAAACCGCCATCAGTGACAGGTGGATTCGACACAAAAGAGTGAAGGCCTTGGGAGGAGGCAGGCTCCATGCTGAGTATGCCACTGGGGCACCAATATTTGATACCTTGCCTCTAAGAATCATCTCAAGTCGGTTCACCAAGTCTATAGAGGGAATTTTCCTATTGGTAACCCGAGTTGAATCAGCTAGACCTCGGTACAGATAAGCCGGGTATGCCCTGTCCTTCAACGGCTGAATATTCTTGAAAACAAAATCAACAACCACAGCCTTGGCAGTCAGACCCCTTTCTTTCAGCAGTCCAACTTCAGCTAGCAAAGCCCTCGCCTCAGCTACCTCCTGATCCGTGGGAGACTCAGTCCAACTTGGAGTGCGAACATCCGGCTGTCTTCCCGACCGTGGGGGGAGAGAATTTCCATGATTCTCAATAATAAACCATTCCAAGCGCCACCCCTTGATACTGTCTTTGAGAGGGATTTCAAGATACTCAGTCTTCCTCCCACGGCGCATCTCCAAACTAGCACCCCCAACCAGCTGATGCTGACCCCCGGCCATTCCAGGGCGGCAATGATACAAGTACTTCCACAACCCAAAATGTGGCAGCACACCAAGAAAAGCTTCGCACAAATGAACGTAAATAGAAATTTGAAGAATAGAATTGGGATTTAGGTGGGTCAAGTTAAGGCGATAAAAATCAAGAGGCCGCGGAAAAAGGGAGAAATGGGGAGAGCGAGACCGCGGAGAAGAAAAGGAACGTAAATCACGGATTCATGGGTATCCTCTGTCGGGACAGTGACCCCATGACAAATCCGCCAAGAACAAAGCTCCCTCGGGGGAAGAACCCCAGTGGACACGAGGTGGAGGAGGTCAGGCTCGGAGACAACAGACATGTGGTTACCTGCGAAAGGCAACTGGTTGTTGGGGTCGATGGGGGGAATTGCCGCAGCGGATGAACTCGATGTAATACTCAAAATTGTATAAAAGGATTATATAGTGAATTCCTTATCTTATGTGCCATATTTGCATCATAAAAAGAGCATACATGAAAGTTGGAGATGAATTAAAACAAATGATAAAAAGAATATGCATCATGTTGGAGTTTTATATGTTTGCACATTAAATAAAATAATAAGGATAACAACAAAGAGATAATAATTCTAAAGGTTGGATCAAACCCTAAATGGAAATTAGAGTTTGGAAATAAGAAAGAGAGAAGGGATATAAAAAATATAGATAATATATATATATAAATAAATATATTCAGAATTAATATCCCTAATTTCACAAATATAAGTTGAAGTGATGAGCCATAGAAGTTTGAATTTAAGTTTGAATTCAAATTTAACTTGGAAATGGAGAAAAGAAATTAAAGTAAAAATGGAAAAGAATTAAAGGGCTTCATGGGCCGTTCTGCCTGATTTCGGCCCAGTTACCTAACACCATCCGCACAGCCCACCCGTTGGAATTGCGCGCCGACAGTAGGGCCCCACGGGGCAGCCTCTCATCCCCTCGCGCTCGCGCCGTCTCCTTTACACTGTCACTGGCCGGCGGGGTCCCCGCGCCAGTCACACTTAAACCACCCGCGCGCACTGCTTTCTCCCCCTCGCTCTCGCACTGACATCTGGGCCCACGTTGCCAGGGCCTTCCTCATCCCGCGGACTTCGGACGTCGTTGCCGCCGCCGCGCGAATTCCGGCCAGCTGGTGCAACGGCTTGCCGAACCAGTCGTCCGCACGGCTCGGTGGATAAATGCGCAGGCCGCGCCCCTCTTGCCATCCTACCTTCTTCCCCCATCTGCGCGCCTATTGCCATACTCGTCGGCCAGGATCTCCCGCTGTCACATAATCAACACCTCGCCGTCACCCGAAGCCTAGGATCGGGCCAGGAACCTACACCGAGCAGTCGTGAGGCTTTCCGCGTCGCTATCGGGCGAAATCGACGGCGGAGCAACCAGTAATTGATCACCGGAGTGTACGGGGAACCGTCGAGCCGCCTGGACGCGTGGGCAGGGCCGTCACCGCTTCATACCGAGGTAATGCGCCCACCAACGGATTCGCCTTGATCTCCTCTACGCGTAGCGCTAGGGAATCGAAAACTTGACAACTGGGCATGTAGATTGGGAGCTTCGGTTATGGCGCTCCGCCGCGGTGAGCGCGTCGTCTGGAATTGGGGGTGCTCGGGGAAGGAGAACGGCTCTTGATCGTCCGATCTAGACGTGCGGGTAGGATTAGATCCTGATGCCGTTTCAGCCGAAGCAAAACGGTGACCGTTGATGCGATATCCGGTGGTGGAGATCCGATCTTGAACTCATTAAACACGGACCGTCGGATTTAGATCTGAGGGCTACAACTGCATATCGGTTCAGTAGTTGGCGATCTAATCCAGGCCGTAAAATTTAGATCGTGCGGCCAGATTTGACCAATACCCCTTCGCGGGCGCCGATTAACACAAAGGCCCCTGAGTTTTAGAGAAATGAACCCGCCGTCCATGCCTGGGGTTTTCTGAGTCTTGGAAACACTTACACCGAGACCCCTGCTGTTTCCTGGAATTGAGGCCCCGTCCAGAGCGTTATAAAATCAAGAAAATGAATTAGGAAATGAGTTTTTAATATAAAAACAATTCATATAATTTGTATAATTCATAGAAAATGCATAGGAACTCCAAATTGGTCCATTCCAGTTCCTAAATTTTTGTAATAATATTGTCTACCCATTAGTGCCTCTGTTCTGACATGACAAACACATTAAAATTATTCTTTCACTTAATCTTGTATTAAATGCATAAAACCTTAGAAAATCCATAACTTAAAATCTATACCTCCAAATTTAATGATTCCAGTTCCTGTGATCTTATTTTAATGTCTAGTTTATTACTGTATATTTTATTTACATGGTTGGTGTAATGTTAATTCCTGCTATACTATGTATGTATTGTGTTGATGCGAGTAGACGAGCAAGCTACACAGGATTCTGAGGTTCAACAAGTTGAGACAGCTGAGCAGGAGCTAGTGCCAGGCAAGTTGTGCCCTTGATCACTTCTTTTACCTATTCATGTTCTTATTAATCATAATGATATGCATATGTTAATTTTGATGGGACCCAATAGGTTACCCTAGATTTGACTATCTTTATACCTTGTTTCACCACTAGTTTTACTACTAAAGTTTTGGGTAGTACATGCTATTGCTTTATGTGGATTTGGGTATAGAGATACTTATGACTCATGATTTCACTTGTTATTATCTGTTCATTATTTTATGTTCATGATAAGATCATTATGTTAATGGGAACATGGAGAACCTCCCGGGAAAATAGTGCTACCACAAGGGTTTAATGGGACGCCCTTGGCTGATTAACTAGGAAAGCTAGTGGAGGGCTACCTTACCCGAAAGGGGCAAGGGCAGTAGGGGAGTGGTCAGTGTAGGGAGGTCCTTGGTTGATTTTGCTGCGATGGCGGTCAGGCAAGAACCCTGCACTGGAGCTTCCTATAAACTGTAGCGGGTAGTCTGAAGCTAGTGGAACTTTGTAAAGGCCTCGTAGTGGTACCCTGCCTCGCTTCCTTGGTAGAGGTGTATGGAGTCTGATCAACTCCGTGGCAAATAGGTAACATGACTTGTGGGTAAAGATGCGCAACCTCTGCAGAGTGTAAAACTGGTATACTAGCCGTGCTCACGGTCATGAGCGGCTCGGACACTCACATGATTAAATTATGGAACTTAAACTTAACCTGTTATTTCATTGCATTTGGGATTATTTTATTATTACTTTTATTTATTATTACTATGGTTTGGTATTCACTTACACTTAGTAACTGCTAATAAAATTTTGACCAACTTATAAAAGCAATGCTCAGCTTCAGCCTTTATTTCATTGATCAGCCTTACACTTCATGAACTCCCACCTTTGGTGAGTTCATGCCACATTATTCCCCACAACTTGTTGAGCGATGAACATGTGTGAGCTCACTCTTGCTGTCTCACACCCCCCCACAGGAGAAGAGCAGGTGGTTCAGGAGGAGCCACAAGGCGAGGAGTTTGATCTGATCTAGGTGGTGTTTCTCAGTTGACATTTGCGCCGACGATCCTTAGTTCGTTTTATATTTATTATTTTATTTTGTAATAAGTCTTCCGCTATGTAATAAATACTCTGATGTTTTATGACATTTATCTCTATACACTCTGTTATTATATATGTTGTCTTCTTGGCGCATGTATGAGATGCACCCGGCTTTGTTCCTTTAAAGTCCGGGTGTGACAGAAGTGGTATCAGAGGAAATGTTGACTGTAGGACGAAACCTAGATAGAAATGGACAGACCATTACCTACTTATCTTACTCTGATTCTTTCTACACTTATCTTGATCCTGTCTCACCTTCTATTGTTCTACTCTGATCATTCTTACCTTTTTATTCTAAGACAAGATGGATTTCACACCTTGGAATCCCTACCCCTATGACAATTTTAAGAGATAGGAAGCCTAAGACGAAATTAAAATTTATTTTCTCTATCAAAAATATTGGTTGATTGTTCTGATGATCAATGCCTGATTTGCTTCTTTGATTGATTGAATTATTATATATGGACATCTTAGTATGTACCACCATAAGGTAATAAATTAGCTATGGTAGGTAAAACATTAATCTGCTTAGCTAATAAATCCCCCAATTTAACATGATTCGTAATTACTGCCTTGTCTACTGCTTTCTCTTACCTTATGTATCTAACTCAGATGGTCAATACCAGGAGGGGTGGTGGAATTGATTTGCCTCCTAATCAACACACTCGAAGGATTTATAGACAACCTCAGCCACAGCCAGCAGAGATGAATCCTCCTAATCCTCCACCAGGCGGAGTTGACCCACTGGTTGCTGCTCAGATGGCAGTGATGCAGCAAATGGCGGACACTATGGCTGATATGCGTGCCCAGATGCAGCAAGAACGCCAGGAAATGCGTCAGGAAAGAGAAGATATACGCCAGGAGTTGCGCCAGGAGAGAGATGAGATACGCCAAGAAAGGAGGGCACAACAACAGCAGCTGCAACAACAACTTCAACAGCAGCAGCAGCAACAAGTGCCATTGCCTCCACCACCACCACCAGTTCCACCTCGAGATAAGCACCGGGAGTTTATGAGTCATAAGCCACCGACCTTTGCCAGTTCGCCAGATCCACTTGATGCAAATGATTGGCTGAAAGCAATTGAGAAGATGCTCAACATTGCACAATGCACAGACCGGGAAAAGGTTTTATATGCTTCTGGACGTCTGACTGGTCCTGCTGCTGACTGGTGGGATTCTTATACTGCTGCCCACGATGCTGCTGATACTATTACCTGGGCAGAGTTCAGTACACAATTCAGGAACTACCATATTCCAGCTGGTATGATAAAGATCAAGAAGAAGGAGTTTCTGTCATTGAAGCAAGGCAGTATGTCGGTCAGCGAGTACAGAGACAAATTTATTCAGCTGTCGAGGTATGCTCCGGAGGAAGTTGCTGAGGATGAAAGAAAGCAGGAGCACTTCATTGAAGGACTGAATGGACCCTTACAATATGCACTGGTTGCACACACCTTTCCATCCTTTCAGAGGCTACTGGATAAGGCTCTTGCTATTGAACACAAGCGTGTTCAACTGGGTGATTTGAAGAGAAAGGCTATCTTGCAAGGACAGGGTAGCAGCAGTGTTCGTCCTCGCTACAGTTCACCACAGGGTACACCGACTCGACTAGGAGGACCATGCCCAGTTCAGCAATCACCACTGAGGACTCCACCTCCTCTACAGGCTACTCCCACTGGCACCCCGACGAAGTTGGCAGGACAGAGTCCGGACACTAAATGTTTCAAGTGTGGGAAGATTGGTCATTATGCAAATGTCTGCCCACAGAGGATTGCTACTACTCCAGCTCAGAACAAGCAACAGACCCCTGGCAAGGGATATTCCATAGCCAGGGTGAATCAAGTCAGCATTGATGATACTCCTGATGGTGGTGACCTCGTAATTGGTATGTTTTATGTTAATGCAATTCCTGCAACCATATTATTTGATTCTGGTGCTACACATTCATTCATGTCTGCTAGATATGCCAACACAAATGAAATACCACTGCTAAATATGAGAAAAACAATGATAGTAATTACACCTAAAGGGCCTGTTGAGGCGAATCAAATGACACGTAGATTGACATTAACCATTATGGGTAGAGAATTTGGAGCTACTGCTATAATATTAGAGTCAAGCAGTATAGATCTGATCCTTGGTATGTCGTGGCTAAGAAAGGCAAAGGCCGTTATAGCATGTGGTAGAGGTACCGTAGAACTCACTACCACTAAAGGAGAAAGATTTCAAGTTAATATTGCAGTAACCTCCTCATCCATGCGTGCAATGTTCTTTATGCCTGAGGAGTTTGTTGGTGACAACATCCGGGTGGTTAGAGATTTTCCGGATGTCTTTCCAGAGGAGTTACCAGGGATGCCACCTGATAGAGAAGTTGAGTTTGTTATTGATCTCTTACCTGGAACCGCCCCTATTTCTAAATGGCCATATAGAATGTCCGTAGAGGAGTTGAAGGAACTGAAGAAGCAGTTAACTGAGTTACAAGAGGCTGGGTACATTCGTCCGAGTTCCTCACCGTGGGGAGCACCGGTACTGTTTGTACAAAAGAAGGATGGATCCCAAAGAATGTGTGTGGATTATAGATCTCTTAATGATGTTACGGTGAAGAACAAGTATCCATTACCCCGTATTGAGGATTTGTTTGATCAGATGCGAGGTGCTAGAGTATTCTCGAAGATTGATCTCCGATCCGGTTACCATCAGATGAGGATTAGACCATCGGATATTCCCAAGACGGCTTTCTCGACTCGATATGGATTATATGAGTTTACTGTTATGTCATTTGGACTAACCAATGCACCAGCTTACTTCATGAATTTGATGAATAAGGTGTTTATGGAGTATTTGGACAGATTCGTCGTGGTGTTCATCGACGATATTCTTATCTATTCTAGGAATGAAAGTGATCATGAACAACATCTGAGGTTGGTGCTACAGAAGTTGCGAGATAATCAACTCTACGCTAAGTTCAGCAAGTGCGAGTTTTGGATTGACAAGGTGCCATTCCTTGGTCATATCATTTCTAATGGAGGAATAGCAGTGGATCCTGCTAAAGTGAAGGAGATTATGGAGTGGAGAGTGCCCACTACAGTTACTGAGATCCGGAGTTTCTTGGGTCTCGCAGGATATTATCGGAGATTTATTGAAGGGTTTTCTAAGATTGCCAAGCCTATGACATCGCTTTTGGAGAAAGGAAAAGAATTTAAGTGGGATGAGAAGTGCCAAGAAAGCTTTGATCAGTTGAAGGAGAGATTAATGTCACCTCCAGTATTGATTATGCCAGATCTGCAGAAGGGATTTGACATTTACTGTGATGCATGTGGCCAAGGACTTGGATGTGTGCTTATGCAAGAAGGACATGTGATTGCCTATGCATCTCGTCAGTTGCGGAAGCATGAACTGAACTACCCCACTCATGACTTGGAACTAGCTGCCGTTGTGCATGCACTTAAGATTTGGAGACACTACATTATGGGAACTAAGTGCCAAGTATACACGGATCATAAGAGTTTGAAGTATATATTCACTCAGAAGGATCTCAACCTTAGGCAACGCCGTTGGCTGGAGCTCATTAAGGATTATGATTTGGAGATTCACTATCATCCAGGCAAGGCGAATTTGGTCGCAGATGCCTTGAGTCGGAAAGAACATGTTCACTCCGCTTTCGTTGTCCAGCTACCCGATGAATTAGCAAAAGATTTTGAGAGACTCAACCTGGGAATTGTTACTCACACTGAAGGAGTTACCATTGAGATGGAACCTACCTTGGAGCAAGAGATTCGTAAAGGTCAGGTTGGTGATGCTAAGATTCAAGAGATTAAGGATCTGATTACGGAAGGTCGAGTTCCGGAATTCACGGAGGATGAGCAAGGTACTATATGGTTCAAAGATCGGATATGTGTTCTAGAGATCGATAGCCTCCGTGGGGCTATATTGAAAGAAGCTCATGATTCTGATTACTCCATCCACCCTGGAAGCACTAAGATGTATCAAGATTTGAAGCAAAAGTATTGGTGGTATGGACTGAAAAGAGATGTTGCTGCTCATGTGGCTAAGTGTGATGTATGTCAAAGGGTCAAGGCCGAACATCAAAGACCCGCTGGATTATTGCACCCGTTGAAGATACCCAAGTGGAAATGGGAAGAAATTGGTATGGATTTCATTGTTGGACTACCCCGCACCCCTGCTGGGTATGACTCTATTTGGGTAATTGTAGACAGATTGACCAAAGTGGCTCATTTCATACCTGTGAGGACTAATTACACGGGAGCCAAGCTAGCAGAATTGTATATGACTCGGATAGTTTGTTTACATGGAGTACCTAAGAAGATCGTGTCTGATCGAGGATCACAGTTTACTTCTCGATTTTGGAAGAAGTTGCATGAGAGCTTGGATACAAAGTTGAATTTTAGTTCAGCCTACCATCCCCAGACTGATGGACAGACAGAGAGGACTAATCAAGTGCTAGAAGATATGTTAAGAGCTTGTGCTCTTAAACATGGTGGAAGTTGGGATAAGAGCTTACCATATGCAGAGTTTTCTTATAATAATAGCTACCAGGCCAGTTTGAAGATGTCACCATTTGAGGCTTTGTATGGCAGGAAATGCAGGACTCCCCTGTATTGGGATCAGACAGGAGAAAGACAGTTCTTTGGGCCTGAATTGATTCAAGAGGCAGAAGAGCAAGTTCGAATGATAAGAGAAAATTTGAGAATTGCACAATCAAGGCAAAAGAGCTATGCTGATAATAGAAGGAGACTACTAGAGTTTAAGGAGGGTGATCATGTCTATTTGAAGGTGTCACCACTCCGGGGTATGAAGAGATTTAAAGTTAAAGGAAAGTTGTCCCCTCGCTTTATTGGACCTTTCTTGATCTTAAAGCAAGTGGGAGAAGTTGCATATCAGCTAGAACTACCCGATCACCTATCAGATGTTCATGATGTTTTTCATGTATCTCAGCTAAAGAAGTGCCTCAAGGTTCCTGAGGAGCAGTTACCAACGGAGGACCTTAGTGTTCAAGATGACCTGACTTATGCTGAGTACCCTATCAAGATTCTGGACACTTTGACTCGAGTTACAAGAAATAAGGTGATAAAGATGTGCAAAGTACAATGGAGTCACCATGGTGAAGATGAAGCTACTTGGGAGAGAGAAGAAGAGCTTCGCATAGATTTTCCCCATCTTTTCCCTAGTCCTTCCTAAATCTCGAGGACGAGATTTTTCGTAAGGGGGGGTAGGATTTGTAATACTCAAAATTGTATAAAAGGATTATATAGTGAATTCCTTATCTTATGTGCCATATTTGCATCATAAAAAGAGCATACATGAAAGTTGGAGATGAATTAAAACAAATGATAAAAAGAATATGCATCATGTTGGAGTTTTATATGTTTGCACATTAAATAAAATAATAAGGATAACAACAAAGAGATAATAATTCTAAAGGTTGGATCAAACCCTAAATGGAAATTAGAGTTTGGAAATAAGAAAGAGAGAAGGGATATAAAAAATATAGATAATATATATATAAATAAATATATTCAGAATTAATATCCCTAATTTCACAAATATAAGTTGAAGTGATGAGCCATAGAAGTTTGAATTTAAGTTTGAATTCAAATTTAACTTGGAAATGGAGAAAAGAAATTAAAGTAAAAATGGAAAAGAATTAAAGGGCTTCATGGGCCGTTCTGCCTGATTTCGGCCCAGTTACCTAACACCATCCGCACAGCCCACCCGTTGGAATTGCGCGCCGACAGTAGGGCCCCACGGGGCAGCCTCTCATCCCCTCGCGCTCGCGCCGTCTCCTTTACGCTGTCACTGGTTGGCGGGGTCCCCGCGCCAGTCGCACTTAAACCACCCGCGCGCACTGCTTTCTCCCCCTCGCTCTCGCACTGACATCTGGGCCCACGTTGCCAGGGCCTTCCTCATCCCGCGGACTTCGGACGTCGTTGCCGCCGCCGCGCGAATTCCGACCAGCTGGTGCAACGGCTTGCCGAACCAGTCGTCCGCACGGCTCGGTGGATAAATGCGCAGGCCGCGCCCCTCTTGCCATCCTACCTTCTTCCCCCATCTGCGCGCCTATTGCCATACTCGTCGGCCAGGATCTCCCGCTGTCACATAATCAACACCTCGCCGTCACCCGAAGCCTAGGATCGGGCCAGGAACCTACACCGAGCAGTCGTGAGGCTTTCCGCGTCGCTATCGGGCGAAATCGACGGCGGAGCAACCAGTAATTGCTCACCGGAGTGTACGGGGAACCGTCGAGCCGCCTGGACGCGTGGGCAGGGCCGTCACCGCTTCATACCGAGGTAATGCGCCCACCAACGGATTCGCCTTGATCTCCTCTACGCGTAGCGCTAGGGAATCGAAAACTTGACAGCTGGGCATGTAGATTGGGAGCTTCGGTTATGGCGCTCCGCCGCGGTGAGCGCGTCGTCTGGAATTGGGGGTGCTCGGGGAAGGAGAACGGCTCCTGATCGTCCGATCTAGACGTGCGGGTAGGATTAGATCCTGATGTCGTTTCAGCCGAAGCAAAACGGTGACCGTTGATGCGATATCCGGTGGTGGAGATCCGATCTTGAACTCATTAAACACGGACCGTCGGATTTAGATCCGAGGGCTACAGCTGCATATCGGTTCAGTAGTAGGCGATCTAATCCAGGCCGTAAAATTTAGATCGTGCGGCCAGATTTGACCAATACCCCTTCGCGGGCGCCGATTAACACAAAGGCCCCTGAGTTTTAGAGAAATGAACCCGCCGTCCATGCCTGGGGTTTTCTGAGTCTTGGAAACACTTACACCGAGACCCCTGCTGTTTCCTGGAATTGAGGCCCCGTCCAGAGCGTTATAAAATCAAGAAAATGAATTAGGAAATGAGTTTTTAATATAAAAACAATTCATATAATTTGTATAATTCATAGAAAATGCATAGGAACTCCAAATTGGTCCATTCCAGTTCCTAAATTTTTGTAATAATATTGTCTACCCATTAGTGCCTCTGTTCTGACATGACAAACACATTAAAATTATTCTTTCACTTAATCTTGTATTAAATGCATAAAACCTTAGAAAATCCATAACTTAAAATCTATACCTCCAAATTTAATGATTCCAGTTCCTGTGATCTTATTTTAATGTCTAGTTTATTACTGTATATTTTATTTACATGGTTGGTGTAATGTTAATTCCTGCTATACTATGTATGTATTGTGTTGATGCGAGTAGACGAGCAAGCTACACAGGATTCTGAGGTTCAACAAGTTGAGACAGCTGAGCAGGAGCTAGTGCCAGGCAAGTTGTGCCCTTGATCACTTCTTTTACCTATTCATGTTTTTATTAATCATAATGATCTGCATATGTTAATTTTGATGGGACCCAATAGGTTACCCTAGATTTGACTATCTTTATACCTTGTTTCACCACTGGTTTTACTACTAAAGTTTTGGGTAGTACATGCTATTGCTTTATGTGGATTTGGGTATAGAGATACTTATGACTCATGATTTCACTTGTTATTATCTGTTCATTATTTTATGTTCATGATAAGATCATTATGTTAATGGGAACATGGAGAACCTCCCGGGAAAACAGTGCTACCACAAGGGTTTAATGGGACGCCCTTGGCTGATTAACTAGGAAAGCTAGTGGAGGGCTACCTTACCCGAAAGGGGCAAGGGCAGTAGGGGAGTGGTCAGTGTAGGGAGGTCCTTGGTTGATTTTGCTGCGATGGCGGTCAGGCAAGAACCCTGCACTGGAGCTTCCTATAAACTGTAGCGGGTAGTCTGAAGCTAGTGGAACTTTGTAAAGGCCTCGTAGTGGTACCCTGCCTCGCTTCCTTGGTAGAGGTGTATGGAGTCTGATCAACTCCGTGGCAAATGGGTAACACGACTTGTGGGTAAAGATGCGCAACCTCTGCAGAGTGTAAAACTGGTATACTAGCCGTGCTCACGGTCATGAGCGGCTCGGACACTCACATGATTAAATTATGGAACTTAAACTTAACCTGTCATTTCATTGCATTTGGGATTATTTTATTATTACTTTTATTTATTATTACTATGGTTTGGTATTCACTTACACTTAGTAACTGCTAATAAAATTTTGACCAACTTATAAAAGCAATGCTCAGCTTCAGCCTTTATTTCATTGATCAGCCTTACACTTCATGAACTCCCACCTTTGGTGAGTTCATGCCACATTATTCCCCACAACTTGTTGAGCGATGAACATGTGTGAGCTCACTCTTGCTGTCTCACACCCCCCCACAGGAGAAGAGCAGGTGGTTCAGGAGGAGCCACAAGGCGAGGAGTTTGATCTGATCTAGGTGGTGTTTCTCAGTTGACATTTGCGCCGACGATCCTTAGTTCGTTTTATATTTATTATTTTATTTTGTAATAAGTCTTCCGCTATGTAATAAATACTCTGATGTTTTATGACATTTATCTCTATACACTCTGTTATTATACATGTTGTCTTCTTGGCGCATGTATGAGATGCACCCGGCTTTGTTCCTTTAAAGTCCGGGTGTGACACTCGAGGCCTTCCTCTTGGGCGCCTTCTCAACTCTACTGGCGAACAGAGCAAGAGCCGAATTGCAGAGAGGATTTGGAGGCAGGAAAGCAAGAACTAGGGCACGGAAAGCAGAGGCGGCTAAAAGCGCAGTATACGCGGGATATTCCCAAGTCAGATACCGTCTCCAAAAGCGCCCAGTCAGCACCAAGCAGTTACTTCTAAAACACCGGCGTGCCACGTCGTCACCCGGCGGCTACTTCTAAAACCCCGGTGTGCCACATCATCACTCGGCTACTATCCTCAAAGTGGCCGACCCGGCCCGTTTTAACTCGGCTATTATTTCTAAGACGCTGACGTTATCACCAGTCGCTCGACATTTATCTCTAAAGTGCCGACGATATCTTCAGTCGCTCGGTAGCTATCTCTAAAGCGTCGACGATGTCCTCAGTCGCTCGGCGGTTATTTTTTAAAAAAATGCTGATGTTGTTACAGGTCACTCGGCTGTCGCATCTAAGAGTGCCGACATGGTCAACAGTTATTCCGACGCTGGCATGGTTTCATCATCACTCGGACTCTAATTCAAATGCGTAAATATCGACAGTAATAAGCTCGGCCATCACCCTTGAAGCGACGATACGATGCCCGAGTTATTCAGCTACTATTCCGAATGAATCAACTCCACAAATAAGAGATCAACTTAACTCAAAGCACGGAAATTGGTTCCAGAGGAGACAAAGTCATTCTTCATTAAGGGAAGTAACAGTACTCACAAATCAACTCATTATGAGTTGATAACTTCCCTATTGATACTACTACTACTACTACTACTACTACTACTACTACTACTACTACTACTACTATGCTACACTATACTACTCTACATTACTAATACTAGTACATTATTTCACTATACTACTTCTAATCTATACTAATATTTAAAAACCAGTGGCATTTAGCCACTGGCCTTGCTACCGCCGCTGCCGCCCCTGCTGCCGCCGCTGCCGCTCCTGCTGCCACCGTCGCCGCCGTCACCGTCGTCGTCGCTGCCATCGCCTCCGTCGTCGTCGTCGTCATCGTCGTCGCCTTCGCCATCGCCGCCACCGTCCTCCTCGGACGAGTCCTCCTCGTCCGAGGAGTACTCCGACTCATCCGAGCCCGCGAGCCCGGAGCGCTCGACGGCCCGAATGTAAGTCCAGACCTCGGCGGCGAGCCCCTGGGAGTCGTCTGAATCGTCAGACGACTCACGCAGAGGGATGGGAGCCGGAGACCCCTCAGACTCAGAGGAGAACTCCTCCTCTGAGTATTCCGAGTCACCAAAGTCCTCGGACGGAGGAGTCGGCTCGCGCTTGCGTTTCTTGCCCATGGCGGAAATGCAAGGAGAGGAAGAAGGCAAGCAGTGGAGAACAGCAAGAGATGTGAAAAAACCAGAGAGGCAAAGACACTATTTATAGAAGAAGAAGGCAACCGCTCACCTCCAACCGCGGTCACTGAACAGTCGCGAAGCATTCAATACACACTTCAACCCGTCTGAAGACGCGCGGCTGACGCCGTTTCACGCAATGCAACACCCATTGGGACTCCGGTCAACAGCGCGGAGGATATGATTACGCCCGCCGTCACATCACATTACTACTCAGAAGCAGCCGGCTAAAAAACGCTCAGCGTACCAAGCCGTCCCTTGCCCACACCCATTGGGGGGGGACGCCCAGGAATTATCAGTATATTTTTCAAAAACTGTCACATCCGTGCAGGGCGTGCAATGAACACCTCAAGACAAAAATGAGATATCAGTAAGGATCAAAGGAAAGCCAAATATAGCCGGTGAAGTACAAAATTTGACCGACGGAAGCGACGTGAAGACTAGCCAGGGAACGTCCATCAAATGTCCAATCAGTCGCAGAGCAAATAAATTGCACCACCTAGCAAGATATGGGCGGATCACGAACTCGGCTGCAAAAGACAAAATACATGCTGACCTCGGATGCATAATACTGATGACATAATGCTGACCTCTAAAGCATAATATGGATGACATAATGCTGACTTCTAAGGCATTCAAAAAAAGAGAAAATATGACTCTCAGCAAAAGGACATGAAGTAAAGACCTTTGAGAGGATTGTTTTCAAAAATCCACTCAAAGCTCAGGGGCTACACCCATTGGGTGCACCTCCGGTGCACCCCATGGATCACCATTTCAAGCCAAGATAGTGCCGACTTCTAAGGCATAAGACAAGATTAAAAGACAAGGCTGGCCCTCAACCAAAGTACGAGAAGAAAATAAAAATAAATTCTGATGAAGACCTTCGAGTAGATTATCTTCTAAAATCTACTCGAAGCTCGGGGGCTACACCCATTGGTCCGGTGCACCCAATGAAGTTCAGGGTCCAACAATATGAAATGCCGACTTCTAAGGCACAAACACGAAACAAAGCTCCAGTGTACGAGTGATCACAACAGAAGGAGACAGTAAGAAATCGTCTTTCTCCAAATTACCTGCAAGCTAGGCCTAGGATCTTTGGGCTGATTACCTCAAAATCAACCCAAAGATCGGGGGCTTGTGGGGGGCAGATATCCCCCAGGTCCACTGGAAGGGTAAAAGACCTCACGAAAGGCCCAAGAGCCCAATAGATCGTAAGGTCATTCCTTCATGGGCCTGGGGAGGGACAATCAATAAAGCAGATCGACGTGAGGCCGGATCGGTGCAAGCCCGGATGGCCCCACAGCGTTGAGCAAGAAACCACAGCAGAAGATCCGACTTTCCCGCGATGGAGCCCCATGCAACGGAACCAGGCGAGGATAGGTCGGCAGAATCATAGGAAGATAGACCCAAACAGTTCAATATCCTTTAGGTGCACGTTGTTATCATATCCACATGTATTGCCCCACGGTCGAATATATAAGGCCCGGGGGGCACCCCTTCAGAACAATCGATCTCACCGCTCAGCCATCCACCTCAACCCTCCACGTTCTCGCTTTAGAGAACCACCCTGTAACCCATCACACAAAGCATCCTCACTAGGACGTAGGGTGTTACGCATCTCTAAGCGGCCCGAACCTGTAAACACTGTCCATTGTTCCTCGTGCATCTGGCACGAACCATTTTGCTACAGTCGGCGACACCGTCCTACTCCTAAAAACACCTCGAGGGGCAACCCCAGGTGTGCGGTCGGACCCAAAACACCGACAATTGTACATTAGTGGGTATGGGTATCCGATACCCACTGTGGGTATGAGTATAGCATAATTGTGTATTCATAATGGGTAGTGGGTATGGGTGTAAGTTTGTGTGTCCATTGGGTACCTTACCACTGCCATCTCTATGTGTCTCCTATTTTATACGATCCACCAAATACAGTCTAAACCACCTCAAATACTCATCTTCAAGGTCCACCACGTACTATCAAACGATTTCTCCAGTATGCGCGCACCCCAACCACGTACTAGCAATGATAAAGTGGAGTATTGATTATGTTGAGATTTATATATTCTGTGATATCCGAAAAAACTATCCGACAAGATAATTGGCCGCTTCAGACAGTCAGATGATCGGATAATATTAATATCGATTACACTCCTAGTTAAGACATAAATAGAGATGAGTCCAAACATTTTTGGATATTTGGATAGTTACATGAAATCATTCTAAGTATCTAAATTTCAACATAATCAATACTTCACTTTATCATTTTCACATAAAGACTTGAGGATATCATCTTATGTGATGTTTATTATTTTTGTTAACTCGACATTAGAATGTTTTATGGATTTAACTGTGTTTTGATTATTTTCTACAGAAAAAATTAATAATACATAAATAGCCTAAAAATTATGAAATTTGACAGGGGTAACATATGTTCACATATAATTCTTAAAAATATTTGGACCATAAAGTTCATAAGATGCCAATGATTCTTTTATTTCACTTCTACTTATTGCGTGAGTTACATGTGAAATCGCCATAAGTATCCAAGGTTCAGCATAATTGATACTCCACTTTATCATTTTCACGTAGAGACTCAGGGTTATTTTTTATAGAATGTTTATTGGTCCTAGTAACTTATTCGCAATTCTTTTGTTGACGCTAGAATATTTTATGGATTTAATTGCATTTGATGTTTTCTAAGAAAGAAATTAACGACACACAAATAGTCTCATATATTCACGAAATTTGATGTAGGGGCAATATATGTCCACATATCATCCTAAAAAAATACTTGAACCATAAAATTCATAAGACGCCAACATTTATTTTATTTCACTTCCACTTGTTGCTTGAGTTATATGTGAAATCACCATAAATATCCAAGTTTTAATATAAACATTACTTCACTTTTATCAATTTTTTATGTGGGTACGTGAGGTTATATTCTTGTAGAATATTTATTAGTATTGATTTGTAATTTTTGATATACACTAGATTATTTTATGAATTTAATTGCATTTTAACGACTTTCTACATAAAGAAATTAATAATACACAAAATAGCCTTAGAATTTTATGAAGGTGTAGCATATGTCCACATATAATTCTAAAAATGATTGGATTTAAGGAGGGGATAAATGATTACAAGAATCATGATATGTGTGGAATGATGTCTTACACGATATCCGATAAAAATATTTGTTACCGACGCTATCCGTGTCCGACTAGTTCCGGATTCAACACACGACTATTTGTATTTGTATCCGAGAACATCCACATTGTATTCGTATTTGAAGCTATTTGTATTCGAATCCGAATTATGAAAATAAATATGGTTTTAGTGACCAGTGGCGGTCCTGACATTTTAGAGGCCCAGAGGTAGACTTATAATAGAGGCCCTTTCCAATAATAACTATTATACATAAATATAATTTATATAGGTTATCAATAAACACTCCATATATATCTAAAAATTATTCATATCAAATAAGAATAAGAAGTACATAATATGATTTTACCTTAAAATTTCTTCGAACATGTCTAGCCGCAAAGTCGTTGATGATGATGTCAATATCAATCTTATCCAATAATATCTTCTCGATGCATAATATGGCCAATCCATTTAATCTTTCTTGAGACATATGAGATCTCAAATAATTCTTCACTAACTTCAACTTTGAAAAGCTTCTTTCAGCAGATGCCACAGTGACAGGCATGGTAAATAATAACCGATAAGCAATTAAAATATTAGGATAAAAATCCACTTCTTTGACATACTCAAAAATCTTCATGGCAGACATAGGTTTATCTGATATACTGAACTGCATAACACTGAGCTATGAAATTAGATCATTTAAATCAACATCAGAGGAGCCATCCAAAGAGAAAGTACTTGCAAATTTGATGCAAGAATCTCTTAGTTCAGTAGTATCCAGTGCCTTCACGGTTGTTGAGCTCATCAAAAACCCAAATATACTTTTGAATGATTGGAGTTATTCAAATCTACTTTTTAATGAACTCACTGCAACATCAACCATAACCAAAAAGTAATTAACTTCAAAAGCCTTCTCAGCTTTGAGTTTTGCTTCCTCGAATTCAGTTTCATCATATTGTTTCTTCCTCTTAGGATGGCGCTTTACTGGAAACGATGGCTCCACACCTAGTTTTGATGCAATCTCTCTTGCAATGATCAAGCTAGAAGCAAACCCTTCATTTCTATATTTTTCAAAAAACTTCATTGCACCTTCTATGTTCTTTAATGTAGCATCAAGGCACATGGATGGCGATTGCAGTAGCTTGCTCACTTTGTTTACAGTAAATAAAATTTCATACCAAATAACCATACCAAGTATGAACTCAAATGTACTAAGAACATCAAATAAATTTTTTGCATCGCTTCTATCCTTTGATTCGACATCCTTATCTGTACTTAACTGAAGCAAAGCTGACCTTATGTTTGGAGCTTCAAATCTAATTACTCTGACATTTTTGATCCGACTCTCCCAATGAGTATTGCACCATGACTTCACAGTTAAACTTTCAACATGGCCCTTCAAAACATCCCATCTTTTGGTAGAATTAGAAAATAATGCATATATCCATTGTACAATCCCAAAAAATGAAATATCTTTGGCACAAGACTTAGCCATGTCACAAAGAGTAAGATTAAGACTATGACAAGCACATGGCATAAATAAAGCTCTTAGATTTATATCAAGTAATCGTCTTTGTACCCCTTATGCTTTCCTTTCATGTTAGAGCCATTATCATAGCCTTGTCCTCTAACATCTTCAATATTTAAACCAAAGGACTTAATAGAATCAAGCAATGAATTAAAAAGACCCTCACCAGATGTGTCATCTACCTTCATGAAACCCAGAAAATACTCCTCAACTTTGCCACTAGACATATTAACACATCAAACCAACAAACTCATATGTTCTTGATGACTCACATCTGGAGTATAATCAAGGATAACTAAAAAATATTTAGCCTCTTTAACAATCTTTATGATAGATTTGGTGATGTCAGAAGCCAATAGAGAAATCAACTCATTCTGAATTTTATGACTAAGATAATGATATTGAATATCATTATTTTGAATGTGTCTCAGATGATCTTGCATAACCACATCAAATTCAGCAATCATCTCAAGACAGGTTAAGAAATTACCATTTTAACCATTGTAGAGTCGCTCACTTGATCCTCTGAAAGCCAAAGTATGCTTACCAAGAAATTTCACAAGAACAATTATTCTTAATAAAACTTGCCTGATATGCTCTTTTTCCTTTACAATTTGATGTTGAAATTCTTTATCAATTGTTTCAATCTTGCGAAGCCTCACTCTCAATTCATTCCATGAGTTTATACTTGTAATATGCTCCATACTAGCTTCATGTTCTTTTAACCTCTCACTAGTATGCTTCCAATCTCCAAATCCATGATGCCCCAATGAACTTTTGCATTTTTCTAAAATTAAAAAGCTTACAACAAAAACAAAACACTCTATCAACATGTTTTGAATAAACCAGCCATTTTCTATCATGAACTTCTCCATTCCTCATCTTTCTAGAGTATTGAGTATATGAAAAATGTCTACCATTAGCATCCAAAGGAAATACAATATTTTCTTCTCTTATAGCCCCCTTCTCAACCAATATATCCCTCGACTTGTTATCAAGATTGCTTCAATTCCTTGGGTCATAGATATCCTCAGCAGGAACCGACTGTTCATCAAAGCTATCATTTTCTATATGAGATGAATCAAATATTGGATCATGGACAGTCACATCATTACCATTTGTGTTGATGTCAACATTTTCTTCAAGTGTAGGGTCATGATCTTCTCTTCGTTAGTATTTAGTTGTTCCGCCACAACAATTATAGCCAAATTTGGTTGATCTTCATTACTTGAAGTTCTTGTATTAGTGCGAACAAATTTATCCATGCACCTCTTTGTGATTCTATAAATTCCTCTACTCCTTTCCTTCTCTTCCTTTTCTTACTACCAGATGGATGCTTTCTAGGCGCCATAGCTATAATCTGAATATTAAAATATAATTATATAAATATATGAGAACTAACAAAATTTACTTCCAAACCGTACCAATTAGGAGATAAATAAACTAACAAACTATACTTGAGAACAGCTGCGATGGATGCACGCACGTTGGCTGATTGCTGATTCGTTGATGGCATGATGGCCAATGGGATTAGTGTCTGCCGCGGCCTAAGGCTTCAAGCAGATAGATAGGGGTACCGGGTATAGGGAAATGGAAATTGTAAACCGCTCGGTGCTCACAAGTAAATGGGAATTGGGAACATCAATCGCGGCAGGTTGCGAACGTGATAAAAGGAAGCAAACGTCAAACATGCTTTGGTAGCCGACTGGCCAGCTGTTAATGGTACTCTTTGTTTGTTGGGCTTTACAATTTAATTGTTGTGTACATACTAATATTTATTAAGGATATGAGATGAGACCCCATTAATCTGGAGCCAGATCAAGGGCACTGCTAGACCCCCCACAGAGCCGGTACTGTCAGTGACATTCGTCCATATTCAGTCCGATTACACCCTTAGTCTCAAACTCAACCCTAGCTACCTGATGTTTGACCCACACACTCTGGATTAGTTGTTATTGTCTATATAGCTTCTGCCCTCTATTTGATTCATAGTGCGGCCACGATCGGCAGGAGCCCACGCCCAGCCACCAAAGCAGTAGGCAGCGGTGGCTAGTCGGTCGCAATGTACTAGCCGCTTGCCCTAAGACCATCGCTGGCCACGGTTGGTCACCTATGGGCTGTCGTTGTGACATTGTCTTGTACTCTCTGCTATAAAAATCATCAAGATTCAAGACTGAAAAAAGTAATTAGTGGATGGATAATAGTATGTTATGTATTAAGCGGGATATATTTGCAAACATTGAAGACTAAAAGATTTTGAAGCGTTTTTGGGACATAAAAAACTTGGAAGATAAATTTGCCTCACAATAGCAACTCATCGGCGGTATATTGAGTATTATATTTATAGATTTCGTACTACTTATTTGGCCTACGTTTATTCAACAAATTCCTGCCTCCGCCACTCCATATGCCCAGTGTTGCGATGAGTGAAAATCTAGTGCTCGAACAAATTCATGTTCTCTTTGCATAATATCATTCTCTGCCAATGCATGTGGACTAGAATGGGAAATGAATAAGGTTCTTTGTCGATCTCTCACGTACCTGTGAGCTGGGATTCTTCGGTTTGTTAGGCCTGGTTTGATTCCTTTAGTCCAGAGGCTAAAGTTTAGTTAGGAGACTAAAGTTTAGTTGCTATTCTGTTTGGTTTTAAGGGCTAAAATTATTCAAAACAAATTAAATAAATAATAAGAGGATTAAAATACCCATTAGCATTCTTTTACAACTAGTGCAATTGAAATAAATGAGAGGCAAAAAGTGAAATTTATATGATTTAGTCCATTTTAGTTACTCCTTGAGAGATTAGAGACTAAAATATTTTAGTTCTACCGTTTAACAATTTAGGGACTAAAATATAGTCCCTCAAACCAAACCAAACTGGACATCAGATGTCTTGCTGAGAAAAAAAAGGCAAAAAAAGAATGGTGTGACACTTGTAATCGGATGAAGTATGGTTCTAGAATTTGCACACGACATTCCGTGCATGTGAATCGAGAGTCCGTCGGCTAGCTTGTGTGTCACATCTTGCCACTTGCATTCAAATTTCAATGTATCTATAATTTATATTATAACACTATATAATCTACTAGTTTAAATTTTGTAAAATCAACACAACTAAATCTACCCACACATATAATCTTCACCAAATTCATAAAATAAATTGCTCCAAGACTTAACACACTATCAAAACCAACAATTCAGATCGTTTGATAACCTTTCGTCTTTACCAACTAAAATTTTATAGATAATATTATTTAAATTATCAATCATTGTTTATCTCTCTCACGACCCCGTCCACCAACCTCTCTCCCTCCTCCCCCGCGTCCCCCTCTTCTCCTGCCATCGTCGTTGATCTCTCTTTTCCCCTCTCCGAATGTGAAAATGGCATAGAACTCCAAACGTCATCATCCATAAACGAGACAACAGACAAGTGCTGGCTTGATAAGCTAGAGCCAATCCTATATTTAGGACTCTAAACATAATATTTCGTAATATTACCATTTAAAAGATTAACTTCAAAAAAGTGACTATAAACATCTTCTATTTGATTATACTACCATTTACTGTATAATCTTTCTTTTATTATTTCTTCCCATATATTTTATATCTAAAGAGACCAAATTATCTTGTGCGTGCGTTCTGACTCCACGCCGTCATGGACGACCGGCCACCGTCCTGGCCACGGCCGCCCTGTACCCCATCCAGGCCCTCAGGCTCACCCCTGATGCACCGTCCACCGGGCTCAGCCCTGCCGCACCGTCCATCGAGCTCGGCCCTATGCGCTGGCCAAGGCCGCGCCAACCACAGCGTTGGGCGAGATCGTGCTGGGCGATGTCATGCTGGACAGGGGTGCCTCGTCCGCATCATAGCCCAGCCCAGGGACACGTCGGCCATGGAAGTTGTATCATCGTCCTGGTGTTTCATGAGCATTAAGAGTCGTTTGGCATCCTGCAAGTTACAAATACCAGCTTTTCCTGGTTCCTGCGCAGACAAGCTGCAATTTACAAATACTAGCTTCCTGCTGTTGCAACTAGCTTCCTATTGGCCAGTTGTTCACGTGATCTTGTTGAGCGCGAGAGCACAGACGAGTTGTAAGTTCAGTGCCTATAATTACACTAGGTCAGTGTCCGTGCGTTGCAACAGGGACATATAATATCTCGATAACATATATATATATATATATATATATATATATTATGTATGAGATAGAGGATGACACTGTCCGGGATGACATCGAAGAGAAACTAGGGCCTGTGACGCACGGGCACTCACCTAGTAGTGTATTATATAAGATAGGTCAGTGCTCGTGCATTGCATCTGGAACATATAATATCTCGATAACTTATATATACAAATATGTGTTATATGATTATGCAGTTATGCTACAGATCACGTGGAAGTGAGAGCGCGGCTTGCAGATCGACGCAACGCAAACAACAAGCGCGCGGCCTACAGATCGGCGCAACACAAACACGACCTGCAACGCAAACGGCAAGCGTGGCTGCACGCACTGCCCATAGAAAACGTTACCATATCTATCCAAACAATTAGTGTTTTTCATTCCCATGGTAATAGATACCAATGTTATTTATTTACATTAATGTTACCATTACAAGTGATCAACCAAACGCGACCTGAGTTCGACGTGTTTCGTGGCTCACATCTACATGACGAAGTTTTCACTTACATCTGCTTGACGAAATTTCGTGGCCCACGCGCAGTGACCAAGTGACCACCCTATCGTTAATTATGACATCAACATTACTGAAGGCAGATAAGTCTGTTCTCTAGTGAACTAACTTATGTAAAAACTATAGTGACACTTAGATTAGACCAATGACCTATGGTTTGATAGTGTCATTTTAGTTAAATACATAGCGCTATTTCCCCAAGTTTCTGAAAAGGAGATTAGTAGATTACTAGTTTACTGATCTTCCCATTTCTCTTAACCTCTTAATACCTTAGCATTAGCGGCACATTAGTTAGTGAGGATGTACATGAATTAAAGAAGAATAATTCCAACCTCAAATATCCCAACAGCAAGGCAAACACAATGATCGTCTTCGCCAAAAGCAAGAGCACAATGGACAACACTCGTTCGACCATCATCCGTGACATAGTTATCCGCAATAACTCTAAACGCACTCTCTTGAAATTCAATGAAAAAAATTAAATAGAGCAGTATATCTGTAACCAAAAAAGGTAATAGCCCTAAGCAATTATAAGAACCAAAAAGCTACAGGTACATACTTCAGTAATTCTTTGCTTTAGATGATAAATTTGAGCCCTCGTCACCCCACAGGACTACCAACAGCATATTATAAGTATAATTGCAACTACAAAAAATTTAAAAATAAAAATAAACCACAACATAAACCGAATAGCACAGTAATTCTTTGCTTTAGATGATAAATCTGAGCCCCCAGCACCCCACAGGGCTACCAACAACATATTATAAGTATAATTGCAGCTACAAAAAATATAAAAATAAAAATAGACCATAACATAAAACGAATAGCAGTAGTCACATAACTAAATAAGCATCCAGGTTTGCACCCCTGAAGTTAACAACTCAACACAAACACAATAACCAAATAACTGATGAAGCAGTACCATGCAAGCGTTACACAGAGGAGCTCCAACCTGACAACTCAACTAAAACCTATAGGACAACAAGGACTCGCCCAGGAGCGCACAGAAGTCCAGTTTAAACTAAAGATGCACATCCCCTAGTCTTCACTCCTTGGATGACTTGTTGATCAGGGACTTGTGAATGTGCGGTATGACACCTCCGCCTGCGATGGTGCCCTTGATGAGGGTGTCCAGCTCCTCGTCTCCACAAATGGCTAGCTGCAAATGGCGAGGGGTGATACGCTTCACCTTCAGATCCTTGCTAGCATTCCCAGCCAGCTCCAGAACCTCGGCAGTCAAGTACTCTAGGATGGCAGCTGAGTAGACGGTTGCGGTGGCACCAACACGACCATTTGCCTGAGTCATATGCTTCAACTTACGGTGGATACGTCCAACAGGGAACTGAAAGCACATCAGTGAATATTTGGCCCTCTCCACTCTGATGGACTCCAGCATGCTCCCCAGATCCTTGGATGCGAGGCTGTCCTCCAGGGCATGCTGTCTTGCTGGCTCTTCCCTGCCATTCCACTCCTGCAGGAGCCCTCCTCCCTCCGTCAGCGAGATCCCGTCTTCTAGTACGACTCTAGCAAATATTTGGCCCAGGAACTTGGTCGCTTTTGGTGCATCGGTCACAACATCCAGTAACTGTAGTCTTCAAGGGACCACTCTGCAACCAAGAATACATTTCATCACAACATAGGTACAATGGGTAGTAAATAGCAAGGAACACACAAAAAAAGAATAACCTTATGCTCCTGTGATTAGTTATTCACTTACGACATTTACAAACAAATCACCCAAAAGTTACATCCAAGGAAAAAGTGGGTTGTATGCTGAGTTAGAGCTCCATATCTGGCACCATGAGGCCCATGCAATAACCAAAATAATGACCCAAGAAAGTCTAAAATTTAGTACATATTGGTCCTCGTTAACTACTCCCTCATTTCAAATTATAAAAAACATTTTCCATTCTCTAGATACATATATAGTCTTTGCTATGCACTTAGATATACACTATGTGTAAAAACATAATAAAAGCAATTTATCCTAAAAAGCGAAAACATGTTATAGTTTAGAACGGAGGCAACACTAACATATTACATTTGATAAATGAACAGTCCATTCAATTCATACTTCAAACAATAGAAGTGAAATAACATGCAATAATTTAGTTGTATCGCATATTCGACCACATGCAATAAAAAAGTCTAACATGTGTCAAACCCAGTAATAACAGTTCCAGCAATGAACGACTGAAGACTAGGTATTACAATGGCAAGCCCAAGGCCATTTACTGCTCTCCTGAATGCAACCTGCCCAAAATACTAACAGCCAAAACAGTCCCTATTGTAGCACCGTTGGTCGATCATAGTGCAGAGCAAGGATACCTACTAAGGGAGATGCTATTGACTTCAGAAAGTTCATTACAAAGGTGAGTATCCCAGATCAGTAGGACCAGCATTGAAGGCTGCACTGACTTCCTTATAAACTGTTGGAAGGAGATTCCCATCAGCACGCTCCATAATTGAAGCCAGATTGATGAGGATGAGAGATACAGAGAAACCAAGTATCTTGTTTGTTCTGCAGTAAAAGGAAAAAAATATCAGGAAATCCTACTTCTAGTCAAAGTAAGATATAACAGAAACAATTCAATAATGTTGTGGATGGAAGAGAACATAGAAGTATATAATGCTGGATGCTGAAATATCGCTAAAAACATTTCCTTCTTGTTTTTTTGGCATTTTGCCTTCTCATTTGGCTATATATTTTAGATGATGTCTAGATTTTCTGAAAGAAGGCTCTATTACTGTTACTGTTTTTTTGGAGAATTGACATTTTTCCACCACATACTTCTCCTCTAGTCTAAAAGGTACATCACTACTATATCGGTAACCAAAAGCCCAGTGATCGAAGTTGTTAGCTTGTTGTTCGTAATCTACCATTACGCAACAGTAGAGGAAACTGGATCAATACCATTCTGTGAGCCACTAACACACATCATAATAGCGTTCAAATGTGTATACAAATCTTAAGTAACCTGTCCAAACTAACTGAATGTTTGTCTTAGTTTCACGTCAAGACCTAACCAAAGAACACTAATAAACATAAAATGGAAGCCTGTTGGTATATTAGAGGAAACAAGACAACAAAAACTCACCACCAATGAATAGCCTAGTGGACATGAGAAGCTTTGAACACCGAAGGAGACAAGCTACCAGTGGCACTAAACCTAACTCAGAAGACCACCAAGCCTGCCTAAGGCCGCCATTTTGAACACTAAACCTGCACATACAGGAAGATAACAAAAAATCACCTGGGCATACACGAACACTTAACAACAATTAGAGCCTTACATAAGACACTGTAATAAAGTGTGATGCAAAAATGCTACTAAAATGCAAATTGCTCATATGGAAACAAATAGTGAGGGTGAGTTTTTAAAAATAGCAGCTCACCTTGGTCTCATGTCTATTTAAGATTATAAAATTGGCACATTTTCACTCTTATTGTTGGGATAAGTTGCAGTGTAGACAACATATCGAACTGGTAAGAGGCACAATCAATAATCAGAAACGACACCAATTACACACATAATGTAAAAAGCAAAATTCATATACAGAAGACGAAACGTGCAAAAACAATTACAACCTTTACCTCTGAATTCTATTCCTTAGTTCTTCATATTAAGCATAATCTTGTGCAGAACTGTGACACAAAAGAAAGCAAAATGAGCATACAGTTAGTATCAACCTCACTAAATTGTTGTACAAGTGTAGACAATTAAACCTGTGCACGCGACAACAACACCCGAACCTAATAGAGGGGGCAAGATCAGTCAATGAATTTACCAATCCTCATTTGATAATATACAAGAATCGTTCAATAAACAAAGGGGGAGGCTAGTTAGGGGGGAGCATCGCGAGTGAGGGAGCACGATCAGCGGCTGACGAGCACCGCGACATCGATGGAGGCAACGTAGATGTGGTACAGCGGGAAGGAGGCGCTGTGGACCATGAATGCACCGTCGTGGAAGAACACAACAATGAGGAGCTTCTTCTCGGGATCCACTCCCGCGGGTAGGTAGAGTCGGGAGGAGATGCCTGTAGCGAAGTCCTTGGACGCGACGTTGTTGGTGGAATTGCCATTGGGGGACGACGGGACGGTCTCGGTGCCGTCGAAGCGCTCGACACAGTCGATCTTGTACACACGCAAGACATCGGGCATATCGAACTCGAGCTTGGAGTCAGAGTCAATGGTGGCGTGGGGATTGAGGAGCCTGTAGAAGGGGTGCCGACAAAGTCAGTTGTCCGTGAGGAGGGGAGGTTGTGGACGACGATGAACTCGTGATTGAGGGGGGAGAAGTGGAGGATGTGGTCGTGGAGAGGGAGAGTGGTTGCTCCGATTGTGTCGCGAGCATCCGTGGAGAACGAAGGGTGCCTACACAAAGATGATGAGCAGACGCACCTGTTTCTCATGAAATCTAGGCCGCACCAAAACATCTAGCCCAAGACGTCTGATCTGTTGTTTTCCATTAAATCTGCGCAGAACCAAAGAACCCAGTCCAGAATTCCTATGGCTTTCGTCTTGACGGTTTGTGAACTGAGGATTTGTACCAGACCGACCATCGAACGATGCTACCACCGGCTTATATGCTCCGCTGCTGCTATCGTCTTGTCACTTTGTAGTTTAGCAGTCATGAATATATTTGTTTCCCTAGAGACATGTTTCAAGTATTAAATGATCCAGAAGTTGAGAAAACACAGGTTGATTTCCTAGAGACATAAAAACAGTACCTAAATGCATATCAAGGCTTAGCAGCAAGACATAAAAAACTCAAAGTTAGGCCCCCTCAACAAAAGGATGCTAGCATGAATAAATGTCTCCTCTGTAGGTACATAAATTTTTGTTATGCAAATAAAATGTAGCACATGTATATGTAAATAATCAACATTATTTTTCTATTACAAGTATGCAGTTGATTACTTATATGTCACACACAGTCATGAAAGATTCATTATTTTTCTGTTACAAGTATGCAGTTGATTACTTATATGTCACATGCAGTCATGAAAGATTATTGAATGAAGTTGCTTGTTGATTACTTATATGTCACACAGTCATGAAAGGTTACTGAATGCCATGGCAAGCTAGCAGAAACATAATGCATGCAAGTCATAAAAATGACTTAATCTGAGTGCGCAAGAGAATGTTAGAGTGACTTCTAATTATCTTCAAACTTTTAGATACCAAAGTTAAGCATTGATTGAAGTACATTGACAAATATTTGGAAATAGTCGTATCAAAACATAATGTGCATGCTTATTCAGGTAATGTTTCGAAAGCAAAAGATCCTTGCATCCGTCCACTTTCAATTACAATTGGAAAATAGCACAATCATAAAGGACCGATAGAACTAAACGGTGGCAGAATATGGACCTAGGTCCTAACTTATCACTAACATCATATTGACACATGGGCTACACTACCCACTCACAATGTGACTGAAAAGATCGAACAATGTTCCAGACTTCCAGTGCGCACTAACATTATATTGATAGTTGAGAGATATAATGCACATAAATACTAGCCTATCATTTGAAAAGCTAAAATAATAATAGGCTTGATAGATTTGTCCATGGTTCAGACAAATCAAAAGATAGGATAGAACCACATATGGGCTACACTACCCACTCACAATGTGACTAAAAAGACCAAACGTTGTTCCACTGCATAAAATCAAAATAAGTATTTAGTGGATATTTTACTGGACATAATTGGTCCCGTGCATAGAATGATGACTTAAATCAAACTGAGGTTGTTGTGTGAAACATCATGGTACAAACACAAATGAATTTGGAACAATATGTAGGAAGAAAATAGTGAACTTTAGTAAATACTAAGCCACCCAAGTTCAGTTGCTTATTTCTTCTTAACACGGTTCCTCCTAGGTGGTTCAGGTTTACATTTAAGAAACAAGGTAAGAAACCAATATGTCCACAATTTAGGATTTTCATGTCAAAAAATTCCTGAAGGATATGATGCTTACTTGTTCAAATAATTGACAAAAAACACATCATCTGTATCCATCCATCATCACCATCCATCAGACAATCGTTCTCTACCCAGGAAAGAAAGGACACCAGACCTATCGCGAGGAAATTGATTCCTACAGGAACACAAATGGGGCAGGGGGAGAGAGATTAGAGCAAGACCTTAATGAGTTAGCATTGATGGGTGTTGTATTAGATTATTTGAGAAACATGATAGATATACTTTGCATACTTGATCCTGAAAGCCATCCATGAGAACAAAGTCAACATGAGCATCAGTCTGTATGGCACAATAGACACCGTTAGAACAAACTAATAAAAAATCGAAATGTTAGCTTACCGTGATATCCAACTTCTTGCAAATCTAGTAGGGGCCAGTCATTCAAACAAAACAGTAGAAAGGGAAAATAAATACTTTATCAATTCAGTTGCCAAGAAATGCAGAGCCAAAGAATAAATATGGCCCTTATGCATAATCAACTGATAGTTCTTGAATAACTTACATTGAAGTGAAAAATATTTTAGTGTTGTTTGACAAGAGCTATTGACATTCATGTCGATATTCATCTTTTACAGCTTTGCTCCAAGGAAAGAGGCACAATTTAAAGCTTGTAAATAAGATAGGATGGGTGTCCTTACCTCTGATTTCAGTACATGATATTTTATATGGGGTACATAGTACACGATTTATATGCAATTATGCATTACTTATCTCCAGTAGAGGAAACCAAACTGCAAACTTCGGGGACCATAATTAGGGGTACCCTCAAGACTCCTAATCTCAGCTGGTAAACCCCATCAGCACAAAGCTGCGAAGGCCTAATGGGCGCGATTCAGGCCAAGGCTCCGCTTAAGGGACACAATCCCGCCTCGCCCGAGCCCGACCTCGGGCAAAGACAGCCGACCCTGGAAGATTCACGCCTCGCCCGAGGGTCCCCTCAAGCAACGGACGCACCATCGACTCGCTCGAGGCTCAGCTCGGGTAGGCTTCGCGGAGAAGCAACCTTGGCCAAATCGCCACACCAACCGACAATATCGCAGGAGCATTTAATGCAAGGATCGCCTGACACCTTATCCTGACGCGCGCTCTTCAGTCGACAGAGCCGAAGTGACCGCAGTCACTTCGCCGCTCCACTGACCGACCTGACAAGAAAACAGCGCCGCCTGCCCCACTCCGACTGCCATGCCACTCGCTAGAGTGAGGTTGACAGCGGCTAAGTCCAGCCTCGGGCGACATAGGAAGCTCCGCCTCGCCTGACCCCAGGGTTCGGCCCCCGTCTCGGCTCCGGAAGACGACGAACTCCGCCTTGCCCGACCCCAGGGCTCGGACTCGGCCTCGGCTTCGGAAGACGACGAACTCCGCCTCGCCCGACCCCAGGGCTCGGACTCGGCCTCGGCTCCCGAAGACGATGGACTCCGCCTCGCCCGTCCCCAGGGTTCGGCCCCCGTCTCGGCTCCGGAAGACAACGAACTCCGCCTCGCCCGACCCCAGGGCTCGGACTCGGCCTCGACTCCCGAAGACGATGGACTCCGCCTCGCCCGATCCCAGGGCTCGGACTCGGCCTCGGCTCCCGAAGACGATGGACTCCGCCTCGCCCGACCCCAGGGCTCGGACTCAACCTCGACCTCAGAGGAATCGCCACCTCGCTCAAACTCGGGTCCAGACCGGCCACATCGCCAGGAGGGTCATCATTACCCTGCCCCTAGCTAGCTCAAGCTACGGGGACAAGACCGGCGTCCCATCTGGCTCGCCCCAACAAACAAGTAATGATGACACCCCGCACGCTCCATGACGATGGCAGCTCCCAGCCCCTTACGACAGCCAGGAGACGTTTGCAAGGATTCGACAGCCCCGACAGCTGTACTTCTGCAGGGCTCCAGCGCTCCTCCGACGGCCACGACATCACATGAACAGGGCGCCAAATCCTCTCCGACTGCCACGATGGCATGTACTTAGGGCTCTAGCTCCTCTCTGCTAGACACGTTAGCACACTTCTACACCCCCCATTGTACACCTGGACCCTCTCCTTACGCCTATAAAAGGAAGGTCCAGGGCTCTCGTACGAGGAGGTTGGCCGCGCGGGAGAATGGGCCGACGCATAAGGCTCTCGCTCGCTCGCTCTCTCTCTCCCGCGCGAACGCTTGTAACCTCCTACTGCAAGCGCATCCATCCGCCCTGGGCGCAGGACAACACGAAGGCCGCGGTTTCCCCTCACTGTTCTCCCCCCTTTGTGTCCCGTCTCGCGCCGACCCATCTGGGCTGGGACACGCAGCGACAATTTACTCGTCGGTCCAGGGACCCCCCGGGGTCGAAACGCTGACAGTTGGCGCGCCAGGTAGGGGCCTGCTGCGTGTTGACGAACAGCTTCCCGTCAAGCTCCAGATGGGTAGTCTCCAACGACCTTTCCAACCCGGGACGACGCTCCGTTTCGGGAGTCTTGAGTTCATGTCCCTCGACGGCAGCTAAGACATGATACTCCTTCCTCCGCCGCGCGACAGCGACAATGGCGGCTGTCAGCCCGCCCGCCGGCGGTGGAATCAACGACATCTTCGCCACATGGCGGAAGGACAACATCCGGGCTTGTCCCGTCACCTCCCCCACCGACGGAGGAGGAGGCGGGGCAACCATGGCCAAGCAGGAGGCGGCACCTCGTCGACTGTCAAGCAAGTCGACAACGCCGGCGCCCTAGCGGGGGACACATCGGGCGTCGACCCTGCGTCTGAGACAAAGACGAGCGCCGTTTCCCGCAACACGCCAACCCCAAGCAGACGAACGACGCCAGCACGCTCGCGAAGGACCTGCTGGGCGTCACCCTCGTACCTGAGACAGCGGTGCATTCCGCCCCTGACGCGACTTCGTCACCACTCGTCGACCAAGAGGTACCGACCGATTCCCATCTCGTGCCTTTTGGATTCAGTTTCGACCCACCAAGCGACCTCGCTTCGGTGGAAGCCTCCATAGGGGCATGTACCAACCCTCTGGGGTACCATATGCGGTCGCCCTAGGACAGACTGACGGCCGTCTCGACCTACGGACCCTCAAGTTCCGAGGAAGACGAGCTCAACTTTTGTTGGGATTTCTCCGGGCTCGGTAACCCCAGTGCCATGCGGGACTTCATGACCGCATGCGACTACTGCCTCTCCGATTGTTCCGATGGTAGCCGCAGCTTCGGCGACGAGGACTGCTGTCACACCCGGTTTTTAGAAGGTAAACCGAATGCGAACCATGTACGTGCCAGGATCAGTTATTCACGTACACAGCAGTTACATAACATGGACATCATCACACAGTGCTCAAATAGTATTAAAAGGGGAAATAAGAGTCGATTACATCATACGTCTGAGACGTCCATATAGTTCTTACAATAAATCAAAGTGCGGAAAAGAAACGTAGATAACACGGCCTTCACAGGCAGCCGACTAGGGGTTGCCGCTAACCCACACCTAGAACTCGTCGTAGTCTTGGGACTCCTGGAAGTCTCCTTCCACAGCTTCATCTTCTCCTGAGCAGTGGTTGCAATGCTGACAACCTGGGGGGGGGGGTTTGGTGTGTAGAGCAAGGGTGAGTACACATCAACATACTCAGCAAGCATCCCGTTTGGCTGAAGTGGACTAGCTTTATGTGGGGATAAGTCAAGCAGTTGCTTTTAGTTGGTCAGGTTATTACTTACTAGTAGAGAGCCAGGTTTTAACATTAACCCAAGTTATTAGCCCAATGTATCCTTTCCAAACGGAAAGAATACCACTCACCATTACCATAATCATAATCAGAACCATCAATCTCATTGCCACCTGTACCAAAATGTCTCTGATCAAGTATCACTAATCTCTGGAGCTCCCTTGGCCGCTCATAACCGCGAGCACGGCTGATATATCAGTTTCATAACACTCTGCAGAGGTTGTGCACTTTACCCACAAGCCGTGATTCCCTTTCTGCCCGGAGAGAGCGACTCCCCATTGACCACTACCTAGGTGGTCCAGCAGGGCATCACTACGTAGCCTTTACAAAGATTCCCCGAGGCTGTAGCCGCCCGTTAGGTTTCCTAAATGTACCGCACTCCTCCCCAAGGGACAAATCAACCTTGGCAGAGCGAGCCGCATACACCGAGCCCCATTGACGGCACAACGGCTAAGCGAACTACACCCCGGTTCCTCCAATTATTCAGCTAAGGGCGTCCCATTCCACCCTCATGGTTGCACTGTTTTCCCGGGCGGTCATCCATTGAACAGGTCCTTACGGAGAGGCACTCGAGAAACCGCTCGAGTCCCCTTAAAGGTCACAAATATAATCATAAATAAGAAGGGGAAAACAGCGTATCATAGATAATCACATCATGTTCATTGATTAGAGTTGAGCATTAGCATCAGACTAAGCAGTAATAATCCGACCCAAATAGGTAAACAAGGACATGAATAACAAAAGCTAGTCAATCCTTAGGTATAAATGTGTAATGCGGGAGGTGAATTAAAGAATGAATAGGACAGAGATAGGTCAAAGGACACTTGCCTCCACCAACCGACTGCTGCTCAGGGGCTTCTCCTGCGAATTCCTCGGGCTCTTCGACCGGATCGTTCTCTATGCGAGCGCAAACATACATACATCCACATATTTAATACAAAAGAACAGTACACCATACAAGGGAACAAATAAAGTGAGTATGCATCAAGTATGACATTCGATATCGCATTTGTTATGGTTAGAAAGAAACGGGAAAGGGTCTCGCAGGGGTTAAAGCTTATGCACTAATAATTAGTTACAATTGGTTCTTAGCAAAAGAATTCTGTTATATACACTAATGGAAACCTAATCATTTTAAGTTGATCAACATTGAATGAGATAAACAATTAACTACGTGAATCAACTGGCGTAGCGAAATTCTAAATTAAACTTCCTATTTTCCATAGCATGAACAAAGATTAGCCTACCTAAAATAAAATAACTATGATCACAGAAAGTAAAACAAAAATAAATAAAAATAAAAAAAATAAAAAAGGGGGGGCGGTTGAACCGGCCCTAGGGCGGTTGAACCGGCCGGGGCAGGGCGGCTGGGCTGGGGTTGGCCGGGGCCGGCTGGGGTTGGCCGGGCGGGGCTGGGGCCAGGGCGGCGCGGCCAGGGGCGGCCGGGCCATGGCCGGACAGGGAGGGGGAGAGGAGGGGAGAGGGAGGGGGGGGGGGGAGGGAGGAGGGGGGAAGGGGGCTCACCGGCGCGGGCGGCCGACGGCGAGGGCAGCGGTTAGGGCAGGGGTAGGGGCGGCGGCGGCTTAGGGAGAGGAGGGAGAAAATGAGAGGGAGGGAGAGAGAATTGGGGGAAAAAGGGGAGGTGGGGGGGGGGGGGGCGGCTGGGCCTTTCGGGCCCAAAGGGGGGGGGCAGGGGGCGGCTGGGCCGGCCGGGGTCGGCCCACGGCGCGGGAGAGAGAGAAAAAGAGGAGAGAGGGAAAGAGAAAGAAAAAAGAAAGAAAAGATTTTCTCCTTATTTTCGAAATTCGATCTTCCTAGATGAATGCATTTGCACTTTCAAACAATCAAAGAATGCATAGTTCGGCATGGTGCATCAAACAACATAAAACAGTTTTATGGTTTTCTTTACACGGGAATTCCAAACCGAATCCCGCTAACTTTGGAAAAGATCAAGGTCTAGCGAGGGGAAAAAGAAAAAGAAAAGGTAACGCCCGAATTTGGCGAGTAAAGAAAAGAAAAAATTCAACTGCAAAATTCGGGGCGTTACAAACCTATCCCCCTTAAAAGAATCTCGCCCTCGAGATTCAGGGCTGGCTAGCAAAGAGCTCCGGGTACTTAGCCATTAGATCATCTTCACGCTCCCAGGTTGCTTCTTCCTCAGAGTGGTGATTCCATCTGACTTTGCACATTCTGATGGTCTTCCTTCGGGTGACTCTGTCTGCAACCTCAAGGATCTGAGCTGGCTTCTCAACATAGGTCAAGTCCTCCTGGACTTCCAGACCTTCCACTGGCAACTGCTCTTCTGGCACACGCAAACACTTCTTCAACTGAGACACATGAAAGACATCATGCACAACAGACAAATTCTCTGGCAGGCTGAGCTGATAAGCCACTTCTCCACGCTTTGCAAGAATCTGATACGGACCAATGTAGCGGGGTGCTAGCTTGCCTTTCACTCCGAATCTTCTGACTCCTCTGATCGGTGACACTTTCAGATAGACAAAGTCTCCGACTTCAAAACTCAGCTCTCTTCTTCTTGTGTCTGCATAGCTTCGCTGCCTCGATTGCGCTATCTTCAGATTCTCTCAGACCATCTTGATGTTCTCTTCAGCTTCAAGCAAAATATCTGGCCCAAACACTTGCTTCTCTCCAGGCTGATCCCATTGCAACGGAGTTCTACAACTCCTTCCATAGAGCGCTTGAAATGGTGACATCTTCAAACTGGCCTGGTAACTGTTGTTATAGGAAAACTCTGCATAAGGCAATCTCTTGTCCCATCCGGACTGATCTTGCAACGCACAGGCTCTCAACATGTCTTCGAGAATTTGATTGGTTCTTTCAGTCTGGCCATCTGTCTGCGGGTGATAAGCTGAACTGAAATTCAGATGTGTGCCCAAGGCTTCATGCAACTGCTGCCAGAAATGAGAGGTGAACTGCGTTCCTCTGTCTGACACTATCTTCTTTGGCACACCATGAAGACAAACGATCCGAGACATATACAACTCTGCTAATACTGCACTGTTGTAGCTGGTCTTGACAGGTATGAAGTGGGCTGACTTGGTCAAACGGTCCACTACTACCCAAATAGAATCGTAGCCGGCTCGAGTGCGAGGCAATCCGACTATGAAATCCATACCGATTTCATCCCATTTCCACTGAGGGATCTGCAACGGTTGCAACAATCCAGCTGGTCTCTGGTGCTCTGCCTTAATTCTTCGACAACTATCGCACATAGCCACATGCTCTGCGATTTCCCTCTTCATTCCATACCACCAGAATTTCTTCTTCAGATCCTGATACATCTTCTCACTGCCAGGGTGAATCAAATAAGCTGTCTCATGAGCTTCCTTGAGAATCAACTCCCGAATGGACTGGACATTGGGAACACACAAGCGGTCTTTGAACCATACCACGCCTTCAGCATCTTCTCGAAAATCTTTGCCTCTGCCATCTAGAATCAGTCGCCGAATCTCATTGATCTTCTCATCATTCTTCTGCGCCTCTTTGATTTCTCGCTCCAAGGTAGGTTCCAACTCAACTGTGACTCCTCGCGAATTGTTCAGAAATCCGAGACTCAACCTGTCGAACTCCTTGGCCAACTCATAAGGCATCGGACAAGCGACCATCAGATTGACTTGACTCTTTCTGCTCAAAGCATCTGCCACTACGTTTGCTTTGCCTGGATGGTAATGGATCTCCAACTCATAGTCTTTGATCAACTCTAACCATCTTCTTTGCCTCATGTTCAAGTCTGACTGAGTGAATATGTACTTCAGACTCTTGTGATCTGTGTAAACATCGCATTTCTGTCCATACAGATAGTGCCTCCATGTCTTCAGTGCGTGAACCACTGCTGCCAACTCTAGATCATGGATTGGGTAATTCTTCTCATGAACCTTCAGCTGTCGGGACGAGTAAGCCACAACTCTTCCCTCTTGCATCAACACGCATCCCAAACCTGTGTAACAAGCATCACAGTACACCGAGAAGGGCTTGTGCACATCAGGCAAGACTAAGACAGGCGCTGTTGTCAACTTCTCTTTCAGCGCTTCAAAGGCTTCTTGGCATTTGTGGGTCCACTTGAACTCAACCTTGTTGCCTAGCAACGCTGTCATTGGTTTCGCAATCTTCGAAAACCTTTCAATGAATCGCCGATAATATCCGGCCATTCCAATGAAGCTCTTGATTCCTCGAGCATCCGTTGGCGCTTTCCAGTTCAGAATGTCTGCCACTTTCTTCGGATCCACAGCCAATCCTTCTTTGTTGATTATGTGACCCAAGAACAGGACTTCACTGATCCAGAACTCACACTTGCTCAACTTTGCATACAACTGGTGCTCTCGCAATCTCTGCAATACCATCCTCAAATGATCTGCATGTTCTTCTTCGCTTTGAGAATAAACCAGAATGTCATCAATGAATACCACCACAAACTTATCGAGATAATCCATGAATACACTGTTCATCAAGTTCATAAAGAACGCTGGTGCATTGGTCAAACCAAAAGACATCACTGTGAACTCATATAAACCATACTTGGTAATGAATGCCGTCTTCGGAATGTCCGAAGGTCGGATCCTGAGCTGATGATAACCTGACCTCAGATCGATCTTGGAGAACACACTGGCTCCTCTCAACTGGTCAAACAGATCTTCTATTCTGGGCAAGGGATACTTGTTCTTGATCGTGACTTCATTCAAAGCTCGATAATCGATACACATCCTCTTGGTGCCATCTTTCTTTTCCACAAACAGGACAGGGGCGGCCCAAGGCGAGGTGCTTGGCCGGATGTAACCTTTCTCTGACAGCTCATCAATCTGCTTCTTAAGCTCAACCAACTCTAGTCCGGATATTCTGTAAGCTCTCTTAAAGATAGGGGCGGTTCCAGGAAAAAGCTCTATGGCAAACTCAACTTTCCGCTCTGGTGGCATACCCGGTAAGTCCTTTGGAAACACATCCGGGAATTCGGACACAACCTTGATACTCTCAATTGGGTCTGCTTCACTGCTATCGACAGCCATCTGATAACAACTTCCTTTCTTCGGCTCAGGCGGGACTAACTCGGTCACCACTTCCTCTCCTAGTGGGGACACCAACTTGATTGTCCTTTTATCACAACTGATAACTGCCTGATACTTATCTAGCCAATTCATCCCTAGGATGACATCTATTCCCTGAGTACCCATTACTATGAGATTAGCGGGAAACGCTATCCCCCTTATTTTCACACTTACACCCAAACATATGCTATCAGCTCGAATTCTACCACCAGCTGAGTCAATTTGAATGGGGGTTGACATGGCAGTAATTGGAAGATTATGCGCTTCTACCCATGATGCAGTAATGAAAGAATGCGTTGCTCCAGTATCAAATAACACTTCTGCAATATGGGAGTCGACTGGGAACATACCTACTGTCATGCCGGGGGTCTCCTGAACTGTTTCAGCCTCCAAGTGATTCAATCTTCCATGATTATAGCGCTGCTGAGGGCGGTTGCCTGCTCCAGACTGAGACGCATTCTGCTTTGCTGGGGCATTGGGGCCTGACTGCTGCTGGGCTGCCTTCTTCGGACATTGCATCACCCAATGGCCTTGCTCTCCACAGTGGAAACATGCTCTGTTTCCAACCTGAGCTGATGCTGCCTGACTGTTCTGCTGGTTTGCTGGGGCAGGAAGACGAGGTGTCTGCTGATTCTGCCTCTGAAACTGGCCTCCTCCTGACTGATTGCTCTGACGATTCTGGTACTGATGCTGAGGATACTGCCTTTGGAACTGCTGATACTGCTGACGCTGCTGATGCTGCTGAGGTGGACGCTGGTTCTGCCTGAACTGCTGAGGTTGATTGCCTGAAAAACGAGGACGGCTGCTGCTTCCAGGCTGGGGTCCACTGATCTTGCGCTTACGATCTTCCATCTCCTTACGCTTCCTTTCTGTCATGATTGCTCTGTCAATCAGGTGCTGGAATGTCGGGAAGGTGTGATTCATCAGCTGATACTGAAGAGGGTCGACCAAGCCTCTCAGAAAACGGTATTGTCGCTTGGCGTCGGTGTTGACATCTTCAGGAGCATAGCGAGACAGCTGCAGAAACCTGTCCCGGTACTCACTGACAGATGATGACCCTTGCTTAAGGGCCAGGAACTCCTCCTTCTTCACTGTCATCAGACCTGCAGGCACATGGTACTGACGAAAGCTACCTCTGAATTCTTCCCAGGTGATGGTGTCGGGGTCGGCATGGGTGGCGAGGTAAGACTCCCACCAGGATTGGGCTGCTCCTCTCAACAGACGGGGACCATACAAGACTTTCTCCCTGTCGTCACACTGAGCGATATGCAACTCCCGCTCCACAGTGCGCAGCCAATCTTCAGCATCCATGGGGTCAGAAGAGTGAGCGAACGTCGGGGGATGACCTCTCATGAATTCAGCACGCTTGTCTCTAGGCATCTAAGGCATCTGAGGCTGGGGTGGAGCTTGCTGCTGCTGCTGAATGGCGGCCAGAGTCTGACCGATGGTCTGAACTGCCTGAGTCTGCATCAGAAACATCTGCTCGATCGACATCGGGGGCGGGGGCGGCAGCTGCTGCTGCTGGGGCGCCTCATCTTGCTGACCGGCTTGCTCCTGCTGAGCACGCCTACCTCCTCTGCGCCTGTTCTCTGACATCTGCAGAACGCAACCACACATCAGAACTGATCTGGCAAATCTTGCAGCATAAGAAAAGAGTATAGAATTCTCCAACAGCACTGAACAGATGAGCATCTTCACTGATCTCCAACACAGACCACACAACTTCTCAGATAAAGAGGAAAGTAGAATAAAGGGTTTCCCAACTATATAACTAACTCCATTAACATAATATGTAAACCAAAATGCAGGGGATACCCACACTCTGGTGACAATCATTACAAAGATCCAAACCAAACATAGTTCATCATGACAAACATAAGTGCACAGGATATAGCAAACTACCCTGTCTAACTAAGACTAACTAAGACCGAGACTAACGCTAAGACTGAAGCTTCTATGTATATATATTTTGTATTAATTACAAGATCCAACTCTAACGATCTATGGTTCTAGATTTATCTTGGTCTTGCAGTCGGGATTGCCATAAGACTGGAGTCCACGCCGAGGTGAGCGGTACGGGTGCTGAGTCCCAACGAGAGCGGGGGAACCATCATCCAAGTGACGACGCTCCGCGCGCTCAGCCTGCAGCAGGGCGATCTCAGCACGAGCCCTACTCAGCTCGTCTAATGCATGGTCTAGCTCCGTGTTTCGCACGGCGGCTAGGTTGACTGTGCTGCTCAACCTAGGATTGTCCTCACCAGCAGGTGAAACAATCACGCCTCCTGTGCTGCCAGATGGACGGCGGGGGTAATACTTCAGATCGAGACCGTCAGCTACCCCACCGAGAACCGAGCAGTAGTGCGAAAGCGCACGCCGTGCAGCATCCTGCATGGCTGCCTTAGCTGAGTCCCGCTCAGAGATAGAATAGTGCTCTGAGCAAGCCTCCGCGCCCTGGAGACTGTTCTCCGGACGGCGCACCAAGCAGGTCGCCTCCCAGCGGTCCGGGTAGACCCCGCGACTATGCTGGTAGATCACACAGCGATACTCGATGGACCAAGTACGCCGGTCAAGTGCCCGACGTAGCAGGGTGTCGAGCGCGTCGTGGAAGTGACACCCGCGAGCAGCGTCGCGAGTGATGGGTCGAGCAACCCATCCTTCCGGCTCATGGTCAGCAGAGAAGTCGATGTCGTGGCTCAAGCTGTCGTCGCCACCTCCGTCGTCTGGGTCTCCTCCAGCAGCTACTCCAGAAGCTGGGGCGCCCAGTGGTGGTGCAGGGGGCGCCTCCAGGGGAAGCACAGGAGAGCAGCTCCTCACAGACTCTATCTCCTGCTGGAGCGAGAAGGAAGAGCCCTGCTGCTCCTGTCGTCGACGTTCCTGCTCCTCATGCAGGCGGTGGTGCAGTCTCTCCAAGTGGCTGGACTGTCCGGCCACGGGACGGCGAAGCGGGCGCTCAGCAAGGCGGGAGGGTAAGAAGGGGATGACAGACTTTCGTGCAGTGTGTCTAAGTCGAGCCATCTACAAAAGACATCGCAAGCAAAAGGGTGAGAACAGAATTAATATGACCAGCAAATAATGAATCATAAATAAATGAAGGATCAGAATAAAACAAAATTTTCAGCAAGGTATAATATATAGTAGAACATAGGTTTGGTCAGTAGGACCAACTTTTGAGGGGATATCAAAGTCAAGGCAGGGACAAGGGTCTATAATCCTTAGAACGACCATTCTACTCTAGGTTAGCGGTCCTACAGTCAGCACGGCTTTGATACCACTTATGTCACACCCGGTTTTTAGAAGGTAAACCGAATGCGAACCATGTACGTGCCAGGATCAGTTATTCACGTACACAGTAGTTACATAACATGGACATCATCACACAGTGCTCAAATAGTATTAAAAGGGGAAATAAGAGTCGATTACATCATACGTCTGAGACGTCCATATAGTTCTTACAATAAATCAAAGTGCGGAAAAGAAACGTAGATAACACGGCCTTCACAAGCAGCCGACTGGGGGTTGCCGCTAACCCACACCTAGAACTCGTCGTAGTCTTGGAACTCCTGGAAGTCTCCTTCCACAGCTTCATCTTCTCCTGAGCAGTGGTTGCAATGCTGACAACCTGGGGGGGGGGGTTTGGTGTGTAGAGCAAGGGTGAGTACACATCAACATACTCAGCAAGCATCCCGTTTGGCTGAAGTGGACTAGCTTTATGTGGGGATAAGTCAAGCAGTTGCTTTTAGTTGGTCAGGTTATTACTTACTAGTAGAGAGCCAGGTTTTAACATTAACCCAAGTTATTAGCCCAATGTATCCTTTCCAAACGGAAAGAATACCACTCACCATTACCATAATCATAATCAGAACCATCAATCTCATTGCCACCTGTACCAAAATGTCTCTGATCAAGTATCACTAATCTCTGGAGCTCCCTTGGCCGCTCATAACCGCGAGCACGGCTGATATATCAGTTTCATAACACTCTGCAGAGGTTGTGCACTTTACCCACAAGCCGTGATTCCCTTTCTGCCCGGAGAGAGCGACTCCCCATTGACCACTACCTAGGTGGTCCAGCAGGGCATCACTACGTAGCCTTTACAAAGATTCCCCGAGGCTGTAGCCGCCCGTTAGGTTTCCTAAATGTACCGCACTCCTCCCCAAGGGACAAATCAACCTTGGCAGAGCGAGCCGCATACATCGAGCCCCATTGACGGCACAACGGCTAAGCGAACTACACCCTGGTTCCTCCAATTATTCAGCTAAGGGCGTCCCATTCCACCCTCATGGTTGCACTGTTTTCCCGGGCGGTCATCCATTGAACAGGTCCTTACGGAGAGGCACTCGAGAAACCGCTCGAGTCCCCTTAAAGGTCACAAATATAATCATAAATAAGAAGGGGAAAACAGCGTATCATAGATAATCACATCATGTTCATTGATTAGAGTTGAGCATTAGCATCAGACTAAGCAGTAATAATCCGACCCAAATAGGTAAACAAGGACATGAATAACAAAAGCTAGTCAATCCTTAGGTATAAATATGTAATGCGGGAGGTGAATTAAAGAATGAATAGGACAGAGATAGGTCAAAGGACACTTGCCTCCACCAACCGACTGCTGCTCAGGGGCTTCTCCTGCGAATTCCTCGGGCTCTTCGACCGGATCGTTCTCTATGCGAGCGCAAACATACATACATCCACATATTTAATACAAAAGAATAGTACACCATACAAGGGAACAAATAAAGTGAGTATGCATCAAGTATGACATTCGATATCGCATTTGTTATGGTTAGAAAGAAACGGGAAAGGGTCTCGCAGGGGTTAAAGCTTATGCACTAATAATTAGTTACAATTGGTTCTTAGCAAAAGAATTCTGTTATATACACTAATGGAAACCTAATCATTTTAAGTTGATCAACATTGAATGAGATAAACAATTAACTACGTGAATCAACTGGCGTAGCGAAATTCTAAATTAAACTTCCTATTTTCCATAGCATGAACAAAGATTAGCCTACCTAAAATAAAATAACTATGATCACAGAAAGTAAAACAAAAATAAATAAAAATAAAAAAAATAAAAAGGGGGGGGGGGGGCGGTTGAACCGGCCCTAGGGCGGTTGAACCGGCCGGGGCAGGGCGGCTGGGCTGGGGTTGGCCGGGGCCGGCTGGGGCTGGCCGGGGCCGGCTGGGGTTGGCCAGGCGGGGCTGGGGCCAGGGCGGCGCGGCCAGGGGCGGCCGGGCCATGGCCGGACAGGGAGGGGGAGAGGAGGGGAGAGGGAGGGGGGGGGAGTGAGGAGGGGGGAAGGGGGCTCACCGGCGCGGGCGGCCGACGGCGAGGGCGGCGGTTAGGGCAGGGGTAGGGGCGGCGGCGGCTTAGGGAGAGGAGGGAGAAAATGAGAGGGAGGGAGAGAGAATTGGGGGAAAAGGGGGAGGTGGGGGGGGGGGGGGGGGCGGCTGGGCCTTTCGGGCCCAAAGGGGGGGGCAGGGGGCGGCTGGGCCGGCCAGGGTCGGCCCACGGCGCGGGAGAGAGAGAAAAAGAGGAGAGAGGGAAAGAGAAAGAAAAAAGAAAGAAAAGATTTTCTCCTTATTTTCGAAATCCGATCTTCCTAGATGAATGCATTTGCACTTTCAAACAATCAAAGAATGCATAGTTCGGCATGGTGCATCAAACAACATAAAACAGTTTTATGGTTTTCTTTACACGGGAATTCCAAACCGAATCCCGCTAACTTTGGAAAAGATCAAGGTCTAGCGAGGGGAAAAAGAAAAAGAAAAGGTAACGCCCGAATTTGGCGAGTAAAGAAAAGAAAAAATTCAACTGCAAAATTCGGGGCGTTACAACTGCGACCCAAGTCGTGAATGTTTCCACGTCGATCTAGGGGGTCCCGACGAAGACAACCATCTTGGTATGCCGAAAACGGTGATCCCCCTAGGCCTGCGCCTCGCGTTGACATCCTTCGGGAGCTAGTTGTGGTCCCAGTCCCTGCGGGGGGTCAGGACACACAGCTGGAGCAAATCCGCGAGATGCAGGCCAGGCTCGACGAGGGAGCAGGAACACTTGAGCAGTTCCGGCGGAACATCAGGCAGGAATGGGCGGACCAAGTTCCAGCCGGAGAAGCGCGTCATCTACCCTAGGGCATCCAGCACCGCATTACTGACAACGTCAGGGCAAGGCCGCCACCAGCTTCCAGTGGGGTCGGCCAGAACCTGGCAGCAGCAGCAATACTACTCCGCGCGATGCTGGAACCATCAACCACCGAAGGGCAGCATATCCACGGAGAGCTCAAGAATCTCCTGGAGGATGTCGCGGTCCGACGGGCCGAAAGCTCTGCCTCCCGAAGGCAGGGGTACCCCTCGGAGCATCGCGCCGTGACTTCCCGATTCGTACGGGAAGCCTCGGTCCACACCGGGTGCACGCGCAACACGGCGCCTGCAGCCCCGGGTCGCCTCGGCAACGAGCACCACCACCACGACCGTCGAGCCCACCTCGACGAGAGGGTGCGCCGAGGCTACCACCCCAGGCGTGGGGGACGCTATGACAGCGGGGAGGATCGGAGCCCCTAGCCTGAACCACCCGGTCCGCAGGCTTTCAGCCGGGCCATACGACGGGCGCCGTTCCCGACCCGGTTCCGAACCCCGACTACCATCATAAAGTACTCGGGGGAGACGAGGCCGGAACTGTGGCTCGCGGACTACCAACTGGCCTGCCAGCTGGGTGGAACGAACGATGACAACCTCATCATCCGCAACCTCCCCCTTTTCCTCTCCGACACCGCTCGGGCCTAGCTGGAGCATATGCCTCCGGGACAGATCTCCAATTGGGACGACCTGGTCCAAGCCTTCGCTGGCAACTTCCAGGGCACGTACGTGCGCCCTGGGAACTCCTGGGATCTCCAAAGCTGCCGCCAGCAGCCGGAAGAGTCTCTCTGGGACTACATCCGGCGATTCTCGAAGCAGCGCACCGAGCTGCCCAACGTCACCGACTCCGATGTCATCGGCGAATTCCTCGCTGGCACCACCTGCCGTGACCTGGTGAGCAAGCTGGGTCACAAGACCCCCACCAGGGCGAGCGAGCTGATGGACATTGCCACCAAGTTCGCCTCTGGCTAGGAGGCGGTTGAGGCCATCTTCCGGAAGGACAAGCAGCCCCAGGGCCGCCAGCCGGAAGACGTCCCCGAGGCGTCCGCGCAGCGCGGCACCAAAAAGAAGAACAAGAAGAAGTCGCAAGCGAAACGTGACGCCACTGACGCGGACCTTGTCGCTGCCGCTGAGTACAAGAACCCTCGAAAACCTCCTGGAGGTGCCAATCTCTTCGATAAGATGCTCAAGGAGCCATGCCCCTATCATCAGGGGCCCGTCAAGCACACCCTTGAGGAGTGTGTCATGCTTCGGCACCACTTTCACAAGGCCGGGTCACCTGCGGAAGGTGGCAGGGCCCACAATGACGACAAGAAGGAGGATCACAAGGCAGAGGAGTTTCCCGAGGTCCACGACTGCTTCATGATCTACGGTGGGCGAGTGGCGAACGCCTCGGCTCGGCACCGCAAGCAAGAGCGTCGGGAGGTCTGCTCAGTAAAGGTGGCGGCGCCAGTCTACCTAGACTGGTCCGACAAGCCCATCACCTTCGACCAGGGCAACCACCCCGACCGCGTGCCGAGCCCGGGGAAATATCCGCTCGTTGTCGACCCCGTCATCGGCAACGTCAGGCTCACCAAGGTCCTTATGGACGGGGGTAGTAGCCTCAACATCATCTACGCCGAGACCCTCGGGCTCCTGTAGATCGATCTGTCCTCGATTCGGGCAGGCGCGACGTCTTTTCACGTGATCATCCCCGGGAAACGCGTCCAGCCCCTCGGACAACTCGATTTGCCCGTCTGCTTCGGGACTCCCTCCAACTTCTGAAGGGAAACCCTCACGTTCGAGGTGGTCGGGTTCCGAGGAACCTACCATGCAGTGCTGGGGAGGCCATGCTATGCCAAGTTCATGGCCGTCCCCAAATACACCTACCTCAAGCTTAAGATGTCGGGCCCAACGGGGTCATCACCGTCGGCCCCACGTACCGACACGCGTACGAATGCGACGTGGAGTGCGTGGAGTACGCCGAGGCCCTTGCCGAATCCGAGGCCCTCGTCGCCGACCTGGAAAGCCTCTCCAAGGAGGCACCAGACACGAAGCGCCACGCCAGCAACTTCGAACCAGTAGAGGCGGTTAAGTCCGTCCCTCTTGACCCCAGCAACGACACCTCCAAGTAGATCCGGATCGGCTCCAAGCTCGACCCCAAATAGGAAGCAATGCTCGTCGACTTTCTCCGCGCGAACGCCGAGGTTTTTGCGTGGAGTCCCTCGGACATGCCTGGCATACCGAGGGAAGTCGCCGAACACTCACTGGATATCCGAGCTGGAGGACAAGTTCTACGGGCTCGAGGTCAACCACGTCGCCCGGCGGTACAACGAGACTGCGGACGAGCTGGCGAAGATAGCTTCGGCGCGAACAACGGTTCCCCCGAACGTCTTCTCCCGGGACCTACATCAACCCTCAGTCAAGACCAACGACACGCCTGAGCCCGAGAAGGTCTCGGCCCTGCCCGAGGCACCCTCGGCCCAGCCCGAGGTGCCCTCGGCTCAGCCCGAGGCACCCTCGGCCCCCGAGAGTAAGGCACTGCGTGTTGAGGGAGAGCGGAATGGGGTCCCGCCTGATCGAGACTGGCAGACCCCGTACCTGCAATATCTCCACCGAGGAGAGCTGCCCCTCGACTGAGCCGAAGCGCGGCGACTGGCGCGGCGCGCCAAGTCATTCGTCTTTCTGGGTGACGGGAAGGAGCTCTACCACCGCAGCCCCTCTGGCGTCCTCCAGCGATGCATATCCATCGCCGAAGGCCAGGAGCTCTTACAAGAAATACACTCGGGGGCTTGCGGTCATCACGCAGCGCCTCGGGCCCTTGTTGGAAACGCTTTCAGACAAGGTTTCTACTGGCCGACCGCGGTGGCCGACGCCACTAGAATTGTCCACACCTGCCAAGGGTGCCAATTCTATGCAAGGCAGACGCACCTACCCGCTCAGGCTCTGCAAACAATACCCATCACCTGGCCGTTTATTGTGTGGGGTCTGGACCTCGTCAGTCCCTTGCAGAAGGCTCCCGGGGGCTACACGCACCTACTGGTCGCCATCGACAAATTCTCCAAGTGGATCGAAGTCCGACCCCTAAACAGCATCAGGTCCGAACAGGTGATGGCATTCTTCACCAACACCATCCATCGCTTCGGGGTCCCGAACTCCATCATCACCCACAGCGGCACCCAGTTCACCGGCAGAAAGTTCCTGGACTTCTGCGAGGATCACCACATCCGGGTGGACTAAGCCGCCGTGGCACACCCCATGACAAATGGGCAGATAGGACGTGCCAACGACATGATTCTGCAAGGACTCAAGCCAAGGATCTACGACGACCTCCACAAGTTCGGCAGGCGATGGATGAAGGAACTCCCCTTGGTGGTCTGGAGCTCGAAGGCAACGCCGAGCCGAGCCACGAGCTTCACACCATTCTTTCTAGTCTATGGGTCCGAGGCCATCTCGCCCACAGACTTAGAATACGGTTCCCCAAGGACGAGGGCCTACGACGACCGACGCAACCAGACCAACTGAGAAGACTCACTGGACCAGCTGGAAGAGGCTCGGGACGTGGCCTTACTACACTTGGCGCGGTATCAGCAGTCCCTGCGACGCTACCACGCCCGAGGGGTTCGGTCCCGAGACCTCCAAGTGGTGAGAGCACCTAGAGGGGGGGGTGAATAGGTGATCCTGTAAAACTTGAGAACTTAAGCCACAAAAACTTGGTTAAGCGTTAGCACAGTAAATGCCAAGTGGCTAGAGAGGAGACAAAACACAATAACCACAAGAAATCAATCACAGAGATGGCACGGTGGTTATCCCGTGGTTCGGCCAAGACCAACGCTTGCCTACTCCACGTTGTAGCGTCCCAACGGACGAGGGTTGCAATCAACGCCTCTCAAGCGGTCCAAAGACCCACTTGAATACCACGGTGTTTCGCTTGCTTTACTCAATCCCGTTTGCGAGGAATCTCCACAACTTGGAGCCTCTCGCCCTTACACTTAAAGTTCACAAAGAAGCACGGAGCAAGGGAGGGATTAGCAACGCACTCAAGACAAGAAATCACAGCAACACCACGCACACAAGTCGCAATGAGAGCTCACAACACAACTCAATGAGTTCACCACTCAACTAGAGCTCTAATTGCTATCGCAAAGAATCAAAGGCGCGGAATCGATGTCTCGGTGCTTAGGAATGTTGTAGGAATGCTTGGTGTACTCCTCCGTGCGCCTAGGGGTCCCTTTTATAGCCCCAAGGCAGCTAGGAGCCGTTGAGAGCAATCTAGGAAGGCTGATCTTGCCTTCTGTCGACTGGTGCACCGGACAGTCCGGTGCACACCGGACACTGTCCGATGCCTGATTTCTTTCCTTAACTGGCACAGTCGACCGTTGGTAGCCAGAGAGCCGTTAGCGCACCGGACATGTCCGGTGCACACTGGACAGACCGGTGCCCCCTTCTAGCCGTTGGCTCGGCCACGTCTCCCGCGCAGATCGCGCGGCCGACCGTTGGCCATGCCGACCGTTGGCTCACCGGACAGTCCGGTGCACACCGGACAGTCCGGTGAATTATAGCCGTACGTCGTCGATGAATTCCCGAGAGCGACGAGTTCGCCTGTGAACGGCCCACCGGACAGTCCGGTGCACCACCGGACAGTCCGATGAATTATAGCCGTACACCGCCGTCGAAGTCCCGAGAGCAGCCACTTTGCTCGAGCCAGCCTGGCGCACCGGACACTGTCCGGTGCACCACCGGACAGTCCGGTGCTCCCAGACTGAGCAGATTCTTGGTTGCTCGAGCCAAGACATTTCCAATTGGACTTTTCCTGTTTCCAGCACTTAGACACAATACATTAGTCTCTAAAACAATGTACTAAGTCTGAGAAACATACCTTTATCCTTGATTTGTACTTTGTCCATCTTTTTACACTTAGGCACTTGTGTTGGACACTAAACCACCAAAATACTTAGAAATGGCCCAAGGGCACATTTCCCTTTCAATCTCCCCCTTTTTGGTGATTTATGCCAACACAACATAAAGCAAGTAGAACAAATACAAAATCAATTCAAATAACAACTCAAAATTGTTTTGATTCAAATTTGACATATATGGATCACTCTTTGCCACCACTTGGTTTGTTTTTGCAAATCAAACTCAAATTTCTATCTCTAAGTCAAACACACATGTTAAGACATAAAGAGAGTCATTCCAAGAGAAATTGATTCAAGATTTCAAAAACTCCCCTTTTTCCCATAATCAATACTTCTCCCCACAAGAAGCCAACTTTTGACAAGAGAGACAATAAAAGAGTTTGACAAACCAAAAACTCTATTCTACTATTTTCAAAATCTCTCAAGTGGTAGCTGATCCATTTATCGCTTTGGCCTTTATTTTCTCCCCCTTAGGCATCAAGCACCAAAACGGGATCAATCTTGGCCCATTAACCCTATTGCCTCACCAAAATCTTGAAATGAGAACACAAAGGCAATAAGAGTATAAAGATGAACTTGGAAAAGTTACTCTTTTCATCGGAGTGCAGTGGAAGTCTTGCATGGTCCAAGTCCACCTTTTCCCTTTCAATCCTCCTTTGAGGCTAAAACAACCAAACTCAAGTACATGGTTAGTTTCAAAGGGTCAAGTTGTAGCACAGCTCCCCCTAAATATGTGCATCACTTGCAAAACGGACTTGTGAGGTCCAGGGAGTGTTTGTACAACTTGAGCACCACAATAAGCAACAAAATGCAGAATGAACATGATCAAAGGCATAAACACATGTATGCTACAATTCAATCCAAGTTCCGCGAATCTAGGATATTTAGCTCACTTCGCAGCCTGCAAAAGGTCTTTTCATCTAAAGGCTTAGTGAAGATATCGGCTAGCTGGTTCTCGGTGCTAACATGAAACACTTCGATATCCCCCTTTTGCTGGTGGTCTCTCAAAAAGTGATGCCGGATGTCAATGTGCTTTGTGCGGCTGTGCTCAACAGGATTCTCCGCTATTCGGATAGCACTCTCATTGTCACATAGGAGTGGGACTTTGCTCAGATTGTAGCCAAAGTCCCGGAGGGTTTGCCTCATCCAAAGTAGTTGCGCACAACACTGTCCTGCGGCAACGTACTCGGCCTCAACGGTGGATAGGGCAACGGAAGTTTGTTTCTTAGAGTTCCACGACACCAGGGACCTTCCTAAGAATTGGCACGTCCCCGATGTACTCTTCCTATCGACCTTACATCCAGCATAGTCGGAATCTGAGTACCCAATCAAGTCAAAGTTAGACCCCTTTGGATACCAGATCCCGAAGCAAGGCGTAGCGACTAAATATCGAAGAATTCGCTTCACAGCCACTAAGTGACACTCCTTAGGATCGGATTGAAATCTAGCACACATGCATACGCTAAGCATAATATCCGGTCTACTAGCACACAAATAAAGTAAAGACCCTATCATAGACCGGTATGCCTTTTGATCAACGGACTTACCACCTTTGTTGAGGTTGGTGTGTCCGTCGGTTCCCATCGGCGTCTTTGCGGGCTTGGCGTCCTTCATCCCAAACCGCTTTAGCAAATCTTGCGTGTACTTCGTTTGGGAGATGAAGGTGCCGTCCTTGAGTTGCTTCACTTGGAACCCAAGGAAGTAGTTCAACTCGCCCATCATCGACATCTCGAATTTCTGCGTCATCACCCTGCTAAACTCTTCACAAGACTTTTGATTAGTAGAACCAAATATTATGTCATCGACATAAATTTGGCACACAAAAAGATCACCATCACACGTCTTAGTAAAAAGAGTTGGATCGGCTTTCCCGACCTTGAAAGCATTAGCAATTAAAAAGTCTCTAAGGCATTCATACCATGCTCTTGGGGCTTGCTTAAGTCCATAGAGCGCCTTAGAGAGCTTACACACGTGGTCGGGGTACCGTTCATCCTCGAAGCCAGGGGGTTGCTCCACGTACACCTCCTCTTTGATCGGCCCGTTGAGGAAAGCGCTCTTCACATCCATTTGGTACAACCTGAAAGAATGGTGAGCGGCATATGCTAGCAAGATACGAATTGATTCTAGCCTAGCCACAGGAGCAAACGTCTCCTCAAAGTCCAAACCTGCGACTTGGGCATAACCTTTTGCCACAAGTCGAGCCTTGTTCCTCGTCACCACCCCGTGCTCGTCCTGTTTGTTGCGGAACACCCACTTGGTTCCCACAACGTTTTGCTTGGGACGAGGCACCAGTGTCCAAACTTCATTGCGCTTGAAATTGTTGAGTTCCTCCTGCATGGCCAACACCCAGTCCGGATCTAGCAAGGCCTCTTCTACCCTGAAAGGCTCAATAGAAGAGACAAAGGAGTAATGCTCACAAAAATTAACTAATCTTGAACGAGTAGTTACTCCCTTGCTAATATCACCCAAAATTTGATCGACGGGATGATCCCTTTGGATCGTCGCTTGAACTTGGGTTGGAGGTGCCTGAGGTGCTTCTTCCTCTTCAATTTGAACATCCTGTGCTCCCCCTTGATCTTGCGCCTCCACTTGAGGTACCTGTTCGTCATCTTGGGTTGGGGGATGCACCATAGTTGAGGAAGACGGTTGATCTTGCTCCAATTGTTCCTGAGGTCGTACATCTCCAATCGCCATGGTGCGTATCGCGGCCGTTGGAACGTCTTCTTCATCTACATCATCAAGATCAACAACTTGCTCTCTTGGAGAGCCATTAGTCTCATCAAATACAACGTCGCTAGAGACTTCAACCAAACCCGATGATTTGTTGAAGACCCTATACGCCTTTGTATTTGAGTCATATCCTAACAAAAACCCTTCTACAGCTTTGGGAGCAAACTTAGAATTTCTACCTTTCTTTACTAGAATATAACATTTGCTCCCAAATACACGAAAGTACGATACATTGGGTTTGTTACCAGTCAGCAGCTCATATGAAGTCTTCTTGAGGAGGCGGTGAAGGTAGACCCTGTTGATGGTGTGGCAAGCCGTGTTCACGGCTTCCGACCAAAAGCACTCGGGGGTCTTGAACTCTCCAAGCATAGTCCTCGCCATATCTATGAGCGTCCTGTTCTTCCTCTCTACCACACCATTTTGCCGAGGTGTGTAGGGAGCGGAGAACTCGTGCTTGATCCCCTCCTCCTCAAGGAACTCCTCCACTTGAAGATTCTTGAATTCGGATCCATTGTCGCTCCTTATCTTCTTCACCTTGAGCTCAAACTCATTTTGAGCTCTCCTGAGGAAGCGCTTGAGGGTCCCTTGGGTTTCAGACTTATCCTGCAAAAAGAACACCCAAGTGAAGCGGGAAAAGTCATCAACAATAACTAAACCATACTTACTTCCTCCTATGCTGAGATAGGCGACGGGTCCGAAGAGGTCCATATGCAGCAGCTCCAGAGGTCTTGAAGTCGTCATCACATTCTTGCTGTGATGTGCTCCTCCCACCTGTTTACCTGCTTGACAAGCTGCACAAGGTCTATCTTTTTCGAAATGTACATTGGTTAGGCCTATCACGTGTTCTCCCTTTAGAAGCTTGTGGAGGTTCTTCATCCCTACATGTGCTAAGCGGCGATGCCACAACCAGCCCATGCAAGTCTTAGCCATTAATCATGCATCTAGACCAGCCTCTTCTTTTGCAAAATCAACTAAGTAAAGTTTGCCGTCTAGTACACCCTTAAAAGCTAGTGAACCATCACATCTTCTAAAGATAGACACATCTACATTTGTAAATAAACAATTATATCCCATATTACATAATTGACTAACAGATAGTAAATTATAACCAAGAGACTCAACTAAAAACACATTAGAGATAGAGTGCTCATTAGATATTGCAATCTTGCCTAAACCTTTCACCTTGCCTTGGTTCCCATCACCGAATATGATTGAATCTTGGGAATCCTTATTCTTGACGTAGGAGGTGAACATCTTCTTCCCCCCCGTCATATGGTTTGTGCATCCGCTGTCGATAATCCAGCTTGAACCCCCGGATGCATAAACCTGCAAGGCAAATTTAGGCTTGGGTCTTAGGTACCCAACTCTTGTTGGGTCCTACAAGGTTAGTCACAATTTCCTTAGTGTTACACCCCTGGTGTTACTATGACTAAAACTTGAGCATGACATCATAAGCATTAACATTACATATGTTTGATACACCTAGAGTGCATTCACTAGGCAAAATTTTCAAACAAGTTGTATTGTTTAAGTGTTTTTGCAAATAGAACCCTGGTTAAGGGACTTAACCCTAAATAGAGATTAAAGGGGTAAAACCTAACCCAAGATGAGAAAACCTAAAGACTTTAGGGAAAGAGTCATAAAATATCCCCAAAAACAAAGTTGAGTCACATTTATACCCCTGGGATACCAAAACTCTTTATTAGAACCCTGGAAAACCCTAAAACTAAAACCTAGGGGCTTATGTGCAAAATTAGTCCACTTTTGGGCTAAAGTGCAAAAACCAAGTAAAATAAGTATTTTAAGTCATTTGGTTCACAAATATGTGGACTTGAAAGCCAAACATTGGATTTTGGACTTAAATGCAAAATGGACCCCAAATAGGATTCTATCCTAAGTCTGAAAATTCAGAGTTTTGGCTCAACTTTGGAGCCCTGTATCTTTTGAAATATAGGGTTTTTGCCCAAAGTGACCACAACAAGTTTGTAGCCCAATTATAGGAGAACAACTTTGTTTAAGGGTTCAAGCCATGATCTTATGAGAAATTTGGAGAAAAACCCAATCAAAGATGGACTATCAGACTGGTTGAGGTCTGAAATTCAGAATGATAGTGTTGTGAGATGAACTTTGAGCTCGATTTTGAAGGGGATCCAGTGACTTTTTGTGAGAACACATCATAGCAAAGTTATAGTTGGATTATAGCACTACAACTTTGCTATAGATCACTGGTTGTGTTGCCACTTGAAAATCAGAGAAAAAACGGCTTAAGCTTGCTCTGTCAGGCTGTCTGAAATGAGCTCTGATGGTACAGTAGTCAAAATGGATCAGGATGCCAACATCCCGTGCTCGCCGCCGGTGACCCTCCCTCGTGCAAGGATTCGCGCCGCCGCGTTAAGATTAACGCTCACCGGTAACCGAATAACGCTGCGGGGTAGAAAGATCGTCGTCGCCGTCGAGCTGGAAGCCACCCCGGGCAGCCGCAATACTCCTCACCTTACTCACCGCCGTGAATAAAGCTGCTCACCGTCGTCGTGCCCTCGCCATTGTCCACCGCGTGTCCCAACCTCACCATCACGTCGCCGTGGCTCTGTCTAAACTCCCCGTCGACCACCAGAGTTATTGCCACGCCGGTGAACACGTGTTCGATGCGCCAGCGTTCTTCCTCACTCCCGACCGCCGTGTGTCCCGTCCAAAATTCGCGGCCACCGCCCGTCCTCCCTATAAATTGAGCCCGTGACCAGCTCCGTAGGGTTGTCAGCTAACCAGCCACCGCCAATTAGCCACAGTCGTTCGCCGGAGCTCGGGAATTTCGCGTTCGCCCCAAATCGGGTTTCCGCCACCACAAGAAACTGCTCACCGCGGCCAGCTCTTTCTAGGTCCGTTCAACCCTCACTCTCCCTTGTTTGAGCACTCTTGTCACCCTGTGATGCTTACCAAGCCTCCAATTTAAACTCAGAGACCCCTACTCGTCGGGAACACGATCAAACGATCATGGTCTTCGCGGTTCTCGTGGGCAGGCTAGAATAGGGCACCAATTGTGCAATTAACTTGGGGGAATTACTCGGGGTAGCTTGGATTTGGTGTCCACCGCTTGGGTGCGCCGGTCATCGCCTCAATCGGTCGGTGCAGTGGCTCGCCGGAGTTCCTCCGTGCGCTGCCGTCGTCGAGGACGTATCGGGTAAAGAAACAGAAGGGGAAGGGCCTTTCTGTGATTTGTCAGCGACACATCAAAACAGTAGAAGAACCTGTCTCCAGATAGATAAAACCCCGAGGCCCTTTTTGCAAAGCCGCCAGGGCGCGGGCGCACGCGCGCGCTTTCCCTGTGTTACTGGGCCGTTTGGGCCAGATATTGCCCAGTACTATTCATAAACTTTTCTTTTTCTTTTTACTCCAGAGTTAAAACAATTATAGAAAACAGTAGAAAAATGATAAAATTGTGAAACCAATTTTCCTAGGTTTCTTATTTTCCCTAGAATTTAATAAAAATAATTTTGTGATTTTTAGATTAAACAAGGAATTTTAAGGCATTTAAAGTAGTTCAAAGTAGTAGTTTTGGATTTTTTAAAAGATAAGTTGTAATCCCAAAAATGCTCAAAATTTTTAAATGAGTTCCTCATATTATTTAGAAGCCTTGGGTAGAATTTGGGTTGGTTTAGACCTTGTTTGATCACCAAACCCCAAAACACCCCCCTGCCCTATGAACTCCTTTACTGACTCCGGAAACCCTAAGTTCTCGAAGTACCGTGAAGGAAAGTTGTATTCAAGACTTAGATAATAAGTTTATATTATCTTTGCACCCTCATGAGCATCCCATGGCATCCATTCTTATACATATATATGGTTATGTTAGAACACGAAGAAGAAGAGGAAGTCACCGAAGAAAGGACACCACCACCCTCGGATTCTCAAGCAGGCAACTGCTTCTACTTTGATATTTGCGGATCCGAGCCAGACTCACCTGTTAACAAAGGCAAGCCCCGGTGCATTTGCCACCCCCCTTGTGTTTTAAATCTTTCTCACTTGTTTGATGCACTAGGTGATAGGTGTTGATTGCTAAAACAATTCCTGCATTACTTTCCTTGGAATTTGATTACCTTCCTTGATACCCTGTTTTACAAAAGGTTTTGTTATGCTTAGTGTTGCTCTAGCAAACAAAAGGATTTGTTTTACAAAAGATGTTTGGCAAAGTGGGAGGGTTGTTTTCAAAATAAAACTTGATGGTGAATCTGTCAAAGGCCTTGATGGATTCAACATTGGAAAAGATGTACCTCTGCGAGGTACCAACCTTTGGGGGGTTAATGATTAAGCTGAGACCGGGTGGGTGACTTGCACGAGAAAGAGAGTCTCGGTGTAGTGTCTCCGTCTGAGTCGATTAAGGGCCGTCTCGATGTAAGCCTGCTGACCGAGGACCCTTTAACTGGTCACATGCCTCGTCATGGGTAAGCTTTGCCTCGGGTGGACTAAGGCCAGAATAAGATAACACGAAATGGGCATGGAGCGGTGGCGAGAGTAGCGTGTACCCTCCGTGGCAAGAGGCTGGACGGTGGTGTATCTGTGCTCTCGGTTTGCGTGAACCTGATCTGGTCTTAAGAAACTCGGTGGCGGGTTGACATATGCAAGGGTTAAGTGCTACATATGTCGTGTGATTGGAGATCCTCAACTGAGTATAATCGATTCGGATCGCCGTACCTCCGCGGTTATGGAGACTTGGCCACTGACTTACACGTAGAAATCCAGTGAAGTTGAAGGGTTGATAAGAAAATTGGCTAGTGCAGGTAAAGTGATTGATCTAGGGTAGAAAGAACTCTAGCTGCAGGTAATTTTACTTAACCTGACAATAAAATTGGATTTTAAGGATCCACTCGTAGTAAGCTTTTCTGTAAAATAGAGTCTTTGATTCTTGATAAGCCACTCCTTGAGTCCCTCTAGCCAGCATACCCTTGAGAGTCTTTTCCTTAGTCGGGTAAGACTTGCTGAGTAATTCCATACTCAGGGTTTATCCCCTTGATGTTGTTTTTAGGTGAGGAAGCAGCAGATTTCTGTTGCTTCTGTACCAAGGTGGTTCCTAATGAAGATACGCAAGAATGAAGTGTGGGAGGAAAGGATCCTCCATTAAGACTTTTTGTGTGATAGCTGTCGGGAGGAGTTTTGCCTCCCTTGGTATGTGTAATAATAATACTCTGCACTCGTTATATATTCCTGGTCTGTAATAAACAACGTGATCTTACTTTTTAATAAATGTAAGCTTATGTAATCGCTTCCGAATTTCTTTATCTCCGATGTTCTATAATGTCTGCAAGACGGGTGAGACGTTCCTGGAAAGGTAAGGAAAGATACCGAGCTTGTCAAGTAGTTCAGGGGCACCTATAGGGTTGTCTGAGGTCTGTTGGACAAGGACAACTGTAGGTGGGCCTAATTACTTGGGAGGTTCCATCACAGCTGGTATCGGAGCGTAGCCCTTCTTGCCAGATATTATGTGGCATCTTCAAAAGGATTTTCTAAGACTTATCTAGAAAATTGCTTCTCTTCTTACCTAAGTATTTCTGAAGAGTTTATTTCGAAGACCAGATAGAAAGAGTGCAATGTATAGAAGGTTGAATCGACTAAGGTTGATTCTGTACTTATTCATGCATCATGCTAAGAATTATACTAATAAATTTTCCCCCTTAGCAAATGCCGCCACGTACAAGGAAAACAGCACGTAAACATACTGGACCCATTGGTGTGCCTCGGCATCAACTTGCCCCACGAGAGCAAGAGCAAAACTGCAGTAGCGGGAGCAACGATCCTATTGGTGATCTCGAAGCTCGCGTGAATCGTCTCCAAGCGGAGTTACAGCGCAGGACTAATCTATGGGTTGCGGACGGTGACCGAATCAATGATTTAAGAAGTTACATCCGCACCCTGCAAGATCAACTAGCTGACCGAGATTTGGCACTTGATTGGGCAGTGCAGTCTCGTTCGGTAGCTTTAGCTAAGGAAGCAAAGGCTCGAGCACGAGTCAACGAACTTAGCGTTGCTATTGATAACTTGCAGGTATATTGCAATACTTTACATGAAGAAGTTCATGTACTGTATTCGCAATTACACCCAAATGTCCCTGCGGATCCCGTCAGGTCTGAAGCCGGAACCTCGCATACTGCGGGAGAAGCGCTTGGTGGGGAGTTAGACCTTTTTAGGCCCCCTCCTTCTTTGAGGCTGGTCGGCGTATGGTCTCCCACCCCTGACGATGAAGCTACCAAGAATAAGCAGGAGTAGTAGTGTAGCTTGTAAAAGTAGAAATAGTAAGTTGTATAATAAGTTGAACTTTTGTATAATGGGTAATGTGTCCTGTTATGTAATATCGAGTCTGTATCATTACTTTTTATAGTAATGTAAAATGGAAGGTCTCTTTGGCATATTATGTTTATTTCAAATGTTCTTTGCCTCAGATGCCGACCAGGACTCGAGGACAGGACACAGCGGGAACTTCTAGGGGTCGGGATGTTACCCCAAATCCACCTCCGGTTCCGCCCACGTTGGCCGAGGCGATTGCCGCCTTGGTAAATGCCACCGCAGACAATACCCACTTCCTTAGGGAAATGGCGGGTCAACAGCAGTTCCAGCAGCAGGCAGGAAGGGGTTATCAGCAAGGCCCCCGTGAAACCATCTATCTGGACTTCTCTGAAACCCGTCCACCCCTATTCGTCAAGGCAGAAGACCCGTTGGAAGCCGACGAGTGGATACGGGTTATTGAACAAAAGTTTGGTCTTCTCCGTTGTTCAGAAACGCAGAAGCCATTATTCGTAGCACAGCAACTACGTGGCCCTGCCAGTACCTGGTGGGGAAACTTTGTGGCTATTCAACCTGTCAACCATCAAATCACCTGGGAAGAATTTAAAGCAGCCTTCCGTGAGCACTATATACCCGAAGGTGTGCTGCATATGAAACAAGAGGAATTCATGAAGCTGAAACAAGGAGGAGATACCGTCAACCAGTATCTCAACAAGTTTAATCACCTGTCGCAGTATGCCATCGACCAGGTGAATACTGATTTGAAGAAAAAGAACTGCTTCATGAGGGGTCTAAATGACCGGTTGCAGCGAAAGATGGCCACATGTATAGATCTCACGTATGGAAAGGTTGTCAGTACAACCTTATCTGTTGAAGCAAAATACGCAAGTTCTAGGAAGAATAAGGGATTCAGTGGTGAGAGGCCTAATCAGGGCCAGGCGAAGAGGCAACGGTTTGTCATCCGGCCTTCTAGCCAAAATCGTACTTTTTCTCGTCCACCTGCATTCCCTTTCAAACAACCAATCATTATTCGCCCCAGCAAAACCCCCACTCCCCCAAATCAGCCGGGTGCCCCAGGCACTCGATTCCCTGCTTTGCCCAGCTCTTCAACCGGGTGTTTCTATTGCGACAAGTCGGGACATTTTATCAAAGACTGCCCATATCCCAAGCAAAATCAATCCAGTGCTCAGCAAGGATCTAGGAAGTCAACTCAGTCTAAGGGAAATGCCGTGGGGAAAAATACAAAGAAGACGGGGCGTGTATACTACACCCAAGTGGCCACTACACCGGAAGGAGAGCCGGTGATGATGGGTACGTTTCCCGTGGCCAGTCACCCTGCAATTATTCTTTTTGATTCTGGTGCTTCGCATACATTCATTAGCAAGAAATTTGTGGAGCAACATCACATTCCATGCCATGAATCAAAAGAGGGATTTAAAATCCATTCACCTGGGGGACATATTTTTACTCGAGAAGTGGCCTATGAAGTGCCAGTAACAATGGCCGGACGGAACTTTCCTGCTAACATGATTGTTCTGAAAGGCCAGGATATAGATGTAATTTTGGGTATGAATTGGTTAACCCAACACAAGGCAATTCTCAACACTGAACTCAGAACCGTAAGGTTGAGCTATAATCAAGAAGAGATTCTTTTGTCTCTCCCCGTAACCAATCCAGCCAAAGCTTCTGGTAGAGTATACGAAGCCATTGTACCGGAAATCAAGGATATTCCAGTAGTATGTGAGTTTCCAGATGCATTTCCGGAAGATTTGCCTGGACTGCCCCCTGAAAGAGATGTAGAATTTGTAATTGAGCTAAAGCCCGGTACGGCTCCCATCTCCCGAAGATCGTCCCGTATGCCCCCTAATGAGTTGGCGGAATTGAAGATTCAATTACAAGATCTACTGAATAAGGGATTCATCCGGCCAAGCTCGTCTCCATGGGGTTGTCCCGCCATTTTTGTTAAGAAGAAGGATCAAACCTTACGAATGTGCGTGGATTATCGACCCCTGAATGAGGTCACCATCAAGAATAAGTACCCTCTTCCAAGGATCGACATCTTATTTGATCAACTAACTGGAGCGAGGGTATTTTCTAAAATTGATCTCAGGTCGGGCTATCATCAAATCCGTATTCGGCCCGAGGATATACCGAAGACCGCGTTTACTACGCGGTATGGTTTATTTGAGTATTTGGTAATGTCTTTTGGGCTAACAAATGCTCCTGCCCACTTCACCTATTTGATGAACTCGGTGTTCATGCCCGAGTTGGACAAGTTTGTGGTGGTCTTCATCGACGATATCTTGATATATTCCAAAAATGAAGAGGAGCATGCTCAACATCTACGGATTGTATTGACGCGTCTGAGGGAACATCAGCTGTATGCCAAATTCAGCAAGTGCGCGTTTTGGCTAGAGGAAATTCAACTTTTAGGGCACGTGTTATCGGCCAAAGGAATTGCGGTAGATCCTAGCAAAGTCAAAGATATTCTAGAGTGGAAACCCCCAACCACTGTTCACCAAGTCCGGAGTTTTCTTGGACTAGCTGGATATTATCGCAGATTCATACCAGATTTTTCTAAGCTTGTGAAGCCAATCACAAGTTTATTGAAGAATGACATTAAGTTCGATTGGTCTTCTAAGTGTAATGAAGCCTTTGAGCAATTGAAGACATTATTAACCACTGCTCCGGTATTGGCTCAACCGGACATCACTAAGCCTTTTGATGTATATTGTGATGCGTCTGGCAGTGGACTCGGCTGTGTATTAATGCAAGAGGGCTGAGTAATTGCATATGCTTCAAGGCAGTTGCGCCGACATGAGGAGCATTACCCAACTCATGATCTGGAGCTAGCTGCTGTGGTTCATGCCCTGGAAATTTGGCGTCACTATCTGCTAGGAAATATCTGTCATATATATACAGATCATAAAAGCTTGAAGTATATCTTCACCCAGTCAGAATTAAATATGAGGCAAAGACGATGGCTTGAGCTTATTAAGGATTATGAACTGGAAATCCATTATCACCCAGGCAAAGCCAATATGGTGGCAGATGCACTAAGCCGTAAGGCTTCCTGCCACTATCTTATGGTGAAGACCTCTGACAACACTTTGTGTCAAGAGATGGAGAAGTTAAACCTGGGGATAATCCAACAAGGGACTCTGAATCAGCTAAAGCTTGAGTCAATCATTTTGCAAAGAATAGTTGATGCTCAAAAAGATAATCTGGGTATGAAGCACCTACGAGAGAAAATAAGGTCTGGAACAGCCAAATGTTTCAAGAAAGACGATCAAGGTGTGCTATGGTTTAATAACCGCATAGTAGTGCCAAAGAACGAAGAACTCCACCAACAAATTCTTGATGAAGCACATCTTAGTCGTTATTCTATTCATCCCGGAAGCACTAAGATGTACCAAGATTTGAAGCAACATTACTGGTGGACAAAAATGAAAATTGAAATTGCACGCTATGTGGCTAAGTGTGACACTTGCAGACGTGTCAAGGCCATACACATGAAAACTGCTGGTCCATTACAATCTTTGCCGATCCCAACATGGAAATGGGAAGATATAAGTATGGACTTTATCGTGGGATTGCCCAGGACTGCAAAAGGGTATGATTCTATCTGGGTCATAATTGATTGGCTTACGAAGATTGCTCACTTTTTGCCGGTCAAGACGGATTCCCCAGCTACTGTCTACACCCAATTGTACATTGCTCGTATTCTTAGTCTGCATGGTGTTCCGAAGACCATTGTGTCGGATCGTGGACCCCAATTTGTAGCCAAATTTTGGGAAGCACTTCACAAATCCTTAGGTACTAAGTTGCTCCATAGTTCGGCATATCATCCACAAACCAGTGGACAAACTGAGAGAATTAATCAAGTACTCGAAGATATGTTGCGAGCATGTGTCCTGGATTTCTCACCAAAATGGGATGAATGTTTACCTTTGGCGGAGTTTTCATACAATAATAGTTATCAAGAAAGTATCAAGATGGCACCTTTTGAAGCTTTATATGGGCGACGATGTCGAACTCCGCTAAATTGGTCTGAACCTGGAGAAAGGTATTTCTTTAGGCCTGACATAGTGAAGGAGGCCGAGGAAAAGGTTCAGAAAGTTATTCATAATCTGAAGAAAGCCCAAGCTCGGCAAAAGAGCTATACAGACAAACGGTGAATGCCCTTGTATTTTCTTGAAGGGGACTATGTTTACTTGAAGGTTTCACCAATGAAGGGAGTATCGCGTTTCGGGATAAAAGGAAAGCTTGCACCCAGGTACATTGGTCCATTTCCTATCCTTCAAAGATATGGGCCAGTGGCGTATCGACTTCAACTTCCCGAAACATTGTCTGCTGTACATATTGTGTTCCATGTATCGCAATTGAAGAAGCTTCTTCGGGTTCCCGATCGAACCATTGAAGTAACAGATGTTGTCCTGGAACCAGATTTAACATACTCGGAAGTCGGAACATCCTATTCGAGTTCTGGATCAAAAGGACAGGGTTACCCGGAGAAAGACTCTCAAGTTCTACAAGATACAATGGAACCAACATTCTGAGGAAGAGGCTACGTGGGAAACTCAAGACTTCTTGAATAAGAATTTCCCAGGCTTTCTAGCCTCATGTAATTTGTAAAGTGTATATAGTCATTGCAATAAAGGAGTGAACCCCCACACCACCCCTGCCTTGTACCAAAAATAAGGAAATACAAATGTGAAGCATTTCCTTTTCCATTACTCACCCTAGGACTTTAAATCTCGGGACGAGATTCTTTTATGGGGGGAAGGATGTAACACCCCTGGTGTTACTATGACTAAAACTTGAGCATGACATCATAAGCATTAACATTACATATGTTTGATACACCTAGAGTGCATTCACTAGGCAAAATTTTCAAACAAGTTGTATTGTTTAAGTGTTTTTGCAAATAGAACCCTGGTTAAGGGACTTAACCCTAAATAGAGATTAAAGGGGTAAAACCTAACCCAAGATGAGAAAACCTAAAGACTTTAGGGAAAGAGTTATAAAATATCCCCAAAAACAAAGTTGAGTCACATTTATACCCCTGGGATACCAAAACTCTTTATTAGAACCCTGGAAAACCCTAAAACTAAAACCTAGGGGCTTATGTGCAAAATTAGTCCACTTTTGGGCTAAAGTGCAAAAACCAAGTAAAATAAGTATTTTAAGTCATTTGGTTCACAAATATGTGAACTTGAAAGCCAAACATTGGATTTTGGACTTAAATGCAAAATGGACCCCAAATAGGATTCTATCCTAAGTCTGAAAATTCAGAGTTTTGGCTCAACTTTGGAGCCCTATATATTTTGAAATATAGGGTTTTTGCCCAAAGTGACCACAACAAGTTTGTAGCCCAATTATAGGAGAACAACTTTGTTTAAGGGTTCAAGCCATGATCTTATGAGAAATTTGGAGAAAAACCCAATCAAAGATGGACTATCAGACTGGTTGAGGTCTGAAATTCAGAATGACAGTGTTGTGAGATGAACTTTGAGCTCGATTTTGAAGGGGATCCAGTGACTTTTTGTGAGAACACATCATAGCAAAGTTATAGTTGGATTATAGCACTACAACTTTGCTATAGATCACTGGTTGTGTTGCCACTTGAAAATCAGAGAAAAAAATGGCTTAAGCTTGCTCTGTCAGGCTGTCTGAAATGAGCTATGATGGTAGAGTAGTCAAAATGGATCAGGATGCCAACATCCTGTGCTCGCCGCCGGTGACCCTCCCCCGCGCAAGGATTCACGCCGCCGCGTTAAGATTAACGCTCACCGGTAACCGGATAACGCTGCGGGGTAGAAAGATCGTCGTCGCCGTCGAGCTGGAAGCCACCCCGGGCAGCCGCAATACTCCTCCCCTTACTCACTGCCGTGAATAAAGCTGCTCACCGTCGTCGTGCCCTCGCCATTGTCCACCGCGTGTCCAAATCTCACCATCACGTCGCTGTGGCTCTCTCTAAACTCCCCGTCGACCACCGGAGTTATTGCCACGCCGGTGAACACGTGTTCGATGCGCCAGCGTTCTTCCTCACTCCCGACCGTCGTGTGTCCCGTCCAAAATTCACGGCCACCGCCCGTCCTCCCTATAAATTGAGCCCATGACCAGCTCCGTAGGGTTGTCAGCTAACCAGCCACCGCCAATTAGCCACAGTCGTTCGCCGGAGCTCGGGAATTTCGCGTTCGCCCCAAATCGGGTTTCCGCCACCGCAAGAAACTGCTCACCGCGGCCAGCTCTTTCTAGGTCCGTTCAGCCCTCACTCTCCCTTGTTTGAGCACTCTTGTCACCCTGTGATGCTTACCGAGCCTCCAATTTAAACTCAGAGACCCCTACTCGTCGGGAACACGATCAAACGATCATGGTCTTCGCGGTTCTCGTGGGCAGGCTAGAATAGGGCACTAATTGTGCAATTAACTTGGGGGAATTACTCGGGGTAGCTTGGATTTGGTGTCCGCCGCTCGGGTGCACCGGTCATCGCCTCAATCGGCCGGTGCAGTGACTCGTCGGAGTTCCTCCGTGCGCTGCCGTCGTCGAGGACGTATCGGGTAAAGAAACAGAAGGGGAAGGGCCTTTCTGTGATTTGTCAGCGACACATCAAAACAGTAGAAGAACCTGTCTCTAGATAGATAAAACCCCGAGGCCCTTTTTGCAAAGCCGCCAGGGCGCGGGCGCACGCGCGCGCTTTCCCTGTGTTACTAGGCCGTTTGGGCCAGATATTGCCCAGTACTATTCATAAACTTTTCTTTTTCTTTTTACTCCAGAGTTAAAACAATTATAGAAAACAGTAGAAAAATGATAAAATTGTGAAACCAATTTTCCTAGGTTTCTTATTTTCCCTAGAATTTAATAAAAATAATTTTGTGATTTTTAGATTAAACAAGGAATTTTAAGGCATTTAAAGTAGTTCAAAGTAGTAGTTTTGGATTTTTTAAAAGATAAGTTGTAATCCCAAAAATGCTCAAAATTTTTAAATGGGTTCCTCATATTATTTAGAAGCCTTGGGTAGAATTTGGGTTGGTTTAGACCTTGTTTGATCACCAAACCCCAAAACACCCCCTGCCCTATGAACTCCTTTACTGACTCCAGAAACCCTAAGTTCTCGGAGTACCGTGAAGGAAAGTTGTATTCAAGACTTAGATAATAAGTTTATATTATCTTTGCACCCTCATGAGCATCCCATGGCATCCATTCTTATACATATATATGGTTATGTTAGAACACAAAGAAGAAGAGGAAGTCACCGAAGAAAGGACACCACCACCCTCGGATTCTCAAGCAGGCAACTGCTTCTACTTTGATATTTGCGGATCCGAGCCAGACTCACCTGTTAACAAAGGCAAGCCCCGATGCATTTGCCACCCCCTTGTGTTTTAAATCTTTCTCACTTGTTTGATGCACTAGGTGATAGGTGTTGATTGCTAAAACAATTCCTGCATTACTTTCCTTGGAATTTGATTACCTTCCTTGATACCCTATTTTACAAAAGGTTTTGTTATGCTTAGTGTTGCTCTAGCAAACAAAAGGATTTGTTTTACAAAAGATGTTTGGCAAAGTGGGAGGGTTGTTTTCAAAATAAAACTTGATGGTGAATCTGTCAAAGGCCTTGATGGATTCAACATTGGAAAAGATGTACCTCTGCCAGGTACCAACCTTTGGGGGTTAATGATTAAGCTGAGACCAGGCGGGTGACTTGCACAAGAAAGAGAGTCTCGGTGTAGTGTCTCCGTCTGAGTCGATTAAGGGCCGTCTCGATGTAAGCCTGCTGACCGAGGACCCTTTAACTGGTCACATGCCTCGTCATGGGTAAGCTTTACCTCGGGTGGACTAAGGCCAGAATAAGATAACACGAAATGGGCGTGGAGCGGTGGCGAGAGTAGCGTGTACCCTCCATGGCAAGAGGCTAGACGATGGTGTATCTGTGCTCTCGGTTTGCGTGAACCTGATCTGGTCTTAAGAAACTCGGTGGCGGGTTGACATATGCAAGGGTTAAGTGCTACATATGTCGTGTGATTGGAGATCCTCAGCTGAGTATAATCGATTCGGATCGCCGTACCTCCGCGGTTATGGAGACTTGGCCACTGACTTACACGTAGAAATCCAGTGAAGTTGAAGGGTTGATAAGAAAATTGGCTAGTGCAGGTAAAGTGATTGATCTAGGGTAGAAAGAACTCTAGCTGCAGGTAATTTTACTTAACCTGACAATAAAATTGGATTTTAAGGATCCACTCGTAGTAAGCTTTTCTGCAAAACAGAGTCTTTGATTCTTGATAAGCCACTCCTTGAGTCCCTCTAGCCAGCATACCCTTGAGAGTCTTTTCCTTAGTCGGGTAAGACTTGCTGAGTAATTCCATACTCAGGGTTTATCCCCTTGTTGTTTTTAGGTGAGGAAGCAGCAGATTTCTGTTGCTTCTGTACCAAGGTGGTTCCTAATGAAGATAAGCAAGAATGAAGTGCGGGAGGAAAGGATCCTCCATTAAGACTTTTTGTGTGATAGCTGTCGGGAGGAGTTTTTGCCTCCCTTGGTATGTGTAATAATAATACTCTGCACTCGTTATATATTCCTGGTCTGTAATAAACAACGTGATCTTACTTTTTAATAAATGTAAGCTTATGTAATCGCTTCCGCATTTCTTTATCTCTGATGTTCTGTAATGTCTGCAAGACGGGTGAGACGTTCCTCGAAAGGTAAGGAAAGATACCGAGCTTGTCAAGTAGTTCAGGGGCACCTATAGGGTTGTCTGAGGTCCGTTGGACAAGGACAACTGTAGGTGGGCCTAATTACTTGGGAGGTTCCGTCACACTTTGGGACCCAAATGCAAGTTTTATCACCCTTGCATTTTGCCCCTAATTTCCTAGCAACTATCTTCCTATCCTTTCTACAGATAGCAAAGGAAGCATTTAAAGCATGATAAATTGTAGAGGGTCCATTCATAACTTTCCTAGGAACATGAACACTATTCTTTCTAGGCACATGATGAATATTCTTCCTAGGCATATCTCTACCATGCATATAGGAAGAACTAGGGGCAAACATTGCATAAGAATCATAGGCATGTGAATCAAAAACATTACAAGTCCTAAGAGATTGTCTTCTATCATTGTACATAAAAGCATGGTTCTTTTTAGTACTACATGCCATAGGGGCCTTCCCTTTCTCCTTGGCAGAGATGGGAGCCTTATTGTGACGGAACCTCCCAAGTAATTAGGCCCACCTACAGTTGTCCTTGTCCAACGGACTTCAGACAACCCTGTAGGTGCCCCTGAATTACTTGACAAGTTCGGTATCTTTCCTTACCTTACCAGGAACGATTCACCCGTCTTGCAGACATTACAGAACATCGGAGATAAAGAAATGCGGAAGCGATTTACATAACTTACATTTATTTAAAAAGCAAGCTCAAGTTGTTTTATTACAGACCAGAACTAAAAACGAGTGCAGAGTAGTAATATTATACAAACCAAGGGAGGCAAAAACTCCTCCCGAGAAGATTTAAGTAAAAGATCTATATGGAGGACCAAGTCCTCCCGCACTTCAGTCTTGGGTTTCTTCTTTGGGAACCACCTTGGCACAGAAGCAGCAGAAATCTGCTACTTCCTCACCTAAAAACAACGAAGGGATAAACCCTGAGTATGGAATTACTCAGCAAGACTTACCCGACTAAAGAAAAGACTCTCAAGGGTATGCTGGCTTTTAGGGAGTCAAGGTAAGGCTTCTCAATAATCAAAGACTCTGTTTTGCAGAAATGCTTACTAAAGTGGATCCTTAAAAATCAAATTTTATTTGTCAAGTTAAGTTCAATTACCTGCAACTAGAGTTCTTTCTACCCTAGTTCAATCACTGGTCCTGCACTAGCCAATTTCTTAACAAATACCCATCATTTTTAGTGGAATGCTACGTGTAGGTCAGTGACCAAGTCTTCATAACCGCGAAGGTACGACGATCCGAATCGATTATACTCAGCTGAGGATCTCCAATCACACGACATATGTAGCACTTAACCCTTGCATATGTCAACCCGCCACCGGGGTTCTTAAGACCGGATCAGGTTCACGCAAACCGAGAGCACAGATACACCACCGTCCGGCCTCTTGCCACGGAGGGTACACGCTACTCTCGCCACCGCTCCACGCCCATTTCGTGTTATCTTATTCCGGCCTTAGTCTGCCCGAGGCAAGGCTTACCCATGACGAGGCATGTGACCAGTTAAAGGGTCCTCGATCATCAAGCCTACATCGACAAGGTCCTTAATCGACTCAGACGGAGACACTACACCGAGACTCCTTTCTCGTGCAAGTCACCCGCCCGGTCTCAGCTTAATCTTTTCAACCCAAAAACTTGGTACCTGGCAGAGGTACATCTTTTCCGATGTTGAATCCATCACGGCCGTGATGGATCCACCATTGAATTTTATTTTCAAAAACACCCACCCACTTTTGCCACATCATGAGGATGCTCATGAGGATGCGAAGATAATATAAACTTATTATCTAAGTCTTGAGTACAACTTTCCTTCACGGTACTCCGAGAACCTAGGGTTTCCGGAGTCGATAAAGGAGTTCACAGGGCAGGGGGGGTGGTTTTGGGTTTTAGTTATCAAACATGGTCCAAATCAACTCATATTCTACCCAAGGCTTCTAAATATTGTTTTAAGTTCCCATAAAAAGTGTGGGCATTTTTGGACTTACCAATTATTTTCTAAAAATCCATAACTAATACTTTTAACCGCTTTAAATACCCTAAAATTTCTTATTTCCACTAAAAATCACAAAACTATTTTTATTAAATTCTAGGGAAAATTATGAACCTAGGAAAATTGGTTTTACAATTTTGCCATTTTTCCAGTGTTTTCTATAATTGTTTTGGCTCTGGTGATAAAAGAAAAAGAAAAACAGATGAATAGTACTGGACCGAATCCAGCCCAGGTCGGCCCATTACCAACAGAAACACGCCCACGCGCGCGCCCGCGCTGGCAACTTTACGGGAAAGGCCTCGGGGTTTTCACTATCTGCGAACGGGTTTTCTCACTGTTTAACAGAGTCACTGACACTTTGCAAGAAGGTCCCTCGAGTTCTATTCCTTTACGTTTCACGGTCCCCGACGGCGTGGAGCACGGCCGAGCTCCGGCGAGCTGTCTGTGCCGGCCGATTGGGGCAAGGACTAGTGTTTCTGAGCAGCGGACACCAAATCCAAGTCCCAAGGATCATTTCCCCCCCAATAAATTTTACCGTTGGCGATCTATCAAGCTCTGCCCGCGAGGACAGTGAACGGCGCGGGCATGTGTTCATGTTCCAATTGATTGGTGGGCTCTTAGTTTAATTGGACGGTTTGGTGAGCATCAAGGGCACATGAGGATGCTAGAACAAGACTAAAGACAACAGGATCGGACCTGAGGAGAGCTTCCCACGGTGAACTTGGGTTCACGGTGTTCTTCAACCGGTTTGGGGGAAATCCCAAATTCAAGTTCTCTGGTGGGGGGTTTGAGATGCAGGTGGGTGCAATAGCTGGTAGAATACATGGCGAAGCCGAGGGGGGGCTCAATTTATAGGCCGTCGACCGGAGTTGGAGAAGAAACGCGAGCTACGGATGCGCTGGCAAGCTTTCCGCGCGGCGGTTTCCGGTGAGGGCACGGGGTCGCCGTTTAACCAGAGTTCGCCACCTCGGTAACCTTTGGCCACGATACCAAGGATTTTTACCGCGACCACCGACGATCGGTCATGCCGCGGTGGCGTTCTTATCGGCGGTGAGGGGGGGGCGATCCTGATCCACGGTGTGATATTTCTGATGATGGTGAACAGTGCTCTGAATTCAATAAAGAGCTTTGACTGACAGAGCAAATTGGAACTCAATTTACTCCCGATTTTGTGTGAAACCTATGCCATCTTTCTGCAGCAAAGTTATAGAGCTATAATCCATCTATCATTTTGCTACAATGTGCTCCCACAAAAAGTCAATGGATCCCCTTCAAAATCGAGCTCAAAGTTTATCTCACAACACTGTTAATTTGTATTTCAGACTTCAGGCAGTCTGACAGTCCATCTTTGCTTGGGTTTTTCTCCAAATTTCTCATAGGATCATGGCTTGAACCCATAAACAAAGTTGTTCTCCTATAATTGGACTACAATTTTGATGTGGTGACCTAGGGCAAAAACCCTCTGATTTAAAAGTTACAAGGGCTTCAAGTTGGATGAACCACACTGAAATCCAGACTTAACCCAAAAGGGTTAAGTGTGGCACTTTTGCACTTAAGTCCAAATCTTAAGTTTTGGATTGCAAATTCACATATGAGTGACCCAAATAACTTAAGATACTTATTTGTCTTGATTTTTGCACTTTAGTCCAAAAGTGGACTAATTTTGCACTTAGGTCCCTACGGTTTGGTTTTAGGGTTTTCCAGGGTTCTATTTGAGATTGTTGGTATCCAGGGGTATAAATGTGACTCAACTTTGTTTTTGGGGACATTTATAACTCTTTCCCCTAAAGCCTTTAGGTTTTCTCATCTTGGGTTAAGTTTTACCCCTTTAATCCTTATTTAGGGTTAGGTTTCCTATCCAGGGTGCTATTTGCAAAAACACTTAAACAATACAACTTGTTTGAAATTTTTGCCTAGTGAATGCACTCTAAGTGTATCAAACATATGCAATGTCAATGCTTATGATGCCATGCTCAAGTTTTAGTCATAGTAACACCAGGAGTGTTACATCCTTCCCCCCATAAAAGAATCTCGTCCCGAGATTAAAAGTCCTAGGGTGAGTAATGGAAAAGGAAATGTGTCACATTTTTATTTCCTTATTTTTGGTACAAGGCAGGGGTGATGTGGGGGTTCACTTCTTTATTGCAATAACTATATACACTTTACAAATTACATGAGGCTAGAAAGCCTGGGAAATTCTTATTCAAGAAGTCTTGAGTTTCCCAAGTAGCTTCATCTTTAGAATGCTGGTTCCACTGTATCTTATAAAACTTGAGAGTTTTTCTTCGGGTAACCCTGTCTCTTTGATCCAAGACTCGAATAGGGTGCTCAGAATATGTCAAGTCCGGCTCAAGGACAACATCAGTTACTTCAATGGTTCGATCGGGAACCCGAAGACACTTCTTCAATTGTGACACATGGAACACATTATGCACAGCAGACAAGGTTTCGGGTAGTTGGAGTCGGTATGCCACTGGTCCACATTGCTCAAGTACCAGGAATGGACCAATGTACCTGGGTGCAAGCTTCCCTTTAACCCCAAAACGCGATACTCCTTTCATTGGTGAGACTTTCAGGTAAACATAGTCTCCTTCCAGGAAATATAAGGGCATTCGCCGTGTGTCTGCATAACTCTTCTGACGAGATTGTGCTTTCTTCATATTATGAATAATTTTCTGAACCTTACCCTCGGCTTCTTTCACCAGATCAGGTCTAAAGAAGCACCTTTCACCAGGTTCAGACCAATTTAGCGGAGTCCGACACCGTCGTCCATATAAAGCTTCAAAGGGTGCCATCTTGATACTTTCTTGATAGCTATTATTATATGAAAACTCCGCCAAAGGTAAACATTCATCCCATTTCTGTGAGAAGTCCAGAACACATGCCCGCAGCATATCTTCAAGTATTTGGTTCACTCTCTCAGTCTGTCCACTGGTTTGAGGATGATAGGCCGAACTGTGGAGTAACTTAGTACCCAGGGATTTATGAAGTTCTTCCCAAAATTTGGATACAAATTGTGGTCCACGATCCGACACTATAGTCTTTAGAACACCATGCAAACTGAGAATACGAGCAATATATAATTCCGCATAGGTAAGTACCGGGTAATATGTCTTGACCGGCAGAAAATGAGCAACCTTTGTAAGTCGATCAACAATCACCCAGATAGAGTCATACCCTTTTGCGGTCCTGGGCAATCCAACAATGAAGTCCATGCTTATGTCTTCCCATTTCCATGTTGGTATTGGTAATGACTGCAATGGACCGGCAGTTTTCAAGTGTATGGCCTTGACACGTCTGCAAGTGTCACACTTAGCCACATAGCATGCAATTTCAATTTTCATCTTTGTCCACCAGTAGTGTTGTTTTAGATCATGATACATCTTAGTGCTTCCCGGATGAATAGAATAGCGACTAAGATGCGCTTCATCTAAGATTTGCTGGCGGAGTTCTTCATTCTTTGGCACTACTATGCGGTTTTTAAACCATATCACACCTTGATCGTCTTCCTTGAAACATTTGGCTGTTCCAGCCCTTATCTTCTCTCGTATGTGCTTCATACCCAGATTATCCTTTTGAGCATCAATTATCTTCTGCAGAATGATTGACTCAAGCTTCAGCTGATTTAGAGTCCCTTGCTGGATTATCCCCAGGTTTAGCTTCTCCATTTCTTGACATAAAGTGTTCTCGGAGGTCTTTGCCATAAGACAGTGGCAGGAAGTCTTACGACTCAATGCATCTGCCACCACATTGGCCTTGCCTGGGTGATAATGGATCTCTAGTTCATAGTCTTTAATGAGCTCAAGCCATCGTCTTTGCCTCATATTTAACTCTGACTGGGTGAAGATGTACTTCAAACTTTTATGATCTGTATATATGTGACAGATATTTCCCAGCAGATAGTGACGCCATATTTTCAGGGCATGAACCACAGCAGCTAGCTCCAGATCATGAGTTGGATAATGCTCCTCATGTCGGTGCAACTGCCTTGAAGCATACGCAATTACTCGGCCCTCTTGCATCAGTACACAGCCGAGCCCACTGCCAGATGCATCACAATATACATCAAAAGGCTTAGTGATGTCCGGTTGAGCCAATACCGGAGCAGTGGTTAATAATGTCTTCAATTGCTCAAAGGCTTCATTACACTTAGAAGACCAATTGAACTTAATATCATTCTTCAATAAACTTGTGATTGGCTTCACAAGCTTAGAAAAACGGGTATGAATCTGCGATAATATCCAGCTAGTCCAAGAAAACTCCGGACTTGGTGAACAGTGGTTGGGGGTTTCCACTCCAGAATATCTTTGACCTTGCTAGGATCTACCGCAATTCCTTTAGCTGATAACACGTGCCCCAAAAATTGAATTTCCTCCAGCCAGAACGCGCACTTGCTGAACTTGGCATACAACTGATGTTCCCTCAGGCGCGTCAATACAATCCGTAGATGCTGAGCATGCTCCTCTTCATTTTTAGAGTATATTAAAATATCGTCGATGAAGACCACGACGAACTTGTCCAACTCGGGCATGAACACCGAGTTCATCAAATAGGTGAAGTGGGCAGGAGCATTTGTGAGCCCGAAAGACATTACCAAGTATTCAAACAATCCATACCGCGTAGTAAATGCGGTCTTCGGTATATCCTCGGGCCGAATACGGATTTGGTGATAGCCCGACCTGAGATCAATTTTGGAAAATACCCTCGCCCCAGTCAGTTGATCAAATAAGATGTCGATCCTTGGAAGAGGGTACTTATTCTTGATGGTGACCTCATTCAGGGGTCGATAATCCACGCACATCCGCAAGGTTTGGTCCTTCTTCTTAACAAAAATGGCGGGGCAACCCCACGGGGACGAGCTTGGCCGGATGAATCCCTTATTCAGTAGATCTTGTAATTGAATCTTCAATTCCGCCAACTCATTAGGGGGCATACGGTACGATCTTCGGGAGATGGGAGCCGTACCGGCTTTAGCTCAATTACGAATTCTACATCTCTTTCAGGGGGTAGTCCAGGCAAATCTTCCGGAAATACATCTGGAAACTCACATACTACCGGAATGTTCTTGATTTCCGGTACAATGGCTTCAAATATTCTACCAGAAGCTTTGGCTGGATTGGTTACGGGGAGAGACAAAAGAATTTCTTCTTGATTATAGCTCAACCTGACAGTTCTGAGTTCAGTGTTGAGGATTGCCTTGTGTTGGGTTAACCAATTCATACCCAAAATTACATCTATATCCTGGCCTTTCAGAACAATCATGTTAGCAGGAAAGTTCCGTCCGGCCATTGTTACTGGCACTTCATAGGCCACTTCTCTAGTAAAAATGTGTCCCCCAGGTGAATGAATTTTAAATCCCTCTCTTGATTCATGGCATGCAATGTGATGTTGCTCCACAAATTTCTTGCTAATGAAGGTATGCGAAGCACCAGAATCAAAAAGAATAATTGCAGGGTGACTGGCCACGGGAAACGTACCCATCATCACCGGCTCTCCTTCCGGTGTAGTGGCCACTTGAGTGTAGTATACACGCCCCGTTTTCTTGGTATTTCTCCCCACAGCATTTCCCTTGGGCTGAGTGGACTTCCCAGTTCCTTGCTGAGCATTGGATTGATTTTGCTTGGGGTATGGGCAGTCTTTGATAAAATGTCCTGACTTGCCGCAATTGAAACACCCAGTGGAAGAGCTGGGCAAGGTAGGGAATCGAGTGCCTGGGGCACCCGACTGATTTGGGGAAGTGGAGGTATTGTTGGGGCGGATAATAATGGGTTGTTTGAAAGGGAATGCTGGTGGACGAGAAAAAGTACGGTTTTGGCTAGAAGGCCGGATGACGAACCGTTGCCTCTTCGCCTGGCCCTGATTAGGCCTCTCACCACTGAATCCCTTATTCTTCCCAGAACTTGCGTATTTTGCTTCCACAGATAAGGCTGTACTGACAGCCTTTCCATATGTGAGATCAATACATGTGGCCATCTTTCGCTGCAACCGGTCATTTAGACCTCTCATAAAACAGTTCTTTTTCTTCAAATCAGTATTCACCTGGTCGATGGCATACTGCGACAGGTGATTAAACTTGTTAAGATACTGATTGATGGTGTCTCCTCCTTGTTTCAGCTTCATGAATTCCTCTTGTTTCATATGCAGCACCCCTTCCGGTATGTAGTGCTCACGGAAGGCTGCTTTAAATTCTTCCCAGGTGATTTGATGGTTGCCAGGTTGGATAGCCACAAAATTTCCCCACCAAGTACTGGCAGGGCCACGTAGTTGCTGTGCCGCGAACAATGGCTTCTGTGTTTCAGAACAACGAAGAAGGCCAAACTTTTGTTCAATAACTCGTATCCACTCGTCGGCTTCTAGCGGGTCTTCTGCTTTGGTAAATAGAGGTGGACGAGTTTCGGAGAAGTCCAGATAGGTGGTTTCACGGGGACCTTGCTGAAATCCTCTTCCTGCCTGCTGCTGGAACTACTGCTGACCCGCCATTTCCCTAAGGAAGCGGGTATTGTCTGCGGTGGCATTCACCAAGGCGGCAATCGCCTCGGCTAGCGTGGGTGGAACCGGAGGTGGATTTGGGGTGACATCCTGACCCCCAGAAGTTCCGGCTGCGTCCTGTCCGCGAGTCCTGGTCGGCATCTGAGGCAAAAACATTTGAATAAACATAATATGCCAAAGAGACCTTCCATTTTACATTACTATAAAAAGTAATGATACAGACTCGATATTACATAACAGGATACATTACCCATTATACAAAAGTTCAACCTATTATACAACCGTGCATTCTACAATACACTACTCTACTTCTATTACACCATTAGTCCTGCTTTCCGTTACTTTTGGCGGCCTCATCGTCAGGTGTGGGAGTCCAGACGTCAACCAACCTCAAAGAAGGAGGGGGTTCAAAAAGGTCTAACTCCCCACCCAACGCGCGTCCCGCAACGTGAGAGGGTCCGGCTTCCGCCTCAGCAGAGTGTGCAGGCACACTAGGGTGTAATTGTGAGTATAGTATATGGACTTCCTCATGCAACGTATTGCAGTAGACCTGCAGGTCGTCGACAGTTGAGCTAAGTTCTTTAATTCGGGCCTGAGCCCTTGCTTCCTTAGCACATGCCAGCAAATGAGACTGTACTGCCCAGTCAAGTGCTAAGTCTCGATCAGCAAGCTGATCCTGCAGGTGACGGATGTCCCTTCTTAGTTCATTGATTCTATCTCCGTCTGCGACCCAAGCATTGGTCCTGTGTTGCAGCTCTGCTTGAAGTCGACTCACTCGGGCTTCAAGGTCTCCTATGGGGTCATTACTTCCGCTGCTGCTACTTTCGTGTCGAGGGGCTAGTTGATGCCGGGGTACTCCAATTGGTCCCGTTGACTTACGTGCCGTTAGCCTTGTGCGTGGCGGCATCTTTCTAAGGGGGAAAATTTATTAGCATAATTCTTAGCATGATGCATGAATAAGTACAGAATCAACCTTAGTCGATTCAACCTTCTATACATTGCACTCTTCCTATCTGGTCTTTAAGATAGACTCTTCAGAATACTTAGATAAGAAGAGAAAAGAATTTTTAGGTAAGACTTTCAAAAATCCTTTTGAAGATGCCTCATAATGTCTGCAAAGAAGGGCTACGCTCCGATACCAGCTGTGACGGAACCTCCCAAGTAATTAGGCCCACCTACAGTTGTCCTTGTCCAACGGACTTCAGATAACCCTGTAGGTGCCCCTGAATTACTTGACAAGTTCAGTATCTTTCCTTACCTTACCAGGAACGATTCACCCGTCTTGCAGACATTACAGAACATCAGAGATAAAGAAATGCGGAAGCGATTTACATAACTTACATTTATTTAAAAAGCAAGCTCAAGTTGTTTTATTACAGACCAGAACTAAAAACGAGTGCAGAGTAGTAATATTATACAAACCAAGGGAGGCAAAAACTCCTCCCGAGAAGATTTAAGTAAAAGATCTATATGGAGGACCAAGTCCTCCCGCACTTCAGTCTTGGGTTTCTTCTTTGGGAACCACCTTGGCACAGAAGCAGCAGAAATCTGCTACTTCCTCACCTAAAAACAACGAAGGGATAAACCCTGAGTATGGAATTACTCAGCAAGACTTACCCGACTAAAGAAAAGACTCTCAAGGGTATGCTGGCTTTTAGGGAGTCAAGGTAAGGCTTCTCAATAATCAAAGACTCTGTTTTGCAGAAATGCTTACTAAAGTGGATCCTTAAAAATCAAATTTTATTTGTCAAGTTAAGTTCAATTACCTGCAACTAGAGTTCTTTCTACCCTAGTTCAATCACTGGTCCTGCACTAGCCAATTTCTTAACAAATACCCATCATTTTTAGTGGAATGCTACGTGTAGGTCAGTGACCAAGTCTTCATAACCGCGAAGGTACGGCGATCCGAATCGATTATACTCAGCTGAGGATCTCCAATCACACGACATATGTAGCACTTAACCCTTGCATATGTCAACCCGCCACCGGGGTTCTTAAGACCGGATCAGGTTCACGCAAACCGAGAGCACAGATACACCACCGTCCGGCCTCTTGCCACGGAGGGTACACGCTACTCTCGCCACCGCTCCACGCCCATTTCGTGTTATCTTATTCCGGCCTTAGTCTGCCCGAGGCAAGGCTTACCCATGACGAGGCATGTGACCAGTTAAAGGGTCCTCGATCATCAAGCCTACATCGACAAGGTCCTTAATCGACTCAGACGGAGACACTACACCGAGACTCCTTTCTCGTGCAAGTCACCCGCCCGGTCTCAGCTTAATCTTTTCAACCCAAAAACTTGGTACCTGGCAGAGGTACATCTTTTCCGATGTTGAATCCATCACGGCCGTGATGGATCCACCATCGAATTTTATTTTCAAAAACACCCCACCCACTTTTGCCACATCATCTTTTGTAAAAAACAAAACATTTTGTTTTTCTAAAGCAAGGCTAAGCATCAAATCTTTTGTAAAACGGGTGATCAAGGAAGGTAATCAAATTCAAGGAAGGTAATGCAGGAATTGTGTTAGCAATCAACTCCTATCACCTAATGCATCAAGCAAGTGAAAAAGATTTTTAAAACACAAGGAGGTGGCAAATGCACCGGGGCTTGCCTTTGTTAACAGGTGAGTCCTGCTCGGATCCACAAATATCGAAATAAAAGCAGTTGCCTGCTTGAGGATCTGAGGCTGGTGGAGTCCCCTCTTCAGTGACTTCTTCTTCTTCTTCGTGTTCTAACATAACCATATATATGCATAAGAATGGATGCCATGGGATGCTCGTGAGGATGCGAAGATAATATAAACTTATTATCTAAGTCTTGAGTACAACTTTCCTTCACGGTACTCCGAGAACCTAGGGTTTCCGGAGTCGATAAAGGAGTTCACAGGGCAGGGGGGGTGGTTTTGGGTTTTAGTTATCAAACATGGTCCAAATCAACTCATATTCTACCCAAGGCTTCTAAATATTGTTTTAAGTTCCCATAAAAAGTGTGGGCATTTTTGGACTTACCAATTATTTTCTAAAAATCCATAACTAATACTTTTAACCGCTTTAAATACCCTAAAATTTGTTATTTCCACTAAAAATCACAAAACTATTTTTATTAAATTCAAGGGAAAATTATGAACCTAGGAAAATTGGTTTTACAATTTTGCCATTTTTCCAGTGTTTTCTATAATTGTTTTGGCTCTGGTGATAAAAGAAAAAGAAAAACAGATGAATAGTACTGGACCGAATCCAGCCCAGGTCGGCCCATTACCAGCAGAAACACGCCCACGCGCGCGCCCGCGCTGGCAACTTTACGGGAAAGGCCTCGGGGTTTTCACTATCTGCGAACGGGTTTTCTCACTGTTTAACAGAGTCACTGACACTTTGCAAGAAGGTCCCTCGAGTTCTATTCCTTTACGTTTCACGGTCCCCGACGGCGTGGAGCACGGCCGAGCTCCGGCGAGCTGTCTGTGCCGGCCGATTGGGGCAAGGACTAGTGTTTCTGAGCAGCGGACACCAAATCCAAGTCCCAAGGATCATTTCCCCCCCAATAAATTTTACCGTTGGCGATCTATCAAGCTCTGCCCGCGAGGACAGTGAACGGCGCAGGCATGTGTTCATGTTCCAATTGATTGGTGGGCTCTTAGTTTAATTGGACGGTTTGGTGAGCATCAAGGGCACATGAGGATGCTAGAACAAGACTAAAGACAACAGGATCGGACCTGAGGAGAGCTTCCCACGGTGAACTTGGGTTCACGGTGTTCTTCAACCGGTTTGGGGGAAATCCCAAATTCAAGTTCTCTGGTGGGGGGTTTGAGATGCAGGTGGGTGCAATAGCTGGTAGAATACATGGCGAAGCCGAGGGGGGGCTCAATTTATAGGCCGTCGACTGGAGTTGGAGAAGAAACGCGAGCTACGGATGCGCTGGCAAGCTTTCCGCGCGGCGGTTTCCGGTGAGGGCACGGGGTCGCCGTTTAACCAGAGTTCGCCACCTCGGTAACCTTTGGCCACGATACCAAGGATTTTTACCGCGACCACCGACGACCGGCCATGCCGCGGTGGCGTTCTTATCGGCGGCGAGGGGGGGGGGGGGGGGGGCGATCCTGATCCACGGTGTGATATTTCTGATGATGGTGAACAGTGCTCTGAATTCAATAAAGAGCTTTGACTGACAGAGCAAATTGGAACTCAATTTACTCCCGATTTTGTGTGAAACCTATGCCATCTTTCTGCAGCAAAGTTATAGAGCTATAATCCATCTATCATTTTGCTACAATGTGCTCCCACAAAAAGTCACTGGATCCCCTTCAAAATCGAGCTCAAAGTTTATCTCACAACACTGTTAATTTGTATTTCAGACTTCAGGCAGTCTGACAGTCCATCTTTGCTTGGGTTTTTCTCCAAATTTCTCATAGGATCATGGCTTGAACCCATAAACAAAGTTGTTCTCCTATAATTGGACTACAATTTTGATGTGGTGACCTAGGGCAAAAACCCTCTGTTTTAAAAGTTACAAGGGCTTCAAGTTGGATGAACCGCACTGAAATCCAGACTTAACCCAAAAGGGTTAAGTGTGGCACTTTTGCACTTAAGTCCAAATCTTAAGTTTTGGATTGCAAATTCACATATGAGTGACCCAAATAACTTAAGATACTTATTTGTCTTGATTTTTGCACTTTAGTCCAAAAGTGGACTAATTTTGCACTTAGGTCCCTAGGGTTTGGTTTTAGGGTTTTCCAGGGTTCTATTTGAGATTGTTGGTATCCAGGGGTATAAATGTGACTCAACTTTGTTTTTGGGGACATTTATAACTCTTTCCCCTAAAGCCTTTAGGTTTTCTCATCTTGGGTTAAGTTTTACCCCTTTAATCCCTATTTAGGGTTAGGTTTCCTATCCAGGGTGCTATTTGCAAAAACACTTAAACAATACAACTTGTTTGAAATTTTTGCCTAGTGAATGCACTCTAAGTGTATCAAACATATGCAATGTCAATGCTTATGATGTCATGCTCAAGTTTTAGTCATAGTAACACCAGGAGTGTTACACTTATGGCTTGTTAAGTTCTTGGCTTCCCTCTTGAAGCCAAGCCCATCCTTAATTGAGGGGTGTCTACCAATCGTGTAGGCATCCCTAGCAAATTTTAGTTTATCAAAATCACTTTTGCTAGCCTTAAGTTGGGCATTAAGACTAGCCAGTTCATCATTTAACTTTGCAATCGAAGCTATGTGTTCACTACAAGCATCAATATCGAAATCTTTACATCTATTGCAAATAACAACATTTTCTACACAAGTTGTTGATTTACTAGCTATTTCTAATTTAGCATTCAAATTATCATTAATGCTCCTTAAGCTAGAAATTGTCTCATGGCAGGAAGATAATTCACTAGAAAGCATTTCATTTCTCTTAACTTCTAAGGCATGAGATTTTTGTGCTTCTACAAATTTATCATGTTCTTCATACAACAAGTCCTCTTGTTTTTCTAGAAGCCTATTCTTATCATTCAAGGCATCAATTAATTCATTAATTTTATCTACCTTGGTTCTATCTAGGCCCTTAAATAAACATGAATAATCTACTTCATCCTCATCACTAGATTCGTCCTCACTTGAAGAAGCATAGGTAGAGTTTCGAGTACATACCTTCTTCTCCCTTGCCATAAGGCATGTGTGACGCTCGTTGGGGAAGAGGGATGACTTGTTGAAGGCGGTGGCGGCGAGTCCTTCATTGTCGGAGTCGGACGAGGAGCAATCCGAATCCCACTCCTTGCCAAGATGTGCCTCGCCCTTTGCCTTCTTATAGTTTTTCTTCTTCTCCCTCTTGTTCCCTTGATCCTGATCACTATCATTGTCGGGACAGTTAGCAATAAAATGACCAATCTTACCGCATTTGAAGCATGAGCGCTTCCCCTTGGCTTTGGTCTTGCTTGGCTGTCCCTTGCGACCCTTAAGCGCCGTCTTGAATCTCTTGATGATGAGGGCCATCTCTTCATCATTAAGTCCAGCCGCCTCAATTTGTGCCACCTTGCTAGGTAGCACCTCCTTGCTTCTTGTTGCCTTGAGAGCAAGGGGTTGAGGCTCGTTGATTGGACCATTCAATGCGTCGTCCATGTACCTCGCCTCCTTGATCATCATTCGCCCGCTAACGAATTTTCCAAGGACTTCTTCGGGCGACATTTTGGTGTACCTGGGATTCTCACGAATATTATTCACCAAATGAGGATCAAGAACGGTAAAGGACCTTAGCATCAGTCGGACGACGTCGTGGTCCGTCCATCGCGTGCTTCCGTAGCTCCTTATTTTGTTGATAAGGGTCTTGAGTCGGTTGTATGTTTGAGTTGGCTCCTCGCCCCTTATCATCGCGAACCGTCCAAGCTCGCCCTCCACCAACTCCATTTTGGTGAGCAAGGTGACGTCATTCCCCTCATGAGAAATCTTGAGGGTGTCCCATATTTGCTTGGCGTTGTCCAAGCCACTCACTTTGTGGTATTCATCCCTGCACAATGAAGCTAGAAGAACAGTAGTAGCTTGTGCATTCTTATGTATTTGCTCATTAATGAACATGGGACTATCCGTACTATCAAAGTGCATTCCACTTTCTACAATCTCCCATATACTAGGATGGAGAGAGAATAGGTGACTACGCATTTTGTGGCTCCAAAATCTGTAGTCCTCCCCATCAAAGTGTGGAGGCTTGCCGAGAGGAATGGAGAGCAAATGTGAATTTGAACTTTGCGGAATACGAGAGTAGTCAAAAGAAAAGTTCGAATTAACCGGTTTCCTTCTCTCGTAGTCGTTGTGGTCGTCGTCCTTTTGGGAAGAAGTAGACTCATCGCTGTCGTCGTAGTAGACAATTTCCTTGTTGCGCCTTGTCTTCTTCTTCTTCCCATCCTTCCGTCTATGGCCCGAGCCGGAGTCGGTAGGCTTGTCATCCTTCGGCTCGTTGACGAAGGATTCCTTCTCTTTGTCGTTGATCACGATTCCCTTCCCCTTAGGATCCATCTCTTCGGGCGGTTAGTCCCTTTGTGAAGAGAACGGCTCCGATACCAATTGAGAGCACCTAGAGGGGGGGGGGGGTGAATAGGTGATCCTATAAAACTTGAGAACTTAAGCCACAAAAACTTGGTTAAGCGTTAGCACAGTAAATGCCAAGTGGCTAGAGAGGAGACAAAACACAATAACCACAAGAAATCAATCACAGAGATGGCACGGTGGTTATCCCGTGGTTCGGCCAAGACCAACGCTTGCCTACTCCACGTTGTGGCGTCCCAACGGACGAGGGTTGCAATCAACCCCTCTCAAGCGGTCCAAAGACCCACTTGAATACCACGGTGTTTTGCTTGCTTTACTCAATCCCGTTTGCGAGGAATCTTCACAACTTGGAGCCTCTCGCCCTTACACTTAAAGTTCACAAAGAAGCACGGAGCAAGGGAGGGATTAGCAACGCACTCAAGACAAGAAATCACAGCAACACCACGCACACAAGTCGCAATGAGAGCTCACAACACAACTCAATGAGTTCACCACTCAACTAGAGCTCTAATTGCTATCGCAAATAATCAAAGGCGCGAAATCGATGTCTTGGTGCTTAGGAATGTTGTAGGAATGCTTGGTGTACTCCTCCATGCGCCTAGGGGTCCCTTTTATAGCCCCAAGGCAGCTAGGAGCCATTGAGAGCAATCTAGGAAGGCTGATCTTGCCTTCTGTCGACTGGTGCACCGGACAGTCCGGTGCACACCAGACACTGTCCGGTGCCTGATTTCTTTCCTTAACTGGCGCAGTCGACCGTTGGCAGCCAGAGAGCCGTTGGCGCACCAGACATGTCCGGTGCACACCGGACAGACCGGTGCCCCCTTCTAGCCGTTGGCTCGGCCACGTGTCCCGCGCAGATCGCGCGGCCAACCGTTGGCTCACCGGACAGTCCGATGCACACCGGACAGTTCGGTGAATTATAGCCGTACGTCGTCGATGAATTCCCGAGAGCGACGAGTTCGCCTGTGAACGGCCCACCGGACAGTCCGGTGCACCACCGGACAGTCCGGTGAATTATAGCCATACACCGCCGTCGAAGTCCCGAGAGCAGCCACTTTGCTCGAGCCAGCCTGGCGCACCAGACACTGTCCGGTGCACCACCGGACAGTCCGATGCTCCCAGACTGAGCAGATTCTTGGCTGCTCGAGCCAAGACATTTCCAATTGGACTTTTCCTGTTTCCAGCACTTAGACACAATACATTAGTCTCTAAAACAATGTACTAAGTCTGAGAAACATACCTTTATCCTTGATTTGTACTTTGTCCACCTTTTTACACTTAGGCACTTGTGTTGGACACTAAACCACCAAAATACTTAGAAATGGCCCAAGGGCACATTTCCCTTTCAGGTGGGCGATTTGGTGCTTTGGCTGCGACAAGACGCCCGAGGGCGCCACAAGCTCACACCTCCCTGGGAAGGGCCATTCATCATCGCCAAGATTTTGAAGCCTGGAACGTACAAGCTGGCCAACAGTCAAGGCAAGGTCTACAGCAATGCTTGGAACATCCGACAGCTACGTCGCTTCTACCCTTAAGATGTTTTCAAGTCATTCATGCACCTCGTTTACATACCCAAGCAAAGTCTAACCTTCAAGGAAGGGTCAGCCTTGCCTCGGCAAAGCCCGACCCTCCCTCGGGGGCTAGAAGGGGGAACCCCCTCCGCGTCAAAATTTTCCTCGGAAAAGGTCTTTCTGCCAGAATACCTTTCGTGCTTTTCGACTACTTCGGTAGTGGGATCATGAAAACGGTGGAGTACACGTAAGTAGGCAAGGTCGACCGAGCCGAGGGACTCCTACGCCTCCGGGATACGGATACCTCACTCGTCACCTTCTGCGAGAAGTAGCTCGCGTTCGGATAAACGATCCTGCTTACTGAACAAGTCTTAAGGCTCGAAAACTTTTCTGCCGAAACGATTTTTCGTGCCTTCTCGACTATATTGATAGCAGAATCCTATGGACGAGTAAGAGTACACGTAAGCGGCAAGGCCGACCGAGCCGAGGGACTCCTATGCCCCCGGGATATGGATACCTCACTCATCACCTTCCGTGAGAAGTAACTCTCGCTCGGACAAACAATTCTATTACCGACAAATAAGTCCTGATGCTCGAAACAAGGGGAAAAGAAACGCAGCTTTACAACGCGACGACAGTATGTTTGGGCCTCGGCGGCCGCAAAAAACATACGCATACTATAGGCGAACCGATCCTGCAGGATCTGACATCGATGGAGGGGGAGCAGCAGCACCCTCGGCGTCAACTCCACCATCGGCGAAGCCCGACCGAGCCTCGGACGGCAACATGGTCGAAGGATCTCCACTCCGAAGGACGACGTCAACACCACGCCCGGGCTATCGTCGCCAGGGACTCCTCCAGGAACCCGGCCCGAGTAGACGGCTCAGCCGGTCGCTTCGAAGCCTCAGCCAGCTGTCCCCCGAGGACACCAGCCCGGCTCATGGCCTCGACAACTCGACTCCGGCATTGGTCCCGCCAGGGGACGACTCGGCGAGGCCCCAGTCGACAAAGCTTCCTTTTTCGAGCCAACTCCGCCCCTGTCCATGCTGACACCGCTGCCTTCGGCTCCGGCTCATCGCAGAGCGGCCGAGGGTTTCTTTGACTAAGCAAGTGAAGCCTCGGGCGGGAAGGCCGACTGAGCCGAGGGACTCCTACGCGTTCGGGATACGGATACCTCACTCGTCACCTTCCGCACAGAGCAAGTCACACTTGGTTAAGCGGTTCAGTTAGCCGATACGCGAGTCCTAGCGCTCGAAATGAGGAAGAAACATGGCTTCACGCCAAAATACATAAATGTTTAGGCCCCGACAGCCACAATGAACATACGCCAGCACTCAAGGTGCCATTACAAACGGAACTCCGGTTCCGTTCCCGCGGGTATGAACAACCTCCATACCAGGAGGCCCGCGGGACGACTAACTCCAAGCGGCTCACCGCCGCCCGCTCCGACAGCAGCGACAACGACCTCCGTCCCGGGCGGCAAGACAGCTGCAGCAACGGCTTCCGGGCGGACGCTGCGGCAGAAAGGCTCTCGCCCACGAAGGACGAGAACCAGCCATTCAAGCCGGGGGATGGAGGTCCAGGGGTGCAGGCGGAGTTGGCAATCTCGTCGGCAGAGAAACCTTCTCCGACTGCCACCACCTCAACACCGCGCCAGCGGGCGCCGGGCGCCCCAAAGCGCACCGGCAGGTCCTCGCTCCCGCCCTCGCTGGAGCCACCCCAGAACATGAGCACCGCCCTCGCGGCGCACGACGTGCTGGGTGACCCTCCGGCGCGGCTGTCGGCGCGAGGAAGACCTGGACGTGGCCGGCCTGTACGCGGCGCGACCATCGCCCGGACGGAGGATGGAATGCTGCACCCTGGCTGGGTAGCAGCAGTTTGCCTTCCCCGGCATGGCTGAAAGAAGCCTCCGCGGGGCTGGAGGATGCCTTTCTCCCCCAAACGCCGGGGGAAGAAAAGGGTTACCGACCCACGCGGAGGCAACCCCCCACTCGGTGCGCTCCTCCGCCTCAGCCTGGATAACGAAAATCCTTGAAGCTGAGGGCGGGGCAGAGGCCGCAGCCCGGGTCGCTTCTCCCCGCCATCGAACTGGTGGTCACCGTCTTGGGTGACCACCGGCAAGGGGATGCAGCCGGGCTGCCTTATGAAAATCCTTGAAGCCGAACGATGGCTGAAAGGTACCAACTTCCGCGAAGTTGCGTTCCTCCAACGACAGCAAGACGAAAGCGACGCGAGCGGTCCTCATCCGAGGGCTCGGAAGGTGGAAGGGCGCGATGCATGAGGAGAGTGCGAAGACATGGTTGCCATCCAAGGGGGTCGCCCTCCTTTTAAAGGCAACTCTCCCCACTTGCTTCCTCAGCCGGCACGGACTGAGTCTTCTCCAACATGCTCCAAGGTCCTCCCCCTACAACACGGGGGCTGGGTCCCACGCGTCATACAAGCTGGCCCAGGATAGAAGAGGCCAAACCGCCACACGCGGTACGCGTAACTGCCCAGCGGTTACAAGCGCTCCTCCACTTTCGCCCAGACCAGCGGGTGAAAGGGCGGACCGCCATGCAGGCGGCATGCAACCGCACCAAGGGGGCGCACCCTTTCGACTTCAACGCGTCCAGCTTGGAGGTCCAGGCCCACACGTCATGTAACCGACGCGCCGGTTACTACGTGCAAAAAACTGCACCGCCACTCGCGCCAGTACCGCGCCTTCTCGACTGCGGAACCGGTGCCGCGACTCGAGGCAACCCTGCGCATGGCCCAACAGTGCCAACCGAGCGCATCGGTCGCAGGTCAGTCAGCCGCGGAAGAAGGTGCGACGGTCGATACGGCCAAAAATGGGCCGGCAGTAATGGCGGTGGCAGGCGGGCGGAAGCAGCGGTCAAGTCGTCTGCAGGCTCACGTCCCCTCCTAGGACAATGAGAGGGCCCTCTCCCACGGCGTGAAGACGACGCGCCTGTGCTCCATTCCTCGAACGGCTCGCGCACGCACAACGGCTACCCCGCCAACCACTCGTCCCGTCGCATTAACTCTGCGGCAGGGCAGGCGGCACCTTTGGCAGGCGAAGCGGGCGACGCTTCACCTCCGCCATAATGACCGCGTCAAAAAAGGTGCGCCACGTCATTCAATTTCGTATCCTTTTCCACTTCTCCTTTCTCTCTCTTGCAATAGGGACCGGGAAAGGGGATACTCCAAAAGGGATCCTTCTCCGCGAAGGAAGCGGGCCCCGAGCCTCTCTACTGATCAGAGGTTCGAAGGCTGGCCCCTCGGAAGGGTTCAACAGCCGCCTTAGAGCACTCGGGCTCCACGCGCACTACTGGTCAGAGGTTCGAAGGCTGGCCCCTCGGAAGGGTTCAACGGCCGCCTCAGGCCACTCGGGCTCCACGCCCACTACTGATCAGGGGTTCGTAGGCTGGCCCCTGAAGGGTTCGACAGCCGCCTCAGAGCACACAGAGCGAGGGATGACCCTGGGTACGTTCGATACATAACCAAGGCTTGGGCTACGCTCCCGAGGTAACCTAGGACATTTCCGAGACCAGCGGGAGCGATTTTGTAACGAAATCCCATCAAAGGGAGGCATAGAGCCCTCGAACCCCGTCAAAAGGGGAACGGGTCCGGCGAATCACCCGCAGGTACTTTTGGAGCGCGCCTCCGGGCCACTAGCCGACCCCTAACGAATGGGGCACGGGCGTCCACTCGGATTACCCATTAGCAACTCACTGGAGACACCATGTTCGGCGCCCTCCAAGGGCAACATGGCGCTTTCCCCCCCTTCTCCTTGCAGAAAGGCGACGCAAGGGCGTATGAAAAAAGCCGAGTCTATCCTTGACCGTCCTCTCGCTCTGTGCGGAGGCTCGGAGGCTGCTCTCGCAAACCCGGCTCCGGCCAAACCGTTGACAGCGTCAACATACTAGCCCGAGAACTTGAGACTCGACTGTGCACCCGGGCTACGGCCAGCTCGCATGAGGGAACAACCAAACCGGCCGAGCCATCATGAAAGGCATTAAGACCTCGAAGGAGTCAAAACACTCCTCCAAGGCCTCGGGGGCTACACCCGGCGGGTGCGCTCGCGCGCACCCAACGGAACAAAATGCAACCGAGAAAGGTCGGTCCCCTTGCAAAAAAGTGCGACAAAAGCCTCCAAGCGAGTGCCAACACTCCCTTTGAGGCTCGGGGGCTACTGTCGGGGACCATAATTAGGGGTACCCTCAAGACTCCTAATCTCAGCTGGTAAACCCCATCAGCACAAAGCTGCGAAGGCCTGATGGGCGCGATTCAGGCCAAGGCTCTGCTTAAGGGACACGATCCCGCCTCACCCGAGCCCGACCTCGGGCAAAGACAGCCGACCCCGGAAGATTCACGCCTCGCCCGAGGGTCCCCTCGAGCAACGGACGCACCATCGACTCGCCCGAGGCTCAGCTCGGGTAGGCTTCGCGGAGAAGCAACCTTGGCCAAATCGCCACACCAACCGACAATATCGCAGGAGCATTTAATTCAAGGATCGCCTGACACCTTATCCTGACGCGCGCTCTTCAGTCGACAGAGCCGAAGTGACCACAGTCACTTCGCCGCTCCACTGACCGACCTGACAAGAAAACAGCGCCGCCTGCCCCACTCCGACTGCCGTGCCACTCGCCAGAGTGAGGTTGATAGCGGCTAAGTCCAGCCTCGGGCGACATAGGAAGCTTCGCCTCGCCCGACCCTAGGGTTTGGCCCCTGTCTCGGCTCCGGAAGACGACGAACTCCGCCTCGCCCGACCCCAGGGCTCGGACTCGGCCTCGGCTTCGGAAGACGACGAACTCCGCCTCGCCCGACTCCAGGGCTCGGACTCGGCCTCGGCTCCCGAAGATGATGGACTCCGCCTCGCCCGACCCCAGGGTTTGGCCCCCGTCTCGGCTCCGGAAGACGACAAACTCCGCCTCGCCCGACCCTAGGGCTCGGACTCGGCCTCGGCTCCCAAAGACGATGGACTCCGCCTCGCCCGATCCCAGGGCTCGGACTCGGCCTCTGTGGGGGACAGATATCCCCCGGGTCCACTGGAAGGGTAAAAGACCTCACGAAAGGCCCAAGGGCCCAATAGATCATAAGGTCATTCCTTCATGGGCCTAGGGAGGGACAATCAATAAAGCAGATCGACGTGAGGCCGGATCGGTGCAAGCCCGGATGGCCCCACAGCGTTGAGCAAGAAACCACAGCAGAAGATCCGACTTTCCCGCGATGGAGCCCCATGCAATGGAACCAGGCGAGGATAGGTCGGCAGAATCATAGGAAGATAGACCCAAACAGTTCACTATCCTTTAGGTGCACGTTGTTATCATATCCACATGTATTGCCCCACGGTCGAATATATAAGGCCCGGGGGGCACCCCTTCAGAACAATTGATCTCACCGCTCAGCCATCCACCTCAACCCTCCACGTTCTCGCTTTAGAGAACCACCCTGTAACTCATCACACAAAGCATCCTCACCAGGACGTAGGGTGTTACGCATCTCTAAGCGGCCCGAACCTGTAAACACTGTCCATTGTTCCTCGTGCATCTGGCACGAACCATTTTGCTACAGTCGGCGACACCGTCCTACTCCTAAAAACACCTCGAGGGGCAACCCCAGGTGTGCGGTCGGACCCAAAACACCGACAGCTGGCGCGCCAGGTAGGGGGGGTGTGTCGACGATCTAAGCTAGCTCAATGGCCGTCACCTTCCACTGCAAGATCGCCTTTCGTCCCGGATCCATGTTCTGCTTTGGAACGATCTCGTCCATAGCAGACGAAGAGGGAACTCTACACCGCATTACAGATCCGCTAAGAAAGAAGTCTCCTCCAACAAACTCCGAAGATACTGGAAAAGCGCAACCTCCAGCTCTCCGAAGAAAGATCGCCACGACAACCACGCCATTCTACCCCGACGTTCTTTTCATCAGGAGAGTGGAGTCGCCTCCTGTCTCCGACGACGAGCCGACCGCGCCTGGGGAAGAACCACCTCAGCGGGAGTCCCGTCGACGAAGAAACCGGCGCCGAAACATCCGGCGACATCACCAAGCCGAAGAACGGGATCCGGAGCAGCCTATCTCGCGAGACGAGGTCTCGGAGATGGGAGAAACTTCGGAAGAACGCGTCTTCAGAGAACGAAGGAATTCCCGACGACATGATCGTCGACGAGCTCAGGAACAAGCCGAGCAAGACGCAAGGCAGCGCCGGGAAAATCCACTCTTCGGTCGCAACCTGAACCCCGACTTCGCCCGAGCCATGAACACGCCGAGCGAAGTCGGAGGAGTACTAGCTCGGATAGCTGACGGACTCCCTCGGACTCCCGATGCCGAGGGCTATCGACGCCTGTTCACCCAAGCAACCAACCATCTTCTACCTCTCGCTCACCCGCCGAACGACTTGCGACACGCCATCAACAGTCGCCGAGACACGCGGAGCTCCATCAACGCTTCGCGTGAACGACGGCATGAGAACGAGATCCGCCGCCGGGAAGAGTACGATAGGGATCATGGCATCCCAACTCGGAGTCAAGCCACCAGAGCCGAATCAACGACGGCCTCGACTGGCGGAACTACCCGGGGACGGTCGAGGAACCACAACAACTACTCCCCTCCCCGGGACAGGCATCATCCCCGACGACAGGAGGACACATGTGGAGTGTCCGCCCTTACTCCACACCTTAAGGCCATTCAATGGCCCCCTAACTTCAAGGTATCCAATGTCGATAAGTATGAACCTAAGCAGGACCCAGGAGGTTGGCTGGCCGTCTACACCACCGCCACTCGAGCTGCCAGAGCATCCGAAGACGTGATGACTGCGTACTTACCCATTGTCCTCGGGCAAGACGCACTGCAATGGCTACAACATCTACCTCGACACTGCATCGACGACTGGAGCGACTTCAGTCGACGCTTCACCGCCAATTTTCAGTCCCTCTCCGACAAACCAGCGCAACCATGGGACCTCATATCCATCAAGCGCCGGGAGGACGAAACTCTCCGGTCGTACCTCAAAAGGTTCTAGACCATGAGAAATCGTATCCCCGAGGTCACGGAGGCGGCCGTGATCGAGGACTTCTACAGAGGATCCAACGACTCGGCCTTCGTCCGAGCCATATTGCAGAAGGCGCCAACTGCCTCCGAGGAGCTATTCCGGGAAGCCGACCTCTACATCACCGCCGACGAGCGAGCTCAGGACCTTATCGGGGGAGCGAAGCCCGCACCGACAGCACCACGACGCGACGCGAATCAACAACCTAACAAACGCTGGGAGAAGAGACCTCGCGAAGAAGTGCACGCAGCCAGACCACCTGCCTCTCGCGCCCAGGGAGGACCTCGCGGAGGCGAGCGCACGCTGGACGACATCCTCGACGCCCAGTGCCCGTACCACAAGGACATGCGCCACACTCTTCGGAACTGCCGGGACTTCAAGCACTCCGTCGAGCACGGCCGACCCTTCCAACCTCTACCTCCTCCTCCGCCGCGGGGAGGACCAGAAGAACCACGACAACCCCAGCAGCAGGAGGAGGGAGGAGGAGGAGCTTTCCCTCGCGTTGACAGGGAGGTCAACATCATCTTCGGCGGACACGGGTCACAGGAGAACAAAAGACAGCAAAAGCTCAACGATCGCCAGATACTGCTGGCAACCACCGGTCCTCCAGCTCCGTACCGATGGTCGGAGCACCCGATCACCTTCACTCAGGCGGATCAATGGCTCAACTTCAACCACCCAGGCAAATACCCACTCCTCGTCGATCCAGTGATCCGAGAGAGCAGGGTGAAGAAGGTGTTAGTGGACGGGGGGAGCAGCATCAATGTCACTTTCCCCCGGACACTCCGAGGCTTGGGAGTTCACCTCAAAGAACTCCACGAGTCGGACACTCCTTTCTTCAGCATCGTGCCGACCGAAGGGGAATACCCGCTGGGCCACATCTACATGCCCGTCACCTTCGGAACTCCGGAGAACTACAGAACCGAGTTCCTGAGGTTCGAAGTGGCGAATTTCGACTGCGGGTACAACGCCATCATCGGGAGGCCAGGATTGGCAAAATTCATGGCTATTCCGCATTACACGTACATGATATTGAAGATGCCTGGACCACAAGGAATCATAACTGTGCGTGCTGACCTCCAAGGCGCCGCAGAATGTTTTCGAGTGGCCATCCAGGCGGCCCTCGTCACCAAACCGTCGGTGACTCCTTCGATCCAAGCAAACTCTAAGCCTAAGGAAGACCTTATGGCACCGGCGAATGAAGCTCAAGCCACAACCTCTATGCGGCCGACTGAAGAAACTAAAAGGATCAATCTGGGGTTCGCTGATGAACGCAAGACTGCCATCATTAGCTCCAGCCTGGATGATAAATAGGAAAGCGCGCTCGTCCGGTTTCTGCAAGACAACCAAGACGTATTCGCATGGCAACCTGCGGATATGCCGGGAGTCCCGAGAGAACTGGCCGAGCACAAACTGAAGGTCTACCCCCAGGCAAGGCCGATCTAGCAAAAACTACGTCGTTTCACGCCCGATAAGAGAGAGGCCATTCGCGCTGAGTTGGCTCGCTTGGTCGCGGCTGGGTTTATCAGAGAAGTGTTACATCCCGAGTGGTTAGCCAACCCTGTTCTTGTACTCAAAAAGAATAAAGTGGATTGGCGCATGTGCGTCGACTATACTGATCTCAACAAACATTGTCCGAAGGATCCCTTCGGGCTCCCAAGGATAGATCAGGTGGTAGACTCCACCGCTGGATGTTCTGTGCTGTCTTTCCTGGATTGCTACTCTGGGTACCATCAGATCAGCCTGGCGAAGGAAGACGAGGAAAAAACAGCGTTCATCACTCTGTTTGGTGCTTTCTGTTATACCTCCATGCCGTTCGGCCTCAAAAACACTGGAGCGACTTATCAGAGAGCCATTCAAACATGCTTAGCCGATCACTGGGGCAAGCGTGTGGAAGCCTACGTGGATGACGTGGTAATCAAAACAGAGAACTCGGAAAACTTCATCAAAGACTTGCAGCTGGTTTTCAACAGTCTACGGCGGTATCAGTGGAAGCTTAATCCCGAAAAATGTGTTTTTGGGGTACCAGCAGGAAAATTACTCGGATTTATTGTCAGCCACTGGGGAATTGAAGCTAATCCGGAAAAGATTGAAGCTATCATGAAAATGGAAGCTCCACGATCACAAAAGAAGGTTCAGCGACTCACCGGATGTATGGCAGCCCTGAGTAGATTTATATCCAGGCTGGGAGAAAAAGGTTTACCATTTTACAAGCTACTCAAAAAGGTGGACAAGTTTCAGTGGACTTCAGAAGCACAGGAAGCCCTAGATGCACTGAAAAAATTCCTGACAACCCCACCAGTGCTGAAACCACCACGGCGAGCCACATCGACTCAACCAGCTGAAGACCTGCTGCTATATATCTCTTGCACGACTCACGTGATAAGCACCGTGTTGGTAGTCGAGCGAGCAGAAGAAGGACATGCCTACCAAGTGCAACACCCTGTCTATTTCATCAGTGAAGTTCTGGGTCCCTCGAAGAAAAAGTATCCTCAAGTTCAGAAGCTATTATACGCAGTACTTCTAACTGCCCGCAAGCTACGTCACTACTTTGATGACCACAAAGTCATAGTAGTCACTGGTTTTCCAATAGGGGATATTCTTCACAACAAGGAAGCCATTGGCCGGATAGCCAAGTGGGCTTGCGAACTGGGATCTCATGACATCAAATTTCGACCTCGTACTGCCATTAAAACCCAAGCATTAGTTGACTTCATGTCAGAATGGACTGAGCAACAAGTACCAGAGAACCCGGAAACGACAGAAGTATGGCGGATGTATTTTGATGGCTCGCTGAAGCTGCAAGGGGCAGTCGCGGGAATTCTCTTCATCGCACCTGGAGGCGAACACCTCAAATATGCCCTCCAGTTGTTATTTCCAGTCTCCAACAATGCAGCCGAGTGTGAAGCTCTGATCCATGGACTAAACATCGCCATATCATTGGGCATCAAGAGACTAATGGTATACGGAGATTCTCTGGTGGTCATAAGCCAGATAAACAAAGAATGGGACTGTTCGAAAGATTCAATGGGAAAATACTGCGCTGCCGTCCGGAAACTAGAAGATAAATTTGAAGGCCTAGAATTTCATCATGTAGAAAGAGATCGAAACACGGCGGCTGACGTATTGTCCAAGCTAGGATCCAATCGAACTCAGGTCCCACCCGGAGTCTTTGTACAAGAAATATCACAACCAAGCATCTCAATGGATCAGGCAGAAGAGTGTAATATTGTAAATCAACCAGAGTCAGACTCTGATGACTGGAGAAGGCTGATTATCAGATATATAAAGAATGAAGAGGAACCAGATGACAGAAATGCAGCCGAGCGCATCGCCAGACAGTCAGCCCACTACACACTCATTGGGGGAACATTATACAGAAGAGGTGCATCAGGCGTCCTCATGAAGTGCATTCTCTCATCTACTGGGAAGCAACTTCTGGATGAGGTCCATGCTGGGCAATGTGGAATACACGCAGCATCCAAAACACTAGTCGGGAAGGTCTTCAGGTCAGGATTCTATTGGCCAACTGCGAAAAGTGATGTAGCCGAACTAGTTCAGAGGTGCGAAGCTTGCCAGTACTTGTCAAAGCAACAACACCTACCAGCACAGCAATTGCAGACCATACCAGTAACTTGGCCCTTCGCATGCTGGGGACTGGATATGATTGGACCTTTCAAGAAAGCTCAAGGAGGATACACTCATGTACTGGTAGCAATCGACAAATTCACCAAATGGATAGAGTTCAAACCCATTGCTTCTTTAACCTCGGCTAAGGCTATGGAATTCATACAAGACATAATATTCAGATTCGGAATACCAAACAATATCATAACCGACTTAGGATCCAACTTCACAAGTTCAGAATTCTTTGATTTCTGCGAGCAAAAGGGCATTCAGATCAAGTATGCTTCGGTAGCACACCCGAGGGCCAACGGGCAGGTTGAGTGAGCTAACGGGATGATACTGGAGGCACTCAGGAAAAGGGTCTTCGAAAATAATGAAAAATTCGCAGGAAAGTGGATAAGGGAATTGCTCTATGTCGTTTGGAGCCTAAGAACCCAACCTAGCTGAGCTCTGCATGGAAATACTCCTTTCTTCATGGTCTATGGGTCAGAGGCAGTATTACCCGCCGATCTCAAGTTTGGGGCGCCAAGGTTGGTCTTCGAAAGCATAGCAGAAGCGATGGATTTCTTGGAAGCACGGAGTTCTTTGATAGTAGCATCCTTAGCCGATATCAACTGCCTGAGACGGATCACGTCATCCGTGGATTCCTGCAGCCTACAGCGAAGATTATCTAACTCCTCCATGGAAAAGCGATGACTCCTCTCCAGGATGGTCAACGAATTGCTAGAGTCGCGATACAGTCTGTCAAGATTGTCGCGAGACGCAGCAAGGACACGTTTTTCTTCCTGCAAACAAGAATCAACTCCTTTCAAACATCAGACAAGCAATAGGAACGCAGCAATGCAAGGCACAGTTTCACGAGTCACCTTTTCAGAATCAAGCTGAGTGAGAAGGGAAGAGCTCAATGCATTGGCGTCATCTAGGGCAGCAGAAACCTGGGCTAGTTCAGTCTGGCTTTGGGAATACTTTTCTTCAAAATCAGAGCACCGCTGGACCAGTTCGACCTGATCTCGAGAATGTTTTTCTTCAAGAGTGGAAATTTGCCGAGTCATATCTAGCAGGAGACAATCAAACAAAAAGGGTCAGAATGTAAGGCAGTTCAATAATAAAGACAAAGAGAAGCAGAAAAGCACTAACCAGCATTGGTCGCCTCCAAGCTAGAGACACGTTGTTGAAGTAACACCGGGTTCCAACGTGCAAGAGACAAAGCTCCTTCTGGAACAGAAGCACCCTGCAACCTCAGCTGGTGTAACACTCAATTTGTAATTTGCTAGAAAAAATCAATAGAGAAATAATTTCTCTTTATGTGAGTTTGATCTTTATGCATCATCAAAGGTGAACACTATGCCCAAAAACAATTAATAAAAATATATACCACCAAATTAAGCATCATGCTCGATTTTATCTTGTGTGCATTTTGTGACAAGAAAATATTAAAGACCAAAAGGGAATTTAGAACCTAAAAGAAATTCTATAATTTAGAAAAGAGAAGAAGGAAATATTATGTGAGTGAAAATAGGTATATAAATACATATAATAAAACATATAAACAAGAATGTATTTCTTTACTTCAAAAATTTTAATTTGGTACACTCTAATCACTGATGAATCTCAAAACCAAATTCAAATTCAAAATTAGAATCCTAAAAACAAAGAGGAAAACAAAACAGAAAAAAGAAAAGGATAAGGGAAGTTACCTGGACCCTAGACTTCAATTCGGCCCAGTAAAACTCTCACTGCGCGCGGCCCATTCCACAACTTGGCGCCGGCAACTGGGCCCCGTGTGTCATCCGCTCCGCGCGCGGGCCAGCCAGATGCTACGCGCGGTAATCACTTACAGGTGGGTCCGCCATGCCAGCCACCCCGGGGCGCGCCGCGTTTTGGCGAATCGCTGCCAGTGGGCCCAACTTGTCATCCGTGGGTGGACTTCGTCTTCGTTACCGGTCTCGCCGCTGCGGCCGCATTGCCTCCGTGAAAATCGCGCGCCCACCAGCCCCAACCTCCGCGGGGTTTGTTACGCTAGCTCCTGGCAATTACAACCCATGCGCAACGACCCGTTTCTTTCTTTTCCCTGGTGTGCTGCGCCGTCGACCACAGAAAAGGGAGAGGGAACGCAGAGAGGGGCCGGCCGGTGCCACCGTGGTTTGAGTTCTCGGCGGGATCTCCGGCCGCGGCGAGTCAAGCCGTAGCTCCTTGAGACTCCGCCGTACGCATAGGAATCTTCGTGGGGCCACTATCACGCCCGTAATTTCTCGTCGTCGTTCTTCTGGGCGACGGAATCTGCGTGGCACGAGGGCAGCTATCTCCGTCGCCTGAGCTTCGGTGAGTTACCTCTTACCCGTTTTGCCTTGGCTCGGTGATCGTGTAGGTTCAATCGGGGCGGATGCAGATGCGGGGTTACGCTTGGGCGACTCGCCGGAGAGTTCGCCGTCGTGGCCAGGATGCGGGCGCCGCCTTGTTCCGGCCTGGGAGCCAACCAAATCGTGACCGCCGTCCGATTCAAATTGTGCGATCACAATTAGTTGAAGGGTTGGGCGAGTGATTGCCGTAGATTTTAGATCCAGTGGCTATGGTTGCGTACCGCTTCGTTTATGCTGGGATTTAATCTGGAACGTTGGTGGCCGATCGGATGGCCCACATCATCAGATACCCTTTTGCCTTGGCATATATGCTAAAGAAACCCTAGGCTTCTGAGAAACCAACCCGCCATCCACCTCCACTATACACTGTGTCTTGGGCGATTTACCCCGAGCCCCCTGTGCTTAACTGAAATTGAGGCCCAGTCCAGAGATCGTTTAAATTGAATAAATGAAATAGAAAATAGATTTTTAATAGGAAAATAATTACTAGAACTTAATAAATTCATAGAAAATTCATACTAACTCCAAATTAATCCATTCCAGTTTCTAAATTTTTGTAATTTAATTCTCTATCACCTAGAGCCTCTGTTATGTCATGAAAACAGTAAGAAATTTATTTATCACTTAATCCTATTTAAAGCACATAAAACCTTTGAAAATCCATAACTTAAATTCTATAACTCCAAAAATTATGATTCCTGTTCCTAGAATTTTATTTTAATGTGTAGATTATTACTGTGTATTTTATTTATATGTTTGGTGTAATGTTAATTTCTCTATATGCACTGTGCTTGTTTGTAATGTGACGAGTAGAAGAGCCCGTGACCGAGGACCCTGGTGAGCAGCAGATTGAAGTAGCTGAGCAGGAGCTCATTGAAGGCAAGTTGTGCCCTTGACCACTTTTTACCCAATAATATTCCTTAATATCATTCATCCATGCATAGGTTAATTTTGATGGGACCCAATAGGTCACCCTAGATTGTTTATCTCATTACCTTGTTTACCCCTGAATCACTTGGGTAGTTTGCTATTGCTTTAGATGGTTTTGGGATAATCATTTATTACCTCTACGTTCCAATTCTTTTTGTTATTCTATTTATGTTCATGTTGAGATCATTAATGTTAATTGGAACATAGAGCTTAACTTGAGAACCACGTGCCACCACAAGGGTTTAATGGGACGCCCTTGGCTGACTAATTAGGAAAGCTAGTGGAAGACTACCTTACCCGAAAGGGGCAAGGGCAGTAGGGGAGTGGTCAGTGTAGGGAGGTCCCTGGTGGATTTTGCTGCGATGGCGGTCAGCCAGGAACCCTGCATTGGAACTTCCTATAAACTGTAGCGGGTTTTCGGAAGCTAGTGGAACTTTGTAAAGGCCTCGTAGTGTTGCCCTGCCGCGCTTCCTAGGTAGAGGTGTATGGGACTCGCGACCCCTTGGCAGATGGGTAACATGACTTGTGGGTAAAGGGTACAACCTCTGCAGAGTGTAAAACTGGTATACTAGCCGAGCTCACGGTCGTGAGCAGCTCAGGACTCTCTGATGTTTAAATTATGGAACTTAAATTCAATTTTGTCATTTGCATTGCATGGGTTTATTATAAATTGTGTTCTATTACTTTACTTATGGTTTGGTATTTACTTACACTTAGTAACTGCTAATAAAATTTTGACCAACTATTTAAAAGCAATGCTCAGCTTTAACCCCTATCTTTGATTAGCCTTACACATCACATGAACTCACACCTTTGTGAGTTTATGTCCACTGGTTCCCCACAACTTGTTGAGCTATGATCATGTGTGAGCTCACCCTTGCTGTCTCACACCCCCCCCACAGGAGAAGATCAGGTGGTTCAGGAGGAGCCGCCTACCACTGAGGAGTTCGATCTGATCTAGGTGGCGTTTCCCAGTCGACATTGGCACCGACGATCCTTAGTTCGTTTTATATTTATTATTTTATTTTGTAATAAGTCTTCCGCTATGTAATAAATACTCTGATGTTTTATGACATTTATCTCTATACACTCTGTTATTATATATGTTGTCTCCTTGGCGCATGTATGAGATGCACCTGGCTTTGTTCCTTAAAGCCGGGTGTTACAGAAGTGGTATCAGAGGAATGTTGACTGTAGGACGAGACCTAGATAGAAATGGACAAACCCTCTCCTACTTACCTTACTCTGACTCATTCTATACTCATCTCATCTTGATCTTGTCTCACCTTCTACTGTTCTACTCTGATCATTCTTACCTTTTCTACTCTAAGACAAGATGGATTTCACACCTTGGAATCCCTACCCTTATGACATTTTAAGAGATAGGGAACCTAAGATGAAAATAAAACTATTTTCTCTATTTTAAAAATGTTGGTTGATTGTTCTGATGCTCAATGTCTGATTTGCTTCTTTGAATGATTGAATTATTATAGATGGACATCTTAGTATGTACCACCATAAGGTAATGAATTAGCTATGGTAGGTAAAATATTAATCTTCTTAGCTAATAAAATTCCCCAAAGTAACCTGCTTCGTAAATACCTACCTTGTCTACTATTTTCTTACCATATGTATCTAACTCAGATGGTCAATACCAGGCGGGGTGGTGGAATTGATTTGCCTCCCAATCGACACACTCGGAGGATATATAGACAACCTCAGCCACAGCCAGCAGAGAAGAATCCTCCTAATCCTCCACCAAGCGGAGTTGACCCACTCGTTGCTGCTCAGATGGCGGTGATGCAGCAAATGGCGGACACTATGGCTGATATGCGTGCCCAGATGCAGCAAGAACGCCAGGAAATGCGTCAGGAAAGAGAAGATATACGCCAGGAGTTGCGCCAGGAGAGAGATGAGATACGCCAAGAAAGGAGGGCACAACAACAGCAGCTGCAACAACAACTTCAACAACAGCAGCAACAGCAACAAGTGCCACTGCCTCCACCACCACCACCAGTTCCACCCCGAGACAAGCATAGAGAGTTCATGAGTCATAAGCCACCTACATTTGCAAGCTCACCTGATCCACTAGACGCGGATGATTGGCTGAAATCCGTTGAAAAGATGCTGAATATTGCACAGTGCACGGACCGGGAGAAAGTTCTTTATGCTTCTGGACGTCTGACAGGTCCTGCTGCTGACTGGTGGGATTCATATACTGCTGCCCATGATGCTGCGGATACTATTACTTGGGCAGAGTTCAGTACACAGTTCAGAAACTACCATATTCCAGCTGGTATGATAAAGATCAAGAAGAAGGAATTTCTGTCGCTGAAGCAAGGAAGTATGTCAGTCAGCGAGTACCGCGACAAGTTTATTCAGTTATCCAGATTTGCCCCTGAAGAAGTTGCTGAAGACGAGAGGAAGCAGGAGCATTTCATTGAAGGACTTAATGGACCACTGCAGTATGCTCTAGTGGCACACACATTTCCATCATTTCAGAGGCTGCGTGATAAGGCCCTGGCTATTGAACACAAGCGTGTTCAGCTGGGAGATTTGAAGAGAAAGGCAATATCTCAAGGACAAGGAAGCAGCAGTGTTCGTCCTCGCTACAGTTCACCACAGGGTACACCGACTCGACCAGGAGGACCACGCCCAGTTCAGCAATCACCACTGAGGACTCCACCTCCTCGACAGGCTACCCCCACTGGCACCCCGACGAAGTTTTCAGGACAGAGTCCAGGCACTACTTGTTTCAAGTGTGGGAAGACTGGTCATTATGCAAATGTCTGCCCACAGAGGATGGCTACTACTCCAGTTCAGAACAGGCAGCAAACACCAAGTTCTGGCAAGGGATATTCTATTGCCAAGGTTAATCAAGTCAGCGTTGATGCTACTCCGGATGGAGGGGACCTCGTAATTGGTATGTTTTATGTTAATGCAATTCCTGCAACCATATTATTTGATTCTGGTGCTACACATTCATTCATGTCTGCTAGATATGCCAACACAAATGAAATACCACTGCTAAATATGAGAAAACCCATGATAGTAATTACACCTAAAGGGCCTGTTGAGGCGAATCAAATGACACGTAGATTGACATTAACCATTATGGGTAGAGAATTTGGAGCTACTGCTATAATATTGGAGTCAAGCGGTATAGATTTGATCCTTGGTATGTCATGGCTAAGAAAGGCAAAGGCCGTTATAGCATGTGGTAGAGGTACCGTAGAACTCACTACCACTAAAGGAGAAAGGTTTCAAGTTAATATTGCAGTAACCTCCTCACCCATGCGTGCAATGTTCTTTATACCTGAGGAGTTTGTTGGTGACAACATCCGGGTGGTTAGAGATTTTCCGGATGTCTTTCTAGAGGAGTTACCAGGAATGCCACCTGATAGAGAAGTTGAGTTTGTTATTGACCTCTTACCTGGAACCGCCCCTATTTCTAAACGGCCATATAGGATGTCCGTAGAGGAGTTGAAGGAACTTAAGAAGCAGTTAACTGAGTTACAAGAGGCTGGGTACATTCATCCGAGTTCCTCACCTTGGGGAGCACCGGTTCTGTTTGTACAGAAGAAGGATGGATCGCAGCGGATGTGTGTGGATTATAGATCTCTTAACGATGTTACTGTGAAGAACAAGTATCCGTTGCCCCGTATTGAGGATTTATTTGATCAGATGAGAGGTGCAAGAGTATTTTCGAAGATTGATCTCCGATCCGGTTACCATCAGATGAGGATTAGACCATCGGATATTCCCAAGACGGCTTTCTCGACTCGATATGGATTATATGAGTTTACTGTTATGTCGTTTGGATTAACCAATGCACCAGCTTATTTTATGAACTTAATGAACAAGGTGTTTATGGAGTACTTGGACAGATTCGTCGTGGTGTTCATCGACGATATTCTCATTTATTCCAAGAGTGATAGTGATCACGAGGAACATCTGAGGTTGGTGCTACAGAAGCTTCGAGATAACCAGCTATATGCCAAGTTCAGCAAGTGCGAGTTTTGGATTGATAAGGTACCATTCCTTGGACATATTATTTCTAATGGAGGAATAGCAGTGGATCCTGCTAAGGTTAAGGAGATAATGGAGTGGAGAGTACCCACTACAGTTACCGAGATTCGGAGTTTCTTAGGATTAGCAGGATATTATCGGAGATTTATTGAAGGATTCTCTAAGATTGCCAAACCTATGACTTCGCTTTTGGAGAAAGGAAGAGAATTTAAGTGGGACGAGAAGTGCCAAGACAGCTTTGAGCAATTGAAAAAGAGGTTGATGTCGCCACCAGTATTGGTTATGCCAGACCTACAGAAAGGATTTGATATCTATTGCGATGCATGTGGCCAAGGCTTAGGATGTGTGCTCATGCAGGAAGGTCATGTGATTGCATATGCTTCTCGTCAGTTGCGGAAACATGAAATGAACTACCCCACTCATGACTTGGAATTGGCAGCCGTTGTGCATGCACTTAAGATTTGGAGACATTACATTATGGGAACCAAGTGTCAAGTATATACGGATCATAAGAGTTTGAAGTATATATTCACTCATAAGGATCTCAACCTTAGGCAACGCCGTTGGTTGGAGCTTATTAAGGATTATGATTTGGAGATTCACTATCACCCGGGCAAGCCAAATTTGGTTGCAGATGCCTTGAGTCGCAAGGAGCATGTTCATTCAGCTATTGTTGCCCAGCTACCCGATGAGATTGTGGAGGATTTCAGGAGACTTAACCTGGGGATAGTTGCTCATACTGAAGGAGTCACTATTGATGTGGAACCTACCTTGGAGCAAGAAATCCGCAAAGGTCAACTTGAGGATGCTAAAATAAAAGAGATTAAGGATCTGATTACTGAAGGTCAAGTTCCGGAATTTACGGAAGATGAGCAAGGCACTATATGGTTCAAGGACAGGATGTGTGTTCCTGATATTAAAAGCCTTCGAGAGACTATTTTAAAGGAGGCCCATGATTCAGATTATTCTATTCATCCTGGTAGTACCAAGATGTATCAGGATTTGAAACGGAAGTATTGGTGGTATGGATTGAAAAGAGATGTGGCTGCACATGTGGCTATGTGCGATGTATGTCAAAGGGTTAAGGCTGAACACCAGAGGCCAGCTGGGCTATTGCATCCACTGAAGATACCCGAGTGGAAATGGGAAGAGATTGGTATGGATTTCATTACTGGATTGCCTCGCACCCAGAAAGGATATGATGCTATATGGGTGATTGTGGATAGATTGATTAAAGTGGCTCACTTTATTCCGGTGAAGACTACTTATAAAGGCTCTCAGCTAGCAGAGTTATATATGACTCGGATTGTGTGTTTACATGGAGTACCAAAGAAGATCGTGTCCGATCGAGGTTCATAGTTTACCTCAAGATTTTGGAGAAGCTTTCATGAGAATATGAGTACAAAGTTGAATTTTAGTACAGCTTATCACCCTCAGACTGATGGACAGACTGAAAGGACTAATCAAGTATTGGAAGATATGTTGAGAGCTTGTGCCCTTCAGCATGGAGGAAGTTGGGATAAAAGTCTACCTTATGCTGAGTTCTCATATAATAATAGTTATCAGGCCAGTCTGAAGATGTCACCTTTTGAAGCTTTATATGGGAGGAAGTGCAGGACTCCTCTATATTGGGATCAGACTAGAGAAAGACAGTTCTTTGGGCCTGAATTGATTCAAGAAGCAGAAGAACAAGTCCGTATAATTCGAGAGAATTTGAGAGTGGCTCAAACCAGGCAAAAGAGTTATGCTGATAATAGACGAAGACCACTGGAATTTGAAGAAGGAGATTATGTGTACCTCAAGGTGTCACCACTTCGTGGAATGAGGAGATTCAAAGTTAAGGGCAAATTGTCCCCTCGCTACATTGGACCATTCTTGATCTTTAGGAGAGTTGGGGAGATGGCATACCAACTCGAGCTTCCTGCTAGTCTATCGGATGTGCATAATGTGTTCCATGTATCTCAACTGAAGAAATGTCTCCGTGTCCCTGAGGAACAGTTACCAATGGAAGAGCTCAGTGTTCAGGGTGATTTGACTTACACGGAGTACCCGATCAAGATTTTGGATACTTTGACTCGGGTTACGAGAAATAAGGTGATAAAGATGTGCAAAGTCCAATGGAGTCACCACGGTGAAGATGAAGCAACTTGGGAAAGAGAAGAAGAGCTTCGTATAGATTTTCCCCATCTTTTCCCTCGTTCTTCTTAAATCTCGAGGACGAGATTATTTTTAAGGGGGGTAGGATTTGTAACACTCAATTTGTAATTTGCTAGAAAAAAATCAATAGAGAAATAATTTCTCTTTATGTGAGTTTGATCTTTATGCATCATCAAAGGTGAACACTATGCCCAAAAACAATTAATAAAAATATATACCACCAAATTAAGCATCATGCTCGATTTTATCTTGTGTGCATTTTGTGACAAGAAAATATTAAAGACCAAAAGGGAATTAGAACCTAAAAGAAATTCTATAATTTAGAAAAGAGAAGAAGGAAATATTATGTGAGTGAAAATAGGTATATAAATACATATAATAAAACATATAAACAGGAATGTATTTCTTTACTTCAAAAATTTTAATTTGGTACACTCTAATCACTGATGAATCTCAAAACCAAATTCAAATTCAAAATTAGAATCCTAAAAACAAAGAGGAAAACAAAACAAAAAAAAGAAAAGGAGAAGGGAAGTTACCTGGACCCTAGACTTCAATTCGGCCCAGTAAAACTCTCACTGCGCGCGGCCCATTCCACAACTTGGCGCCGGCAACTGGGCCCCGTGTGTCATCCGCTCCGCGCGCGGGCCAGCCAGATGCTACGCGCGGTAATCACTTACAGGTGGGTCCGCCATGCCAGCCACCCCGGGGCGCGCCGCGTTTTGGCGAATCGCTGCCAGTGGGCCCAACTTGTCATCCGTGGGTGGACTTCGTCTTCGTTACCGGTCTCGCCGCTGCGGCCGCATTGCCTCCGTGAAAATCGCGCGCCCACCAGCCCCAACCTCCGCGGGGTTTGTTACGCTAGCTCCTGGCAATTACAACCCGTGCGCAACGACCCGTTTCTTTCTTTTCCCTGGTGTGCTGCGCCGTCGACCACAGAAAAGGGAGAGGGAACGCAGAGAGGGGCCGGCCGGTGCCACCGTGGTTTGAGTTCTCGGCGGGATCTCTGGCCGCGGCGAGTCAAGCCGTAGCTCCTGGAGACTCCGCCGTACGCATAGGAATCTTCGTGGGGCCACTATCACGCCCGTAATTTCTCATCGTCGTTCTTCTGGGCGACGGAATCTGCGTGGCGCGAGGGCAGCTATCTCCGTCCCCTGAGCTTCGGTGAGTTACCTCTTACCCGTTTTGCCTTGGCTCGGTGATCGTGTAGGTTCAATCGGGGCGGATGCAGATGCGGGGTTACGCTTGGGCGACTCGCCGGAGAGTTCGCCGTCGTGGCCAGGATGCGGGCGCCGCCTTGTTCCGGCCTGGGAGCCAACCAAATCGTGACCGCCGTCCGATTCAAATTGTGCGATCACAATTAGTTGAAGGGTTGGGCGAGTGATTGCCGTAGATTTTAGATCCAGTGGCTATGGTTGCGTACCACTTCGTTTATGCTGGGATTTAATCTGGAACGTTGGTGGCCGATCGGATGGCCCACATCATCAGATACCCTTTTGCCTTGGCATATATGCTAAAGAAACCCTAGGCTTCTGAGAAACCAACCCGCCATCCACCTCCACTATACACTGTGTCTTGGGCGATTTACCCCGAGCCCCCTGTGCTTAACTGAAATTGAGGCCCAGTCCAGAGATCGTTTAAATTGAATAAATGAAATAGAAAATAGATTTTTAATAGGAAAATAATTACTAGAACTTAATAAATTCATAGAAAATTCATACTAACTCCAAATTAATCCATTCCAGTTTCTAAATTTTTGTAATTTAATTCTCTATCACCTAGAGCCTCTGTTATGTCATGAAAACAGTAAGAAATTTATTTATCACTTAATCCTATTTAAAGCACATAAAACCTTTGAAAATCCATAACTTAAATTCTATAACTCCAAAAATTATGATTCCTGTTCCTAGAATTTTATTTTAATGTGTAGATTATTACTGTGTATTTTATTTATATGTTTGGTGTAATGTTAATTTCTCTATATGCACTGTGCTTGTTTGTAATGTGACGAGTAGAAGAGCTCGTGACCGAGGACCCTGGTGAGCAGCAGATTGAAGTAGCTGAGCAGGAGCTCATTGAAGGCAAGTTGTGCCCTTGACCACTTTTTACCCAATAATATTCCTTAATATCATTCATCCATGCATAGGTTAATTTTGATGGGACCCAATAGGTCACCCTAGATTGTTTATCTCATTACCTTGTTTACCCCTGAATCACTTGGGTAGTTTGCTATTGCTTTACATGGTTTTGGGATAATCATTTATTACCTCTACGTTCCAATTCTTTTTGTTATTCTATTTATGTTCATGTTGAGATCATTAATGTTAATTGGAACATAGAGCTTAACTTGAGAACCACGTGCCACCACAAGGGTTTAATGGGACGCCCTTGGCTGACTAATTAGGAAAGCTAGTGGAAGACTACCTTACCCGAAAGGGGCAAGGGCAGTAGGGGAGTGGTCAGTGTAGGGAGGTCCCTGGTTGATTTTGCTGCGATGGCGGTCAGCCAGGAACCCTGCATTGGAACTTCCTATAAACTGTAGCGGGTTTTCGGAAGCTAGTGGAACTTTGTAAAGGCCTCGTAGTGTTGCCCTGCCGCGCTTCCTAGGTAGAGGTGTATGGGACTCGCGACCCCTTGGCAGATGGGTAACATGACTTGTGGGTAAAGGGTACAACCTCTGCAGAGTGTAAAACTGGTATACTAGCCGAGCTCACGGTCATGAGCAGCTCAGGACTCTCTGATGTTTAAATTATGGAACTTAAATTCAATTTTGTCATTTGCATTGCATGGGTTTATTATAAATTGTGTTCTATTACTTTACTTATGGTTTGGTATTTACTTACACTTAGTAACTGCTAATAAAATTTTGACCAACTATTTAAAAGCAATGCTCAGCTTTAACCCCTATCTTTGATTAGCCTTACACATCACATGAACTCACACCTTTGTGAGTTTATGTCCACTGGTTCCCCACAACTTGTTGAGCTATGATCATGTGTGAGCTCACCCTTGCTGTCTCACACCCCCCCCCCCACAGGAGAAGATCAGGTGGTTCAGGAGGAGCCGCCTACCACTGAGGAGTTCGATCTGATCTAGGTGGCGTTTCCCAGTCGACATTGGCGCCGACGATCCTTAGTTCATTTTATATTTATTATTTTATTTTGTAATAAGTCTTCCGCTATGTAATAAATACTCTGATGTTTTATGACATTTATCTCTATACACTCTGTTATTATATATGTTGTCTCCTTGGCGCATGTATGAGATGCACCTGGCTTTGTTCCTTAAAGCCGGGTGTTACAGCTGGCTAGCATCCCGTCCACCAGAGCCTGATAAGGGGAACAGACGAATGTAGTGACAGCAGCTTATACAGTACAAAAGTCAGGACAGAATATATCACAATACCTGGAGATTGGAAAAGAATGAAGGGACTCCCAAATCATTAGAGATCAATTGATGACCGGGCGTAAGGTCGCCACCCGAAGCAGCTTGCAACAAACCAGCCGGAACCAACTCAGTGCCATCAACAGAGCTCAAAACTTGGCCAGTGGGGACGCTGCCTTCTAAAGCGACTCCCTGGTCCAAAGCTTGGGCTACCACCATGCAGCCGGAGTGCGGAGGCGATCCCGCATGAACATCCATGGAAGTACAAGAGGGAGACCCCGCTCGGACACCCTCGGGGGCTGGGTCATAGTTTGCGCTACCCACGTGAGCCGGATCATCTCCAACAGTACCCTCGGGGGCTGGGCAGTGGCTTGCACTTCCCACCCGAGCCGAGTCACCCTCGGCAACACCCTCGGGGGCTGGGGAAGCGTCAACACCATCCTTAAGGCCAGGTTCTCCGCAGTGGCCGCCTTTAAGGCTGAAAGCCCCTCAGTTACTTCCATGGGACCAAGATGATCCAAGCCAGTCTCCTGACCCTCAAGACCGCGCTCTAAGGTCGATGAGGCGCGGGATGACCTCAACCCAGCATCAAGCACATCAACACAAACCTCCATCACACCATCATCCGCTGGCTCTGATAAAAGGTCCTCTGGAACCATATCCTCTAGAGTCTGATCAAAGTTTGCTAGAGATAACTCCTGTAGACCAACGAGGGCTGACAGAGCAGGAGAAGGAACTCCGCTACTCTCCCCACTGGCAATATACTGCCGACTGTTCTTCCGAGTCAGAGGGACCTCATCTTCTTCCTCCCTGTCGTTTTCATCAACAACATAAGCAACACACCCATTGGGATCAGCATCGGGTGGGGCACACCCATTGGGATCAGCAGCAGATGGAGCACACCCATTGGGGTCGGCGTCAGTAAAATCAGGCGCGGGAACCTCCTCAGCAGCAGGAACTGAAGGACCAGCGCCCCGATCCAAACTAGATACTTGCCGAAGACGTCTCTTTTTCTTTTTCTGCTCATCAGCAGAAGGATCAAGTTGATTGGCTCGGCAAGGACGTCTCGGGCGAGCACTGGCAGGCTTCTGAATATCCAAAGTCGTACTAGCTTCCGGGAGAGGCGCCACCAACAATGTCCTGGCAGGAGCAGCATCAGGAGAGTCCTCAGCCAACAAATCAAGCATAGCGCTTATTTCCGCGTCACTGGGATCCAAAGGCACCTCAAAGTGGACTTGCCGTTCGTCATCAGGAATTTCCCCGAGCGAGGCAACCAAAGTGTTAACTTCTTCGGCAGAGGGTCGCACTCTAAGGCCCAAACCGCCATCAGTGACAGGTGGATTCGACACAAAAAGAGAGAAGGCCTTGGGAGGAGGCAGGCTCCATGCTGAGTATGCCACTGGGGCACCAATATTTGATACCTTGCCTCTAAGAATCATCTCAAGTCGGTTCACCAAGTCTATAGAGGGAATTTTCCTATTGGTAACCCGAGTTGAATCAGCTAGACCTCGGTACAGATAAGCCGGGTATGCCCTGTCCTTCAACGGCTGAATATTCTTGAAAACAAAATCAGCAACCACAGCCTCGGCAGTCAGACCCCTTTCTTTCAGTAGTCCAACTTCAGCTAGCAAAGCCCTCGCCTCAGCTACCTCCTGATCCATGGGAGACTCAGTCCAACTCGGAGTGCGAACATCCGGCTGTCTTCCCGACCGTGGGGGGAGAGAATTTCCACGATTCTCAACAATAAACCATTCCAAGCGCCACCCCTTGATACTGTCTTTGAGAGGGATTTCAAGATACTCAGTCTTCCTCCCACGGCGCATCTCCAAACTAGCACCCCCAACCAGCTGATGCTGACCCCCGGCCATTCTAGGGCGGCAGTGATACAAGTACTTCCACAACCCAAAATGTGGCAGCACACCAAGAAAAGCTTCGCACAAATGAACGTAAATAGAAATTTGAAGAATAGAATTGGGATTCAGGTGGGTCAAGTTAAGGCGATAAAAATCAAGGAGGCCGCGGAAAAAGGGAGAAATGGGGAGAGCGAGACCGCGGAGAAGAAAAGGAACGTAAATCACGGATTCATGGGTATCCTCTATCAGGACAGTGACCCCATGACAAATCCGCCAAGAACAAAGCTCCCTCGGGGGAAGAACCCTGGTGGACACGAGGTGGAGGAGGTCAGGCTCGGAGACAACAGACATGTGGTTACCTGCGAAAGGCAACTGGCTGTTGGGGTCGATGGGGGGAATTGCCGCAGCGGATGAACTCGAGGCCTTCCTCTTAGGCGCCATCTCAACTCTACTGGCGAACAGAGCGAGAGCCGAATTGCAGAGAGGATTTGGAGGCAGGAAAGCAAGAACTAGGGCACGGAAAGCAGAGGCGGCTAAAAGCGCAGTATACGCGGGATATTCCCAAGTCAGATACCATCTCCAAAAGCGCCCAGTCAGCACCCGACAGTTACTTCTAAAACACCGGCGTGCCATGTCGTCACCCGGCGGCTACTTCTAAAACCCCGGTGTGCCACATCATCACTCGGCTACTATCCTCAAAGTGGCCGACCTGGCCCGTTTTAACTCGGCTATTATTTCTAAGACGCTGACGTTATCACTAGTCGCTCGGCATTTATCTCTAAAGTGCCGACGATATCTTCAGTCGCTCGGCAGCTATCTCTAAAGCGCCGACGATGTCCTCAGTCGCTCGGCGGTTATTTTTTAAAAAAATGCTGATGTTGTTACAGGTCACTCGGCTGTCGCATCTAAGAGTGCCGACATGGTCAACAGTTATTCCGACGCTGGCATGGTTTCATCATCACTCGGACTCTAATTCAAATGCGTAAATATCGACAGTAATAAGCTCGGCCATCACCCCTGAAGCGGCGATACGATGCCCGAGTTATTCAGCTACTATTCCGAATGAATCAACTCCACAAATAAGAGATCGACTTAACTCGAAGCACGAAAATTGGTTCTAGAGGAGACAAAGCCATTCTTCATTAAGGGAAGTAACAGTACTCACAAATCAACTCATTATGAGTTGATAACTTCCCTATTGATACTACTATACTACATTCTACTACTACTACTACTACTACTACGCTACACTATACTACTCTACATTACTAATACTACTACATTATTTCACTATACTACTTCTAATCTATACTAATATTTAAAAACCAGTGGCATTTAGCCACTGGCCTTGCTGCCGCTCCTGCTGCCACCGTCGTCGCCGCCATCGCCTCCGTCGTCGTCGTCGTCGCCTTCGCCATCGCCGCCACCGTCCTCCTCGGACGAGTCCTCCTCGTCCGAGGAGTACTCCGACTCATCCGAGCCCGCGAGCCCGGAGCGCTCGACGGCCCGGATGTAAGTCCAGACCTCGGCGGCGAGCCCCTGGGAGTCGTCTGAATCGTCAGACGACTCACGCAGAGGGATGGGAGCCGGAGACCCCTCGGACTCAGAGGAGAACTCCTCCTCTGAGTATTTCGAGTCACCAAAGTCCTCGGACGGAGGAGTCGACTCGCGCTTGCGTTTCTTGCCCATGGCGGAAATGCAAGGAGAGGAAGAAGGCAAGCAGTGGAGAACAGCAAGAGATGTGAAAAAACCAGAGAGGCAAAGGCACTATTTATAGAAGAAGAAGGCAACCGCTCACCTCCAACCGCGGTCACTGAACAGTCGCGAAGCATTCAATACACACTTCAACCCGTCTGAAGACGTGCGGCTGACGCCGTTTCACGCAATGCAACACCCATTGGGACTCCGGTCAACAGCGCGGAGGATATGATTACGCCCGCCGTCACATCACATTACTACTCAGAAGCAGCCGGCTAAAAAACGCTCAGCGTACCAAGCCGTCCCTTGCCCACACCCATTGGGGAGGGACGCCCAGGAATTATCAGTATATTTTTCAAAAACTGTCACATCCGTGCAGGGCGTGCAATGAACACCTCAAGACAAAAATGAGATATCAGTAAGGATCAAAGGAAAGCTAAATATAGCCGGTGAAGTACAAAATCTGACCGAAGCGACGTGAAGACTAGCCAGGGAACGTCCACCAAATGTCCAATCAGTCGCAGAGCAAATAAATTGCACCACCTAGCAAGATATGGGCGGATCACGAACTCGGCTGCAAAAGACAAAATACATGCTGACCTCGGATGCATAATACTGATGACATAATGCTGACCTCTAAAGCATAATATGGATGACATAATGCCGACTTCTAAGGCATTCAAAAAAAAGAGAAAATATGACTCTCAGCAAAAGGACATGAAGTAAAGACCTTTGAGAGGATTGTTTTCAAAAATCCACTCAAAGCTCGGGTGCTACACCCATTGGGTGCACCTCCGGTGCACCCCATGGATCACCATTTCAAGCCAAGATAGTGCCGACTTCTAAGGCATAAGACAAGATTAAAAGACAAGGCTGGCCCTCAACCAAAGTACGAGAAGAAAATAAAAATAAATTCTGATGAAGACCTTCGAGTAGATTATCTTCTAAAATCTACTCGAAGCTCGGGGCACCCAATGAAGTTCAGGGTCCAACAATATGAAATGCCGACTTCTAAGGCACAAACACGAAACAAAGCTCCAGTGTACGAGTGATCACAGCAGAAGGAGACAGTAAGAAATCATCTTTCTCCAAATTACCTGCAAGCTAGGCCTAGGATCTTTGGGTTGATTACCTCAAAATCAACCCAAAGATCGGGGGCTTGTGGGGGACAGATATCCCCCGGGTCCACTGGAAGGGTAAAAGACCTCACGAAAGGCCTAAGGGCCCAATAGATCGTAAGGTCATTCCTTCATGGGCCTGGGGAGGGACAATCAATAAAGCAGATCGACGTGAGGCCGGATCGGTGCAAGCCCGGATGGCCCCACAGCGTTGAGCAAGAAACCACAGCAGAAGATCCGACTTTCCCGCGATGGAGCCCCATGCAACGGAACCAGGCGAGGATAGGTCGGCAGAATCATAGGAAGATAGACCCAAACAGTTCACTATCCTTTAGGTGCACGTTGTTATCATATCCACATGTATTGCCCCACGGTCGAATATATAAGGCCCGGGGGGCACCCCTTCAGAACAATCGATCTCACCGCTCAGCCATCCACCTCAACCCTCCACGTTCCCGCTTTAGAGAACCACCCTGTAACCCATCACACAAAGCATCCTCACCAGGACGTAGGGTGTTACGCATCTCTAAGTGGCCCGAACCTGTAAACACTGTCCATTGTTCCTCGTGCATCTGGCACGAACCATTTTGCTACAGTCGGCGACACCGTCCTACTCCTAAAAACACCTCGAGGGGCAACCCCAGGTGTGCGGTCGGACCCAAAACACCGACAGCCTCGGCTCCCGAAGACGATGGACTCCGCCTCGTCCGACCCCAGGGCTCGGACTCAACCTCGACCTCGGAGGAATCGCCACCTCGCTCAAACTCGGGTCCAGACCGGCCACGTCGCCAGGAGGGTCATCATTACCCTGCCCCTAGCTAGCTCAGGCTACGGGGACAAGACCGGTGTCCCATCTGGCTCGCCCCAGCAAACAAGTAATGATGACACCCTGCATGCTCCATGACGACGGCAGCTCCCAGCCCCTTACGACAGCCAGGAGACGTCAGCAAGGATCCGACAGCCCCGACAGCTGTACTTCCGCAGGGCTCCAGCGCTCCTTCGACGGCCACGACATCACATGAACAGGGCGCCAAAACCTCTTCGACTACCACGATGGCATGTACTTAGGGCTCTAGCTCCTCTCTGCTAGACACGTTAGCACACTGCTACACCCCCCATTGTACACCTAGACCCTCTCCTTACGCCTATAAAAGGAAGGTCCAGGGCTCTCGTACGAGGAGGTTGGCCGCGCGGGAGAACGGGCCGACGCATAAGGCTCTCGCTCGCTCGCTCTCTCTCTCCGCGCAAACGCTTGTAACCCCCTACTGCAAGCGCATCCATCCGCCCTAGGCGCAGGATAACACGAAGGCCGCGGTTTCCCCTCACTGTTCTCTGCCCTTTGTGTCCTGTCTCGTGCCGACCCATCTGGGCTGGGACACGCAGCGATAATTTACTCGTCGGTCCAGGGACCCCCCGGGGTCAAAACGCCGACACAAACTTACTCAAATTGAACGCAGAGGTGTTCTTCTAGTGGTTGTTTGGCCTCTAGTATGGTCCTTCAGAAGAAACCTCACAAATGCTATCTCATCTAAGGAATCCTATGAGCAACAAAACGATGAAGCTTGTGACAAGGCGAAGCAAACCTGCATGAGAACACCACATATGAAGAAGGATAGAATTAGAGAGCAAGGACAAATAGCAAAAAAAAAAAAGGTCTAACAACAACCATCCACTTAACAAGCATGATAAAAAATGTAACAAAAAAATCACAATTTCAAGAGAAAACCATCTGAGACAAGTAACTATAAAATAATGAAATGTTTAGATAAATCATAAATGGAGGGTGCAGAATCAAGATTAATGGGTAGCTACAGAAAAAGTTGGAATATTCCAAATTTCACCTTGAAGCTGTAGACATCAGAATGGAGTGACAACTTTTAGGGATATGTGGGATGAGAGCTTTCAAGTCAACTACGCATCGGTAGGATAGAAGAAGATCAACCTTGCAACTAAACATTGGTAGATTAGTAACTTCTTCAAAAAGAAACTTTCCTAAACATTATAATTAATACATAAAAGGTGTGGAATCTGATGTACATCACTTCAAAGAATGTTGTACTCCCTCCCTCAACCTTCTAAGGCATATTTAGGAATTAGGAGTCAAATTAAATGCATGTTTAGAGTACAAAGTCATATCAATACATTCATAATTTCAAAGTGTTTTTAGTACGAAAGAAATTCAAAGGCTAAAATATGATTTTGAAGACTTTACATACCAAAGTACACCCTACAATAATAAACAAAGGGCATATATGGCAATGCAACTTTAAATAAAGTGTCATTTTTGAGCCTCAAGTTCTTTTGGATACGCAGTCTAGATAGCATCCAAAGCACCTGTATGTGTTGCTTGAGCGTCAAAAAGAGTTTTGAGTGATTTTGCTAAGCCTGAGAATTCTAAAGCAAATACATCATCATGAACGAAGAAAAATCACAATTGTTTTTTTTTGTATGGAGGCATTGCATATGCAACAACATGACCCATGATTCAATCGATTAGAAATGTGACATCGTAATAATCCAAAACAAAATTAACTCACAATCTGACACCATTGCAGTGTGATTGAATTGATTCTGTGTGTACAGACATACTCCTCCAAAATGTAGGGAATGCACTCAAGCTAAATATTAATAGTTTTACCCAATCTAGCTGTTCATAGAAACATCAAGTGGCCCTAGGAAAATAAATTCAAGTACAGATAGACGAACGATCAAGAAGGAAATATAAGAGACGATGACTTCCTTGGCGTGTAGACAGAACTTGGAATAATACACATAGCAGGTAACCGAGGTATCACAAGATCCATTTTTCACCAGCGATGAAAATGAAAAATATGGGCAGATTTGGCCACAAATTACTACCTTATAGGCGGGGAAAAAGGAAACGTGACTCACCATCCATCATGGGTGTTGTCTATTACTAATATAAGAGTGAAAAGGAAATTTGTTCTTTGCATGCGCCCCATGCTTTTATTTCTATGTCTGAACTCAATAGCCTATCATGACGCGAGCAGTAGGCATGGTCATGGATGAACCCACGATCGTGCCACAAAGGATATTATCATCCCCAATGCCCACAGTGGCAAAGATTTGTTGAACGTCAAATAGCTTAACTGTACTCGATTACTTCACTTCTGTATGTACAGCTAAGCATATGATTTTGTAAACTTCATCAAAATTTCCTTTACTTTGCATTACAACAGATTTTGTAGCCTAATAAAATTATGTGCAGTTGACCTTTGACCATCACAATTTGGGGGAAATCATTTAAGCTTTCTTTTGAGACATTTGGTTTAATGCAACCTGTAAGACACATCAGAGCGTAATAACATCAATCTGATCGGGATATGGACATCTGAACTTTGTTTCAATGTTAAGTTGTCCATGCGAATTGCTTAATTGTAGCTCTTAACAAAAAGCGACTTGCATGGACATATTTGACCACAGATTACTGGTGACAGGCCGTAAGAAAATGTGCAGTCCAAATCCAACCAAAGGTGACGAGAAAACGACAACTGCAGGCGGATGGAGTGCCTCACCGTCGATCGATCCCCCGTTAGTGGAATCAAAGGCCGCAGACCAATCGATCCTCACGAGAAAACGAGAAAACGGCAACCAAATGCCGCAGACCGATCCATCCCTCGTCAGTGGAATCAAACGATGGAGTGCCTCACCGTCGCTGAAGCGGAGCAGTCGCAGGCCATAGTGGTCGCCGGAAAGACGACATGCCGGCTGGATCCCAATCCTCCTGAGCAAGGAGAGTGATGCCATGGCGCCTATTATCCACCGCCATGCCCCCTTAATCTCGCCCCCACCGTCCCCATCGCCTTGCTAGGGTTGCAGATTGAAGGCCTCCGCCTCTGCCGCTGTGCCCCCTTGACCTTGCTGTCGCCTTCCCCATCACCTCGCTAGGGTTGTCGGGCTGAGGCGGCATGGAGAGGGAGGCACAGAGAGGGCGCCAGACGGCCGGCTGAGGCAGCGTGGATGTCAGGGGCGGCAGAGGGGTGGTTTGGGCGAAGGGGATTTCGTGGGGAAGAGAGCACGATGTCTGCGGGGCCGGTGAGCGGACGATGTCGCGGGATCGGACGATTTAGAGAACAGAACGATAAACGGACGGCTGAGATTGTCTAACGGCAGAACGCAGGGAGGCAGACTACCCTTACAGGCTTAATAAGTAGTAAGGATACGGCTACAAACGGTTAATCAGGGGCAAAATACATGAAATTAGATTAGAAAAGCGAGATAACACGCTAAATGCTAGTATAATAATCAGTAGATGTTTGTAGTCCTTTTTGCGAAGTAAATTTTTCGGATAGCAATATTGCGAAGCGCTAAGTTTAGAGTCCCAAATATGAAATTCTCGTTAAGCTATCTAGCAGCTTACACATCTTTCTATCTTCATACCTATATTTAAACATTACCCTGCAAACAGTATAGTCTATAATACAAAATAATATTTCTGATGATCATACGAGTGAACTGTTAGATACGGTCTCAATGTTGATAGATGCCACAATCCCTGTACGTGGTTGCTCACCAGTCCACCAGACCGGCACCCAAAAAAACAGTAAAGTCAGGACCACGAACTTCTAACTTAAATGAAAGCAATTGGGTCGATGGCTATGACAGTAATCATCAAACTCAAACTTCTTTTTTCTATGCTGATATCAGTAAAGACCACGGCTTGTAAGCTGACCAAGACGTCTTTAGCAAGGTTGAAAGGTTGAAACCAGCGAGACTTCTTTTAGCTCTAGCTGCTCATGGTTAGTGGGAAGTACACCACGTGGACGTGAAGTTAGCTTTTCTGAATGGAGAAATGCTTGAAGAAGTATATGTTCATCATCAGCGCCACCTGGTTTTAGCGATCCAAAATGTGCAGAAAAGACAACACTAGTACAATTTAGCTCTATACAAGCGGTAGATTTTTTACATCACAGGCGGTTCGGATAGAAAACCGTCTGGGATGTCCCAGGCTATTCGGACCGCCTGTGATGTATTAGTATCACAAGCGGTTTTTGTTTCGGACCGCTTGTGGTGCACGATTCGTTTCACAAATGGTCCGTAATGAAAAAAACCGTCTGTGATGCATGCTTCGTATCACAGGCGGTTCTCAATTAGAATCGATTGTGATTTCTTTACCATATTAATATTTTAATTTTTAACAAAAATGTGCAAATACAATTTAAATGAATTTTAATAGCACACATAGATAACTAGCGAGATTTTAAATTAATTGGCAACCACAATGCATAGTCGATCATACATGCTAATAAATACAATTTGATTCGTACAATATTTCATGAACTACCATTTTTCCGCATGTATGGCTTTAAGTTCTTATCAATTTTCTTTTCCACACGCTTGATTCTCTCTAGACCGTTAAAGACGAACATCTCTTCATACTTATTGTATTCCTCATCTCTGTCTCCCACATTCTCAACTTCAACAATTTTTTGCTTTCCAGAAATAACTACATGCATCTTCTCATCTGCTGGATCGAGTACATAGAACACTTGTGCAACACATTCGGCGAGAACCCATGGGTCATCTTTATATCCTACTTTCTTTAAGTCTACCAGTGTGAGTCCGTAGTTATCCACTATCACCCCCACGGGATGTTGTACCCATTGGCACTTAAATAAGGGTATTTTCATGCTTGGGCCATAATCAAGTTCCCATATTTCCTCTATGAATCCAAAATATGTGGTCTTCTGTCCCTGTAGGTCAAAAGCATCGATACAAACACCGCTATTTTGTGCAACACTTTTCATGTCTTTTGATTTAGTGTAGAATGTGTACCCATTGATGTCATATGCTTGGCATGATGTCACAAAACACGATGGCCCAGAAGCCAAATTCTTCATTGTTTTCTCTTCCAAAGAGTCTCCGAATAGGATGTTTTTGTCCATTAACCATTCGCTGAAACGATGTTTATGCTCCCTCATGATCTAGTCCTCTGTGCGGTTCTGATTTTCTTTACGAAGCTCATCTAGGTGTTCCTCTATGTAAGGCTCGGCTATCGCGAGATGTTGTAGTACACTACCATGAGCACAATGTACTAGCTTGTAATCCTCAACACGAAAAGTTTTCCTGTCCATTCTCCCTCTCCCACATAGTTTACCCTCATGTTTAGGTACAGGCACACCTATCATTGTTCCGTCACTGATGTAATCTATACAGCTCTCAATCACTTCTTCTGTAGTGTATCCCTCCATGATTGAACCCTCTGGGTGAGCGCGATTTCGCACATAACCTTTTAATACTCCCAGGTATCGCTCCAACTGAAACATATGATGTAAATATAGTGGCCCTAATATTTTTATCTGATCCACGAGATGTATGATTAGGTGTACTTTCATATCAAAAAATGGTGGAGGGAAACACATTTCAAGCTTGCACATAGTCTCGATGATGTATGCCTTTAGATAGTCCAAGTCTTCTAAAGCTATTACTTTTTGTGAAACCGCATTGAAAAAGTAACACAAGTGTGTGATGACAACTTTGACATGCTCTGTTTCGAGGGCTTTTACCGCAATTGGGAGGAACACCGTCATCATCACATGGCAGTCATGAGAGTTGTAGCCAAATAGAGACAAGTCCTTCATCCTGACTAGTTTGCTGATATTGGATGAGAAACCTGTGGGCACTTTGACCCCACGCAAACATTTACAAATCTTTGTTCTCTCCTCAACTAACAAGTTGTAGCTAGCTGGGGGGAGGTAAGGCTTCCCTTTGCCACTATCCACTGGATGAAGTTTCGATCTGATTTGAAGATCTACTAGGTCATTGCGTGATTTAAGTCCGTCCTTTGTCTTACTCAGCATGCCCAGCAAGGTTCCAATGATGTTGTCAAAAACATTCTTTGTTACATGCATCAAATCAATGTTGTGGCAAATTTCCACATCCTTCCAGTATGGGAGGTACTTGAAAAAAATTGATTGCTTCTTGAAAGTTGTGTAAGTTGAAGGGTCAGTTCTCTTTCTCTTTTCTCCTTTGTTTTTTCCCTTTCCGAATACAACATGAATGTTCTTTACAATTTCAAAAACAAGTTTCCCACTATAAGGCTTTGGTGCACCTTTACTTTCCAGTTCATTGTTAAATTCCTCTTTCATCTTTCTGTACTTATGCTGCTTCATCAAGAACCGTCTGTGTCCCATGAACACCAACTTCTTGGATGATTTAAGGTACAAGGAAGCAGTTCCATCGACACACACTACACAACCATTCTTTCCTTTAGTCTTTTGCCCTGATAGTGTGGCGCCACCGGGAGAATCATGGATGGTAACAAATATAATTGCTCTTAAGTTGAAATACTCATGGCAATACTCATCCCATATTCGAACTCCTTCATTCCACAGCTTTGTCATATCTTTCATAAGAGGCTCCAGGAACACATCAATGTCAACACCAGCTGCTTTTGGGCCTTGAATAAGAATAGTCACATAATGTACTTTCTTTTGTGATACAGCCATGACGGAAGGTTGTACATCGTTAAAGTCACGGGCCAGGTGCTATGTACACTTCTTTTTTCACCAAATGGATTCATTCCGTCTGTACCCAAAGCAAATCTTACATTTCTGGTTTCTTTGGCAAACTCAAGATACATAAGATCGAAATTTTTCTATTGTGATGCATCAGCAGGGTGTCGAATCTGTTTGTTATTCTGCTTGCGATTTTCAGCATGCCAACACATAAGCTTAGCCTCCCTAGGATTTGAGAACAAACATTTCAAGCGATCAATTACTGGAAGATACCACATCACCAAAGCTAGGATCTTTGACTTCTTTTTCCCATCCATGTCATCAAAAGTGTCATCGTCACTTCAGGTCCAATAGTGGATTTCTTGTTTTTATTTTTCTTTGGAAATTTTTTTACACACTCTTGATTGTAGCTCTTCTTGTATCGACTGACATTGCAAACTGGGCATCTTGTTGCGTTCTCAAAATCGCCACGATACAGAATACAATGGTTCAGACATGCATGAATTTTTTGCACACCCAGAGCTATGGGAGATATAAGCTTCTTCGCTTTATAAGTGCTTGTTGGTAGTTTGTTGGGTTTTGGTAGTAATTGGAATAGAAAATTCAAAAGATCTATGAAGCTAGTATCAGACCATCCGGCGCTAGTGAAAGTCGCCTAGAGGGGGGTGAATAGGCGGAATCTGAAATTTATAAACTTTAAGAACAACTACAAGCTAGGGTTAGTGTTAGAAATATAATCGAGTTCGAAAGAGAGGGCGAAAACAAATCAACCAAAGAAATAGAGCAGATGACACGGTGATTTGTTTTACCGAGGTTCGGTTCTTGCAAACCTACTCCCCGTTGAGGTGGTCATAAAAACTAGGTCTCTTTCAACCCTTTCCCTCTCTCAAACGGTCACCTAGACCGAGTGAGCTTCTCTTCTCAATCAATCGGGACACTAAGTCCCCACAAGGACCACCACACAATTGGTGTCTCTTGCCTTGATTACAATTGAGTTGGGAACAAGAAAGAAAGAAGAAGAAAAGCGATCCAAGTGCAAGAACTCAAATGAACACAAATGTCACTCTCTCTAGTCACTATTTGATTGGAATGAACTTTGGACTTGGGAGAGGATTTGATCTCTTGTTTGTGTCTTGGAGTGAAGTCTAGAGCTCTTGTATTGAATGCAATGGTTGAAAACTTGGATGTCTTGAAGTGTTGGTGGTTGGGGGTATTTATAGCCCAAACCACCAAAGTGTCCGTTGGGGATGGCTGCTGTCGTATGGCGCACCGGACACTGTCCGGTGCGCCAGCCACGTCACCCAACCGTTAGGGTTCGACCGTTGGAGCTCTGACATGTGGGGCCACCGGACAGTCCGGTGGTGCACCGGACATGTCCCGTTCACTGTCCGGTGCGCCTTCTGGCGCCTGCTCTGACTTCTGCGCGCAGGCGCGCACTGTTCACTTTTACTGTTCCTTTGTAGACGACCGTTGGCGCGAAGTAGCCGTTGCTCCGCTAGCGCACTGGACTGTCCGGTGCTACACTGGACAGTCCGGTGAATTATAGCGGAGCGGCCTCCTTAAATTCCCGAAGCTGGCAAGTTCAGAGTGGATCCTCCTGGTGCACCGGACACTGTCCAGTGGCACACCAGACAGTCCGGTGCACCGGACCAGAGCACACTTCGGTTGTCATTTGCTCTTTTTATTTGAACCCTTTCTTGGTCTTTTTATTGGTTTTTGTTGAACCTTTGGCACCTATAGAACTCATAATCTAGAGCAAACTAGTTAGTCCAATTGTTTGTGTTGGGCAATTCAACCACCAAAATTCATATAGGAAAATGTTTGACCCTATTTCCCTTTCAATCTCCCCCTTTTTGGTGATTGATGCCAACACAAACCAAAGCAAATATAGAAGTGCAGAATTAAACTAGTTTGCATAAAGAAGTGCAAAGGTTGCTTGTAATTAAACCAATAATTATTTCTATTAGATACACATGGATGGTTTTCTTCTTATTTAAAATTTTGGACCACGCTTGCACCACAAGTTTTGTTTTTGCAAATTCTTTGTAAAGTTCTTTCCAAAAAACCTTTTGCAAATAGTCAAAGGTACATGAATAAGATTGAAAGAAGCATTTTCAAGATTTTGAAATTTTCTCCCCCTCTTTCAAATGCTTTTCCTTTGACTCAAACAAAACTCCCCCTGAATAAAATTCTCCTCTTAGTGTTCAAGAGGGTTTTACAAATTTTTGAAGATGCTAGAACTTTCTCCCCCTTTTGAACACAATAAGATATCAATTTAAAAACTTTATTTTTAAAATTTAGTGGTGGTGCAGTCCTTTTGCTTTGGGCTCATACTTTCTCCCCCTTTGGCATGAATCGCCAAAAACGGATACTTGTGAGTGAAATATAAGCCCTTTTACTTTCTCTCCAATGGCAAACAAATAGATATGAGTGAAGATTATACCAAAGTGGAGAGCGATGCAGAATATCGGCAAATATCAATGGAGTTGAGTGGAAGCGTCTTCTTTGCCGAACACTCCATTTCCCTTTCAATTCTATGACTAAGCATAATAATACACTTGAAAAGACATTAGTCATAGACATAAAAGAGATATGATTAAAGGTATGTAGATGAGCTATGTGTGCAAAGAATCAATCAAAATTCCTAGAATCAAGAATATTTAGCTCATTCCTAAGTTTGGTAAAGGTTTTCTCATCTAAAGGCTTGGTAAAGATATCAGTCAATTGATCTTTGGTGTTTATATAGGCTATCTCGATATCCCCTCTTTGTTGGTGATCTCTCAAAAAGTGATACCGAATGGCTATGTGCTTAGTGCTGCTGTGTTGAACGGGATTATCCGCCATGCGGATTGCACTCTCATTGTCACATAGGAGAGGGACTTTGCTAAACTTGTAGCCATAGTCCCTGAGGGTTTGCCTCATCCAAAGCAATTGCGCGCAACAATGGCCTGCGACAATGTACTCGGCTTTGGCGGTAGAAAGAGCTACTAAGTTTTGTTTCTTTGAAGCCCAAGACACCAGGGATCTCCCCAGAAACTGACAAGTCCCTGATGTGCTCTTCCTATCAATCTTACACCCTGCCCAATCAGCATCGGAATATCCTAATAAATCGAAAGAGGATCCCTTGGGATACCAAAGACCAAACTTAGGTGTATGAACTAGATATCTCAAGATTCTCTTTACGGCCTAGGGTGAACTTCCTTAGGATCGGCTTGGAACCTTGCACACATGCATGCGAAAAGCATAATGTCCGGTCGAGATGCACATAAGTAAAGTAAAGATCCTATCATCGACCGGTATACCTTTTGATCTACGGATTTACCTCCCGTGTCGAGGTCGAGATGCCCATTGGTTCCCATGGGTGTCTTGAAGGGCTTGGCATCCTTCATTCCAAACTTGGTGAGAATATCTTGAATGTACTTCATTTGGCTAATGAAGGTGCCCTCTTGGAGTTGCTTGACTTGGAATCCTAGAAAATACTTCAACTCCCCCATCATAGACATCTCGAATTTTTGTATCATGATCCTACTAAACTCTTCAGAAATAGATTTGTTAGTAGACCCAAATATGATATCATCAACATAAATTTGGCATACAAACAAATCATTTTCAATTGTCTTAGTAAAGAGAGTAGGATCGGCCTTTCCGACTTTGAAGCCATTAGTGATAAGAAAATCTCTTAGGCATTCATACCATGCTCTTGGAGCTTGCTTGAGCCCATAAAGCGCCTTAGAGAGTTTGTAGACATGGTTAGGATACTCACTATCTTCAAAGCCGGGAGGTTGCTCAACATAGACCTCTTCCTTGATTGGTCCATTGAGGAAGGCACTCTTCACGTCCATTTGATAAAGCTTAAAGCCATGGTAAGTAGCATAGGCAAGTAATATGCGAATTGACTCAAGCCTAGCTACGGGTGCATAGGTTTCACCAAAATCCAAACCTTCAACTTGTGAATACCCCTTGGCCACAAGTCGGGCTTTGTTCCTTGTCACCACACCATGCTCATCTTGCTTTTTGTGGAAGACCCACTTGGTTTCTACAACATTTTGGTTAGGACGTGGAACTAAATGCCATACCTCATTTCTTGTGAAGTTGTTGAGCTCCTCTTGCATCGCCAGCACCCAATCCGAATCTTGAAGTGCTTCCTCTACCCTGTGTGGCTCAATAGAGGAAACAAAAGAGTAATGTTCACAAAAATGAGCAACACGAGATCGAGTAGTTACCCCCTTATGAATGTCACCGAGGATGGTGTTCACAGGGTGATCTCGTTGGATTGCTTGGTGGACTCTTGGGTGTGGCGGCCTTGGATCTTGTTCATCTTCCTTGTCTTGATCATTGTCATCTCCCCTTTGATCATTGCCCTCGTCTTGAGGTGGCTCATCTTCTTGATCTTCGTTTTCATCCTCTTGAGCTTGATCCTCATCTTGGTTTAGTGGAGATGTTTGCATGGAAGATGAAGGTTGTTGATCTTGTGCTTGTGGAGGCTCTTCGGATTCCTTAGGACACACATCCCCAATGGACATGTTCCTTAGCGCGATGCACGAGGCCTCTTCATCATCTAGCTCATCAAGATCAACTTGCTCTACTTGAGAGCCATTAGTCTCATCAAACACAATGTCACAAGAGACTTCAACCAGTCCAGTGGACTTGTTAAAGACTCTATATGCCCTTGTGTTTGAGTCATAACCAAGTAAAAAACCTTCTACAGCCTTAGGAGCAAATTTATTTTTCTTCCTCTTTTAACAAGAATAAAGCATTTGCTACCAAAGACTCTAAAATATGAAACATTGGGCTTTTTACCGGTGAGGAGTTCATATGATGTCTTCTTGAGGATTCGGTGTAGATATAACCGGTTGATGGCGTAGCAAGCGGTGTTGACCGCCTCGGCCCAAAACCGATCCGAAGTCTTGTACTCATCAAGTATGGTCCTTGCCATGTCCAATAGAGTCCTATTCTTCCTCTCCACTACACCATTTCGTTGTGGCGTGTAGGGAGAAGAGAACTCATGCTTGATGCCCTCCTCCTCAAGGAATCCTTCAATCTGAGAGTTCTTGAACTCCGTTCTATTGTCGCTTCTTATCTTCTTGATCCTTAAGCCGAACTCATTTTGAGCCCGTCTCAAGAATCCTTTCAATGTCTCTTGGGTTTGAGATTTTTCCTGCAAAAAGAATACCCAAGTGAAGCGAGAATAATCATCCACAATAACTAGACAGTACTTACTCCCATCGATGCTTATGTAAGCTATCGGGCCGAATAAATCCATGTGGAGTAGCTCCAGTGGCCTGTCAGTCATCATGATGTTCTTGTGTGGATGATGAACACCAACTTGCTTCCCTGCATGGCATGCGCTACAAATCCTGTCTTTCTCAAAATGAACGTTGGTTAGTCCCAAAATGTGCTCTCCCTTTAGAAGCTTGTGAAGATTCTTCATTCCAACGTGGGCTTGTCGGCGATGCTAGAGCCAACCCATATTAGTCTTAGCAATTAAGCAAGTGTCGAGTTCAGCTCTATTGAAATCAACTAAGTATAGTTGACCCTCTAACACTCCCTTAAAAGCTATTGAATCATCACTTCTTCCAAAGACAGTAACACCTATATCCGTAAAAAGACAGTTGTAACCCATTTTGCATAATTGAGAAACAGAAAGCAAGTTGTAATCTAAAGAATCTACAAGAAAAACATTGGAAATAGAATGGTCAGGTGATATAGCAATTTTACCCAATCCTTTGACCAAACCTTGATTTCCATCCCCGAATGTGATAGCTCTTTGGGGATCTTAGTTTTTCTCATAGGAGGAGAACATCTTTTTCTCCCCAGTCATGTGGTTCGTGCACCCGCTGTCGATGATCCAACTTGAGCCCCCGGATGCATAAACCTACAAAACAAATTTAGGCCTTGTTCTTAGGTACCCAAACGGTCTTGGGTCCTTTTACATTAGAAACAAGCACCTTGGGTACCCAAACACAAGTCTTTGACCCCTTGTGTTTGCCCCCAACATATTTGGCAACTACTTTGCCTGATTTGTTAGTGAGCACATAGGAAGCATCAAAAGTCTTGAATGAAATGTTATGATCATTTGATGCAATAAGAGTTTTCTTCTTAGGCATTTTAACATGTGTAGAACGCTTAGAGCTAGAAGCCTCATTCTTATAAATAAAAACATGGTGAGAAACAAAATGAGTCTTCTTTGCATGAATTCTCCTAATCTTATCCTCAGGATAACCAGCAGGATACAAAATATAACCCTCGTTATCCTGAGGCATAGGAGCCTTGCCCTTAACAAAATTAGACAATCTTTTAGGAGAGGCATTAAGCTTGACATTGTCTCCCTGTTGGAAGCCAATGCCATTCTTAATGCCAGGGCGTCTCCCACTATAAAGCATGCTACGAGCAAATTTAAATTTCTCATTTTCTAGTTCATGCTCGGCAATTTTAGCATCTAGCTTAGCTATATGATCATTTTGTTGTTTAATCATAGTAAGGTGATCATGAATAGCATCAACATTAATATCTCTACATCTAGTACAAATAGTGACATGATCAACACTAGATGTAGAGGGTTTGCAATCATTTAATTCAACAATCTTAACATGTAAAATAGCATTCTCATCTCTAAGATTGGTGATAGAAGCATTGCAAACATCTAATTCTTTAGCCTTAGTAATTAATTTTTCATTCTCATTCTTAAGGCTAGAAAGAGAGGCATTCAATTTTTCAATCTTAGCAATTAAACTAGCATTATCATTTCTAAGATTGATAATTGAATCATCACAAATATTTGACTTCTCAACCTTAGCAATCAAATTAGCATTCTCAATTCTAAGGTTGGAAATAGTGTCATGGCAAGTGCTAAGCTCACTAGTTAATTTTTCATTTTTCTCTACCTCCTGAGCATAAGCATTTTTAGTCTTAACATGCTTTTTGTTTTTCTTAATAAGGAAGTCCTCTTGGCTATCCAAGAGTTCATCCTTATCATGAATAGCACTAATCAATTCATTCAATTTCTCCTTTTGTTGCATGTTAAGATTGGCAAAAAGAGTAAGCAAGTTATCCTCATCATCACTAGAATTATCCTCATCACTAGAGGTTGCATACTTAGTGGAGGATCATGATTTTACCTTCTTCTTGCCGTCCTTTGCCATGAGGCATTTGTGGCCGACGTTGGGGAAGAGAAGACCTTTGTTGATGGCGATGTTGGTGGCGTCCTTGTCGTCGGAGGAGTCAGTGGAGCTCTCGTCGGAGTCCCACTAACGGCAAACATGGGCATCGCCGCCCTTCTTCTTGTAATACCTCTTCTTCTCGTTCTTCTTCCCCCTCTTGTCGTTATCCCTGTCACTATCACTAGATAAAGGACATTTAGCGATAAAATGACCGGGCTTACCACACTTGTCGCATACTTTCTTGGAGCAGGGCTTGTAGTCTTTCCCCCTCCTTTGCTTGAGGATTTAGTGGAAGCTCTTGATGATGAGCGCCATCTCCTCATTGTCGAGCTTGGAGGCGTCGATGGGGACCCTACTTGGTGTAGAGTCTTCTTTCTTCTCCTCCATTGCCTTGAATGCAACGGGTTGTGCTTCAGGTATGGAGGAGGAGGCGCCTTGCTCGATGATCTTCTTGGAGCCTTTGATCATCAATTCAAAGCTCACAAATTTTCCTATTACTTCCTCGGGAGACATTAGTTTATATCTTGGATCACCACGAATTAATTGAACTTGAGTGGGGTTAAGAAATACGAGTGATCTAAGAATAACCTTGACCATCTCATGGTCATCCCATTTGGTGCTCCCGAGGTTGTGCACTTGATTTACCAAGGTCTTTAGCCGGTTGTACATGGCTTGCGGGTCTTCTCCTTGGTTGAGCATGAAACACCGAGCTCCCCCTCCATTGTTTCCCTCTTGGTGATCTTCGTCACCTCGTCTCCTTCGTGCGCGGTCTTGAGCACGTCCCAAATCTCTTTGGCGCTCTTCAACCCTTGCACCTTGTTATACTCCTCTCGACTTAGAGAGACGAGGAATATAGTGGTGGCTTGGGAGTTGAAGTGCCGGATTTGGGCAACCTCGTCCGAATCATAATCTTCATCCCCTACGGATGGTACCTGCACTCCAAACTCAACAACGTCCCAAATACTAGTGTGGAGTGAGGTTAGGTGATGCTTCATTTTATCACTCCACATGTTATAATCTTCACCGTGAAAAACCGGTGGTTTGCCTAATGGAACAGAAAGTAATGGATTACGTTTAGAAATGCGAGGGTAGCGTAGGGGAATCTTACCAAACTTCTTGCGCTCATGGCGCTTAGAAGTTACGGACGGCGCGTCGGAGCCGGAGGTGGATGGCGACGAAGAATCGGTCTCATAATAGACCACCTTCTTCATCTTCTTCTTCTTGTCGCCACTTCAATGTGACTTGTTGTGGGAGTGTGTTTCTCCCTTTCCTTTGGAGCCGGACTCCCTCGATGGAGCCTTCCCGAGACTTGTAGCAGGCTTCTCGCCGGTCATGACCTCCTTCTTGGCGTGATCTCCCAATATCACTTCAAGCGGTTAAGCTCTAATGAAGCACCGGGCTCTGATACCAATTGAAAGTCGCCTAGAGGGGGGGTGAATAGGTAGAATCTGAAATTTATAAACTTTAAGCACAACTACAAGCCGGGGTTAGTGTTAGAAATATAATCGAGTCCGAAAGAGAGGGCAAAAACAAATCAACCAAATAAATAGAGCGGATGACACAGTGATTTGTTTTACCGAGGTTCAGTTCTTGCAAACCTACTCCCCGTTGAGGTGGTCACAAAGACCGGGTCTCTTTCAACCCTTTCCCTCTCTCAAACGGTCACCTATACCGAGTGAGCTTCTCTTCTCAATCAATCGGGACACTAAGTCCCCACAAGGACCACCACACAATTGGTGTCTCTTGCCTTATTACAATTGAGTTGGGAACAAGAAAGAAAGAAGAAGAAAAGCGATCCAAGTGCAAGAACTCAAATGAACACAAATGTCACTCTCTCTAGTCACTATTTGATTGGAATGAACTTTGGACTTGGGAGAGGATTTGATCTCTTGTTTGTATCTTGGAATGAAGTCTAGAGCTCTTGTATTGAATGCAATGGCTGAAAACTTGGATGCCTTGAAGTGTTGGTGGTTGGGGGTATTTATAGCCCCAACCACCAAAGTGGCCGTTGGGGATGGCTGCTATCATATTGCGCACCGGACAGTCCGGTGCGCCACCGGACACTATCCGGTGCGCCAGCCATGTCACCCAACCGTTAGGGTTTGACTGTTGGAGCTCTGACATGTGGGGCCACCGGACAGTCCGGTGGTGCATCGGACAGGTCCTCTTCACTGTCCGGCGCGCCTTCTGGCGCCTGCTCTGACTTCTGCGCGCGCAGGCGCGCACTGTTCACTTTTACTGTTCCTTTGCAGACGACCGTTGGCGCGAAGTAGCCGTTGCTCCACTGGCGCACCGGACAGTCTGGTGCTACACCGGACAGTCCGGTGAATTATAGCGGAGCGACCTCCCCAAATTCCCGAAGCTGGCAAGTTCAGAGTGGATCCTCCTGGTGCACCGGACAGTCCGGTGCGCCAGACCAGAGCACACTTCGGTTGTCATTTGCTCTTTTTATTTGAACCCTTTCTTGGTTTTTTTATTGGTTTGTGTTGAACCTTTGGCACCTTTAGAACTCATAATCTAGAGCAAACTAGTTAGTCTAATTGTTTGTGTTGGGCAATTCAACCACCAAAATTCATATAGGAAAAGGTTTGACCCTATTTCCCTTTCAGCTAGCCTTCAACTTAAGAAGTTCTAGAACTGTACGCAGTGTAGTAAACTCTTTGTCACAACCCTTTGATTCATCATATAAAGTTTCTTTTGAGGCACTTTCCATCCCTCCATTTTAGGTAGCCCTTTCTGTGATCCCACAGAACTCAACATTTCTGGTTCCATATGGCGCAACATCTCTTCGCAATCAAATTCTTTAAAATCTTGATTGGCATCCACAGAATCCACTTTATCTAAAATTCTGACAGCTCTCTCGTCATTACTAGGCACTTCACACGGATCCAACTCACCATGTTCTGACCATATCGTGTAATTGTTTTAAAACCCTCTTTTTAGCAGATGTGATTGGATTACTCCTGTATCTCTCCAAGCTATCTTATTATCACAATCGATGCACGTACATAATATCTCCTTACTCTTTCGCAAATTCGCGTGCTTGTTGGCCGCTTCAATAAAGCTTCTCAAATTTCGAATGTACGACGGATGTGGTCTTGGCACATTGTACATCCAACCTCGGTCTATTACCTATCCCTATATTGATTAACGTCAATAAAATCATTAATTATTTGAATTCATCCCTAAAACATGAAAAAAATAAATGTACATGAAAGTGAAACAAGATCATATCGAGAGGTATCTAGCACATGAACTACAAAAAATATTTAAAATATCCCTAATTAATTGAATTTAATCCCTAAATCATGAACGAAATGATATGCATGAAAATGAAATAAGATTGCAGCAATAGATACCTTAAGGTGAGATAACTCTTTATGAAGAATCTTTAAATTAGATCAACTACAAGTCCAAATCTTGGAATTCCTAAGTTTTTCTTCAATTCCGGTCTATATTACAAAATTGAGGCAAAAAATCATATCAAAATGAGAAAGAAAACAAACGAAGATCATATATATATGCATAAACTCTTGAAATCAATCAATAAACTCAAAAACAAAACCTTCTCCCCGTAGATCTCAAAAATCCGCCGCCGCTATAGTGCTGTGACTGTTCCTGGGAGATAGGGTTCTGCTGGAACCCGTGGGCTAGTCCTTTTATACTGTATACACATCATAGGTGGAATTTTAGAAAAACCGCTTGTGATATATAACATCACAGGCGCTTTTTTATTCTGACCGCCTGTGAAGTTAATCTATCACAGGCGATCAGAATAAAAAAAGCGCTTGTGATGTTATATATCACAAGCGGTTTTTCTAAAAATCCGCCTGTGATGTGTATACAATATAAAAGGTCTCGCTGGTTCCAGCAGGAACCCTAACTCTCCCGGGGCCGACACGCTTGCGCCACCAGGCTGATACTGCGCCGCGTCTCTGTCCCCGTCCCCGTCTCCGAGGAGAGCGCCCACCACGCCGTCCCCGAGCCCAAGCGCCGCTCCCCGTTCCCGTCTCCGAGCTGAGCACCGGACACGCCGTCCTCGAGCCCAAGCTCCGCCGTCCCCGATCCCAAGCACCGCCGTCCGCCGTCCCCAAGCTGCTTTTCTCAGGTTATGATCCGAGAGAGAGCTGCTTTTTGTTCTATATTATTACAGGTGATAATGTTGTCGAACTAGTTGATTAAATGTATTGATATGATTCTAAATCTCTTCCTTAGAAGCTACCTGAATTCTGAGTCTTCGCTATGAAGCTACCTAAATGTATTGCCCGGGTTAGCTAGACCCGTATTCACTTCCAAGGTGAATGGCCAGGGTCTCACTACGAGGCTTCTCCCTAGAGTCCTCAATACGCAAATGCTGGAAATGATCAAACTGCATAAGGCACACCTACCGTAACCAACTTATAGTCCAGACTACAGGGTAAAGCTTTGGGAACTATGCCCGTATGGGTATGGAGGAATGGAAGGGATAAAAGGGTTGAGCAAAGACAGATTATAAAGAGCAGAGAAAACCCATCTATCTAAGGTTTTACTTAGCCAACTGATGCCATTGTGGACAAAAGTCACACAATACACCAACAATCATTTCAAAGAAGCAAATCAAACATGAACACAAAGGACAATGAATTCAAGCATACCAGCACAACACAATCCAATTCTACTCATTCAACCAAAACAAAAGGTGAGACAAGATTTGGAATAAGAAAGATATTATAACATCAAAGAGTTGGGTAAGAATTATCAAGGAGTTAGACAAGACATATTTGTTGGTGGCCAATAAGATAATCATGAACTAATAAGGTGAGGATAAATAATACAACCAAGGATATGAAATGAGTTAGGGAGAAAGCATTATCAAGGAGACAAAATAGAGAGGCATTATCAAGTAGGAGTAGGGAGACAAAGGTTTAATACATCAAGGTAGATATTGCGCAAGGGTGGCAGTACAATGGCACAAAAGCAAAAGTATAAGAAGTCAAGGGTTATATAGCAATATTAGGGATTAGAAAACCACTTATAATATAATATCGCCATTACCGATCTAGTCGAAAATCTTAATACTAAAGAACAATCCTATCAACCTAACCAAGAAGTCAAATAATAGATCCAGGGGATCCATAACAAAACTTCTTGCAGAGTGGGGATAAGACAGAGAATAGGGCATCGTCAATAGCTTCGAAAAGGTTTCTTCTAGCAAACTTCGCTTCAAGTTCCGCAATCCTAGCTTGATCATCTTGCAATGCTTCTCATTAGAACCTTCTGATAGACGAAGAATCAGACAAGAAGGGTTGAAGATAAAAGAGACGAGGTTTGATATAAAGTAAGTTTTTATGAAGACAATTAAGTCAAGTTTTGAACGACTGACTGGGCTTTCCATTTCTAACTAATCTAGCGACCTACGGTCACATTGCTTTGATACCACTTCTGTCACACCCGTTTCCCAAGGGCAGAGCCGGGTGCATAGCATATGTGTGCCAGGATCTATTTCCACACATATGTTGACGTCACAAGTGTAATATATCAAAAGAACAATGCATAAAAGCGTAAATAACGATTATATTAACATATTACACTTCAAACAGACATGATGGCTTAACCTTTATTCATCAAAGTACAGCGAAACAAGGACATCCATCCACAGGAAGATGACCGGGGGTATCACTAGACTAGCATCCATGGAGTTCAGCACCATATCTTCATCTGCAAACTTCTGATCAAAATTAAGCAAGGGTGAGCTCACTTATGGTCGGGGCTCAGCAAGTGGGGGAAAAACTAATGCAAGGTAACAAGGTGAGGCTAAGGTTGAGCAGTAAGCATTTTAGTTGGTCAACATTTTATTAACAACACCTGTCTTACTAATAAGTGTGAATCCCAAGTATTCCCATTAAACAAAGGTATAAGAGTATATCAAAAACACTTAAGTGAAACCACTTAAGCAAACCATTGACAGATCATCAGATCTCGATTTATTTCCATCTTCAAGTTCAATTATCATGTGAGGAGTCCAGGCTAATTATCATGTGAGGAGTTCTTCATGACTTGGTCGATGATGAGCTGCGAGTCACCGCGAGCGTCGAGGCGCCTGACCCCTAGCTCGATGGCGATCCGCAACCCATTGACCAGAGCCTCGTACTCAGCCACATTGTTGGACGCCGGGAAGTGGAGGTGTAGCACATAGCGTAGGTGTTTCCCGAGGGGCGAGATGAAGAGCAGGCCCGCGCCGGCTCCCGTCTTCATCAGCGACCCGTCGAAAAACATGGTCCAGAGCTCTGGTTGGATCGGAGCCGTCGGTAGCTGGGTGTCGACCCATTCGGCTACGAAGTCCGCCAAGACCTGGGACTTGATGGCCTTCCGAGGGGCGAACGAGATTGTCTCGCCCAAGATTTCCACTGCCCACTTTGCAATCCTGCCCGAGGCCTCTCGGCACTGGATGATCTCCCCCAGGGGGAAGGATGACACAACAGTTACCGGATGAGACTCGAAGTAGTGTCGCAACTTCCGCCGCGTCAGGATCACTGCATACAGCAGCTTCTGAACTTGTGGGTAGCGGATCTTGGTTTCGGACAGTACCTCGCTGACGAAGTAAACTGGCCTCTGAACGGGCAATGCATGCCCCTCTTCTTTCCTCTCGACCACAATCGCGGCGCTAACCACCTGGGTGGTCGCGGCGACGTAGACCAAGAGGGCTTCTCCGTCAGCTGGGGGCACCAAGATAGGCGCCTTTGTGAGGAGCGCCTTCAGGTTCCCGAGAGCTTCCTCGGCCTCAGGGGTCCAAGTGAAGCGCTCGGCCTTCCTTAAGAGGCGGTACAGAGGCAGGCCTCTTTCGCCGAGGCGTGAGATGAAGCGGCTCAGAGCCACGAGACATCCCATGACCCTCTGTACGCCCTTTAAGTCCTTGATGGGACCCATGCTGGTGATGGCTGCGATCTTCTCGGGGTTGGCTTCGATGCCCCGCTCGGAGACGATGAACCCCAAGAGCATGCCCCGGGGCACCCCGAAGACACACTTCTCGGGATTGAGCTTGACGCCTTTCGCCTTGAGACATCAGAATGTCACTTCAAGGTCGGAGAGGAGGTCGGAAGCTTTCCTCGTCTTGACTACGATGTCATCGACGTAGGCCTCGACCGTGCGACCGATGTGTTCGCCGAACACATGGTTCATGCACCGCTGGTACGTCGCGCCCGCATTCCTCAAACCGAACGGCATGGTGACATAGCAGTACATGCCGAAGGGCGTGATGAAAGAAGTCGCGAGCTGGTCGGACTTTTTCATCCTGAGTTGGTGGTACCCCGAGTAGGCGTCGAGGAAAGACAGGGCTTCGCACCCAGCAGTGGAATCCACGATTTGATCGATGCGAGGCAGAGGGTAGGGAACCTTCGGACATGCTTTGTGGAGACCAGTGTAGTCTACACACATCCGTCATTTCCCCCCTTTCTTTCTCACAAGCACAGGGTTGGCAAGCCATTCGGGATGGAATACCTCTTTGATGAACCCGGCTGCCATTAGCTTGTGGATCTCCTCGCCTATCGCTCTACGCTTCTCCTCGTCGAATCGGCGCAGAGGCTGCTTGACGGGTCGGGCTCCGGCCCGAATATCCAGTGAGTGCTCGGCGACATCCCTCGGTATGCCGGGCATGTCCGAGGGACTCCACGTGAAGACGTCGGCGTTCGCGCGGAGAAAGTCGACGAGCACTGTTTCCTATTTGGGGTCGAGCCCGGAACCGATCCGGATCTGCTTGGAGGCGTCGCCACTGGGGTCGAGGGGGACGGCCTTAACCGTCTCCACTGGCTCGAAGTTGCCGGCATGACGCTTCACGTCTGGCACCTCTTTGAAGAGGCTTTCCAGGTCGGCGATGAGGGCCTCGGACTCGGCGAGGGCCTCGGCGTACTCCACGCACTCCATGTCGCATTCGAACGCGTGTTTGTACGTGGGGCCGACGGTGATGACCCCGTTGGGGCCCGGCATCTTGAGCTTCAGGTAGGTGTAGTTGGGGACGGCCATGAACTTCGCGTAGCATGGCCTCCCCAGTACCGCGTGGTAGGTTCCTCGGAACCCAACCACCTCGAACGTCGGAGTCTCCCTTCGGAAGTTGGAGGGCGTTCCGAAGCAGACGGGAAGGTCGAGTCACCCGAGGGGCTGGACGCGCTTCCCGGGAATGATCCCGTGGAAGGGCGCAGCGCCTGCTCGGACAGAGGACAGATCGACGCGCAGGAGCCTGAGGGTCTCGGCGTAGATGATGTTGAGGCTGCTGCCCCCGTCCATAAGGACCTTGGTGAGCCTGACGTCACCGGTGACGGGGTCGACGACGAGCGGGTATTTCCCGGGGCTCGGCACGTGGTCGGGGTGATCGTCTTGGTCGAAGGTGATGGGCTTGTCGGACCAGTCTAGATAGACCGGCGCCGCCACCTTGACTGAGCAGACCTCCCGACGCTCTTGCTTGCGGTGCCGAGCCGAGGCATTCGCCGCTTGCCCACCATAGATCATGAAGCAGTCGCGGACCTCGGGGAACTCTCCTGCTTGGTGATCTTCCTTCTTGCCGTCGTCGCGGGCCATGCCACCCTCCGCGGGTGGCCCGGCCCTGTGGAAGTGGCGCCAAAGCATGACGCACTCCTCAAGGGTGTGCTTGATGGGCCCCTGATGATAGGGGCACGGCTCCTTGAGCATCTTGTCGAAGAGGTTGGCACCTCCGGGGGGCTTCCGAGGGTTCTTGTGCTCGGCGGCGGCGACAAGGTCCGCGTCGGCGGCGTCGCGTTTCGCTTGCGACTTCTTCTTGCCTTTCTTCTTGGCGCCGCGCTGAGTAGACGCCTCAGGAGCATCTTCCGGTGGGCGGCCCTGGGGCTGCTTGTCCTTTCGGAAGTTAGCCTCGACCGCCTCCTGGCCAGAGGCGAACTTGGTGGCAATGTCCATCAGCTCGCTCGCCCTGGTGGGGGTCTTGCGACCCAACTTGCTCACCAGGTCGCGGCAGGTGGTGCCGGCAAGGAACGCGCCGATGACATCCGAGTCGGTGATGTTGGGCAGCTCGGTGCGCTGCTTCGAGAATCGCCGGATGTAGTCCCGGAGAGACTCTCCCGGCTGCTGTCGGCAGCTTCGGAGGTCCTAGGAATTCCCGGGGCGCACATACGTGCCCTGGAAATTGCCGGCGAAGGCTTGGACCAGGTCATCCCAGTTGGAGATCTGCCCCGGAGGCAGGTGCTCCAACCAGGCGCGAGCGGTGTCGGAGAGGAACAGGGGGAGGTTGCGGATGATGAGGTTGTCATCGTCCGTTCCACCCAGCTGGCAGGCCAGGCGGTAGTCCGCGAGCCACAATTCCGGTCTCGTTTCCCCCGAGTACTTTATGATAGTAGTCGGGGGTCGGAACCGGGTCGGGAACGGTGCCCGCCGGATGGCCTGGCTGAAGGCCTACGGACCGGGTGGTTCGGGCGAGGGACTCCGATCCTCCCCGCTGTCGTAGCGTCCCCCACGCCTGGGGTGATAGCCTCGGCGCACCCTCTCGTCGAGGTGGGCCTGACGGTCGCGATGATGGTGCTCGTTGCCGAGGTGGCCCGGGGCCGCAGGCGCGGTGTTGCGCGTGCGCCCGGTGTAGACCGAGGCTTCCCGCATGAATCGGGAAGTCGCGGCATGAGGTTCCGAGGGGTATCCTTGCCTTCGAGAGGCAGAGCTCTCGGCCCGTCGGACCGCAGCGCCTTCCAGGAGATTCTTGAGCTCTCCTTGGATTCGCCGACCCTCGGTGGTTGATGGCTCTAGCATTGCACGGAGAAGCATCGCTGCTGCAGCCAGGTTCTGACCGACCCCACTGGATGCGGGTGGCGGCCTGACCCTGACGTCGTTGGTGACGCGGAGCGGGGGACCCTGGGGCAGGTGACGTATTTCTCCGGCCAGGGGTTGGCCCGCCCATGCCTGCCCGACGTCCCGGCGGATCGGCTCAAGCGCTCCTGCTCCCTCGTCGAGCCTGGCCTGCGCCCCGCGGACTTGCTCGAGCTGTGGGTCGTGACCCTCCGCTGGAACGGGGACCACATCTAGCTCCCGCGGGATGTCAGCGCGGGGCACCGGCCTAGGGAGATCACCGTCCTCCGGCATGCCGAGATGATTGCCTTCGGAGGGACCCCCTAGATCGATGTGGAAACATTCGCGGCTTGGGCCGCAGTCCTCGTCGTCGAGGCTACGGCTACCGTCGGAACAGTCAGAGAGGCAGTAGTCACATGCGGTCATGAAGTCCCACATGGCACTAGGGTTGCCAAGTCCAGAGAAATCCCAACAGATGCTGGGGTCGTCGTCTTCCTCGGACCCGGAGGGCCCATAGGTCGAGACGTCCGTTAGCCGGTCCCAAGGCGACCGCGTGCGAAACCCCAGAGGGTTTGAACTCGCCTCTACGAGAGTGCCCGCCAAAGCAAGGTCGCTAGGCGGGTTGAGGCTGAATCTAAGTGACGTAGGATGGGAATCGGTCGGTACCTTTTGGTCGACGAACGGCGATGAAGTCACGTCGGGGACTGACTGCACCGTCATCTCAGGTACGAGGGTGACGCCCAGCAAGCCTTCCGCGAGCATGCTGGCGTCGTCCGCTTGCTCGGGATTGGCGTGTCGCGGGGAGACGGTGCTCGCCTTCGTCTCAAATGCGAGGTCGACGCCCGACACGCCCCCCGTTGGGGCGCTAGGGACGTCGATTCGCTCGACAGCCGACGAGGCGTGGCCTCCCGCTTGGCCTTGGTTGCCCCGCCTCCTCCTCCATTGGCGGGGGAGAGGACGGGGCGAGCTCGAATGTTGTTCTTCCACCGCGCGGGGAAGACGTCGTCGATTCCGTCGCCGGCGGGCGGGCTGTCGGCCGCCATTGTCGTTGTCGCGCGGCGGTGGAAGGAGTATCATGTCGTAGCTGCCGTCGAAGGACATGAACTCAAGACTCCCGAAACGGAGCATCGTCCCGGGTTGGAGAGGTTGCTGGAGACTGCCCATCTGGAGCTTGACGGGAAGCTGTTCGTCAACACGCAGCAGGCCCCTACCTGGCGCGCCAACTGTCGGCGTTTCGAGACCGGGGGGTCCCTCGGGCCGACGAGTGAGTGTCGCCGCGTGCCCCAGCCTAGATGGGTCGAGCGCGGGGGCGAGCGCAAAGGGGGGAAAGGAGCGAGGCGGCCGAGGACTGACGTGAGAGAGGTGGGAATCCCGCGGCCTTCGTGTTCGTCCCGCGCCCAGGTCGGGTGCGCTTGCAGTAGGGGGTTACAAGCGTCCACGCGGGAGAGGGAAGCGAGCGGCCCCAAGAGAGCGCCTGTCTCATCCTCGTCCCCGCGCGGCCAACCCTCTCTAAGAGGGCCCTGGTCCTTCCTTTTATAGGCGTAAGGAGAGGATCCAGGTGTACAATGGGGGTGTAGCAGAGTGCTACGTGTCCAGCGGGGGAGAGCTAGCGCCCTAAGTACATGCCGATGTGGCAGCCGGAGAGATTTCAGCACCCAGCTGGTGTGATGTCGTGGCCATCGGAGGAGCGACGGAGCCTGGCGGAGGGACAGCTGTCGGAGCGGTTGAGTCCTTGCTGACGTCCTCCTGCTTCCGTAAGAGAGCTGAGAGCCGTCGTCGTCACAGAGCATGCGGGGCGCCATCATTGCCTATCTGGCGGAGCTAGCCAGATGGGACACCGGTCTTGTTCGCTGCGGCCCGAGTCAGCTCGGGGTAGGGTGATGATGGCGCTTCCTGTTGACGTGGCTGGCCTGCGCCCTAGGTTGGGTGATGTGGAGGCTCCTCCGAAGCCGATGTCGAGTCTGTCTTCCATGGCCGAGGCCGACTCCGAGCCCCTGGGTCGGGCGAGGCGGAGGTCGTTCGGCAGAGGCCAGGGCGGAGTCCGAGCCCTGGGGTCGGGCGAAGCGGAGTTCGTCGTCTTCCGGGACTTAGCCCGAGTCCGAGCCCTGGGTCGGGTGGAGCGGAGTTCGCCGTCTTCTGGGACTTAGCCCGAGTCCGAGCCCTGGGTCGGGCAGAGCGGAGTTCGCCGTCTTCTGGGACTTAGCCCGAGTCCGAGCCCTGGGTCGGGCGGAGCGGAGTTCGCCGTCTTCCGGGACTTAGCCCGAGTCCGAGCCCTGGGTCGGGCGGAGCTTCCTATGGTGCCTTTGGCAGGGCCTGACTGCCTGTCAGTCTCACTCTGTCAAGTGGCACTGCGGTCGGAGTGGCGCAGGCGGCGCTGACCTTCTGTCAGGCCGATCAGTGGAGCAGTGAAGTGACGGCGGTCACTTCGGCTCTGCCGGGGGGCGCGCGTTAGGACAAAGGTGTCAGGTCACCTTTGCATTAAATGCTCCTGCGACTTGGTCGGCCGGTGCGGCGATTTAGTCAGGGTTGCTTCTTAGCGAAGGCAGGGCCTCGGGCGAGCCGGAAATATGTCCGCCGTTGGAGGGGGGCCTCGGGCGAGACGGGAATCCTCCGGGGTCGGCTGCCCTTGTCCGAGGCTAGGCTTGGGCGAGGCGTGATCGAGTCGCTCGAATGGACTGATCCCTGACTTAATCGCACCCATCAGGCCTTAGCAGCTTTATGCTGATGGGGGTTACCAGCTGAGAATTAGGAGTCTTGAGGGTACCCCTAATTATGGTCCCCGACAGCGGGGCTCTGTCGAGGTGGTCTGGGCACGGTGGTGCGGGCGCGGCATGAACACAAGGAGAGCGAGGGAGAGAGAGCGAGCGAGCTTGGGAGAGAGGGGTCGGCTCGGCCGGATTTATAGAGGGGAGAGGGAAGAGGAGAGGGCGACGGGGAGGGAGAGGAAACGACCAGCATAAACACCTTTAATGGCATTCATGGAGGTCTCCATAATGGGGAGGAAATGGGGGAGAGAGATGGCGGCGTCGATGGTTTCCGGCTCGGTGCAGGTGGCACGACGGGTCTTGGCAGGGGCGCTCGGCCGGCGCCTGGGGCGGGGTTGCGCGGTCGGCTGGGCAGGGACGAGGCGGCTCCATGGCACGGCGCGGTCGGGCTTCGGCCTGTGCGTCGCGTGCGTCAAGCGGCATGGGGCTTGGGTCCTGGGCGCGCGGGCGCGTCGGGGTGGGATTGGTGCCGGTCGGGTCGCGTGGGCGCGAGGTAGCTGGGGCTCGACGCACGGACGGCTCGCGTCTGGGCGTTGGGTGCACGGCTGGGGTGGCTCGGGTCTGCGTGAGTGCAGGGACGCGGCGCTCGGCGTCCTGGCGTGCGGGGTGAAGCAGAGGGAAGAGAGAGAGAAAGGCCGAGTGGGTGAAGGCCAGAGGCGGCGGCGGCGGGCAGGGAGAAGCCAGGGGGCGCGGCTTAGGGTTAGGGGCGGCTGGGAAATGTTGGGCCCTGGTGGGCCGAATTCGTTAGGGTTTAGGTTTTTTTTCTTTCTTTTTTTCCTTTTGTAAATTTTAGTTATATTTTTAAGTAACTCTAAATTTCATAATAATCACAATAAAACTATAAATAAAATATTTATTTTTGGACTAATAGTTATTATATTATTTATGTGAATTATCATTTAAGAAGAAATGATATTCAATATTCAAAATCAATCATGAGCATTCAAAAATCATTCCAAAGGCAAATAAATAACGAACACTTAAGAGAAAACTAATTACCATAAATATCATTATTAACTAATTGTATTATTTTTATTTAATTATTTTTATAGTGTCACAAATCTACCCCTCTTAAAAAGAATCTCGTCCTCGAGATTAAGAAAGGCTAGCACGAAAGCAAAGGAGATACATGGTTTATTTGTAGGTTCTTAGTTCTCATTGAACTCCTCCAAACTTGAGGAACTTCCTTACTTCTTTGCTCCAAAATGTATACTAATCAAGCGACCTTCATCATCATACTTATAAAATGGTGGGTCTTCTGAACTATTGCTTAAGTCATGCTTGGCAGCTTTCTTCTCTAGTCGGTCTAGACGCTTCTTAGGGCATTCGCGAATAAGATGTCCTTTATTTTTGCAGTAGTAGCAAGCACCTCTCGCTTTGAGTTCTTTGCGAGTCAACTTTGCTTGACCAACAGGGGGTGAGGGTTGATTGAGTGTCTGTATCTCATGTAGCTGAGCCTGACTTGATTCTTCTGTTTGGGTATCCATGTGTTTCGTGGCTTTCGCTTGAGGTGGACTAATCATGTATCCAAACATTCTTCTATTCCTTTTGTTGTTCTTCATTCCATTCATCGAACATCTCGGTGACTCATTTCTCTCGTTCATAGCTGTTAAGGTAGGAATATTGTCGTTGGCATCATTTACTTCATTTCCATTGGGGTCCATCATCTAGTTAGAGAGTAAAAGAGATAGTGAGACAAGATTACATAAGAGGCTTGTACGATATGAAGATAAAGGGCGAACACAACTTTTTGATTTCCAAGATTAGTCAAGGAACAAGGGTGGTTTCATATTTCTCCTGGCTTCATCATACTACAAGAGCGTACAAGTGTTATATTCCTTAACAAAGATCTTTTGAACCTTATAGATTTCAGAGCATGATATCCAATTCATCTTTCTGATCCAAGAATATTTCCTTGAGCACAAATTGAGAGAAAGACTTGAGCGGGATTTTAGGGCAACTAGAGTAACACATTGTGTGCATATAGCAGATGACACCATACTTTATTTTCTTTATAAAGAGGCAAAACACAATAGTTGCGAAAGATTCTCCAAATTTATTCATATATTACTTAGCACTATTTCAAATCTTGAAAGAGGCAACACTTTGACATTTTTTTTCGTGAGACATACTCCTTCTTCTAGCTAAACAATATATTATTCTTCCTTGTTAGATGTACCAATCTAAGCTGGAGGTCGATTGTCTTCAACTACTATTGTTTCTCCAGATGGAGTTTCCAAACATATGGTTCTCTCAGTATGTTGGATTACTGCTTTAGTTCTTTGTAACCAATTCTTTCCAAGAATCACATCCTTTCCCATTGATTCTATCACTAGGAGATCAGCTGGAAAATCTATCCCGTTGATTTTAACACTTACTTTTGGACATATGTAGTTTACTAACATTTTTCCTTCGGGTGTACTGATGGTCTTTCTTGATCTTAAGGGACACTTAAAGATACCATACTTTGTTGCAAACTGGGCACTGATAAAAGAATGTGTTATACGAGGATCATACAACACGGTGGCGATGGTTGTGTGAATGACTAGTGTTCCAAAAATTACTGCATCATCATATGGAATGGTTCCTGTCACTACATAACTTATCTTTCCTGTGGTCTCTTTCCGTTGTTTATTCTTTGTTGATGCATGGGTTTGAGGGTGTTGTCTTTTCTTTTGGACCTTATTGATCTCCTCATCCTTCTTAGGACAACCATTAACAAGATGGCTGGTATCACCACAGCCAAAGCAAGCACGACTTGATAAGTTACATGGTGGAGTTGTCTTTATGGTGTTGGTAGAAATTTCTGTGCATTTTTGTTCACATTCCATGTCTGAAGACTGAGATAGCTTCATCTCGGAGGTAATCTGAAGTGAACTCTTCTCAGGATAGTTACGGAAGTAATGACCTTCACGTCCACATAGATAGCAAGCTTTTCTTGAAGTTATCTCTTGACTCTTTCCATGTTTCCCTTTTTGTTTCTTGGACCTGATGCAAACACGAGGCTAAAACTATGTGCAAGTAATAGTCCATCCATCAATGTAACACTCATGTATTTCTTCTTGGGGCTGGGCATCCTTGTGATGTTTCCTTTTTGGAATACCTGACAATTCATCGTCTGATAGTGCATCTGCTATTAGTTGTTCTTGGGGAGACCATTGTCATTTTATACCAGAAAACAAAATCCGGTTCTTCTGTTTTGTAGTTTCACTTTCTTTTGTACTGATCTGGTGACAAGGAATTCCATAGTACTCACAACAACAGCACGTTCCAAGACCATTTCTCTGTTGGTGTGCATCCTTTTGGGCCTTGATTGTCTGTTCATCAGCTGTTTTATTTATAGTGTTGTTTTGACTTGTCAACACACCGCATTCTTTGCATTTAGTGACATAACTTGTAGTTAACATTCCAAGGTCTGACATCTGTATGGGTATGGAGGAATGGAAGGGATAAAAGGGTTGAGCAAAGACAGATTATAAAGAGCAGAGAAAACCCATCTATCTAAGGTTTTACCTAGCTAACTGATGCCATTGTGGACAAAAGTCACACAATACACCAACAATCATTTCAAAGAAGCAAATCAAACATGAACACAAAGGACAATGAATTCAAGCATACCAGCACAACACAATCCAATTCTACTCATTCAACCAAAACAAAAGGTGAGACAAGATTTGGAATAAGAAAGATATTATAACATCAAAGAGTTGGGTAAGAATTATCAAGGAGTTAGACAAGACATATTTGTTGGTGGCCAATAAGATAATCATGAACTAATAAGGTGAGGATAAATAATACAACCAAGGATATGAAATGAGTTAGGGAGAAAGCATTATCAAGGAGACAAAATAGAGAGGCATTATCAAGTAGGAGTAGGGAGACAAAGGTTTAATACATCAAGGTAGATATTGCGCAAGGGTGGCAGTACAATGGCACGAAAGCAAAAGTATAAGAAGTCAAGGGTTATATAGCAATATTAGGGATTAGAAACCACTTATAATATAATATCGCCATTACCGATCTAGTCGAAAATCTTAATACTAAAGAACAATCCTATCAACCTAACCAAGAAGTCAAATAATAGATCCAGGGGATCCATAACAAAACTTCTTGCAGAGTGTGGATAAGACAGAGAATAGGGCATCGTCAATAGCTTCGAAAAGGTTTCTTCTGGCAAACTTCGCTTCAAATTCCGCAATCCTAGCTTGATCATCTTGCAATGCTTCTCATTAGAACCTTCTGATAGACGAAGAATCAGACAAGAAGGGTTGAAGATAAAAGAGATGAGGTTTGATATAAAGTAAGTTTTTATGAAGACAATTAAGTCAAGTTTTGAACGACTGACTGGGCTTTCCATTTCTAACTAATCTAGCGACCTACGGTCACATTGCTTTGATACCACTTCTGTCACACCCGTTTCCCAAGGGCAGAGCCGGGTGCATAGCATATGTGTGCCAGGATCTATTTCCACACATATGTTGACGTCACAAGTGTAATATATCAAAAGAACAATGCATAAAAGCATAAATAACGATTATATTAACGTATTACACTTCGAACAGACATGATGTCTTAACCTTTATTCATCAAAGTACAGCGAAACAAGGACATCCATCCACAGGAAGATGACCGGGGGTATCACTAGAGTAGCATCCATGGAGTTCAGCACCATATCTTCATCTGCAAACTTCTGATCAAAATTAAGCAAGGGTGAGCTCACTTATGGTCGGGGCTCAGCAAGTGGGGGAAAAACTAATGCAAGGTAACAAGGTGAGGCTAAGGTTGAGCAGTAAGCATTTTAGTTGGTCAACATTTTATTAACAACACCTGTCTTACTAATAAGTGTGAATCCCAAGTATTCCCATTAAACAAAGGTATAAAAGTATATCAAAAACACTTAAGTGAAACCACTTAAGCAAACCATTGACAGATCATCGGATCTCGATTTATTTCCATCTTCAAGTTCAATTATCATGTGAGGAGTCCAGGCTGCTCTTAACCGTGAGCACGGCTAATATATCAGTTTTACACTCTGCAGAGGTGGCGCATCTTTACCCATGAGTCGCGATTCCCTTTTTGCCCGGGTTAGCTAGACCCGTATTCACTTCCAAGGTGAATGGCCAGGGTCTCACTACGAGGCTTCTCCCTAGAGTCCTCATTACGCAAATGCTGGAAATGATCAAACTGCATAAGGCACACCTACGTAACCAACTTATAGTCCAGACTACAGGGTAAAGCTTTGGGAACTATGCCCGTATCCAATCTGCCTGAGCCGGAACTATAAGAGCTTGCCAGATGCCCCCATTCCCGTCGACCACGACCAACACCCAACATAAGACTTCCCTAGTTATTTAGCCAAGACCAGAGCCATGATAGTCCTCATGGTAGCACTGTTTTCCCGGGCGGTCACTCCATGTTCCAATTAATATGCAATAATCTTGTTTAACCATCGGGTTAACAACAATAAAGTAATCTTACCATTTTAGAACATTAATATCATAAGCGGGAGTGACTGCATAAAGTTAAGTTGTAGCAATAGCATAGCTACTTGATTAAATCATAATCCCAGGTTAAACAAGGAGTAAGGTTGGAAAGGTTATCTAAATAGGTAACCCGTCAAGTTATGCATATATATCCAAAAGAGTAAACTTTATTAAATGTATTGTTTGGGATCAAACAGAGTATGCAGAGGGAGAAGTCCACTTGCCTTGCTTATTGAAAACTTGAGGTTCTTCCACGGGTAGGAATAGATCTTGATCCTTAACTACTAGATCAACCACTGAATATCACACAAACAAATAAGAAGAACAAACACCACTCAATAACATACCACATTCACCATACGTAAAGCTAAAAGAAAGCCTAACGAAAAGAGCGTTTGCTTTTCAAAAACGTCGCAAGTAATGGCTATAATAAGAGGGTATTCTTTTCAAAAATGTGTGATCTATACTTTATAAAACAAGACATGAGTTTATAAATATCTTAATTAAAATATACAAATATTAGGTTCACCAAATTAATCTTTTATAAAACGCCATATGTGATATGTCTAAGATTAAGGGTTTATAAGACGATAAAACACGTTATAATGATATTAAACCTTTTTAACCTTTTAGAACACATATAAGTTATATCTAAGGTTAATGGGCTATGAAACACGTTATTAATCTTAGAAGCATTATGGAACGTACTATAATTCATTGTTAAACCTTCACTTATGACAAATTAAGATATAAGTCTAAATAGGTTTTATGTGAAAAGATCATTATTATTAAACACCTATTTATGGAAAGTTATGATATATGCTTTAATGAACTTTTATGTAAAAGACAATGAACAAACAATTATATTTTATTTTTATTAGAAAGTACATGTCCTATATTTTATTAAGAAATCTATATACAAAATAATATATAACATTATTAAAGAACATGAACACTAATTTCCTTAGTTTATTCTTTAGGAAAAACTAAGGGACACATATATAAATAATATGAACTAATTTTAATTAAATGATTACTTAAGCCTATATAACCAGTTGTAAACCAATATAAATCTAACTAACTAGGTTATGAGAGGACATAATTACTCTATTATTTATCTTTACATTTAGTTTAGAAACATATGACCTAAATATTTAAAATGAATATTATATTCATTGATATGTTATTAACTATTGTTTTAGTTATGACGATGTGAGTACTTAATTAAGCCATTATCTAATTATTAGAAAAGTTATATGAGATATTACTATTTAGTACGGCTATACTTAAACATCTATAATGAATCTTATTAAATATGATAGTTATTAAAAAGGTCATTTTAAAGTTAGAAACAAATTATCTAATTCTTTAGTAAGAAACCTATGTTCATCGACATAACTATTATTTTCTTTATTAGAAAAGTATGAGCGTCTAATTAAGTCATTTTAAAATTCTATTCTTTCGATTTTCTCCTTAAATAGAATTTATACGTATACTAAAAATTGTTTATTTATAATTCTTCTGACATTAATATACTAAGAATTAATGTAAATTACTAAATGAGACTTTTAATAACATAATCATGGTTATTATGACATAAATAAATATTACTTATGAATACATTTATCATGACTAGTGAAATCTATATTTATATTTGACCGGAAATACGTGGCATCGGTGTAATGACTTAACCAATTCATAAAAATAAACTAATTATTTATACTAGGAATAGTGATCTCCTTTTAGCTTTATCTTTCTTCTTTTAAAAGAAAATTGTCATTAATAATCAAAACACCTACTAATACATTAAACCACTGAAGTAGTGAATAGTGACCGTACTTATTTTTAAAATTATAAAATCATACGCACATTCTAAGTATTGTCGCGGGGTTCGATTTTAGTTACACGTGTATATTGAAATCTCTAAATCCTACACGTGAATTGCCAAATCGCATAAATATTACAACAATAATTCATAACATCAATTAAGTAATTCAAACACGATTTAGAAAATACATTAATGGGTTGGGGTTATTTTCAACCTTGGGATGAACGGCGGTCTTGGGGGCAAAGAACGAACACGATCGTCGGTGAGCGTTCGGATGGCGAGGTACGACGGCGAGCAGCGTGGACGAACTCCGACGAGTCTCCACGGATGACGGGCGATTGACAAACGGTGTGGTCACGGTCACGGGGTGCTGCGCGGACGGCGAAGCTCCGGCGGTGAACGCGAACGGTCCGGCGACGAGCTTTATGACGGCGAGCAGGCACGGCGCGAGCAGGGGTTTAACAGCGGGCGGGGCTCCGTCGAGGTGGTCCGGGCACGGTGGTTGCGGGCGCGGCATGAACACGAGGAGAGCGAGGGAGAGAGAGCGAGTGAGCTTGGGAGAGAGGGGTCGGCTCGGCCGGATTTATAGAGGGGAGAGGGAAGAGGAGAGGGCGACGGGGAGGGAGAGGAAACGGCCAGCATAAACTCCTTTAATGGCATTCATGGAGGTCTCCATAATGGGGAGGAAATGGGGGAGAGAGATGGCGGCGTCGACGGTTTCCGGCTCGGTGCAGGTGGCACGACAGGTCTTGGCAGGGGCGCTCGGCCGGCGCCTGGGGCGGGGTTGCGCGGTCAGCTTGGCAGGGACGAGGCGGCTCCATGGCACAGCGCGGTCGGGCTTCGGCCTGTGCGTCGCGGGCGTCAGGTGGCATGGGGCTCGGGTCCTGGGCGCGCGGGCGCGTCGGGGTGGGATCGGTGTCGGTCGGGTCGCATGGGCGCGAGGTAGCCGGGGCTCGACGCACAGACGACTCGCGTCTGGGCATCGGGTGCACGGCTGGGGCGGCTCGGGTCTGCGTGAGTGCAGGGACGCGGCGCTCGGCGTCCTGGCGTGCGGGGTGAAGTAGAGGGAAGAGAGAGAGAAAGGCCGAGTGGGTGAAGGCCAGAGGCGGCGGCGGTGGGCAGGGAGAAGCCAAGGGGCGCGGCTTAGGGTTAGGGGCGGCTGGGAAATGTTGGGCCCTGGTGGGCCGAATTCGTTAGGGTTTAGGTTTTTTTTCTTTCTTTTTTTCCTTTTGTAAATTCAAGTTATATTTTTAAGTAACTCTAAATTTCATAATAATCACAATAAAACTATAAATAAAATATTTATTTTTGGACTAATAGTTATTATATTATTTATGTGAATTATCATTTAAGAAGAAATGATATTCAATATTCAAAATCAATCATGAGCATTCAAAAATCATTCCAAAGGCAAATAAATAACGAACACTTAAGAGAAAATTAATTACCATAAATATCATTATTAACTAATTGTATTATTTTTATTTAATTATTTTTATAGTGTCTCAGGTCGAGTCATGGATTGTTTGACATGGCTCGGCTCGTTCGCATTGCAAGCTCAGAAATCAGGTCTGGCTCGGGCTCATTTATGATTCCCAAGTTGCTCTCCTCTCCTATCCTCTACTACTACTGCTACCAAGTTGCTCTCCTCTCCTCTACTACTACTACTTTAGACTACCTTTAAGCAAGGACATGCAAACAGTATATCCTTGGTATATCAGACTAGATATATCAGACTAACAGTATATCCTCGGTTGACCCCCTTATTGATGGAACCAGCTGTGCACTAGGTACCTACTAGGATGGATGTGTTCTGCACCGGTGCGTTTAACAGAGTTGATGAAGACGCGACCAAACTTAAATGGCAGACAACGAGCAGCTCCGGTGAAGGGAGCAGGGAGGATAGTTCTAGTGATGACAATCCTTTTCCTCCTATACCTCCAAGGAAGAAAAAAACCTCAGATGAGCTTGATGCCGACTATATTCCCAACGATGAAGAGGTAAATAGGAATATGCCGACTATATTCTAAAATAATGTTCATATATGAAAGGCCATTAATTGTTTCAATATATAGATTTTAAATGAAGAGAAGAAAGAGGATGCATGTTCTACACGAAACACGGAGGATGCTCCGATGCCTGAATCACCCGTTTCACAGAAGCGGAAACGAGGGCGACGAGGTCCCAATCAGATGAAACAAGGTGCAGTTATGTACGTAAAAAAACTCAATGCAGAGGGGTTTCCTGAAGAACCACTTGACGTGGTTACAAAGTTTCGAAATTCCTGCGGGTTTACTGTTAGAGATATAGTGCCAATCACGCTTCAGAAATGGAAGGATTTAGATGAAGACACCCGCAATAAGCTATGGGCTAAGATGTCTGAGTCATTCAAGGTCCCAAAAGGCACAGAGGATGCAGTAAGGAAGTCGATGCTCTCTGCTATGGCCAAGATGTTTCGTGGGTGGAAGACCGAGATGAATAAGGATTTTGTTAAAAAGAATAAGGTTCCTCCGCCCAAGAAAATGGGGAAAATCACTCAGCTCAGTGGGAGGAATTTGTTCGTCAGAAGACCGAACTGAAGGCCAAAGAACTGGGCGAAACTAATTCTCAGAGAGCGAAGATGAACAAACACCCCCATCGCCTGGGGTCAACCGAATATCACCATAAAGTTGTGTAGTGGAACAGGATAATCGAGGAAGCTATAGCTAACGGCACTTTGGACCCAATATTAAAAGATATCGATGAGCGAGCTATTCGTTGGATCTTAGGTTGGGCAGGTTTGACTGAGGACGGCAAACTTTTGCATCCAGAATTGGTAGGCGAAGTTTCGACAAAAATTCAAGAATATGCAGAAAAGAGAAAGAAGGGTGAATTTAAGCCTCAGAGGGAGAATGACATACTAACCGCAGCACTAGGCAATCCTGAACACACTGGACGGGCTCGGGGAATCTCTTCTAAGATTTCCTGGAGAGAGACGTTTCTAGAGTATGCGGCGTCATATAGGAAACACGAGAAGTCGAAAAGGACCCTTGAAGAGACTATTGATGAAAGGGTACAAAAGGCAATTAATGACGTGATGAAGAAAATGAAGAAAACAGGATGCATATCATGTGAACTCAAGCCAGGCCACATGAGTCCACCTCTAATCCCTAGCAGCGTAGGATCTGTGCAAGACTTCGTATCGGGCACCAAGTACCCTATAGACGATATTGTTGAGGACAAGCCTTGCTTTCTTCATATTCTAATCAATCGATCTGGGACAAAAACAAAACAAGCTGCTACTGGTTTGGTAAAACCAGGACTTGTTAACTACCAGGATAATCCTGTCCCACCACACTATGTTGTGGTCCAAGTTCTAGAGATCACAGACAGTGGTTGTGAAGATTGGGAGATATACTTTCCAGTTGAGGGGATCATAACTTTGCAGGAGGCAATGAACGAGTTGGTCCTTTGGCATCGACGCGACATTAAGTTGGGTGATAAGTCGATCTTAAGCCGTCTATCGCGTCATAAGTCACCAACGATGAATTCAACACCAATGAAACAGAAAGATAGTTCGATCATTCCATACCCCATGGTGCAGGAAAATATAGCACCGGCCTCCACAAAAACCGTTGAAACAATCATATCACCTCTTGCGAAGGAACTCGACGAGGGGGACATAGACAAAATTGTTCCTCATAATGTTGACGCGGACATCAAAAAGGAAGCAAAGGTTGACACGAATGTTGAAGGGCCAACTAATTCAAAGAAAATTCATCTGCGAATCGCCACTGACAATGTCAAGAAACCGTCAGAAGCAGTGACACGCTACCTGCAAAAATTGAAGAGAGTTATGACAGATCAATCAAAAGCGGAATCAGCATCTCGTGGAGTACGCACACGGTCCCAAGTAGACAATTTCGAAGTATGGCAAGAGGATGGAATGATTCATACTCGAGAATCATTACGTCTTAAAATCAATATCCCGATATACAAGAAGGAGGATGTTCCTCCTAAATTTGTGAATGGGAGGCCGTTCTTGACGACGGTGCAACTTTCTAAGTTGTCGACTCCGGAGATTAGAATGCATGAGTGGTACATGGTGGCTAGCAACAAATACAAACTCGAGGACTTCACATTTGTTGTGCCAGAAGATGCATTTTGGAGCAAAGATAATATAGATCCTGTGCGGCATTTATTCTTTAACGATCTGTGGTCGTTGTACCACCGACAAAGGATGGAAACCAATTACTTAACCCTCTTTTGCTTGTAAGTACCTCTAAACTTTCATATTTGTTAGTTTTGTACACGCACACATAAACGAGAGTCTAACAATTAACACTTTTTACACGTAGGATGCAATACATGGATGATAAGAAGAAACAACTTAAGACAGGGTTTCTTGACCCGTTGATGATATCCCAAGCTCGCTACAAAGAAGTTGTTCGGAGACATGGAGAAGAATACAAAGACTTGGATGATGATGAATTTGAGAAAGCCGTCAAACAGAATCAGAGAAAAAATGAAGGTAATGGCGGCATACATTGGACGAGCCATGTATAATCATGTACAACATGGCAAGGACTTAATAATAGCTCTGCACCCCTTTAAGTAAGTTCTCGACATGGTTTTGAACTATAAATTATGGCAATTGTGATCTTAACATGTGTTTTCATCTATGTCTATATAGTGACCACTACAATTGTATCATGATCTTTCCAAAGCATGGTAAAGTCATGGTCTTCGACTCATTGAGAATGGAAAAGGATGCGTATAATGACTTCTTGAAGATTTTAGAGAAGTATGATTATTATTGCACACTTGTACTTATTACAACTTAACAAATGTATTCTTAATCTCATAATGCTATTCTTATATGCAGTGCATACCGTTTTTATTGGAAAGATCTTGGCGGCGAACATCCAGAGGACAAGCCTAAATTGTCAATATCATTATTTTCATTTGGTGACAAACAACCTCCGGGTACTGTCCTGTGCGGTTATTATGTATGCGAATGGTATCGTGTCACCTTCCATTACATGGTCAATCGTGAGGATGTAAGTTCGCTATCATTGTCTATGTTGTAATTTTTATGTTATATTGTTGCTCATCACATTACTCTTAGCACTGCTTGCTTTTTGCTTTCATTGCAGGTTCCTAAATCCAAGATCAATGCTGAATGGTTAGAAAGAGATATGGTTTCCGTCGGCGTGGCTAAGGTTGTAAAAGACTTGCTTTACTTTATGCGCCATGAAGTTCTTCAACAAGGGCTATTCTACAATACAAATGGAAATTTGCAACACTTTCCAGAACTAAGTTTGTACACGATTTCACACAGTGTTTAGATCTTTAGTTTGGAACTTGAGATGTTCAGTTGTATATAGAACTTGAGATGTTGAGTTGTTGAGTTGTATATGGAACTTGAGATGTGTATCATTGTGGTTTGGTGCTAATACTAGTACTGTTATCGTTCTGTGAATGTGATTTGTGATGTGTATAAATTTGGATTATGTATATTGATTTGTTATGAATATCATTTATATATTAATTCTGTATATGAATCTGGAATCTGCATATGAATCTGGAATCTGTATATTGAAATACAGTCGGACCTATATTTAAAACCGTCTGTGGTATGTGTCTAACACAAGTGGCTAGGATTAGAAACCGCTTGTGATGAGTGTCTATCGCAGGTGGTTCCTTTAGCTAGAACCGCCTGTGATGTGTGTCTATCACAAGCGGTTTTAGGTTGACCGCCTGTGATGTTGTTTTACATCACAGGCGGTGCACCACAAGCGGTTTCTGGAACCGCCTGTGTAGAGGCTAACTGGACCGACTGTATAGCGGTTTACTGTAGTAGTGCAATGAAAAGCTAAACAAAGCACTGTATGGGCTCAAACACAGGCTAGCTCCTAGTGCCTCGAACGCAATGCCTGATGTCGAACTGAAAGGACTTGGGTTCAGTAGAGGAGTGAAGTGGAGCATGTTGCATACAGGAGTGAGCGAGATTCTTTCGATCTTGTTGGTTGGAGTACGAGCATATGCGGATAACCTTGTTATCTGGGGTCTAGACAGTGAGAAGATTGCAGAGTTCAAACAACAGAAGTTGTTTAGTTTGAGTGATCTGGGGATGTTAAGCTACTACTCTCGGGGATGGAAGGTAAGCAGAAATAACCTGGAGAAATCACATTATGCTAGAGTGCTTATGCATCCAGGATAGGCGGAGCTCCGCGTCTAAGACTGGCCTGTGGCTGGCCGGAAAGGAACTGAAGTGGATGTGACCAAGTATAGTTGCGTCATTGGCAGATTGAGATGATACCTGGTTAACACTAGGCCATACATTGCATATGCAGTTTTGGTCTGGCAAGTCGGTTGATGCAGGCACCAACGAGTGACCACTGGGAAGCCGTCAAGAGAATAGTCAGGTACAACTCAGGGAAAATTGACTATGGCTGCAGATACGTGAAAGGGGAGAATGCAGACTTAGAGCCTATTTGACTATGGCGGTGATCTGGTTCATCGCAGAAACAGAAGTACAGAAGCCAGTGGCTTTGTCGTCCACCTGTGAAGAGCTGAATACGTGGCTGGTACTTCTCAGGGCACATTTGTCTCAGTGACTCAGTAGAGTAGCTTAACATCACATACTGTAAACATCATCATTTATCAGCACGGGATCCTATTCTCCAAAAGGAAAAGACAAGATTTTTTTTTTTGATCAACTATGCCTCCCTCATAGCTAGAGATAGTAAGCAGGGTCTGCCTGCCGGATGGGCTGTTGATGAGGCTAGAAGATCGTTGGGCCTCGGAACGGCAAGCAAACAACCCTCAGGTCCCTAGGCTGCGGGACCTCCTCCAACCATGCCAGCCGACGCGTCTGCTCCTCCTCCGCAATAGGCACGTCGTCGTCACAGATGGCACCGCCTGTGGCTGTCGACCTACAGGTACAGGTACAGGTACAGGGACGAGGACGATGGTGTTCGTAGGGGAGGTCCTGGTAAAAGGTGCAGCGCCTTCGGTCCGTGGGCGCGTAGGGCGGCGTGAGTACGTCGAGGAAGGCGCAGTGTGCGTCCTCGGCGGCCGCGAAGCGGTGCATGTTCCCGCCGCTGTTGGGGAACAGCACCCAGGCGGACGCCGCTGCGGTGACGCCGTGGTCGTCCCGCACCTTCTTCGCGAGCGCCCGGCGACGGGAGCCCGAGCAGCAGCAGCCGGCCAAGACACGGGGACGGGCCCAGTCGTAGGCCTCCAGGCGCGCTGACCCGATGAGCAGCTTCGTGAAGACCGTCATGCCCGGGTGGTCGTGGAGAGGCATGACCGCTCCCAGTGGCAAGAAGAACACCGCGATCTGCCGCCGACAGCCGGAATTGGTTTTTGATCGATATATGATGGATATATATATTATTATAGTTAGATTAGATTCATATACATACCGTAAAGTTGGCGCCCTCGTAAATAGGTTTGCATGTGACGATAGGAGGGTTTTGAAGACCAGCGGCGTTCATCTTGTTGAAGAAGCGGATCTCGTCCCTGAGCCCGACGTCGTCTGGCCCAATCTTGTCTGAGAACACCGAACACATTAGCCAGCAGCGTAAAATCCCATAATGCTCGCGTGCTTGGAAGAGAGATAACGTACGACGTACCCATAATGCCACGGACCAAGGCGACAGCGGAGGGCGTCGGCGGGGAGGAGGAGCCAGTGAGCAGGGCGTGGCACGCACTCAGGAGCCGTCGGAGAGGCGGCACCGGGGAAAGGCACGGCTTCACCTGCAGCTGCTGCTGCTGCGGAGGCCCTTCGCCGTCGCTGTCGTCGCTCACGTTGCCATCGTCCTCCGGGTCCGCCGCGCGCTTCCTCTTCCTCCCCGGCAGCGGCGCATCCGCCACCCTTCGCGGTTTCACCTCCTCCTCCTCCACAGCCTCGCGCCCCAGCTCCCCATGACTGTACCTCTCATTGGCTCCGCCAGCGTCGGTCTTCCTGAGCACCTCCGCGGCCGCGCTCTTTGCCTCCATATTGCCGCGCCACAGCCACACTCGAAACTAGCACCGTGCGTTCCTGCAACTAGAAGAGAAATTAAAAACCACAGGTAATTAAGTTTGATTTCAGTGTGCTAATTAAAGGTCTCCGGCGGCACCTATATGGGAAAGATCGAACCGACGAGCGAGAGTTGGGCAGGTGAGGATCTAGCAGTCCTAGCTCGATGGGTGAGGATCTAGGCCAGCAAGCGCCGGCCGGCCGGCCATTTTATACACGCGCGCGTCTCTTGAGATCAAGTCCCTGCTTGCGGCCGGCCGGGAAGGGAAGGAACTGCATGCATGGCATGGGCCGCCCGGGGGAGGTGAGCACTAGCGATCGAGTAGCGACGATGGATCTATCAGCGGATAAACGTTGTTCACGCACGCCACATGAGCCAGCACTAGCTACTGACGCATGGCGGAATGGTGGATTAGACGAAACCAGCAGCGCCGCCCCCTCGTTTCCAAAAGAGCTCGCGACGGTGAACGTGAACCCCGGCCGTCGCTATGGTGGTGTGGTGCAAGCAACGACGACCGACGTGGTGGCGAGAAGGGCAACAAGAGATCGTTGGCGTTTCCAGCTGCATATGCTATCTTTTGGCGGCCTCTAGCTGTTACCATCCTGCCATATTCGTCATCGACTAGCTAGCTGGCAGCACGTAGCTAGACGCATGGCTGGCACGGCACAGACTGCTGGCACTCGGCAGTACGTAGCTAGACGGGTATACACGGTAGAGCGAGGAGGGAGAAGAACGTGAGTGCATGCCTCCGGCGTGTTTGTGTGCTGCTGCAGGATGCATGGCGCGCGCGAGGCGGCTAGCAAATGCTGTGCACAGCTGGGCTGCACCAGCTGCCCGTTCTCTGTGTGCTGGACTGCTGGTACATGCATGTGCATCTTGTGCTCACTCATCTGGTGTAGTGATGTGTCTGGATCTACGGTTTAATTTGTTGTTTGCAGGATTTACATTTTGTTCAGAGATTCAGATAGATATCGATCAGGGTGTCATGCTTGGTTATTGCTTATGTAGTTATGTTATCGACAGATAACATGAACATCACACTATTGTTCTCCGGCGAATTGAAAAGAAAGATCGACAACACAAAGATCTATCTAACATAAAAGAAACAAAAAAAAATCAGAAGTGGTGTGGTTACCGTGGTTGCAAGAAGGGCAAAGCTGAATTGAAAATCCGAATTATATGCCACACAATAGAGAATATATATTTAACGCCGAAGCAAAATAAAGGGTAAGAGTAGAATTGCCAAAAGATTCATGAAATGAATGTACCTGTGATGCGGCGGTGCGCGACGACATAGGGAGTCGGCCTGAAGACACCCCCCACCAGATTAGGCTGGAAGAGGTTGTCAATCTCTTCATAATATCTCGATGGTGTATCTGTAGCAAAGTGAGTGTAAGAGATAAGGGAAACTGCCGACGAAGAAGAAGGGACACATGCATGACATATGCAGGCAAGGAAAATAAGAAGGGATAGTCAATGGTGGTGACAGGGCTTTGGAGCCGCCAGCCATGGTCGCGGATGGGGATGGATGCTTGAGGCTACATGGGTAGAAACAATGGAATAATGGAGGAGAAGGAAAAGGGGTGGCATAAATGAAGATTGAGATTCGTAAGTGAAGAGTTGCAAGGATTTCTCTAGTTATAGCGGGTATATATAGAAGCGGTGTTCCAATTAGCGGTCACAATAAGCACGTGAGGCGGTGTGGATGGTTTCTACTTAGTATAAACACGCCATCACAAGTAGCCATTATATTGTCATTAGCGAAAATGCTTATGGCAAGTTCCAGGTCAGCACACGAGCAGATGGATTTGATGTGGCTAGAAATTTGATTGTTTAGAAGAGAAAATGCTTTGTGTTAGTGACACATGAAAATATCATCTAATGCGATGGCATATGAATCGATTCTCGAAACATGGAAATGACTTCAAGAGTACATCATGACATGTCCTCATCATGGGATGGAGGATTGGCTATTGATTCAAAACTTCTACCATAGACTCACAGTGAATGCCCGTGAACATATTGATGCAGATGTCGTAGGAGTCTTATTGTCATTCATCGTCATTGAGGCACGTGCGTGTTCGAACAATTCTATTTTGTCAGATAGTTTGTCGGATAGTCCGTTGCAGGAGCTAGATTGTTCACCAGGACATCGATGAAACTGTGTAGGTTGTTCATGGTGTTCCTAAGGGTGTGCTTTAGGGTTTGTGGGTGATGCTTTGCTAGGTGTGTTTGGTGATCATCTAGGAGTGTCTTGTTGAGGTGTTTGTGTTCTGTAACCTAGCTAGGGTTTGGCTTTGCATAGGGTTGATCTAGTGATGAGAATTTGGGCAAAACATGAATAAATATAGATAAAGCACAAAATTAGAGTCAATGAACTTAACTTTGGTGAGTTGGCAACCTTGTGTCACCAAGCTCAAGCTCGTGCCTTGCATCTTCTTGCATCCAAGTGATGGGAAGAGTTTGAAAATAACTAAGTTCTCCTTGCATTTATACACATGAATATTTAAGAGGAATTCAAAAAAATATGGGATGAGTGAGTAGGAGAGGATTGGGGCTTACACTTGGGATGGATTGGGTGCTAGCAACTTCCATGTTCACCACATGCAAGATAAAATCAAGATTAGGGTTGTGATTTTGCATTTAAGAAAGAAGTGAAATATATCTTGAGATCACTAAAGTGTTGGATATGTAGAGGGGGATGATGAGCTTCATATTATTCTCTTGAGATTATGTCCTTACACTTGGGGTCAAAGTTATTTCTCTTCTTCTTTTCTTTTCTTCTCTTGCTTCTCTTTTTTTGTCTCTCTAGTTCTCTCAAATTGGTTTATCCATCTTAGAGGGAGAGGGAGAGAGAGAGATGAGAGTGGGTGAGTGGGATGATGAGGGGTGAATCTGGTGACTTAGAGTGTATCAAGCTGTCTGAAAGGATCACGATGTCCAAGAGGGGGTGAATTGGGAAAACCTAGAATTTCTTGCAACAATTAAATTCTATTGGTATTTAAGCCACGAAAACACTTCAAAAGCTCCAAAAAAACAGGAAAAAATTCTCTGAGATATTTTGCAACATGATAAACCAAAACAAAGTATTGTAGCACAAGTAGACATTTTTAGATTATGCTTATGAAGAAATGGGAAAAACTCTAGAAAAAGGTGGAAAATTTCTTGAGAAACTTTTAGGGCGAAGTTGATGAATAATGAGAACAAAGGAGTGATTTAGAGCACAAGTAAAAGTTTTTGGGAAACAAACACCACATCACAAAAAAAATTACTCATCAAATTAATTTAGAAAAGTTTGAAAACCACAAATTTTATATCTAAATTTATGCAAATCTTAGGAAGTTTTATACAAATATCAAGATCATTATTTTTATTTAGTGTTAATTATTCATTGCCCAACATTAGAAAATTTAGGGTCTGACAAATTTACCATATTAACATAAATCTCATCCTTAGAGTCAGAGAGACTAGGGATATAGATATAGCCAATCTTCGAGTTTTCGTGCTTCCTTCATTTGAGATTGATGTGACGTAAGATATGGATCAAGAATAGCCAAATAATGACAAAAAATGTACATGTATACTGTATACATCTGAGATATAACTTATTTTACACGTTCTCGTCCTATCATCCACACTGTGCTAGAAGGTGAATAGTCGAACGTGAGCCTGGAAAATAAGTATGTGTGGTCGGTTGCGAGAGGTACTGGTCTGGAGTATAGATGGTCATTTGACACTAACACGATGGGCCAGCACAAGCACCACACGAAAAAGCACGACTTGGTCTGGCTAGTATAGTGCCAGTGTCTGGCACAACATGACTAGTGTCGTGGCTGGGCCACCATTTCGACCCGTAGTGCTGACACGAACATGACACGGTTATATTTTTATTTTAAAAAAAATAGTTTATATATATTAAGTATAAGAATTTAACATATAACAAAATAAAACTGCAGCCGCACTGGTTAGATGGATTTTTTAAGTCACCCATACACTTGGTTGTGTGTTCGAACCCCATAGCTACATATTTTTCCTGGATTGTACAATATACTTAAATGAGCTAACGTGCCACCGGCCCAGCACGGCTAGCCAGTTGACGAGCCATGACTGGGTTGCTACCGCGGCACATGGGCTTGTCTCGCACGGCATGGTTCGCTAGCCCTAGCCGGGCCTAAGAGGCCATGCCTAAAACGCGGGCTGTACCGAACATAGGCCATGTCGGGTCGGGCCGAGCTGGCCCGTTTGGCCATCTATATAGTCTGGAGATAGCCTTATAAGAAGAGATATTCACTTGAGAAAGGACCGAGACCACACGGACTGAGTGCGCCATGAACGGATGAACCGATGGACGAGTGCTGACTCAACCAACCATTAGTTCATCTGCTGCTGGTGGTCTACTTTTCTAGTAACAAGCCAACTGATTAGTCTAGACATGACATTTGTGTTAAGTAACCCTAGTTAGGGTTATGTGGGCAAATACCGACTTTGCTTCTAAGGGGTCTCACATCTCTATATAAGGAACCTGTACAGTCCTTCATATGACAGAGAAGAGAAAGAGGCCAGAGGCCCAACCTTATATCATATGTCTCGTGTGTTCCTCTGTCGTGCTTCTGGGAAGGGAGACGAGTTATCTACAACTTGTCGCGCCTCTACTGCTGACGGGAGGGAAGGGAACGGATCTGGTGATCCACGGTAACGTATTTCTCAACACGTTATCGGCACGATCTACCTCAACGTTGCTACGGAATCAGATCTACATCAACTCTCCATCAAGTCGGCAGGTCTCTCGGCCTAGCCGAACTGTCCTACACGACAGGCTTCGATTTCCCCAACGCAATGGAACGAACGGTATGAGATTGAATTTACTCCTATTCACCAGAAGAGAATCTAGCCACCACTTCGGTTTCCCATAACAGGGGCACGTGGCCCAACCATTGCCCTCTATGAGTCATGTCTGTATCAGAAGTTGCGTCCACGCCGGAGCTGGGTCACGGCGGTGCTCGGTGGCGTCGTCTCCATTCACGGGTGGAGGCTTGGGTAGGCGTCATGCCCCAGCTTGGGGTAAGCCTCTGCCTACCGACTGGCCCGAGCCCCCGTGGTGGATAATTGTCGCTCCTGTACGCATTGGCATTGGCGCGGCCAGCCGCCCGCCCTGCTACCAGCTCCACGCGACCCTGTAGACCAGCGTCGAGCCCTCAGCCCTGGATGGCTGTGTCCTGCGACCGAGTACCTGGCGGGCGAGCGGCCAGTAGCTGCTAAGAGTAAAACGGATCTAACAGTTTTCGAGCCGGATGCGATGGTGCACATGGAGCCTACGAGAGATGGAGATGGCGTGTGCGTTTCCCACGAGCGGGTCATCCGCGTGGACCATTTCTTTTCTCTGCATTTTGGATAGATAAGACCGAAGTTGTTTTATTCCAAGGGGCTTCTCCCTGGTCGCGAGGCTGCATGGCCGTGAACAGACGTGCGTGCATGCAGAGCGGCTCAAAGAAATAAAAGGGCTATGGTGGCTTGTTGGTTGAGAAAAGTAAAATAATATACTTATAACACAGGACCTTATGACTTTCCAAAAAATCCTTTTGGATTAATCAAGTTTGGTATAATTTATCTATTCTTTTTATTTCCTGTTATAAATAATAAATAGAATAAAGCATGTTTTATGTTACAATTTCTACCTTATTTAATTATTTTCTGCAGTAAATAATTAGTAGAAAAAATACATGCTTCAAAATGAGGAAATACCTTTTTGCACTCGATGTGTTTATGTTCGTGTATTAATTTCAATATTATTTTTTTGCTTTATTTCCTGTAGTAAATAGCAGAAAATTATTTGAAATACATGTGAAGGTTATACTACGCATAAATCAAATCGCTCTAAGTATTTGTGTCGCTTTGAACTTTCGGACTCATGTTGAGCGATTAAATTGTATAATGGGTACTCGGACATGCCGATCAAACTGCGTTGTTAATTGGCTAAGTTATGGCATTGGCTAAGCATTGGCTACGCCTTGGCAACACGATGCAGTATTTGTGTCATACGAACTTGGCTGCGTCATGTGATTGCTATGTTGCAGTCTCGCTTAATCGGACCGCTCCTGTTGAGTCGGACCGCCATCGTCGAGTCGCACATTATTCATATGCCCTGCAGGCACTGTCCGTCTGCCGTGATCATCAGCCACAGTTGCACCTGTTGTGCACGTTGTGTGGACTTATTGTGTACCCCAACTACCGAGCCACAATTGTGCTTATTGCGCTTGTTATAAAGGCTTGTTATATTGTTGTTGCCCTGATGGCCGCACACACGTTGACGCCAGATACGCTAGAGCTTGTACTCGCGTGGATTGTGGTGTGTCATTCAAGCCCCTGAAATCACATTATGTGCAACCTTCGTAAATAATTTTGTTTGGTTCTATGTTTTATTTGATTGTGTTGTGTGACATCATATATTTATATATATCGCCAAGTGGCCACAACAACTATATCAAGCTCTATATTTCTTGGACATTTGGGAAATTAAACTGAAATACAATAAAACACAGATAAGTTAATTCTCTGCTCTCTTCGCATGCATAAAGTTTTACTCGAAGTAACCCAAAGGTATACAATATGATGCATTAAAGCCTTTTTGGCATAGAAGACATCATAAATTGGGATTCTATTAGTAAGCAATATGACCTTGCCAAATGAATAAAGGATAGAAATTTCAGTCATATATTGCTCAACCAGTTGTTGACACATTGCTCTCTTTGTCGCTGAACGACATGAAGCAAATTCTAAGATAAAAGGGCATGTAACCCCTAGCAACATAGAGATTGCGAGCATAGGTTATTCTGAGAAAATTTTCACTATGTTGGTGTGAAAAAACATTGTGTGTTCTCGTCGAACCACTTTACTCGGCCTATCTAGGACCTCTATGCTTGTGTTGCATACATCTCTTAGAATTTAAATACTTATAGTCGCTGAATTGACTAGGGATAGTCCTTTGACTGGTATGGTATATGCTATAAACCAAATGGTAAATGTCGATTCTGAATGGACATATATCTGGGGTTTATATAGCAGAACTACATTGTATTCCACCCCTTGACATGCTTACCATAATCTATATCTGATCTACCAGAAGTAAGAAGAGTACAAAAATAGCCATGAAATCCCACATCACCACAGAGCTTGAAGCTACATTAGGCATTAATTTGTCCTTGGTTCTTGGCGTTGGAAGAGCCACAATTCTCGACCGCAATACTGTCAGTGATGGTAATTTGTGATAGAAATATAAAGATCTTATGGAGACCTGTTGTATTCTCCATAGTCCTGATGACTCCTTCGTATGAGAGTAGTATTATCTGTTGTTGAAGACTAGTCCCAGACGGATATTATTAGTATTTCTTTCGCTCTTGCCAAGCAGTTATCTCCATTTGCTTTGTCGAAAGCTTAGAATCAGATGATTTTTCTGAGATAAAATAAATTCTTGGTGTTGTATGTTATATTCCAAGGCTTCTCTTTTTGTTGAACAATTAAGAGATCGACATTACGCTTTATAGAACAAGTTGGTATATAATATGAGGAGAAAAGTTTGTCCCGCTGGCAACTTACATCACAAATAATTGGTTATTATTAATAGTTCTCTCTCAAAATTATAATACCTAAAAAATGTTGCATAAATCGATACCCAATTTCAGCGCGGTATGAGTAATTGGGTAAACCATGGGCAATGATAAAAATGAGCTGGACTATACATCTCTGCATATAAAAATCTTTGCTTGGCAGCATTGGCCTGATGCCGTGCACTTTACTACCAATATAAACACACACATTTTCCTATGTGCCTCAAAGCACAATGCAACCAGTGAATGTCCTTGTGAGCGCTAAACCCTGATGGTCATTTTACTTGTTAACCTAAAGTCAACTAATGGCTCCAAACGACAAATGGTATGCACGAGCCCCTGAAGGACCCTTATGGATAACATAGTGTTGCACATATCAGTCTAAATATTAATGATTGACTATGTATTTGGTAATAATAACAATAAGTCTGCAGAATTGTAACCACGAAGCAACTTGTTTGTTGCGTGTCTCGCTGGATGTTGAGACTAACCCTTCATGTTGAAGGACAAATATGTAGTATTCATGCCACTACATTAATCTAAGTCTAAAGCTCACTGCATAGAACCCCTATCTGTAATGTGCGTAAGATTTCCCAAATAAATCACCACAATAGCATACATTTGCCACAATTGGATGATTGTGGTTGGGGATTTTATATGTATGCTTTTGGAACATCTCGGCATTAGGAGAGGAATGCCATCTAGTGTAATGCCTCAGTATTCTATAAAACGCACAAAAGCCAAACTGAACCTGTCGTTTAGTGTGTACTCCTGTGTATATGGAGTTTGCCAGAAATCGTTGAGGATTAACCATATTGGTTTGAATGCTTCTACCTGATGTAGATATGGATATACCCGGGATTAATATTATATTCACATTTGACTTATTGTCATTTGATCTATTCCGCGGGGACGCCTGCGAATATTATCCATCAGCCTTAGTCAAAGCATATGTTCTGATTGCAGATTCACGTGGTCTGTGATAACTCTCCTCCGATTAATTCACCCAGATAGTGATTTGCCTCACGAAGAGGTTCATCTTGATGATGAAGTTCCTAGCAATGCGCGCAATATCATTGTGCTGGGAATACAGAACAATGAATCTTTCGTTTTGGGAAATGATGAAGATTGTTATTAAATGTGGGAGACAAATATGTCGATACCTATCTTGCCTCTCTAGATTGCAGACGGATCCAAAACAAAGTCCTAGGCATGAGTGCTTTAAGCTCGCTTATCGGGTCATTGATAAATGCAATCGAGGCTGAACCAAGAATCGCAAAGTGAAAGTCGCGAGCTTGAAGTTCGGACATTTATGGGCACTATTGAAATAATGTGTGGTGAATGCGATGGTTCAAGTGGTCTTGTGAGAGACCCATCCCACATATGTGTTGAATAAACACAGTTCCGCTATATAATATATCTGACAAATGGCATGAATTAAAATATGCAGTTAATAGGATTCTAAAGATCCAGCATGAGATCCTATGAGGATTCATATCTTTGATTTATAAATATGCAACACATAAATATCATATTGGATAATACATTCCTGATGAATGACCACTCTCCAGTGTAGAGAGAATATCTCCTAGTTGAGATTATAGTTCCCAACTGGAACCTTCCAAGAGGAAACAAAGTCTGTGTTCAACACCAAAGTTTGATAACCCCAATAAAGGGATAAAGACCCATATAGACCCGAAAAGGAATAAGATGAGGTACCAAATGACTTGAAGTTCACTAAATAAGCACATGTGCATTCCACGAGTTTTACTCATGGTATTTTCCACTTGATGTGGAATTGCAGTATCCTCTAAACCCTTAATGGCATAAACCTATAAGGTTTAGGTGTTACTAGCAAAATATTCCCATTATGCCAGAATGATAGACTATAACGATGTATCTGATCGATGAATAATCCCTGATGGATTATGATCTTTGATGGACTTTTGTTACACCATCATAGATGTTGCAATGGATGAACGCCTAGAGCGATGTGTCATATTTAGAATATGTACTATTGCAACTATATTATCCTCTAAGTCCTACAGAAGGACATGTTACTTGCTTTGCACAACTATGTATAAATTGTGGTGTAAGATAGAAAATGATAGCACCCCAACCTCAACCATTCTCGTTATTCCAGATGAACAATGAGACATATATCTTGAAGAATATGCTTGAGTTATAAGGGATAACGACTTTAACAGATGTCATCGTCAGGGGGAGCGAATGCTTATACTGATCACAATCGTGAGACAATCAATGTCATATTCTATGCCCTGAAGGCGTCAGCTTGATGGTCTATATGTGAACCTTTATGGAAGTTTCTATCAAATATAAAGATCCAGTCGATCGAACACCATCCATCAAAGTGGCTTGTTTATGTTGATACGTGCACTTACCTCGTATATACTAGAAGTGAGTAGAGGTGAAGTTCCTGATATAATCCTTGCAACAATATGCAATCCGTTTGCTAAATCTCTATGTGCGTATACTTCCAGAAGAAGATGTTGTGTCATATTGATACGATTTTGCAAGGATCAGGGGGAGCACATTCTAAATTTAGCCCTTGTAGAAGATTCGATGGAATCCTGATCTATAAGATCAAAATTTGTCCTGATGACATTTGTTGTACTATTTTTCCTTGGTGAGTTTTTTTTTGATGTTTCTCACATAAGGTTTTTAATGAGGCAACAAAGTGCAAATGCAATTTGCATCATCATGTACTCTTTCTCCATATTTTTCCCACTGGGTTTTTGGGAGTTTTAAATAGACATGTGTTGGTCGCGGTATTCGCCCGTGGGGAAATGTTAAGTAACCCTAGTTAGGGTTATGTGGGCAAATACCAACTTTGCCCTTGAGGGGTCTCACATCTCTACTACTACTTATGATAGTAACGTAGGTGTCCACTTTTCGCTATGGTGCACGGTTCTGCCGTGGTTCTGCCGTCGCGCGCGCTCCTCCGCCTCCCTCCGTAAACCGCGCTCGTCCTCCGCAGCAGCATGACGAATCTCGCCCGTAGCTCCCACAGCGACGAATCCCGCCTGCGTCCCGCCCGCAGCCGTAGCCCCGCCTCCGCAGCAGCGCGACGAATCCCGCCCGCATCTCCCGCAGCTGCAGCCCCCGCCTCCACAGCAGCGCGACGAATCCTGCTCGCATCTCCCGCAGCTGCAGCCCCACCTCCGCAGCTGCGCGACGAATCCCGCCCGCAGATCCCGCCCGCACCGACGAATCCCACCCGTAGCTCCCGCAACGATGAATCCCGCCCGTGGAGGCTCCCTTCCATCCTCGAATCGAGCAGCGGAGGATTCCTTCCATCCAAAAATCAAGCAGCCACGGCTTCCTTCTATGGTGCCCCTTCCTTCGACGGCTAGCCCCGCAGCGTCTCCCTCTAATGGCATTGGCAAATCTTCCATCTGGATGGCGTTGATTGCGGGGAAATCCTCTCCCATAAAGATCTCAGGCCACCGCGTCTATTTCTGCCTACCCGCCTCCGCCCCCCTCCTCTCTCCTCACTCCGCACACCACATCTGCCCCTTCCTCTCTCCGCGCGCACTCCGTGTCCGCGCACATCAGAGGTGTGCCGCTGCCGGCTACGAAGAAGGAGCCCCCACTACAAAGAAGGTACGTCCAATCCCTTCTAATAAATCTGAAATTATTGTCCAAGTCAAGAGCGACTGCATAACCTAGAAATTTGATTGTGTCTGGTTCTACTGAAATTATTCTTTTGGAGTTTGAGCCTGTGAACAGCATGTCGCTCTTGACTTTGTGAATGAGCAGTAGATAGTTTTTTTGATTGGGGTCACTTTGATTCAAAAGTCATCTAGCGACACTTTTGAACGAGCAGCAGAACAGCTTGGTAATTTGCAAAGTTTAACAGGATTTTTTTGGCTGAGCTTGCATGTTTCTGTTCTTAGCCATGCCCCATGCTATGAGCAGAACAACTTGGAGTTTATAAAATTTAGATATGTATGAGAGGGCATCCAGATCACCGACTAAATCATTCAATAGTAGCAGTAACACACTAGGTATTATGTACACTAGAAACTTGACATGGCAGGTGTCGGGGACCATAATTAGGGGTACCCTCAAGGCTCCTAATTCTCAGCTGGTAACCCCCATCAGCACAAAGCTGCAAAGGCCTGATGGGTGCGATTAAGTCAGGGATCAGTCCATTCGAGGGACACGATCACGCCTCGCCCGAGCCTAGCCTCGGACAAGGGCAGCCGACCCCGGAGGATTTCCGTCTCGCCTGAGGCCCCCCTTCAGCGGCGAACATATTCCCGGCTCGCCCGAGGCCCTGCCTTCGCTAAGAAGCAACCCTGACCAAATCGCCGCACCGACCGACCAAGTCGCAGGAGCATTTAATGCAAAGGTGGCCTGACACCCTTATCCTGACGCGTGCCCCCAGCCGGCAGAGCTGAAGTGACCGTCGTCACTTCGCCGCTCCACTGACCGGCCTGACAGAAGGACAGCGCCGCCTGTGCCACTCCGACTGCGGTGCCACTTGACAGAGTAAGACTGACAGGCAGTCAGGCCCTGCCGAAAGCACCATAGGAAGCTCCGCTTCGCCCGACCCAGGGCTCGGACTCGGGCTAAGTCCCGGAAGACGGCGAACTCCGCCCGACCTAGGGCTCGGACTCGGGCTAAGTCCCGGAAGACGGCGAACTCCGCTCCGCCCGACCTAGGGCTCGGACTCGGGCTAAGTCCCGGAAGACGGCGAACTCCGCCCGACCCAGGGCTCGGACTCGGGCTAAGTCCCGGAAGACGGCGAACTCCGCCTGACCCAGGGCTCGGACTCGGGCTAAGTCCCAGAAGACGGCGAACTCCGCCCGACCCAGGGCTCGGACTTAGGCTCGGACCCAGAAGATGACGATCTCCGCCTCGCCCAGGGCTCGGACTTGGGCTCGGCCCCAGAAGACGACGATCTCCGCCTCGCCCGACCCAGGGCTCGGACTTGGGCTCGGCCCCAGAAGACGACGAACTCCGCTTCGCCCGACCCCAGGGCTCGGACTCTGCCCCGGCACCAGCCGGCAATCTCCGCCTCGCTCGACCCGGGGGCTCGGACTCGACCTCGGCTTCGGAGGAGCTTCCACATCGCCCAACCTAGGGCGCAGACCAGCCACGTCAACAGGAGGCGCCATCATCACCCTACCCCGAGCTGACTCGGGCCGCGGGGAACAAGACCGGCGTCCCATCTGGCTCGCTCCGCCAGATAGGCAATGATGGCGCCCCGCATGCTCTGTGACGACGGCGGCTCTCAGCCCCCTTACGGAAGCAAGAGGACGTCAGCAAGGACTCAACCGCTCCGACAGTTGTCCCTCCGCCAAGCTCCATCGCTCCTCCGACGGCCACGACATCACACCAGCTGGGTGCCAAGATCTCTCCGGTTGCCACAACGGCATGTACCTAGGGCGCTAGCTCACCTCCGCTAGACACGTAGCACTCTGCTACACCCCCCATTGTACACCTGGATCCTCTCCTTACGCCTATAAAAGGGAGGACCAGGGCCCTCTTAGAGAAGGTTGGCCGCGCGGGGACGAGGACGAGAACAGGCGCTCGCCGGAGGCCGCTCGCTCCCTCTCCCGCGTGGACGCTTGTAACCCCTACTGCAAGCGCACCCGACCTGGGCGCGGGACGAACACGAAGGCCGCGGGATTCCCACCTCTCTCACGCCGGTCTCTGACCGCCTCGCTCTCCCCCCTTCGCGCTCTCCCTCGCGCTCGACCCATCTGGGCTGGGGCACGCGGCGACATTCACTCGTCGGCCCAGGGACCCCCCGGTCTCGGAACGCCGACAGTTGGCGCGCCAGGTAGAGGCCTGCTGCGTGTTGATGAACAGCTTCCCGTCAAGCTCCAGATAGGTAGTCTCCAGCAACCTCTCCAACCCGGGACGGTGCTCCGTTTCGGGAGTCTTGAGTTCATGTCCCTCGACGGCAGCTACGACATGATACTCCATCCACCGCCGTGCGACAACAACAGTGGCGGCCGACAACCCGCCTACCGGCGGCGGAATCAGCGATGTCTTCCTCGCATGGTGGAAGAACAATCTTCGAGCTCACCCCGTCCTCTCCCCCGCCGGTGGAGGAGGAGGCGGGGGAACCAAGGCCAAGCAGGAGACAGCGCCTCGCCGGCTGTCGAGCGAGTCGACGGCCCTGGCACCCCAACGGGGGGCGCACCGGGCGTCGACCTCGCGTTTGAGATGAAGGCGAGCGCCGTCTCCCCGCGACACGCCAAACCCGAGCAAGCGGACGACGCTAGCACGCTCGCGAAAAGCTTGCTGGACGTCACCCTCGTACCTGAGACGACGGCGCAGTCAGTCCCCGACGCGACCTTATCGCCACCCGTCGACCAAAAGGTACCGATCGATTCCCATCCCGCGTCTTTCGGATTCAGCCTCAACCCGTCTAGCAACTTCGCTTTGGCGGGCGCTCTCGTAGAGGCAAATCCAGACCCTCTGGGGTTTCGTGTGCGGTCACCTTGGGACCGGCTGACGGACGTCTCGACCTACGGGCCCTCTAGGTCCGAGGAAGACGACGAACCCAGCATCTATTGGGATTTCTCTGGACTTGGCAACCCCAGTGCCATGCGGGACTTCATGACCGCATGCGACTACTGCCTTTCCGACTGTTCCGACGGTAGTCGTAGCCTCGACGACGAGGACCACGGCCCAAGTCGCGAATGCTTCCACATCGATCTAGGGGGTCCCCCCGAAGGCAACCATCTCGGCATGCCGGAGGACGGTGACCTCCCTAGGCCGGTGCCTCGCGTTGACATCCCACGGGAGCTAGTTGTGGTCCCCATTCAGGCGGGGGGTCATGACCCACAGCTCGAGCAAATCCGCGGGGTGCAGGCCAGGCTCGACGAGGGAGCAGGAGCGCTTGAGCTGATCCGTTGGGACGTCGGGCAGGCATGGGCGGGCCAACCTCCGGCCGGAGAAATACGTCATCTACCCCAGGGCTTCCAGCACCGCATCACCGATGACGTCAGGGTCAGGCCACCACCCGCTTCCAGTGGGGTCGGCCAGAACCTGGCGGCAGCAGCAATGCTTCTTCGCGCGACGCCGGAGCCATCAACCACCAAGGGGCGGCGAATCCAGGGAGAGCTCAAGAATCTCCTGGAAGGCGCCGCGGTCCGACGGGCCGAGAGCTCTGCCTCCCGAAGGCAGGGGTACCCCTCGGAACCTCATGCCGTGACTTCCTGATTCATGCGGGAAGCCTCGGTCTACACCGAGCGCACGCGCAACACCGCGCCTGCGGCCCCGGGTCACCTCGGCAACGAGCACCGTCACCGCGACCGACGGGCCCACCTCGACGAGAGGGTGCGCCGAGGCTATCACCCCAGGCGTGGGGGACGCTACGACAACGGGGAAGATCGGAGTCCCTCGCCCGAACCACCCGGTCCGCAAGCCTTCAGCCGAGCCATCCGACGGGCGCCGTTCCCGACCCGGTTCCAACCCCCGACTACTATCACAAAGTACTCGGGGGAGACGAGACCGGAACTGTGGCTCGCGGACTACCGTCTGGCCTGCCAACTAGGTGGAACGGATGATGACAACCTCATCATCCGCAACCTCCCCCTGTTCCTCTCCGACTCCGCTCGCGCCTGGTTGGAGCACCTGCCTCCGGGGCAGATCTCCAACTGGGACGACCTAGTCCAAGCTTTCACCGGCAATTTCCAGGGAACGTATGTGCGCCCCGGGAATTCCTGGGACCTCCGAAGCTGCTGACAGCAGCCGGGAGAGTCTCTCCGAGACTACATCCGGCGATTCTCGAAGCAGCGCACCGAGCTGCCCAACATCACCGACTCGGATGTCACCGACGCGGACCTTGTCGCCGCCGCCGAGTACAAGAACCCTCGGAAGCCCCCCGGAGGTGCCAACCTCTTCGACAAGATGCTCAAGGAGTCGTGCCCCTATCACCAGGGACCCGTCAAGCACACCCTTGAGGAATGCGTCATGCTTCGGCGCCACTTCCACAGGGCCGGGCCACCCGTGGAGGGTGGCAAGGCCCGCGACGACGACAAGAAGGAAGATCACCAGGCAGGAGAGTTCCCCGAGGTCCACGACTGCTTCATGATCTATGGTGGACAAGCGGCGAACACCTCGGCTCGGCACCGCAAGCAAGAGCGCCGGGAGGTCTGCTCGGTGAAGGTGGCGGCGCCAGTCTATCTAGACTGGTTCGACAAGCCCATCACCTTCGACCGAGACGATCACCCTGACCATGTGTCGAGCCCGGGGAAATACCCGCTCGTCGTCGACCCCATCATCGGCGACGTTAGGCTCACCAAGGTCCTCATGGATGGAGGCAGCAGCCTCAACATCATCTACAACGAGACCCTCGGGCTCCTGCGTGTTGATCTGTCCTCTGTCCGGGCAGGCACTGCGCCCTTCCATGGGATCATCCCCGGGAAGCGCGTCCAACCCCTCGGACAGCTCGACCTTCCCGTCTGCTTCGGAACATCCTCCAACTTCCGAAGGGAGACCCTGACGTTCGAGGTGGTCGGGTTCCGAGGAACCTACCACGCGGTGCTGGGGAGGCCATGCTACGTGAAGTTCATGGCCGTCCCCAACTACACCTACCTGAAGCTCAAGATGCCGGGCCCCAACGGGGTCGTCACCGTCGGCCCTACGTACAAACATGCGTTTGAATGCGACGTGGAGTGCGTGGAGTACGCCGAGGCCCTCGCCAAGTCCGAGGGCCTCATCGCCGACCTGGAGAGCCTCTCTAAGGAGGTGCCAGGCGTGAAGCGTCACGCCGGCAACTTTGAGCCAGCGGAGACGGTTAAGTCCGTCCCCCTCGACCCCAGCGGCGACACCTCCAAGCAGATCCGGATTGGCTCCGGGTTCAATCCCAAATAGGAAGCAGTGCTCGTCGACTTTCTCCGCGCGAACGCCGACGTCTTCGCGTGGAGTCCCTCGGACATGCCCGGCATACCGAGGGATGTCGCCGAGCACTCGCTGGACATCCGAGCCGGAGCCCGACCCATCAAGCAGCCCCTGTGCCGATTCGACGAGGAGAAGCGCAGAGCCATAGGCGAGGAGATCCACAAGCTAATGGCGGCAGGGTTCATCAAAGAGGTATTCCATCCCGAATGGCTTGCCAACCCTGTGCTTGTGAGAAAGAAAGGGGGGAAATGGCGGATGTGTGTAGACTACACTGGTCTCAACAAAGCATGTCCGAAGGTTCCCTACCCTCTGCCTCGCATCGACCAAATCGTGGATTCCACTGCTGGGTGCGAAACCCTGTCTTTCCTTGATGCCTACTCAGGGTATCATCAAATCACGATGAAAGAGTCCGACTAGCTCGCGACTTCTTTCATCACACCCTTCGGCATGTACTGCTATGTCACCATGCCGTTCGGCTTGAGGAATGCGGGCGCGACGTACCAGCGGTGCATGAACCATGTGTTCGGCGAACACATTGGCCACACGGTCGAGGCCTACGTCGATGACATCGTAGTCAAGACGAGGAAAGCCTCCGACCTCCTTTCCGACCTTGGAGCGACATCCCGATGTCTTAAGGCGAAAGGCGTCAAGCTCAATCCCGAAAAGTGTGTCTTCGGGGTGCCCCGAGGCATGCTCTTGGGGTTCATCGTCTCCGAGCGGGGCATCGAAGCCAACCCGGAGAAGATCGCAGCCATTACCAGCATGGGGCCCATCAAGGACTTGAAAGGCGTACAGAGGGTCATGGGATGCCTCGCGGCTCTGAGCCGCTTCATCTCACGCCTCGGCGAAAGAGGTCTACCTCTGTACCGCCTCTTAAGGAAGGTCGAGTGCTTCACTTGGACCCCTGAGGCCGAGGAAGCCCTCGGGAACCTGAAGGCGCTCCTCACAAAGGCGCCTATCTTGGTGCCCCCAGCTACCGGAGAAGCCCTCCTGGTCTACGTCGCCGCGACCACCCAGGTGGTTAGCGCCGCGATTGTGGTCGAGAGGCAAGAAGAGGGGCATGCATTGCCCGTTCAAAGGACAGTCTACTTCGTCAGCGAGGTACTGTCCAAAACCAAGATCCGCTACCCACAAGTTCAGAAGCTGCTGTACGCGGTGATCCTAACGCGGTGGAAGCTGTGACACTACTTCAAGTCTCATCCGGTAACTGTGGTGTCATCCTTCCCCCTGGGAGAGATCATCCAGTGCCGAGAGGCCTCGGGTAGGATTGCAAAGTGGGCGGTGGAGATCATGGGCGAGACAATCTCGTTCGCTCCCCGGAAGGCCATTAAGTCCCAGGTCTTGGCGAATTTCGTGGCTGAATGGGTCGACACCCAGCTACCAACAGCTCCGATCCAACCGGAGCTCTGGACCATGTTCTTCGACGGGTCGCTGATGAAGACAGGAGCCGGCGCAGGCCTACTCTTCATCTCACCCCTCGGAAAGCATCTACGCTACGTGCTACGCCTCCACTTCCCGGCGTCCAACAATGTGGCCGAATATGAGGCTCTGGTCAACGGGTTGTGGATCGCCATCGAGCTAGGGGTCCGACGCCTCGACGCTCGCGGTGACTCGCAGCTCATCATCGACCAAGTCATGAAGAACTCCCATTGCCGCGACCCAAAGATGGAGGCCTACTGCGATGAGGTTCGGCGCCTGGAAGACAAGTTCTACGGGCTCGAGCTCAACCACATCGCTCGGCGCTACAACGAGACTACGGACGAGCTGGCTAAAATAGCCTCGGGGCGAACGACGGTTCCCCGGACGTCTTCTCCCGAGACCTGCATCAACCCTCTGTCAAGATCGACGACACGTCCGAGCCCGAGGTACCCTCGGCCCAGTCCAAGGCACCCACGGCTCAACCCGAGGCACCCTCGGCTCATCCCGAGGCGCCCTCGGTTCAGTCCGAGGTACCCTCGGCCCCCGAGGGTGAGGCACTGCGCGTCGAGGAGGAGCGAAGCGGGGTCGCGCCTAATCGAAACTGGCAGACCCCGTACCTGCAATATCTCCACCGAGGAGAGCTACCCCTCGACCGAGCCGAGGCTCGGCGGGTGGCGCGGCGCGCCAAGTCGTTCGTCTTGCTGGGAGATGAGAAGGAGCTCTACCACCGCAGCCCCTCCGGCATCCTCTAGCGATGCATCTCCATCGCCGAAGGTCAGGAACTCCTGCGAGAGATACACTCGGGGGCTTGCGGCCATCACGCAGCGCCTCGAGCCCTTGTCGGGAACGCTTTCTGGCAAGGCTTCTACTGGCCGACGGTGGTGGCCGACGCTACCAGAATCGTCCGCACCTGCGAAGGGTGTCAATTCTACGCGAGGCAGACCCACCTGCCCGCTCAGGCTCTACAGACGATACCCATCACCTGGCCTTTTGCGGTGTGGGGTCTGGACCTCGTCCGCCCCTTGCAGAAGGCACCCGGGGGCTACACGCACCTGCTGGTCGCCATCGACAAATTCTCCAAGTGGATCGAGGTCCGACCCCTGAACAGCATCAGGTCCGAGCAGGCGGTGGCGTTCTTCACCAACATCATCCATCGCTTCGGGGTCCCGAACTCCATCATCACCGACAATGGCACCCAGTTCACCGGCAGAAAGTTCCTGGACTTCTGCGAGGATCACCACATCCGGGTGGACTGGGCCGCCGTGGCTCATCCCATGACCAATGGGCAGGTGGAGCGTGCCAACGGCATGATTCTACAAGGGCTCAAGTCTCGGATCTACAACGACCTCAACAAGTTTGGCAAGCGATGGATGAAGGAACTCCCCTCGGTTGTCTGGAGTCTGAGGACAACGCCGAGCCGAGCCACGGGCTTCACGCCGTTCTTTCTAGTCTATGGGGCCGAAGCCACCTTGCCCACAGACTTAGAATACGGTTCCCCGAGGACGAGGGCCTACACCGACCAAAGCAACCAAGTCAACCGAGAAAACTCGCTGGACCAGCTGGAGGAGGCTCGGGACCAGGCCTTGCTACACTCGGCGCGGTACCAGCAGTCCCTGCGACGCTACCACGCCCGAGGGGTCCGGTCCCGAGACCTCCAGGTGGGCGACCTGGTGCTTCGGCTGCGACAAGACGCCCGAGGGCGGCACAAGCTCACGCCTCCCTGGGAGGGGCCATTCGTCATCGCCAAGGTTCTGAAGCCCGGAACATACAAGTTGGCCAACAGTCAAGGCGAGGTCTACGGCAACGCCTGGAACATCCAACAGCTACGTCGCTTCTACCCTTAAGATGTTTTCAAGTTGATCATATACCTCGCACCCACGCAAAGTTTAGTCATCAAGGAAGGGTCGGCCTCGCCTCGGCAAAGCCCGACCCTCCCTCGGGGGCTAAAAGGGGGGGAACCCCCTCTGCGTCGAAATTTTTCTCGAAAAAAGATCTTTTCTGCCAGAATGTCTTTCGCGCTTTTTGGCTACTTCGAAAGTGGATCCTGAAAACGACGGAGTACACGTAAGCAGCCAAGGCTGACCGAGCCGAGGGACTCCTACGCCTCTGGGATACGGATACCTCACTCATCACCTTCTGCGATAAGTAACTCACGTTCGGATAAGTGATTCTGCGGACCGAATAAGTCTTCACGTTTGAAAGCTCTTCTGCCGAAGCGATCCTTCGAGCCTTCTCGACTGTGTCGGTGACAGAGCCCCATGGACGGGTAAGAGTGCGCGTAAGCGGCAAGGCCGACCGAGCCGAGGGACTCCTACACCTCCGGGATACGGATACCTCACTCATCACCTTCCGCGAGAAGCAACTCTTGCTCGCACAAACATTTCTGTTACCGACAAAAAAGTCCAGATACTCGAAACGAAAGGAAAAGAGACGCAGCTTTACAACACGGCGAGGGTGTGTTTAGGCCTCGGCGGCCGCAGGAAACACACACTACAAGACAATCCGACCCTGCAGGCTCGGATCTTGACGGCTGAAGGGAGCAGCAGCACCCTTGGCATCGACGACACCTTCGGCGAGGGCCGACCTAGCCTCGGACGGCGACGCGGTCCGAGGATCTCCACTCTGGAGGACGATGTCATCACCACGCCCGGGCCATCGCCGCCAGGGTCTTCTCCGGGAATCCGGCCCGAGCAGGCGGCTCGGCCGGTCACCCCGGGGCCTCGGCTAGTTACCTTCCAAGGACGTCAATCCGGCCCGAGCAGGCGGCTCGGCCGGTCACCCTGGGGCCTCGGCCAGCTGCCCTCCAAGGACGTCAGCCCGACCCGAGGCCTCGGCTGGTCAATTCCGGCGTCGGTCTCGCTAACGGACGACCCGGCCAGGCTCCGGCCAACCAGGTTTTCTTTTCGAGCCAACTCCGCCTCTGTTCATGTTGACGCCGCTACCCCTGGCCTCAGCTCATCGAAGAGCGGCCGAGGGGTTCCTTTAACTAAGCTAGAGAAGCCTCGGACAACAAGGCCGACTGAGCCGAGGGACTCCTACGCCTCCGGGATACGGATACCTCACTCGTCACCTGTACACGGGGCGACTCACGCTTGGTGAAGCGGTTCAGACAACCAACAGGCGAGTCTTAGTGCTCGAAAAGGAGGAAAAAACACGGCTCCGTGCCGAAATCACCTACATGTTCAGGCCCCGACAGCCACAATGAACAAAAACCCTGGCATTCGAAGTGCCATTACAAACGGAACCCTGTTTCTGTCTCCGCGGGTACGAACAACCCCACAAGATTGGGGAACCCACGGAGCGATCGCGGACCGACGGACGGCTCGCCTTCGCCCGCTCCAGCAGCAGCGACAACAACCCCCTCTATGGGTGGCCAAACTGCAGCGACGATGGCCTCAAGGCGAACGCCGCTGCAACCTTGCCCTCGCCCACGCCGATGCTCGAGGGGCGAGGACAAGTACAAAGAGCCGGAGGCCCGGAGCGCGGATGGTGGCGGTGATCCCGTCGGCGACGGGGACTTCTCGAGCCGCCTCCGCCTTGGCACCGACGACAGGGGCCGTCAGCCCGCCGGCAGATCCCCGCTCGGATCCTCCCGGACGAGCAGGGCACCAACCTCCCCGCGGAGGCACCGTACCGGTGCAAAGGCAGGACCGCCCCAGAACACGAACGCCGCCCTAGCAGCGCGCGACATCTTGGGCGGTCCTCCCGTGCACACGGCGCGGCAGCCGCCTTCCGGCGGGAGGGGGCACCGGGGGCCAACCCGACGAGCCCGACGCGCTGGGGCTGACGACGCCTGCCATCGACCGGCCCCGCGTTGTCGAAGTCCGACCCGCCCGCAGGGCCAGCGAGCACCCTCTCCCTCGAACGCCGCAGGAGAGGGTGACCCACGAACCCGCGCGGGAGGTAGAGCTCTGGCTCAGCCCGGCCTCCACCCCAGCAAGGATGATGAACATCCTTGAAGCTGAGGGTGGGACCAAGATCGCAGCCTGGCTCGCTTTCCCCCACCATCAAGCTGGAGGTCACCGTCTTGGGTGACCGCCGGCGGAGGGGTGCAGCCGGGCTGCATGATGAAAATCCTTGAAGCCGAACGATGGCTGAAAGGTACCAACTCCCGCGGAGTTGCGTTCCTCCAACGACGAGGCGGAAAGACGGTGGATCTCCCCCATCCGGGGGCTTGGAAGGTGGAAAGACACGATGCATAAGGGAGCGCGAGGACATGGTCGCCCTTCCAAGGGGGTCACCCTCCTTTTAAGGGCGGTTCTCCCTACTCGCGTCCCCAGCCGTCACGGGCTGAGTCTTCTCCAACACACTCCAAGGTCCTCCCCTGTGGCGCGGGGGCTAGGTCCCACACGTCATGCAAGCCGGCTCAGAGCAGAAGAAGCCAAACCGCCGCGCGCGGTGCGTACAACCGCCCAGCGGTTACAAGCGACCCTCCACTTTTGCCCAGACCAGCGGGCGAAAGGGTGGGCAGCCATGCAGGCAGCATGCAACCGCGCCAAGTGGGCGCGCTTCTCCGACTCCCAACACGCCCGGCATGGAGGCCCAGGCCCACGCGTCATGCAACCGGCGCGCCAAATGCTTCGTGCATGCAACTGCACTGCCACTTGCGCCACTACCGCGCCTCCTCGACTACGGAACCAATACCGCGACTCGAGGCGACCCGGCGCGCGACCCAGCAGCACCAGCCTGGCGCGACGGTCAACGCGGCCAAAAGTGGGCTGGCAGTAATGGCGGTGGCAGGAGGGCAGGAGCAGCGGCCACATCGTCAGCCAAGCTTACGTCCCATCCGGGGGCAGCGAGAGAACCCTCTCTCACGGCGTGAAGACAACGTGCCCGTGATCCGTTCCTCGAACGGCTCGCGCATGCGCAACGGTCGCTCCTCCAACCACTCGCCCCGTCGCATTAACTCCACGGCGGGACACGCAGCGCCTCTGGCAGGAGAAGCGGGCGACGCTTCGCCTTCGCCATAATGTCCGCGTCCAAAAAGGTACGCCGCGTCATTCGATTTCGTATCCTTTTCCGTTTTTCCTCTTTCTCTCTCTTGCAACAGGGACCGGGAAAGAGGGATACCCCGAAAAGGATCCTTCCCCGAGAAGGAACCAGGCTCCGAGCCCCCTACTGATCAGAGGTTCGAAGGCTGGCCCCCCAGAAGGGTTCAACAGCCGCCTCAGATCACGTGGGCCCTACACCCACTACTGGTCAGAGGTTCGAAGGCCGGCCCCTCGAAAGGGTTCAACGACCGCCTCAGGCTACTCGGGCTCCGCGCCCAATACTGATCAGAGGTTCGAAGGCTGGCCCCCCAGAAGGGTTCAACAGCCGCCTCAGATCGCGTGGGCCCTACACCCACTACTGGTCAGAGGTTCGAAGGCCGGCCCCTCAAAAGGGTTCAACGACCGCCTCAGGCTACTCGGGCTCCGCGCCCAATACTGATCAGGGGTTCGAAGGCTGGCCCCCAAAGGGTTCACAGCCGCCTCAGACGCCGAGCGAGGGATGACCATGGGTACGTTCGATACATAACCAAGGCTCGGGTTGCGCTCCCGAGGTACCCTAGGACATTTCTGAGACCGGCGGGAACGATCTTGTAACGGAATCCCATCAGAGGGAGGCATCGAGCCCTCGGACCCCGTCACCAGGGGACCGGGTCCAGCAGATCACCCGCAGGTACTTTTGGGCGTGCCTCTGGGCCCCTAGCCGACCCCTAACGAACGGGGCACGGACGTCCACTCGGATCACCCGCTTGCAGCTCAACGGAGACACCATGTTCGATGCCCATCGAGGGCAACATGGCGCTTTCCCCCCTCCTCCTTGCGGAAAGGCGACGCAGGGGCGTATGTAAAAAAGCCGAGTCTGTCCCTGATCGCCCTCTCGCCCTGTGCAGAGGCTCGGGGGCTGCTCTCGCAAACCCGGCTCCGGCCGAACCGTTGACAGCGTCAACATACCAGCCCGAGAACTTGGGACCCGACCGTACACCTGGGCTACGGCCAGCTCGCATGAGGGAACGACCAGACCAGCCGAAGCATTACGCGAGGCATTAAGACCTCGAAGGAGTGAAACCACTCCTCCGAGGCCTCGGGGGCTACACCCGGCGGGTGCGCTCGCGCGCACCCACCGGAACAAAACGCAACCGAGAAAGGCTGGTCCCCTTGCAAAAAAGTGCGACGAAAGCCTCCAAGCGAGTGCAAACACTCCCTTCGAGGCTCGGGGGCTACTGCCGGGGACCATAATTAGGGGTACCCTCAAGGCTCCTAATTCTCAGCTGGTAACCCCCATCAGCACAAAGCTGCAAAGGCCTAATGGGTGCGATTAAGTCAGGGATCAGTCCATTCGAGGGACACGATCACACCTCGCCCGAGCCTAGCCTCGGACAAGGGCAGCCGACCCCGGAGGATTTCCGTCTCGCCCGAGGCCCCCCTTCAGCAGCGAACATATTCCCGGCTCGCCCGAGGCCCTGCCTTCGCTAAGAAGCAACCCTGACCAAATCGCCACACCGACCGACCAAGTCGCAGGAGCATTTAATGCAAAGGTGGCCTCACACCCTTATCCTGACGCGCGCCCCCCAGCCGGCAGAGCCGAAGTGACCGCCGTCACTTCGCCGCTCCACTGACCGGCCTGACAGAAGGACAGCGCCGCCTGCGCCACTCCGACTGCGGTGCCACTTGACAGAGTAAGACTGACAGGCAGTCAGGCCCTGCCGAAAGCACCATAGGAAGCTCCGCTTCGCCCGACCCAGGGCTCGGACTCGGGCTAAGTCCTGGAAGACGGCGAACTCCGCCCGACTCAGGGCTCGGACTCGGGCTAAGTCCCGGAAGACGGCGAACTCCGCTCCGCCCGACCCAGGGCTCGGACTCGGGCTAAGTCCCGGAAGACGGTGAACTCCGCCTGACCCAGGGCTCGGACTCGGGCTAAGTCGCGGAAGACGGCGAACTCCGCCCGACCCAGGGCTCGGACTCGGGCTAAGTCCCGGAAGACGGCGAACTCCGCCCGACCCAGGGCTCGGACTCGGGCTAAGTCCCGGAAGACAGCGAACTCCGCCCGACCCAGGGCTTGGACTTGGGCTCGGCCCCAGAAGACGACGATCTCCGCCTCGCCCAGGGCTCGGACTTGGGCTCAGCCCCAGAAGACGACGATCTCCGCCTCGCCCGACCCAGGGCTCGGACTTGGGCTCGGCCCCAGAAGACGACAAACTCCACTTTGCCCGACCCCAGGGCTCGGACTCCGCCCCGGCACCAGCCGGCAATCTTCGCCTCGCCCGACCCGGGGGCTCAGACTCGACCTTGGCTTCGGAGGAGCTTCCACATCGCCCAACCTAGGGCGCAGACCAGCCACGTCAACAGGAGGCGCCATCATCACCCTACCCCGAGCTGACTCGGGCCACGGGGAACAAGACCGGCGTCCCATCTGGCTCGCTCCGCCAGATAGGCAATGATGGCGCCCCGCATGCTCTGTGACGACGGCGACTCTCAGCCCCCTTACGGAAGCAAGAGGACGTCAGCAAGGACTCAACCGCTCCGACAGCTGTCCCTCCGCCAAGCTCCATCGCTCCTCCGACGGCCACGACATCACACCAGCTGGGTGCCAAGATCTCTCCGGCTGCCACAACGGCATGTACCTAGGGCGCTAGCTCACCTCCGCTAGACACGTAGCACTCTGCTACACCCCCCATTGTACACCTGGATCCTCTCCTTACGCCTATAAAAGGGAGGACCAGGGCCCTCTTAGAGAAGGTTGGCCGCGCGGGGACGAGGACGAGAACAGGCGCTCGCCGGAGGCCGCTCGCTCCCTCTCCCGCGTGGACGCTTGTAACCCCCTACTGCAAGCGCACCCGACCTGGGCGCGGGATGAACACGAAGGCCGCGGGATTCCCACCTCTCTCACGCCGGTCTCCGGCCGCCTCGCTCTCCCCCCTTCGCGCTCGCCCTCGCGCTCGACCCATCTGGGCTGGGGCACGCGACGACATTCACTCGTCGGCCCAGGGACCCCCCGGTCTCGGAACGCCGACAGCAGGTATCTACAATCTTTAAATTATCTGGTATATATTTTGTATACCTCTATCAAATGGTAGCATGCAACCCAAGGTGCTCAGGTCTTGCAAGTTTTGCTGATTTAACAAACTACATTGATCATAGAGTATTTATTTAAATTGGGTATGGGGGTTTCATTGTAGTAGTTTATTGCTAAAACTTCATGATAAATGGAGAAGCTTCATTTATAAACTCAGATAAAACTTCATGATAAATGAAGAACCTTCATTTATAAACTCAGATATAAGTTTATACAACTCATACTATTTCACATTCATTTTTTTGTCATTTTACTTGATATAGCTACATGATTGAATTTTCTGACCAAGTTTCAGTCGGTCATGGATTGTTGTTAATATCTGAAATTGCTGCAAACCATCCACTCTCAGTCACAATGGCATATTGGCATTGGTCAAGTTTTCACACATCTAACATTGCTTCTACTGACTGCAACTTGGTCAGAAAACGTTTTAAATTCATCGCTTCTTTTTTTCATATTTCTGGATTCAATGATCAACAGTATTATCAAACATCTACCTGTTCTATGAAACAACAGGTAGATGTCTATAAAATTTAGATATGTATCAACATACTATTTCACATTCATTTTCTTGTCATTTGACTTGATATAGCTATAGGATTGAATTTTTAGAAAAGGGAAGTGAGACATGCATTCTCATTAATATCTAAAATTTCTATAAACGATCCACTCTCAGTCACAATGTCTATAAAATTTAGATATGTATGAACATACTATTTCACATTCATTTTCTTGTCATTTGACTTGATATAGCTATAGGATTGAATTTTTAGAAAAGGGAAGTGAGACATGCATTGTCATTAATATCTGAAATTGCTATAAACGATCCACTCTCATAGATTTTATGCTTGTTTTCAGTTCATTCTTTAGTAGCCTGTTGTTTTGGCTAGCGAGGGGGTGCAAAAGAAGGAAGGGAGAGGCGCTTGGTTGACCTGGACCGGACGGCAGGACACCACCGGGGGTTCGCTGCAACGCAGCGATGGCTTCCACAGCTTCTCAGGCCAAGGTAAGCTTTCAAACGAATTTGTCGCTGCAACTGTTCTTTAGTAGTCTGTGATATGTTAGTGAATTTGTCGCTCAAACATAAAATGAATTGACTTGTTTTCAATGCCGAGCTTGTGTGTATTGGGGGTTTTTATTGGGGTATAAAGTTTATATGCATTCTTCCGGTATATATCGGTTGATGCTAATTTTTAGATAAAATTGTGTGTGGGGAGGCATCTACCTTCTCTCTGTAGAGTCAAAGGCCTTATTTTGCTGCTCGTCTCCAAATAAAATCTCGACAGAAGTAGTTCGGCTTCTGTTGCGCCCCATTCCTTTTGCATGAGAAGGAGTTCGGCTTCACATGAAACTGCTACAAGATGCCCAACACATGAGTGGCAAAGTTCATCAATACTAACTAGGCCTGTAAGACAGCTCAACAGATTCCAGTAATAAATCCACAATGCCCATAGTTTAAGCAGCATCAACGCCATAAGAAGTACTTTAATCTAAAAGTTATGGCGAAGAAAGCGTTAACAAGATTGAATATAAATATATGCAAAAGAATACGTGTTCCAGTAAATAATCATTGGCACTCTCAGAATGCATGCCGAACTGCAACAGTTCTCTTTCTAACCACTTCATGAAACCATTTAGCTGAGATGAGTAATTTTTGTTGCTCTCTTTAGTGGTTAGCACTTCATTAGTGCTTTTTTAACTTCTTTTCGCAAGAAAGAGATCTAAGAATCTCTTTCTTGCGATTGCAACTGAAGGTTTTCCACTTCAGCAAGAAGGTTCTCAGACAAGCTATGCAGCTCATCAAATTTGTCAACAGTCGTTGCAAGTTTTGCCAAAGCTTTGGTCCTATAAACTTCTGAGGTCTTTTTCTCCAAGATTTCAAGCTCTTTTTCTTCTTCATCGAGTGCCTACACCAAACCTTCCATTTCTGTAGAACATATAAAAAGCAAATAAATCAAAAGGAACAAATGTTTTTTGTTATTTAAAATTACATGAAAATGTGTAGCAGTGACCAAAACACAAGAATTGAACCAAAATGGTAGGAAAACCTGGTCCTATGTCTATAAAGTTTGCACTCTGATGACCAAAACTACAATATATGGTAAAAAGGGGGATGTGTGATACCTACACATTAGGAACCAAAAGGGAAAAAAGATCCACAATTCCACATAATCTCTACTACTCCTTAAGAGCGGAGTGTAGGCGTCCACAGTAGAGAGAGTGGTGCACGGTTCTGCCTCCGCCCGTCCGCGCCCCTGATCTCGCACCGTGCGTCCGTGCCCCTACGCCGCCTCCTCCTCCTCTCCCCCTCATTGCGCCGCTAGATCCGGATCCCTGCCCCAGCCCTACCCACCGGAGTCGCCCGTGCGCCAATGGAGGAGGAGGTAGAGTCGTCCTCGGCGGTGGCCCTTTTGCTAGTACTGGTGGCGCTCGTCGTGGTGCCGTCGATGGCGCTGCTGGTACGGGGCCGGTGGCGCCGGGCCACGCCACGGAGGGAGGAGGTTTGTCGCCTCGCACGGCTAAGGCGACCGCGACGGCGGTGACCCGTCCTCCGTGTGCCTGGCTGCTTCTCCACAGCACGGGCTCTCGAAACCCTAGACAGGCAGGCGCTCCCCCCTCCCCCCAAGCAGAGCGTCACCGCCAGCTCGCTCTGCTCCCCAACCGCCCCGCCTTCGTCGACGCTGCCACCGATATTGCCGTCTCCCACCCCTCTTTCCTCACACTACACCAAAATAGTAAACTTCCTAGAGCCTAAACCCTAGAAAGTTAGGCCTAAACTCTAGGAAGTTAGCGAAACTCTCGAAAGTTAAGCCATCCCGTCGGAAGTTTGGCTCTCGAAAATTTTTTGTCGGAAGTTAGCTTAACTTCCTAGAGGGCTCTAGGAAGTTAGCTAACTTCCTACGGCTTGCTAAGCCTCTCGGAAGTTAGTAGATTCTCGGAAGTTAGTAGTTTCACGCCGTCAGCGCCGTCAGCTGGCTAACTTCCTACGAGTAACTTCCTATGGCTTACTGTAGCCCTAGGAAGTTAGCTAGCTAACTTCCTACGGCTGACTGTAGCCCCTAGGAAGATAGCTGGCTAACTTCCTACGGCTTATTGTAGCCCCTAGGAAGTTAGCTGGCTAACTTCCTACGACTTACTGTAGCCTCGAGGAAGTTAATTTGACCAGCATTACAAATGCTGTTTATATTTTACACCACATTCCACAAAATAACAAATATATCAACAGCTATATAGCACAACATATTATCGCATAAAACATCTCACACACAATCACATAACAATATTTAAATCCATAGTCTCATCAATTATTACATCACAAAAGTCTCATCCATAGTCTCATCATCACAAAAGTCTCACACATATCATCATCCAGTACTAATAAAAGACAATATCTCATACATAGTTATAATAAAAGTCTCAAGTATCAGAACACAATAACATGGAAGCTCACGATCGCCGATCACCATCGATACCTCCACTATTCAAGAGGGTTTCGACAAAGTCTAACCTGTCCTCTTGTTCATGCGTCAGCAAGGTAGCTGGAGGGGTCTAATATACATGTACAAATGACATTTGCTGAGTTACATCATAATATAACTAACAACAACTAAATGATGATAAATATGCATACCTGATGTTCGGTAGATGGAGATGTAGGTATAGGTGGAGGTGAAGACCAAGGATAATGAACGGGAGGTGGTGGGGGGGCACCGGGACGTGTATCCCTTGGGCCTGTGCTAGTTGCTACAAATTTGTCGAACTCATTCACATCAGCGTTTTAAATCAATACATATCTTAAAGTGAAAGCTATTATCTTTTGAACTTACTTGTATGAGTGTTTGCTGTTGTTGAATCTGTGTAGCATAATATTCATGTTGCGTAGCTTGTTGCTTCAAGTAATCCTGATGTCGCCTAAGTTCTTTTCGCAGTTGCTCCACTTCTGCTAGATCTTGAGTGGAGCGATGGGAGCTACGAGCAGCAGACCTCGATGAACCTCCACGCTGAACCCTAACCTGGCTCGAGTCGATGACGTTAGCAAACATTGTGTACCTACAAAACAAGTAACATCACGACAGGATTAAGAATACATGTATTGCACTCAACCAATGAAACAATATAAGATATGTAGAGTCCTCACCTTCCATGAGCTTTTCCACCACTTGCATACACAGCCTGAGGATCAATAGGTGAGGTCCTCCAGTCATAGTCTGGTCCGTGCTGACTAGTCATCGCCTCGCCATATGCAGCCTCATACAAAAGAACAATGCAATCTTACATACAAAAATCCATATAAACAGAACCTACCAAACATTTCCAAACACTCACCACACGATCTGTTGCCTTTTGGCTGCACAACACATCTGGATTTGCAGGATCTGGTCCTCTGTGCCCCCTAAGGTATATTTGAACATCACTGGGCACTGCACCAGTGCTAGCTTCCTGTATGTACATTTGACAAACACTATAACCAGAAATTACAGCAAGTCAACTACAATCAACAAAAATGGCTTAAACTGTACTTACCATTCGTTTTGCCAAACGAAAGTGATCATCACCTCCATACCTGTGATACGACTCGGTTCCACGATTGGAACTGTGTCGCACAGACTTTGCCTTGAATTCAGCCGAAGCCCAGTAACGACATAACGCATGCCAAGCAGCATCATTGGCAGCTATTCATGGAATCGAATGCTGCATGAACACAATTCATTTATAAGTAACTGTAATATCTAGAAGCAATGGAAATTTTTTCAACACAAGCAAAAACATCCATTACCTCAAGATATTGTTGCTCAGTCATATCGAGTCCATATTGTGTCGCCTCGTTCTTACTCTCTGGACGTCGCCCTTCACTACCAAACATGGCTTGACTAATCACCTGGATTCGAGCATAGTACATCATATCCCCAACAACACTTGCCGCATTCCTATGGAACACGGAGTGTGCGTGTTCCGTATGAGTATCTCCTTCAGGCAACTTGTAATGTTTCTAAAAAAAGAAGCATAGTCAAAATCAATAATATGATAGCTTCACAAAAAATTACAACTTACCGCATTCCTATCTAGATTACAACTTAACAAAAAAATTTAACATACCCAGAAGTCTTGCCAAACTGCAGCTTGTGCATTCCCATGTTGCGCATTTATTGCAAGGGCATATTGATCCCATCTTGTGACAGGGACCTCCTTACCAACCTCTATCACCAATCCAGGCCATTTCATACGACATATGTTGCCCAACACTTTCTTTACTTGCCTTCGACGACCTGTGCCAGTGAAACTACTATCCACCCAAGCCCTAACAGCACAAGAACAATTGTCAAATACAAAATGTATTTGTGTAATAGTGTAAGACATAAGAACAAAGCAAGGATACTCTTACCCATCTCCAGTTGGTATTATCTCAACCCTATCAACTGGTTCTTTAGGAGGGCGGACCCAACTAGTTCTCCGTGGCTTCCGGACCCGTGAAGACCCTCCAACTCCCCTACTTCCAAAACCACAAGCTTCTCCTTCCCTTGACCCACTAGCTCCCCCAACTCCTGCCCCTCCATCTCTTGGCCATCCACTTGCATCCTCAGGCCATTCACGCCATCCACTATGGCTATCATGTCCAAAACCACCAGTATCATGGCATCCCCACCCTGTCTCCGCCTCCCTTATCTCTACCTCATCATCATCTCCCACATGTCTCCCCTCCTCTGTCTCTACCTCATCATCATCTCCCACATGTCTCCCCTCCTCTGTCTCTACCTCATCATCAACATGTCCCACCTGTCTCCCCTCCTCTGTCTCTACCTCATCATCAACATTTCCCACCTGTCTCCCCTCCTCTGTCTCTACCCCATCTTCAGACTCATCCTACAAACATTACATTGCATTGCAAAACAAATATTATATTAATAATTTAGTTATACGAACTCATACAAATATTACATTGCAAAACAAATATTGGTTACCTCATTCCTCTGAACGCCAACTGTCTGACCCTGCAACTCTGGAACATGCTCCAACAAAGCTCTACGCCTACTCGAGCTGGAACTAGTGCCCTTAAACACTAAGTCCTCCTTTCTCATAACATAGGACGCTCTCTTCGCAAGTCCCTTAGTGAACTGCTTCACCTTTTTAGACATCCTGTTATTAGAACAAAATCACATTAGTAAATGAGGATAATGTAAATGAACATAATGTATTGAAAACAATAATAAATACATAATTACTTTTTAGTCGTATTCGAAATCAGGATCAAATTGTTTCCTTCGATTCGATGTTTTCTTCTTTGACTTTCGTTTCCTTTTGTTAGGACTTACTACATCTTCCGAATCTCCCACTAAGGATTCTGGCAAAACCTCAGTATCTATATTAAAATTGGTTGGGAGTTCATCTTCTTGATAAATTTCTTCAACTTCTGTCTCGAACCATTCACCCTTGTTGTGTAACCGTTCACGAGGATTAACTTTGTGCACTACCCACGTGGCTTCCAGCTTTGTACATGGATATGGTATGTAGTACACCTGGTCAACTTGGTGAGCAAGAACAAATTTGCTACATGCACTTGTTTTGAGCTCATGTTTGACTTCTACCATGCCAAATTGGTTTTCTACAGTCCCTTGATTAGGATCAAACCAATCACATTTGAAAAACACCATCTTAAGATTTTTGCTACCAGCAAAGTCGTACTCGAGTATGTCATTAATAACTCCATAATAATTCATCTCTCTTCCACGATCATCGACGGCCCTGCATACAACTCCAGTATTTCTTGTCGCCGCAAATGGACGAGTAGACTCAAATTTGGCCTAATGAAAACGAAACCCCTTAATGTCGTAACGACCGTAACTTCTGACTTTTACGATTGCGTAAGACATCTGAAGCAAGTCCTCGTCTAAATTTGGAATTTTATCACACTGTCAATTAGATAGTGAAATTAGATTTCTTAATCATAATATATAAAGTAGAACAATAGTGTTAATTTATTTACATGAGCTCGGAACCAATTAATGAAATTGGGCTTCCCAAGTCTTCCTCGAAGTGCATTTTCATACTGCCTCGAGGACAATTTCTCATTAAGTCGTGATTGGAATTCTCTGTTACAACAAATAAACAATAGCGTATTAAGTCACGATTACTACATAGATACACAAATGACAAATTTCATCTTACTTGAAATACGGAGTCATCTCATCCATATTTTCATACATATAGAGCAAAGCATCAAACTTTTCTTCGCGCTCGGGATGTTATTCGGTGGATGCTCCGACAGTCTTGCCCTCAATCTAAAAAATTTGGAGATTGTTGTGAGTCCCTACTTTGTCATCATGATACCTCAATGTAGGGGCATTGATATTGTGCTCGTCTGCAAAGTATACACTCGTGAACGCTGCTACCTCTTTATATTTGAATTCTTCAGCTATGCACCCTTCAACTCTTTCTTTGTTACCAACCATAGAACTAAGTTTCTTTAATGCCCTTTCAATATGATACATCCACCTGTATTGCACAGGACCTCCAACCTTAGCTTCATATGGAAGGTGGACAAGTAGATGTTGCATTGGATTGAAGAATCCTGGGGGGAATATTTTTTCCAACTTGCATATAAGGACAGGAATTTCTGTCTCTAGCTTCTCCATCACATCTTTCTTTATTTCTTTGGCACAAAGTTGTCTATAAAAGTAGCTTAATTCAGCTAACGCCTTCCAAATACTGACATTGAAGTACCCACGAAACATTATAGGGAGGAGTCTTTCCATCATTATGTGATAATCATGGCTCTTCAATCCAGTTATTTTATTTGTATTCAAGTTCACAGCTCTCCTAAACCCTGCCGCATAACCATCTAGGAATTTCAAATTTTTCAACCATTCCATTACTTTTTTCTTCTGTTTAGGTTTTAGACAAAATTGAGCATGTGGCTTTTTTCCATTTTCGTCGAGTTCCTGGTTTGGTCGATTACAAAGTTTTGCTAAGTCTTTTCTAGCCTTTATATTGTCTTTTGTTTTGTCGCCCAGATTCATGCAAGTACTTAGAATGCTTTCACCAACATTACGTTCCTGATGCATAATGTCAATGTTATGCATAAGAATCAATGTCTTAACATATGGGAGTTCCCATAAACCACATTTATGGGTCCAGTTATGCTCAGTTCCAAACCCGATGTATCCATCACCACTTTCTTTCTCTTTCAAATTATTAAGCATAGCCTCAATCTCAAGTCCGCTCAGACGCCTGGGCGGTCCCTTTGTCACGATAGTGCCCTTCTTAAAGGTGTTAACCTCGAACCTATACGGGTGAGTTTGGGGTAAGAAGCATCTGTGGCAATCAAAGTAACAGATCTTCCCCCCAAACTCAAGGCAGAAACAATCTGTATCCTTGCCACATATTGGACATGTTAGAATTCCATGACAGCTCCATCCAGCAAATAAACTGTATGCCATGAAATCATGAATGGACCACAAATATGCAACTCAGAGTGTGAATCTCTCCTTTTTGTAGCAATCGTATGCTTCAACACCTTCCCATAACTTTTTGAGATCATCGATCAAGGGTTGCATCATCACATTCAGCCCTTTCCCAGGATGGTCTGGTCCAGGAATAATTAGAGAAAGAAACATGTAATCATATTTCATGCACAGATGAGGTGGAAGGTTGTATGGAATAACAAATACAGGCCAACAAGAATATAATGCCGCATTTGTATTGGAAGGTGTAAACCCATCTGTTGCCAACCCAATTCGAATATTTCTCACTTCACTAGCAAATTCTGGATCAAAGTCATCTAGAGCCTTCCACGCATCACTGTCAGATGGGTGTGTCATCACATGAGTGTCCTCTCGTTCATGTTCTTTGTGCCATCTCATGTGCCTAGCTGTTTTTCTCGAAAGAAACAAACGCTTAAGACGAGGCGCAAGAGGCATGTAACGAAGTTGCTTTTGAGCTATCGTTGATGTGACCATTTCACCATCATCGTTTTTTACCTCTACATATCTCGACTTGCCACACTGACACTTCTTGTCATTCTGATGATCCTTCCAGAAAAGCATACAATTATCTGGACAAACATCGATTTTTTGATAGTCCATACCTAGACCAAAGAGCAGTTTCCTGCATTGATACACGTCTTTCGGCATCTTGTGATTTGGTGGAAACACTTCGCTGATTAAGATCAAGAGCTCGTTGTAACAATTGTTTGAGAACATGTACTTAGACTTAATAGCCATAAGTCGAGTCACGAAAGCGAGGATGGAAACTTTTGTGTGTTCATGCAATGGTTCTTCTGCATCCTTAAGGAGGTCGAAGAACTTTTTAACATCTGGAGGTAGCTCCTTACTATGTGGTGGAAACACAAAATCAGGATCCTCCCTTAAATCTTGAAGCATCTCTTCCATTCTATCATATTCCACGTCATCATTGTTGTGGGCTTCAAAAACATTTTCACGGGGAAACTCCTCGCCGTGATACACCCAGACTTCATAGTTAGGCATGTAGCCATATTTGCAAAGGTGCCCCGACAAAGTTCTCTTGTCTTGGCATCTACAAACCCGACATATACTACATGGACATCGCACATCCGTGCCTCTTGACAAAGCAAAAGCACGATCAATAAAATTCTCTGTCTTTCTTATCCACTCCATCGAGGGATGATTCATACGTCAACCTTCATACATCCATCGACGATCCTCACCCACCATATTTGATGCTAAAATAAAATAACACGTGATTTATAAATTTTCACGATAAGCTTAATTAACCTAACTATATGCAGCGGTTAGCTACTATATTATTAATCAAACATAAACTTAATTTAGCCATAACATACAAGATTAATTTTAGCCATAACATACAAGATTAATTTTCATCGAAGGTCCTCACCCACCATATTATTAATCAAACATAAACTTAATTTTAGCCATAACATACAAGATTAATTTTAGCCATAACATACAAGATTAATTTTAGCCATAACATACAAGATTAATTTTAGCCATAACATACACGATTAAGTTTCATCGAAGGTCCTCACCCACCATTTATTAATCAAACATAAACTTAATTTTAGCCATAACATACAAGAGTTTAGCATAGTTAAACTATATGTAGCAGTTAGCCAATCAAGTTAATTAACCTAACTACCTACGACATTATTTGAGTAAACTCTCGGAAGTTAGCACATTGAATAAAAAATAAAAAAGTATAAACACGGTACCTGACGGTCGCAGCGGGGTTGACGGGGGTCGGGGCGGCCGTGCGCACGAACGCGGGACACTGCCGGGGACGGGCACTGCCGGGGCGGGCTGCTCGGGGGCGGGCGCTGCCGGGGGTGGGAGAGACAGCCGCGAGGTGGCTCGGCAGCGGGCGCTGCCGGGCCGGGGGCTGCTCGGGGGCGGGCGTAGGCGGGCGGCGGCTCCTCGGCGCCGGGGGCGGCTCGAGGCGGGCAGCTGGGCGGGCAGCTCGGTTGCGGCGGGGCACGGTCGGGAGAGCCGGACGGGCGGCGGCCGGGGCGGAGCGCTGTGGCGCGATCGGGGGCGGCAGGGCCAGCGGCGGTGCGGTCGGGAGAGGCAGGGCCGGCGGCGGCGCGGTCGGGAATGGGAGCAGGGCACGCGGTCGGTATGAGAGATATTTTATGAAAGGTGAGAGAAGAGGGAGGTAAAAGTTAAAAACATAACTTCCTAGAGTAAAGCCGTAGGAAGTTAGGTAACTTCCTAGAGTTTGTGCTTTGCCTCTAGAAAGTTAATTAACTTCCTACAGCCGGCCGTAGGAAGTTAGATTTTCGTTTGACCGGTCAACAGATGAATCCTAACTTCTTAGAGGAGGCCGTAGGAAGTTAGCTGCCCAGCTAACTTCCTAGAGCCAGCCGTAGGAAGTTATGTTTTTGGTTGACTGGTCAACAGCTCAAACCTAACTTCCTAGAGGAGGCTGTAGGAAGTTATCTGGGCAGCTAACTTCCTAGAGCCAGCCATAGGAAGTTAGCTATTCTACTGGCTTCTGAACGGATGAAACTTAACTTCCTAGAGGAGGCCGTAGGAAGTTAACTGGGCAGCTAACTTCCTAGAGCCAGCCGTAGGAAGTTAGATATTCTATTGGCTTGTGAACGGATGAAACCTAACTTCGTAGAGGAGGCCGTAGGAAGTTAGTTAAGTTCCTACGATTTTTTAACTTTCGACAGCTTTTATAAAAAACCGTAGGAAGTTATGTTTATTTCCTAGAGGTACCAGTTGCCTCTCGGAAGTTATGTATTTCCTACGGTTTTTTATAAAAGCTGTAGGAAGTTAAAAAACCGTAGGAAGTGTGTGATTTTGGTGTAGTGTCACCTCCTAGATAGGGTCGTCGCCGCCAGAGAAGTACGAGGTTGTGGAGCATATCGACCCCGAATGAGCGATGGAGCGATGGACGTCGAGGTGGTGGAGCAGATCGACCGGGCTCCTACAGCTCCGCCTTCCTCGTCCCCCACATGGTCGAGCGCAAGAGGTGACGATTTCCCCTTTTTTGTTGCTCGTCTACTCCTCTTGCTCTGCTTTCTCGATGTGTGCTCCGATTCTTGATCCCTCCTTGTCTGTTGCTTGCCCTTGTCGTGGCACCGGTGCAGTACGTCATGAAGATCCGCGATGGAGTCTGATGCAAGTAGCGACCTCTTCTTGGCCCTCCTCTCGGCGTGCTTCTCGGTGCTAGGGACGATGGACGGCACTGGGATAGCCGGCGGTAGAGGGGATGCCGCAAGCGCTAGGAGCCCACCGCGTGACCCACATCGGGAGACCACCTCCCTGACGACCCTTCCACCTTCAATGGCTCATCTATGTTTATGGTCTATGGTTTAGTGTTATTGTGGACCCTCTAATTCTTGTAGCTAATTGAATAACCATATGGCTCAAGATTGTGGTAAGCTTAATGTGTTTCTGTGTTGCCTTGTATCTATGCAGTTCCATCTAACTTTTGTTCTTTAATGGCATAATGTTTTTGCGTAAATCTTCCGCCTTCCTGTTTGTAGGGAGAAGGGATTATAGATATCATGACTTTAGAGTCAGGTCTGAGAGAAGACACACACCCCATGGGAGGTATTCCCCTACAAGAGATACCAGGCATCGTTCGTTTCGTGATAAGAGACATAGACCAAGTTCTGAAGATAGGGGTAATCACTTTTCTGTGCACACTTGCGCCAATAAAAATTATTTTCCATTGTCCATTCTACCTTTTACTGTCTATATTTGATCAAATGGTTACTACTTGTTCCTCAACCTAATCGTTACTCCCCTTTTCTTTCCTTAACCAGCTGAACTTCGTGAAAGCAAGCTGATGAACAAGTACAATGAGCTCAAGGTCAAGCTTACAAGGTTTATTATGGGTTCTTTTTGAATGCTAGATATTTGTCTTGGTTCTTACAGTTTGTGTTCATTACTCGTAGGAGGCAGGAAAGCTTGACGCCTTCATGGAAAGACGACAGGTAAGAATGCTTCTAAAGATCATCGATACATGCCATACCGATGGAATGGAGATGGTGCGGAATAATTTCTTGATTCTTGAGGCGAAGGATGATTTAAGGGGATGATTTTATGATGGTCTTTTCATGGTGGATGAACAACCATTGTCTTCTCTCACATTGTTGCCCTAGCTGTACACAATCTACATAGAGCTTAGTAACAATGTTTGCTAAATTAAATTAAGGATATATATTTTGTTTTGCACAACCTCCTTCTATCTTCATGCAGACCAACCTAAAATCAGTAGTACTCAGTCTTGAATTGGGCATGATGAAGGCTGGTACCTGGGCAAGCTCTCTTAAACTTTAGTAATGGTGCTGCCGTCTAGATCTATGCTTTTTGGGGTCGTAAGGTGCGCTGTTTCACGCACCTCCATGACAATTTGGCTGTATTGCAGCTTGGATTCAGGTTTCTTCATGCTACATTTGTGGCTTGTGACGCGTCAGAGTCTTTTTAAACATGTGATTCTTTTTTATACCTCTGCAAGGGGTTGCTTTCGTTGAATGGAGACCCTACGGGCATGAAATGAAAAAGGCAAGGGGTCAACCAGGGGATATAGAATAAGGTCAAGACTTTTATCCAAAAAAATGTAAATATTGGCTGGACACCATGACCTGACGACCAACCATATTAGTGAAATAGGAGAACCCATAACTTACATTTTTTATCACAGCTTCTTGGGTGAGTAGAGATCAATTTCTCTGCAGTCGAAGTCATGGTGACTTTTGTCACTGACAGGTGAGGTGAGCCTGACCTTGAGGCATCCGAAATAGGCTAGGTAGCAGTAAATGGCAACCTTTTCATTTTAGCTATGATTTTTTGTTTCATCCATCTGTTTCTGTATGCATTTTGCAAATATATGTTTGATTTAGAGTAAACTTAACTATGCATTTTACAAACAAACACACATATGATGAGGTTAATAGAAGTGTTGGAGCAAGTACTGAAGCTTCAAGTGAAGCCAATAATGTGCCTAGAACTGAGAAGGCATAGGAAGCAGGTTCACTTGTTTATGTATCCAATAATCCAAGTCTAACAGGAAGAGGAGAACTAAACGAATTGCATTTTTTGATTCAGAATCAGAAGACCTAGACCTATCAAAGGAGGACCTTGTGAAGCTGCTTCTTGAGAAAGACGGATCATTGAAGTCTAAAGATAAAGAGTTTAAAGATATGAAGGATAAAGTCCTACAACAAGCGTGATTAATGGCCTTGCCACAACAAGCGTGAGTCAGAGAACACCAAAAAGTATGCCATACAGGTTCGCACATAATATCTACTCGTTTGATTTGTATGTTTTTATTGTACAAGGATTTGATAATATTTGGTTGTCCCTGGAAACATGCTCATACTTGACGGTTCTTGGCTCACGGAGGACTTCCCCCTGAGCGTCGACAAATTCCTGCCGTTGCTGGACATCCTGGCCAGCCGTGTGTGCATCGTGCGCTGGCTCCGCGTGCTGCTCACCACCAAGTTCCCACCGGGGACTTTCCCAGTAAAGATAACATAGCTCTTCTGCTCAATAAGAAACCACAGAATTACATATATTTTTTCATTTCCGGATTCAGTGGCTGATCAATTCTGCAATGATTCATCCTTCTTGATAAACGAATTGTTTCGATACATTCTTTTAACGATCAACTACCAGTTCAAATGATGTTCCAGTGCTAAACATACCATCTCTGAGCAGGGTGTTCTTGTCTGTTGATCAGGTTATTTTATGGCAACTGATTCTTTTATTGGCAGCAAATAACCCACAATTTACCTGCCACAACTACAACGACATAGGAAGCTGAGTCAGAAACTCATAATCATGGCATATACTGGCCCGCAACCTGTGGAGAGTGCTATCTGAATATCCGGGGAAAGAAAAGAGAACTGTTTAGACTAATATTTTAATGCTTCTTCACTGTTTAGTTTATTCCAGAACAGTACCGACACTTAGGACACAGATTTAAGGGAATTTACTTAAAGAGAACTGTTTATATTGATAGTTTAACGGTTCTTCACTGTTTAGTTTATTCCAAAACAGTATCGGCACTTAGGACACAGATTTAAGGGAATTTACTTAACTGGCACTCACCTCATCTGCATTGATACTGTCTTGTTTGATGACTCATAGTTTATTTATATGACAAATGAAACCTGATGGGAAAAACTAAACCTCTGGTGTTGTAGAAAGTAGAAATTGGTTAGACATACAGCTTGGAGGGGGGTGGAGGAGGGTTGATGTGAGAAGAACAGGAGATCAGCAATTTCACAACTTGGTAGGCTTCTTTATATTAATTATGTATGAACTGGGTTTTTTAATCATTTGGAGGTAGTCTGTTCTTTGAAGCAAAACATCAGCCTTATGCTAAACCCCTCCAGATTGCAATCACCCAATTGCATCCAAATTTGTAGAAGATTAAACTCGAACAAGTTTTGTTTGTCATCCGAACACTAGTAGTAACGGACATAAGAATCTTTCAGGAAATTTCTTTTATGAATATTGTTAAAAAAAGCAGGAGCCATCCACCTTTATTTCCTTCTTTTCTCCATGTCCAAATTGTGATACTGCTGGAATAATAAATTTGATTAGAAATCACTTCGAAACTTATCTTTTCTTCTCAATATGATCAATAGAACCAAACTTGTACTTCTGAATACATTTGGTACTTAAACATTTTATTTCATGTGTTATATTTACTGAGATAAAACATATCTTGTCTTCATGTCAGGCTCATATGGTGAAAATGTTAGGAGAAAGCCACACACACCATCCGCTATTGTTATTGGTGGTGGGTTTGCAGGTCTTGTTGTTGCTGATGTGCTCTTAAATGCATCCTTCCAGGTATTTTTCAGTGTTACTTCTTGTCATGTTTGCGTGTTGGTGATGCAATCATATTTATTTGACAAAAATGAAAAGATCCTTTTGTGATGCATTTTAGTTGCTCTGATGCATTTTAGGTTATTCTTCTAGAATCTCGTGATAGAATTGGTGGCAGAGTTCACACTGACTACTCTTTTGGGTTTCTAGTCGATTTGGGAGCATCTTGGTGAGTTCCATTCTTTTGAACTTTCACCATGTGCCCAAAAGTTCATCTTGAAGGAATGCATTGAGTGTTTTTTATCATTTCTATTGAGAAGGCTTCATGGCGTCTGTGAAGAAAATCCCTTGGCACCAATAATTGGAAGGCTTGGACTTCCACTGTACCGCACAAGTGGAGATGATTCTGTACCGCAAGAGGATCTGGTGAGGACATCTGTTTCATGAATGTCAACTACTTACAGAATATTACACTTATGTAATTATTCCACTATTGACTAATGAATTTATTTTTAGAAACAATGGTCAAGGACCCCACTCTGGCTCTGTAGTATATAACAGAATCTCACCACACAAGATCGATAACCCTTTCAGATCATACTGTACCAAGCTGCTACTTCACTTCAGTAGAACAATTGATCACACACAAGAAGTTCAGATCAGAAAATGCAGGCTGTCGCTACTCCCGTCAGGTTCTCGGATGGTTCCAGTCAAGGGCTGACCATGGAGAAGAGCACGGTGGTGATCAGTGTCACTGTTGTTGTCATGGCCGAGACTGCTGAGATCGACTACAGCTTGAGCTTCTCGTAAGTGTGCCCTAATCCCTAGCCTTGATCAGCGATCGGTCTGTGTAAAGCTAGCTAATTCTAATGGTTAGAGTTCAGATCGGTGATATGCACGTGTGTGTTGGTGATGCTGCAGGGTGTTCACAATGGAGGCTTACGACCTACTCGGTGATGACGCGTGCAGGGCATAGATGTACTCGGAGGCCAAGCTCGCCTCAGTGGCAGCAACAGTGAGTAGGAGGGTGGAGAAGGTGGAGAGGGACTACCTGTCGCACGACAAGCCAAGAACGTAAGCATCAACCAGCATAGGATAAATCCACTTTCATCACCATCCATTCCTACACTGATTCGTTGAGCTAACTGTAACCATAGTGAATCCACTGAACCGCAGGGTGTTATTGGGTGAGGCATGCAACAACCTTGATGGCGAGTTCTACGATGCGTCGTACCAGGCCGGCATCTCTAGGGAGCTGGCACACACCTGGAGTCTGATCCTAATTACCATCCATGTTTCTCCAGAACTGAGTTGGTCTCATAGTCAGATAGATGTTCACACAATGTACCTATGTGTATCATTCTAGCAGATGACCAAGCAAGACCAAGGGTGTATGTAATGTATATAGGCATGTCTTGGGTTGGCTCAGCTGCCAAGGTATGTAGTAGAAACTAAGATGAAATGGTACTGGTGTTATTCACCGTTTTACGATATCAGAAGATGGAACAGAGAGCTGTGGAAGTACTATGCTACGACCTGATCTATTCCCTGCACTTGCAAGCCAATGGATGAAAGGAGTGTGTGCTGCTTAAGCTGACTTGGACACTAGCCGCCTGTTGGGGACTTGTTCTCAAATGCTATGAATTAAGAACAAGGCAACACGGAAATCGTTAAACGTTAAAGTCCTTCGTCCTTCGAAACATTATTTCCCTTAGGATATAATGAGTTTCGGACGAAGGTTATGAAGGATGTACCTTCGTCAGTATAACAAATAATGAAAAAGGGGATTCACATAAAGTATGAGAAATGACATAAATACTTAAATATCATCATAAGCTCATATCTGTTTTTTATTATTATAAAGATGACAACAAATTACAGATGTACCTTCGATTTGAAGGAAAGCAAAAAGTACAAGTGTGACGCAAAAGTGAATGTCCAGTCCGCGTGAACAGTACGGGAGTACTGTTCACCTATTTATAGGCACGGGTCGCAGCCCATGTAAAATTACATCCAGGTCCTTTGCTTTTGATAATAACTCTATAATAATCCATCGAGGTCTAGATAGTCTTTTCCTCTTTAAGTCGGTTTCCTCTTTTCTGCCATCATGCCGAAGCTTCCTTGTGCACAGCTTCGGCTCTGTTCCATCCTTCGTTCTCTTTGTGTTTCTTCATACAGCAATTTTGACTTATCCGAAGGGTTCATGTCTGAAGGTACCTGTTCATGTATTATACTCCAGAAACATTGTTAAATCTTGTTTTTGAGGACCTTCGAAAGCCGAAGGCCCCCAACAGTGGCCCCTCGCAATATTAATTTGTTAAGATAATAAATTCAAATTGCGATATGGACGAAGGCCCTAAGCCGAAGGTCCGAAAAAACACCTTCCCTTTGCTAGAATAGCAATAGCCACTGACAAGCAGGCCCTCCAGCACACAATACACCAGGCGTATAAATAAGAGCGCACCACTAGCTCATTTGGCACGCTTTCTTGCCATCTGCCTTGCCTGCTCAAACAGCTCTTTGCTTAGACACACTTGACCAGATTTTTTAAATTTTAAAGCTTCGGCTTTGAGAGCACTTTTCTCAGCTCTTTCGAAGATGTCTGAGGATAAGAAGGCTACCGCTGAAACGAAGCTGAGCCTTTCTGAAGAGATGAATCTTGGCTTTATTGAATCGATAGCGAGGACAAATGCAGAGAAGATTGCTAGGGAGACTCTGGAGGGTTTGTCTGAAGATACCAGTGACAGTGACAACTATGATGTGGAGAGCGGCGGGGAAGACTCCGAAGATCGACCCTGGAGACCAAGCCATGCAGTTTTTGGAAAATCAATTATTAAACAAAGCCATCTTGACAACATGAGGGGGAAATACTTTCGGGATATGTCTGTTGTGAGGGCTGACGATGGAGAAAAAACTTGTCCTACCCCAGAGGAGAATGAAGTCGTGATCTTTCGGAGCTTTTTGAAGGCTGGACTTCGGCTTCCTCTTAGCAGCTTCGTAGTTGAGGTTTTGAAGATATTTCAGATCTACCTTCACCAGATTACCCCCGAAGCTATTGTAAGAATGGGAATCTTCGTGTGGGCTTTAAGGAGTCAAGGCTTGGAACCAAATGCAAAAAGTTTTTGCAGCATGCATGAATTGTTATACGAGACGAAGCCCTAGGGTAAGGAACAATATCATAATAATTTTGGTTGCTATAGCTTCATTGCTCGTTTTGGCTCAAGCTTGCCAGTACCGACTTTTTGGAAGAGATGGCCCGGAGACTGGACAAAAGAGTGGTTTTATGCAAAGAATAATTTAAAGGAACGAGAAGACATCAAAGATATAATCATGTGCCCTATCTGGCAATGCTTCGGGCTCCGTAAACCGAAGATAGAAATTGACAAAGCGGTCGAAGAATGCCGCAAGGCTTTCGGCTTAGTCTGCTCTTTCATTGGGACAAGGGATTTAGTTCAAGAGCACGTGGCCTACAGGATATGGCCGCTGCTAGCCGACTGGGAGGTGCCAAAAGAGTCCATCAGTAATCCCCACGAAGGTGGTCTGGTTCGGCTGAAATATACCTTCAGATTCAGAGACCAGTTTATCGAGCCAGACGACGACTGGCTGAAAAGCGTCGAAGCTACAAGTGATGATCTGCTTGGGCTGTATTCCAGAGCAGAAGACAACGCATTATCTGCGGCCTTTGGGAACCGTCAAAAGAAGATACTGAACAGAGTTTTCGATGCCATCGGGTTCATGTATCCCGACTACCGTTACCCGCCCCGGGGACAAAAAAGGAAAAGTGAAGATTCCAGGAAAGATGATGTTTCTGCGCCGAAGAGGAAAAGAGTGAAAGTCCTTGCTCATCGACCACGCTATATTGAACCGGCCGAAGTGCCTGATTTCGACGGTGAAACCTCTTCGGCTACTGAAGCCAAAAAACCTATACCTGCGCAGAAAGCTAAAGAGCTGTCTACAACACCCAAAGCTGAAAGAACTGAAGAGTCGAAAGCTGAAGGGACAAAAATACCAGAGATTTTAAGCCCTTTGGCAGAAGTTGGAGTGCCACAAGTTCCAAAGGGTCCAGCTGTGACCCCCAAAAGGAAAAGGATGGTTAATGTTTTGGATGTACTGGAGACAATAAAGTCTTCAAGCTCTACACCGAAAAAAGTTGCCAAAGCTCAAAAAGCACAAATTGAAACAACAGCCTCTGGAGGCGAAACTACAAAGCACGAGGCTGAAATCAAAACTGGACCTTCAGAGTATGCCAAAGAAAAATCCTTGGAAACCGAAGGAGAAAGTAGAAAGGAGACTTTAAAACAAATTCTGCCGGAAAAAACTCTTTCTTCAATTCCCGAAGCATTCTCCAAATTGCCTGATTATATTGTGCGACATGCTTCGGGCAAAATACTATCTGAAGGAGAAAAACGAGAAGCCCATCACTATGCCTAGAGATTAAAATATCCGAAAGGGGCGTTGATATTCAATGGTAGCGGAGAAGAGGACTTCTTGTATTGTCTCCCAGACAGCAAGGAGATCTCTGTCTGCCGGGAGATGGCAAGAAGCTTCGGATTTCCCACCTTGGAAGATGGGCTTTCAGTTTTGTCAAAAGATGAATTGGTCGACAGCTTAGCATATAACAGCTTAAAGGTAAGAAAGTAAACTTTTTGTGTGGTTAAAAATTTGTGTGTTTATTTCTTAATATCACATTCCTTTTGCAGGGCCTTATTCTTAGCAATGCCCTAAGAGCGCAGAAAAATGCTGAAGACGAGGGATGTACCATGGCATTGAATAACCTTCGTTCCGAAGTGATTGAGCTAAGGAACGAAGGTCTTGAGAAAGACAAAATTTTACATTCATTGCTTAACAAAATAAAAGAGGACGAAGCTGCTTCCAAGGCTCAAGCTGAAGCCCAGAAGTGCAAAATTGAAAATCTTCAGAAACAGCTGGCTGAGGCGAACCTAAGGTGTGCAACTGCCGAAGCTAACCTTGAAGTCAGCGACTACTGGAAGAATCATTGGGAGAAAACAACTGTAAAACTTCGGTCTTCAAAAGAAAAATGTTATGAAAAATCCATGAAATGTGTGGAAACAATTAAGAGTAGCTTCACCAGCGCCGGCGCATTTTTGAATGAAAGCAACTTCGTACTGGGAGATCCCGAAGGTCCAATCGACTGGATCAACGGCGAGGCCGAGGCTTTTGAAGAAATTTTGAGCGGCCATGGGGACATATGCGCCTTCTCGGGTGCTAGGGGGATTGCCACTATTTTGGAGAGAAGAGGCTGCGATCATGTGAAATCCTTGGCGCAAACCGAGGCCGCCTTAACTACTGAAGATGTAAAAGACCCCTCAGCCGAAGCAAGCTTGGTTGGTGGATTTTTCACCGACATCTGGGAAAATGGCGGTCGGGAGATGGCTCAAGAAATCATAAGGAGAAGTGAAAAAGGTATTCACGATGCCAGAAAAGTGGCAGAGGCCGCTGAGAAAAGTGCGGATCTCGAGAGGCGAATAGGTATTGACTACTAACTTTTGACTTTATGTTGTAATTTTATGACTTCGGACTTATTTACACTTTGTAATACAGCCGTACAAACTCCTCCCCAAGAGCCCGCCGAGCCATTGGCGGACCCCAAAGCAAAGGGGGATGATGAGATTAGAAAAATGGCCGAAGCTATTATGGATAAAGTTGTTGATCAACTACTAAACGAAGCTGCAGAAGTAGTTTTACGAGAAGATTAGCCGTTATTGTAAAGCCATTTGGAGTGTAATATTTGCTGGACAATATGTATAATATTTTGTAATTTTGAATGTAATATATAAGCTGTTTATGATTCAACTCTTTACGATGCATGAAACTTTACGTATATACCGTTTTTGAGCCTTCGGCGAAAAAACACCTTCCCTTCTTTTCATGCTTCGTAAAGAATATCGATATTCCGTAAAAATATTACGGTTTCCGAAAAACATCTATGCGTTGTGAACAATAGATCTCCTTTTCATATCAAAGTGACGAAGTTGTATTTCTTAAAAACCTATTTTGTGCCTTGGCACTTCTTCGAAACGATCTCCGAAGCTCAATAATGTAGGTCAACATTGTGTACCTTTCCAAAGATCCATATTGCACCCCCTTCTTGTGCCATTGATGCAATATGATGTATGATGCTATGCTATGCACGTGATGTAATGATGTAATGATATGCAAAGTGAAATTCGCGCCGAAGGCCTACACACATTCCCCAGTGGAACACACAATCTTTTGGTCATTTTTCAGTAAATCAGCGTTGACTTTTCACTGTAAGCCTCCCTTAGGAGCTTCTTCGCCTTCTATTTCGGCGGTATCAGCGTTTATTTTTCGCTGTAAGCTCTGCATTCCCTTTGAAACGACTTTTGAGCAGAAAACTTACGCTGCGTTCCCTTTAGAACGACTTTTGTTGCTTCGACAATAATTTGTAATGCATTCCTTCATCAAAACCTTTAGAACTTCGTCAATGTTTGAAGAAGATATATTCATCATGATAATGACAAAGCTATTACAGGAAATTGAAAACAACAAAAGAACTGAATTTTCAATGCTTGTTCTTTATTGAAAAGGTGAATGATGACAAATGTAAAGGCTGTTTCTGAGGTAGGATATATCTTAGTATATGTGCTTTGATTCTAGCACAGTACTATTGACTGTGCGAGCTTCGGACTGCTCCCTGAAGTCTCTCTGCTGGTGACTGTGCTGGCTCCCTTCTGGCTGCTGGCCTTGGGGATAAGCGGGTTGCATTGGTGGTGGAGGTGGGGGTTGTTGCCAAGATGCCTGAGGTTGGCTTGCCGAAGCAACAGAAGCTGCAGGATGGTTGCCCACATATTCTGGAATGTATGGTGAGTGGTACGAAGCAGTATGCATAACCTGCTTCGGCTGACTCTGTTGGGCTGCAACTTCTGCTATCTCTTTCTGTTTTTGAATGGTGACATGGCACATCCTGGTGGTATGGCCCTTGTCCTCTCCACAGAATAGGCAGTAAATTTTCCTGGGCTGATTCCCAAACCTTCCTCCGAAGCCCCTAGCGCCTCTGCCCCTTGGAGCTGGGGGCTGAGGATAGCTCTGTTGCTGCCCCGAAGCCTGAGAGGAATACTGTGGCCTTTGTTGCTGGCTTCCCCTATCGTCATTCTGAGTAGAATGGATAGACCTAACGTGCCTAGGGTGGATTCTCCCTCTGAAGCCCCTAGTCATTTCGGAGAACCTATAAGCTTCCTCCCTCCTTTGCCGAAAGTCATTATCTGCTCTGATGTATTCGTCCATCTTCTGAAGCAGCTTCTCCAGGGTCTAAGGGGGTTTCCTGGCGAAGTATTGGGCTGTAGGTCCTGGCCGAAGCCCCTTAATCATGGCCTCAATAACAATCTCATTAGGCACCGTTGGCGCCTGTGCCCTTAGTCGTAAAAACCTTCGAACATACGCCTGAAGGTATTCTTCATGATCCTGAGTGCACTGGAATAAAGCTTGAGCAGTGACCGGTTTTGTCTGAAACCCTTGAAAGCTGGTAATAAGCATATCCTTCAGCTTTTGCCACGATGTGATTGTTCCTGGCCGAAGAGAAGAGTACCAGGTCTGGGCAACATTTTTTACTGCCATGACGAAGGATTTCGCCATGACTGCAGTGTTGCCACCATATGATGATATGGTTGCTTCGTAGCTCATCAGAAATTGCTTCGGGTCTGAGTGTCCATCATACATTGGGAGCTGGGGTGGTTTGTAAGATGGGGGCCAAGGTGTAGCCTGCAGTTCAGCTGACAGAGGAGAAGCATCGTCAAAAGCAAAATTTCCATGATGGAAATCGTCATACCAGTCATCCTCGTTGACGAAGCCCTCTTGGTGAAGCTCTCTGTACTAGGGCCTCCGGTTCTGTTCATCTTGCGTGAGATGACGAACCTCTTCAGAGGCTTCGTCTATCTGCCTTTGCAGGTCAGCTAGCCGGGCCATCTTTTCTTTCTTCCTTTGCACTTGTTGATGCAGCATCTCCATATTCCTGATTTCTTGGTCCAAATCGTCCTCCTGAAGCGTTGGACTGGTGGCCTTCTTTTTCTGGCTTCGGGCTTCCGAAGGGAAAGAGTCTCCTGGTTCGGGTCCAGTGGCTGCAGAGCAGCAGCTCCTGTTGCTAAAGCTTTCTTTGGCGGCATGACGAAGGTCGATGCTTGCCGAATGGTGGTCAAAAAGGGTTCACCGGAGGTGGGCGCCAATGTTGGAGACTTGTTCTCAAATGCTATGAATTAAGAACAAGGCAACACGGAAATCGTTAAACGTTAAAGTCCTTCGTCCTTCGAAACATTATTTCCCTTAGGATATAATGAGTTTCAGACGAAGGTTATGAAGGATGTACCTTCGTCAGTATAACAAATAATGAAAAAGGGGATTCACATAAAGTATGAGAAATGACACAAATACTTAAATATCATCATAAGCTCATATCTGTTTTTTATTATTATAAAGATGACAACAAATTACAGATGTACCTTCGGTTTGAAGGAAAGCAAAAAGTACAAGCGTGACGCAAAAGTGAATGCCTAGTCCGCGTGAACAGTACGGGAGTACTGTTCACCTATTTATAGGCACGGGTCGCAGCCCATGTAAAATTACATCCAGGTCCTTTGCTTTTGATAATAACTCTATAATAATCCATCGAGGTCTAGATAGTCTTTTCCTCTTTAAGTCGGTTTCCTCTTTTCTGCCATCATGCCGAAGCTTCCTTGTGCACAGCTTCGGCTCTATTCCATCCTTCGTTCTCTTTGTGTTTCTTCATACAACAATTTTGACTTATCCGAAGGGTTCATGTCCGAAGGTACCTGTTCATGTATTATACTCCAGAAACATTGTTAAATCTTGTTTTTGAGGACCTTCGAAAGCCGAAGGCCCCCAACACCGCCATTCAGCTGCACAAATGGTATGGCGGGCTTGACCTACCATTATCGAGAAATCTCTACTATTATGATAATCTGTTTCAATTGTCGTGCATTTCAACAGTCATGTGTCGTCTCATTCAGTATTAATATGTAGTCTTTAGTAGTTTCTAACTCATACTAAACGGTCACCTGGTATCCTGAATTCTGGTTGTTAACTTAGAAGCTCATGTAAGTTTAATCCTGAGATAGTTTGCCATCTTAGCCCTTCTGTTGCTGCTCAAGTTTAGAGCTTTTGTTCTTTGTGATGGCTTCGCAAACAGACTCATGTGTTCTTGTAGCCTGCCAGGTTGTGAGAGACCTCGATGGGAAGTTTGTGTTCATCCTTTATAACACCCTGTCGAAGTCCACCTTTGTCACTGTTGTAAGTTCACCTTACCTTTGTTGGTTGTGGCTTGAGCCTTAAGTTGCAATGCCATGTTTAAATATAGGACATTGATGGTACCATCCCTTTCTTCTGGGGTGTTGACTCTGAAAACCATCTTGTGTTCTCTAACGATGCTGGAATTCTCAAGACAAGCTGTGACAACTTGTACGTGTCATTTCTGAAAGGTAACTACTAAAACATAACATAATTTTCTTATACATCACCGTAGCAACGCACGAGCATATATCTAGTCTCTATATAAGGAACATGTACAACTCTTCATATGACAGAGAAGAGAAAGAGCCAGAGACCCATGTGTCTCGTGTGTTTCTCTGTCGTGCTTCTGGGAAGAGAGACGGATCCTCTACAACTTCTTGCGTCTCTACTATTGACGGGAGGGAAGGGAACGGATCTAATGATACACGATAACGTAGTTCTCAACAATTTGCACACGTCGTCCTCCCACCAACAGCTAGCATACATACGGAGGCACATGCTGCATACACTCGCTATATATCTCACTGTCCCTTATGCTGCTGCTGCCGCCAAGAGTCAAATGCAGGCCGTCTCTTCCACAGGATCGGAGGGCCCCTGTACGGCACCTCGTACATGTGCAGTTCCTTGGGCTTGCGCGTCTCCAGCAGCCACCCCAGACGCGGCTTCTGCTCCTCATCCCCGGCGGCGTCATCTGCGCGTGCAAGGTTGAGATGATCAGTACCGATCGATCTCTCTAGTCTCACGTCTATGTATAAGCATGTTAAGGTCTTAAGGATCAAATGTCTATAGTTCAGAATCTTGAGATCGATGATGTTTAATTTGTGATGGATGATATAACTAAGATGAGTAGGACCATCAGGATCGGAACTAGTGTCTGTTGCATTGTATTACCTGTATCGTCGAGATGACGGCGGCATGGCAGGTCCTGGTAGTAGGTGCAGTCCCGGTCGCCGGAGTAGGGCGGGCCGAGGACGTCGAGGACCGCGCACGCCGTGGCGGCGGCGAACCTGTGCATGTTGCCGCCGGACTCCGGGAACAGCACCAGGGCGTCGCAGGGCGCGCTCAGGTCGGCGTCCAGCACCAGCTTCGCCAGCCTCCGCAGTGCTGCTGAAAGCACACAGCACAACGAAACGTCCAAACCAAACTGTGCTCATCAGGCGCCCGAAGCGTGTGGTGAACTGGTCATCAAAGCGCAGAGAAGAATTTGAACTCACGGCGATCGCCGCCGCCGCCGACGGCGACGGGAGGGTGGTCGGCCTCGGCCCAGTCATAGGACGTGACGCGGAGCGAGCCGAGGAGAAGCTTGCTGAACACCGTCATCCCCGGGTGGTTGTGCAGAGGGATGGTCGCGCCTGGGGGCAGCAGGAACACCACGACCTGCAGCCAGATCGTACGTACATCACACGCTAGCAACTTAACGCATGCGTTTCACAGCTGGATCGTCGTCGTATCGTATCCCCGTACCGAGAAGTTCTTGCATTTATAAATGGTGGTTCGTGTGATGATAGGAACAGGGTGCGTTCGAGGGCCGCCGGAAGCGGCGGCGGCCTTGGTGACGGCTCTCAGGTGCACATCCTCTGGTCCCATCTTGTCTGCAGTGCAAAAGTTAATTAGCAGACTGAACAAGGCAGCCTAGCTCTTGCAATGCGATGGTTAACGACGAGGAAAAGGGGCGGCGTACGTACCGAGGATGTCTCTGATGAGGACGACGTCGTGGTGCGCCGGCACGGTCCCAGGGCCTCCGAACGCGCGGCGGCACGCGGCAAGCAGACGCTGGAGCGGCGCCGGCTCTGGCGCGGTCGCCGCGTCCACCTGCACGCGCCGCCGCACGCTCGCGCCGCCGCTCTGGCGCCTGCCAGGCGCGCCACTCCGCCTCCTCTTGACCGCGGCCGGGCCGGCGCCGCTCCCTTCCACGGTCACCTTCATCAACGCGTACGTACACGGCCCCAGCAGCCAGCAGCTAGCAGCAGGAACAGGAACAGGAACGGATCAAGATCTGCCTTTCCAGCAAGTCCGGTCTTGCGGTGGGGTTAAATACTTAAATCCACGGCCGAGTCTCCTTTCCGACCCCGGCCTGGCGCCGAGGAAAGCGTGCAAGAACCGCGGCGCGGCTGGGAATGAGCAGGAGCATGCGAGGGGAGCAGAGGCGGCACGTTAGAATAAAGGCAGGGGCAGCGGCAGTGGGTGGTGTGGTGAAAAAACCGCGGGCGATGGATATGATGGGGGCGGGGCGGGGCGGGGCGCGGCTGGAGGTCCACGACGACGCGGCGCGGCGATACCACCGGTGGATTTTCACGGAACCGTGGTCCCTGGCCTCGTGTTCCAGGACGACGGATGGCTGAAGGACGGTCTGGTTGGTCGCTCACGCTCTGCCCGCCCGGGCGGCCGCCCGCGTTTTCGCGGGGAAACCGCTCAACTCAAGCTGCCTGGCGGAGACTGGATCGACGGCCAGGATACGCTCAGCTGGTGCGATGTGGAGACTGTAGAGGGGGAGTGAGTGGCCAGACCACGGACCAGACGAGCGGCGAAGCAAACCAAGGACTCGGTTGCCTGTCCGGCCCGCTTGCCATGTGAATCGTTCCTAGCTTTGTTTTTTTTTCTAACACAGAGGCAGGAGCTCTGCCAATTAAACAATAAAATAGAAAATTATTTTTTTACGATGGAAATTAGTTCTAAAAACTTTGCAGCCACATAATCAAATTTAAAAACGATGAAAAAAATTAAACATGACAACATATAGGCGTCTTCAATGGTTCTAGCTGATTGCTCGAGCCTCCATGACATTCATTATACAATAAAAGCTAGCATTTCAAATAATCTACAAGAGCAAGTATTGTAAGAGATGTGATAGAAGATTTACGGTGACGTGGAAGAAAGAGAAATATAGAGATAAGTAAATCAGATTGCTCACAGACTTCAAGATACTTTGTGACAGAAATAAGTGGACCTAATATTAAGTATATAGTGTATATCATAAAAGAGTTATTATATGACTAAACTTTTAGTTGACTCAAGATGATATGACCACTTTTAAGTCAGTATCTGGTTGTATTACTATCCATGTTTAAGGACAATGTTGTGTTACTTGTACACTGGAAACATAATGATACATTGTGCATCATATATGTGCTCCTTTCTGTGGAAGTTGTACACTCATGTACTAACTGTACGACCACACGACCCCCAATATATATGTATAGAGAATGGAAGACATTAGTTTACATAAATATAAGTTAAAACATGGTCTAAATCGTAAACAAAACAGAACTGCTACTAAGTCATATTCCTGACCATTTGTATATCAAATATGAACCGGCGGTCATGACGATGAGTTTTATGGTAACAATGGCATGATCATGCTCGCAGGCACAACGTTGATGCAATCAAATTAATGATATGGCAAGCACAATGCTGATACAAGAAAATATCACTCAAATCATCTTCATTCCTACTAGGTGGAAGTACCAAATGGCCAATGTAACCAGAATACATAGGTTCTAGAACATCCATAGCAGTTTTGTTAGATGAGGCATTATCAAGCACAATAACAAAGATCATATCAGTAATGCCATAATCATTTGCAACAATTCCAACACGCTCAACAATATTATGACCTGTACGAGCTACCTCTACAGGTCTTAAACCAAGCAACCTCTTTTTTCTAAACACCAATCAAAGTTCACAAAATGAGCAACGACATTGAGGTAGTCCTCTTTAACTTTACCAGATCAAATATCAGTTGTAAGAGCAATAGATGAAACAAATTTAGGACATCAATAAGTTGTTCGACATGATCATTAAAAAGTCAGATCAAATCTCTAGTAGTAGTTTGCCTAGAGGATTTAACAAACATATGATTATGAGCAAGGGTAATATATTATTGAAAAGCAACATATTCACCAAAGTAAAGAGGCAAGTCTAGTCTAGCAATCAAATGGCAAAGCTCTGTTTCTAGCAACAGAAAGCGAGTACTCATAGTGCACAATAGAAGCACCAGCATTAAAATTAAACATAGATTGAGCTCTGTCTGATCTAGATGATGGGTCAAGTGGCCAGTTCTAGAAGAAGATTTAGTAGACATGCTATTTTCGATGCTCTTACCTCCTTGCCTCCCTACATCGTAGTCACCTCCTCAAAGTCCAATCAAACCTTGGAGGTGGGACTCCTCCTCCTAGAGCGCTTACCCGGAACAGGGATGGATGTGCTTGCCTCGGGCGTTGGGCTCGTGGATCCTGTGCGCATCTCTATGCCTGGTGTCCCCGTCATTCACATCCTCGTCCCAGCGTCAGCGCCATCTGAAAGCTCTCTTGTGAGTTTTGGTGTTTGGATGACAACTCAATTAAAGGACTAACAAGTGTACTAAGTGTTGAACAGGTGCTTAAGATAAAGTCTACAAGGTTCAACACAAGTGAACAAATGTGATGGTCCAAGAACTAGATTATGGATACATAATGGACATCACAAGTAAGATGGACATTGCATAAAGTGAGACTCGGGTGCGTAGCTCGGAGACAACTGATCAAGCCAAGGACGGAGGCAAGAAGAGCTTCGAGGTACCAAGTGCACGGGAGAAGGTCAAGGAGGCTGAGGAACCCAAAGCCAAGGGTGAAGAAGGAGGCTTGCAAAGTCAAGGGTGATCGAGTTGAGAACAGCTACGGCACATCAAGGATCACTACATAAGGACGTGACTTACAGCCAATGAAGTAACAGCTACAGTTATGTGGTGTAAGTCATAAGGCTCAAGATCAAGCTCTAAGAAGGAGATCAAGGTCACTAGAAGGAGAACAAGTGTCAAAACCAGAACTGGAAGCAGCCCAAAAGAGCTAAGTTCACCTTGATCTTTAGTTTGGGTTGTTCCTATGTTTGGAGATGTTCTATGTGACCTTTGCAGGATGTTGGAGCTAAGAAATGTCAATCTAGATCAAGTCAAGCCGACTTGATGATTTATGAGTCCAACATCAAAGCTCAAGCATGTGAAATGCTATAGATGTAATAATTAAGAGAAGGTATGTTTCTAGACTTAGTACATTGGTTTTGTGGACTAATACACTTGTCTAAGTGTTAGAAACAGAAAGAAGAAGAAAAGAAAAGAGGAGAAAAAGACTTGGCTGAGTGCAGCCAAGACTCAGCTCAGTCTGGCACACCGGACTGTCCGGTGGTGCACCGGACAGTGTCCGGTGCGCCAGGCTGGCTCGGCGTGAAGTAGCCGCTCTCGGGAATTCGCCGACGGCGTACGGCTAAAATTCACCGGACTGTCCGGTGCGCACCGGACTGTCCAGTGAGCCAACGGTCGGCCGGGCCAACGGTCGGCCGCGCGATCTGCGCGGGACACGTGGCCGAGCCAACGGCTAGATGGAGGCACCGGACTGTCCGGTGTGCACCGGACATGTCCGGTGTGCCAACAGCTCCCAGATCTGAAACGGTCTGCAACGGTCGGCTTCGCCGTAGAAGGAAAGAAATCAGGCACCGGACAGTGTCCGGTGTGCACCGACAGAAAGAAAGTATTGCCTTCCAAATGGGATTCCAACGGCTCCTAGGCCCCTTGTGCCTATAAAAGGGACCCCTAGGCGCCTCAAGCAAAATACAAGTGCAGCCAACAAGTGTAGACTTCATTGGAATCAATTCTCGCTCTCCCTCTTGTGTGTAACTCTATAGTTTGTGTAGAAGGCACAGCTATAAGCCTTTAGAGAGAGGAGTAGTGCTGCTAAGAGCTAGAGCAAGGTCTTGAGCGTATCGTTACTCTGCCGGGGTGCTGCCAAGAAGTTTGTAAGCAGCCGCGGTTCTGTTGTAACCCCACTCAATAGTGAAAGGCTCTATCTGTCATACTGACAGATCTGAGCAAACGGAGGAAGGAGTTGAAATAGACTCCAAGCCCAGGTGTGGCTAACTCCAACGAGGACTAGGCAAGCATTTCAGGCTTGGCCGAACCTCGGGATAAATCCTTGCGTCTGTGTGCTCTGTTCTGTATTGAACTCTGACTCTCTGTCTTACTCGCTTATATATCTGCACTTCACTACTTACTTGTGGTACTAGCTTTCCTTGAAGTGCAGGATATTCGTAAGACAGGAACTTCAATTCCACTGCAACCTACTCGAAGGATTCTTCACTCCACTGCGATCCTGTCTTCGAGTAGAGTAAGATTTAAGTTTTAAAGTGATAATTTTTATTCGCCTATTCACCCCCCCCCCCTCTAGGCGACATCTAGATCCTGTTCCCGGGCCAGAGGGAACTTTCAATTGGTATCAGAGCTAGGCCTCTCCAGTGTGGGCTTTGCCGTCCGGAGATAACGATGTCGTCACAAGAGGTAACTGTAGAAATTCTTTTAGGCGATGGCTCTAATTACAAATCTTGGTCTGTCTCTATTTATAATGCTTTCATGAGTGTTGATTCTGATTTGAGACAAATTTTTAGTAGAAGTATTTTTCCATCTGATAGTAGCAAAAATCTCTCTAATGATGAACTAAGATGCTTATCTCTTAATCACCGTGCTTGTAACATCTTAGTTGAGTCTCTTTCTAAAAGTGCCTATTTTGCCATCATGAGTAGTGATAATGATTTGTTGGTTGATGCTCATGATTTATGGAATAGAATTAAAGTAAAATATTTTGTGGCAAATTGTACTACTTCTACTCCCTATATTGCTTGTGATACTAACCATTCAAAGGGAGAAGAACAAGAACGATGGCACCCAAACGATGAATCCACCTCACTGACAGGTTTGTCTTCCACTAGTTATAAATGTCTTATTGCTAACAATGATAGTGGAGACGAAAGCGATGATGAGGAGGAATATGAGGATGATAGCGAGGATGAGTCTTCATCACCACTATGTACATTTTCCTGTATTGCTTCCACTAATAATAATGACAGGGAAAATGAGACCGGTGATGTGGAAGAAGAGGAGATTCGTCGGTTCTACACCCATCTCAACAAAGAAGACAAAGTGCTCTTGGTTAAGTTGTTGAGGAGGAACAAGGAACAAGGCGAGACGCTTCTCAGGCTAGAGGAGACTCTCATCAAAACCAACGACAGCATGGAGAAGATGACCAAAGAACATGAGGAGCTAAAGTGCTCTCATGATAATTTGGTCCAACGGTATGAATCTATTTTATTTGAGCAAAGAAATAATCATGATGTATTATCTGATGTTGCTCAACTTAAAACTGAGAATTCTATGCTTAAGAGTCAAGTAGAAATGATAAATTTAGAAAAACTTGCTCTAAGTGAAAAATATGATATGCTATCTTATTCTCATAATGAATTAGTTGATGACCATATCATGCTTAATGATGCTCATGAGGTTGTAATTTCAAACTTAAATCCATGTGAACCTCATTCTCGCACGTGTGCGCATTTGAATTGTATATCATCATGTGCTAACCCCTGTTGCTCAAAAGAAAGCCAATCATTGATTGAGCAACAAGTTTTAGGGTCACAAAAGAAATTCTGTGGGAATAAGAAGCAACGACAATTGAGGAGAAGACGCTTAGCTCAACTCTCTCAAGATATCCACGGGCGCGTGGTGAAGAAGCTTGAGAAAGGAAAAACTGCAGCAAGTGTTAAGCTCAGTAAGAAGAATGTTCCCAAAGCTATAAATGAAGAAATCAATATGAACGAGGAAAAAGGTAAGAATTCAATTAGTCATGTTGTTTGTACTAATCATCTCTCCATGTCCTTCAAGCACAAAAAGGGAAGAGGAAAAAGGAGGTGTTTCAAGTGCAAGAAGTTAGGCCACCTCATCGCGTCTTGTCCGTACAAAGACAAGAATGAAGGGACAAGGAGTTGTTTTGGATGCAACAATCAGGACCACACGATCACTTCATGTCCGGTCATGAAGAATCAAGGATGTGCATCCTCCAAGGTGGCCCTCACCAAGGAAAATGACAAACAGCAAGCGTCATGTCAGATTGAGCGACGCTTCTGCTACAAGTGTGGTGAGCAGGGTCATCTATCCAAGGTATGTTATAAAGGTAAGATTCCTAAGCAAGTGAATTTGTGTCAATCTTATTCGGGTAGGAGACCCAAATCATACACTTGTGCTAGATCTATAACAAGATCACCTAGAACTAGCACAAAGGCAATCTGGGTACCAAAGGCACATTTAGATGATCATTATGGACCCATCCCGAGATGGGTACCAAATTGTGCTAACTAGACCATGCAGGTGCCTTGAGATGGACTGGAGACCATGGGAGAGCTTAAGACGGTTATCTAAAACTCTATGCTCAAGCTATTAATTGTTTTGGTGTTTATTGACCCAAGGTTGAATTATTGTGAAACACTAATCCCATGTTCATCTCAAGTGAAATAAGGTGTATAGGTCCTGAAACATTATTGGTGTATCAAGTAAAGGACGTTGATAAGAATTTACAACTTGCTCTCCAAAGGATGGTACCCGTGTGTTTTAAGTACATAATTGCAATTTAGTATTGCTCTTAAGTTGGCTTGTTGTGCTACCTGTCTTTGGAGTAGTTATGCTTTATGATTGCCTGTGTTAAATGAATCATAATGAAGTCTGCTTAATCATGACTGGTGCTATATAGGATATATCTTTTGAATCATTCATGGGTAACTCTTTCATTTGTTATATCCACAACGATTAACTCTCTTTGTGTACATGGATAAACCTGTAACTTTTTGTAAATCATGCTATGTGCAATTATGACATTTTGTTTAGTCCATGATTACCCTAGTTTGGTACTGTGTGAATTTCAAATCCATGTCGTGCCCTTTTGAGCTATGAGGTGCATGAGCAAAAGGAGCCCTGAATTGGTGATAACTAGTGCTCTCATAAAGGCAAAGGTATGGAAAATGGAACTGTGCAATATTATTGATTATCTTGAAATTCCATTGATAGTGATCATAGCTGTGTTCTTGCATTTCATTGGTAGTATCGTGGCTTATGCATTAGAATATTGTTTCTTTTGGTGTACCTAAAGAACCTTCTTAACTATGATGTGCTTAAGACATGATCGTGTTGTCTTTCAATTGGTATATGTGCTCCAATGATAGTTAAGTATGAAGCATGTCTAAGTTGCGTGTAAAGGTTAGACTTCCTGTGAGTATTGAATTGGCTTAGGTGCCACTGAGGCATGCATTGTTGAATTTAGTCAACCTTTCATTTAGCCTTCAATTGGTGTTAAGTGGTTTTTCAATTGATATTCAAATTGGCATCCTTGTGTGATGAAAATGATAGAGTATGCCTTGACCAAAGTATGTTGTGATCCCCTCTAGTTATAAGGAAGCTAGAATGTGCAAAGTGCAAGTCATTCAAATACTTGATGCACAACTTGAGGGGGAGCACACATAACATATGTCTTTCGAGACTAACTGTTTCTTAAGCAATCTTGTATAGTCTCTAGGTGGAAAAGAGAAGATAAGCAAGAAATGGAGCAATCAGGACTTGGGTACCTCTGTAAGTCAAGAAATTGGTATCTCAAGTTGTGAGTAAGTGCATATTTTTAGATTGCTCATGCTCTATAATATCTGGTGATAATAGATGCTTATTCTTAAATATCATGGAGCCATGATAATAAATGAACTTTGCAATTGGTATCTTTAAATTGGTATCTTTCAATTGGTAGCCGTAATAGTTCGCTTCAATTGACATCTTTTGATAATCATGAGAATAGAAGTTTCTTCTTGTGCCCAATACTATAACTTGTTCTAAGTTTGGTGTCTTAGCAACAAGAAAAAGTTAGGAGAAAGAATCAGGCACAAGTGTGGAGAAGCTCTCGAGAGATTAACTACTTTCAAGATGGGAAGTACACTACAACATGGTAAAGGTACAAAAGGGAGTATTAATCTTTTTGCATATATGTATCTTACCTAAATGTTGATAGTGCATACGTTCAATAAGTAAGGGGGAGTTTTTGATAGTCGTTTTTCCCTTGACACCCTGCTGTCCCTTGACATCATCCTATGTTCTTGCTCGAGTATGGTTTTTGGTGTTTGATGTCAAAGGGGGAGAATTTGTGCATTAAAGCTTATCTCAACCTGAGAGGAAAGATTATCCTAAGGGGTGATGTGTTAGTTTAAGCTTTGCTAGTGTGTTATTCATATGCTTCCTGCAGTATTATATGTGTTGCATCATATGGACTAGTGCTTCCGTTGCTATGAATTAATTGGTATCTATTGTGTTCATTCTGAAATAGACAGTCATTTGGATAATGATGCATGTGGTTAATAGTGCTTTAAGATTGCTTTAAATTGGTATCTTAGTTTAAATCAGTATCTTAATGGTGAATAGTGGTAAGTTGATATTCCTGTGATATATCCACTAATTTGAATGGTGTTTAACTCTGATTATGTGCATTTGTGTGTTTAATTATGTGCATTTGTGAGTTATAGTATCATGGTTTGATTCTTGACACAATGCATCCTAAAAAGTGCTAAGGTGTAGAAATGTTTCGAATTGGCTAAGTATGTGCAAATTAGCGTCTGAGGTCAAGATTATGTTTTTGAAGTAAGCACTTATTTAGGGGGAGCATTCTATAATCTTAGAATTCAAAATTTGTGCTTCAAATCTTATTCTTATGTAAGCTTTAATTGTGTTGCCATCAATCACCAAAAAGGGGGAGATTGAAAGCTCTCTTGTGAGTTTTGGTGTTTGGATGACAACTCAATTAAAGGACTAACAAGTGTACTAAGTGTTGAACAGGTGCTTAAGATAAAGTCTACAAGGTTCAACACAAGTGAACAAATGTGATGGTCCAAGAACTAGATTATGGATACATAATGGACATCACAAGTAAGATGGACATTGCATAAAGTGAGACTCGGGTGCGTAGCTCGGAGACAACTGATCAAGCCAAGGACGGAGGCAAGAAGAGCTTCGAGGTACCAAGTGCACGGGAGAAGGTCAAGGAGGCTGAGGAACCCAAAGCCAAGGGTGAAGAAGGAGGCTTGCAAAGTCAAGGGTGATCGAGTTGAGAACAGCTACGGCACATCAAGGATCACTACATAAGGACGTGACTTACAGCCAATGAAGTAACAGCTACAGTTATGTGGTGTAAGTCATAAGGCTCAAGATCAAGCTCTAAGAAGGAGATCAAGGTCACTAGAAGGAGAACAAGTGTCAAAACCAGAACTGGAAGCAGCCCAAAAGAGCTAAGTTCACCTTGATCTTTAGTTTGGGTTGTTCCTATGTTTGGAGATGTTCTATGTGACCTTTGCAGGATGTTGGAGCTAAGAAATGTCAATCTAGATCAAGTCAAGCCGACTTGATGATTTATGAGTCCAACATCAAAGCTCAAGCATGTGAAATGCTATAGATGTAATAATTAAGAGAAGGTATGTTTCTAGACTTAGTATATTGGTTTTGTGGACTAATACACTTGTCTAAGTGTTAGAAACAGAAAGAAGAAGAAAAGAAAAGAGGAGAAAAAGACTTGGCTGAGTGCAGCCAAGACTCAGCTCAGTCTGGCACACCGGACTGTCCGGTGGTGCACCGGACAGTGTCCGGTGCGCCAGGCTGGCTCGACGTGAAGTAGCCGCTCTCGGGAATTCGCCGACGGCGTACGGCTAAAATTCACCGGACTGTCCGGTGCGCACCGGACTGTCCGGTGAGCCAACGGTCGGCCGGGCCAACGGTCGGCCGCGCGATCTGCGCGGGACACGTGGCCGAGCCAACGGCTAGATGGAGGCACCGGACTGTCCGGTGTGCACCGGACATGTCCGGTGTGCCAACAGCTCCCAGATCTGAAACGGTCTGCAACGGTCGGCTTCGCCGTAGAAGGAAAGAAATCGGGCACCGGACAGTGTCCGGTGTGCACCGGACTGTCCGGTGCGCCAGACGACAGAAAGAAAGTATTGCCTTCCAAATGGGATTCCAACGGCTCCTGGGCCCCTTGTGCCTATAAAAGGGACCCCTAGGCGCCTCAAGCAAAATACAAGTGCAGCCAACAAGTGTAGACTTCATTGGAATCAATTCTCGCTCTCCCTCTTGTGTGTAACTCTATAGTTTGTGTAGAAGGCACAGCTATAAGCCTTTAGAGAGAGGAGTAGTGCTGCTAAGAGCTAGAGCAAGGTCTTGAGCGTATCGTTACTCTGCCGGGGTGCTGCCAAGAAGTTTGTAAGCAGCCGCGGTTCTGTTGTAACCCCACTCAATAGTGAAAGGCTCTATCTGTCATACTGACAGAACTGAGCAAACGGAGGAAGGAGTTGAAATAGACTCCAAGCCCAGGTGTGGCTAACTCCAACGAGGACTAGGCAAGCATTTCAGGCTTGGCCGAACCTCGGGATAAATCCTTGCGTCTGTGTGCTCTGTTCTGTATTGAACTCTGACTCTCTGTCTTACTCGCTTATATATCTGCACTTCACTACTTACTTGTGGTACTAGCTTTCCTTGAAGTGCAGGATATTCGTAAGACAGGAACTTCAATTCCACTGCAACCTACTCGAAGGATTCTTCACTCCACTGCGATCCTGTCTTCGAGTAGAGTAAGATTTAAGTTTTAAAGTGATAATTTTTATTCGCCTATTCACCCCCCCCCTCTAGGCGACATCTAGATCCTGTTCCCGGGCCAAAGGGAACTTTCACCATCGATGTCAATGGTAGCGGCTACACAACTACTTAGGAGGAAGCACATGACATTGTCTGTCTTGTTCTATGCTTCAAGTTACTGCTCCTCGATCTCAACGGCTTGATATTACTCATTATCTATGGACATTGTCATCGCCTCAGTCGACATCTCTAGCTCCTCACGACACGCGCCACACTCGCTCTATGGAAGCAGCTCCATAGGCCAGCGATCTATAACAAAATCAACAAAATAATCAAACATCACCAAGGGAGAGGCTACTAGATTTGGATGGTGGAGGCAACATAGGCACACGTGCGAAGCCAGAGAACTAGACCCACCGACATGGGGACACCAGAGTGAGTTTGGCACATAACTTGAGCAGATCGACGGTTAAAGTCACTAGTACAAACAGGGGTAGACCTACGTATAAGGGAGTGACCGAGCGAGGGCACATACCCCTGCTCATTTGTTTATTGCAAATAGCACAATCTAGATTTTCACCATTAGGTCATCAGCCTAACTTAGATGCCCTCACTCTGCTATTTTGGTGCTCGTTGTTACAAATACACTCTCACTCTTATTTTATCCTAGGTCCGCCCCTAGTTATAGATACAATGTGAGAGCGAGTGAGATGGAGAGGGTTCAAGATACAGGGAGAGGATAAAGCGAGAGAGGGAGAATCGTAGAGGATCAACAATGGTGACTCACTGACATCTTTGCCGGGACGAGAGGCAAGGTGAAGGTGAAAGGCGATAGAGCAGTGAGCGGGATTGCGGCTTGCAGGGAGGAGTGAACGAATGGCTAGGGTTAGGGTGGACGGCGGTGCCAAGATTTTTATTCCCTAGGGCGTAAGCGGATCAATGTCGTACTGATCTGTTTACTGGGTCATGCCCATGCTTGCACTTTAGGTCGATCCTGTAGCCCAAGCATGGCAGGAGCGCCGGGCCAGACCGGACCGGCATGGGCATGACGACCTGCATGTCGTGCCTCGGCGTGTGCGTGTCGGACCATGGGTTGTCCCTCCCGCTGTGGACATGTATAGTTGTGATCAGGGTTTTGAAAATCGGCGCCTACAACGCGCCTAGGCGCGCCTAGTCGCTAGGCCATGGCCTTCCGCCTGGACTAGGGGGCTAGGCAGGCTCCTAGTCGGTCGGAGCGCCTAGGCGGCGCCTTGCGGCGATTCTGCGGTGCCCAAGTGCCCAGGCGTCGCGGAGGCGGGCTAGGCGCGCGCCGCGTGCGCGAGCGGGAAAACGCGCAGGAGGGAAAGCGCGCGCGAGCCGGAAAGCGCTCGCCGGAGGGGATAAGGGAGCGCGCGTGGGAGGGAAAGGGTAGACGCGAAAGGGGAATAGGGTTTGGGTCTTTGCGCGCCGGACGCCGGAGACCACCTCCCTTGCTTGCTTCTCCGCCGAACGCTGAAGACCACCTCCGCCAGAGAAGTGGCTGCACGCAGCACGCCTACACATCCTCCGCCCTGCTTGCTTCTCTCCTCCCCTGGTTCTTCGCCGACAACCCCAAGGTCCGTATGTTTTCCTCCCCTGCTTCTCTCCTCTCATCTCCTCTGTTATTCACATACAATGGCTTGAACTCAGATGACAGAGTGTCAATCTGAAACTGCAAGTGCACCAGAGGGGGTTAGTGTCTTTAGAAGAAATTCAGATGATGTGGGATGGGAGTATGGGATTCTTGTTGATATAAACAATAAGGACAAGGTAAAGTGCATACTGTGTGACAAGCAAATGTGTGGAGGGGTTTATCGGTTGAAGCAACATATCGCCCAGGAAGGAAAGAATGCGAAGAAATGCCAGGGCATGAAGACCACCAAAGAGAAGTTGCTGGAGGCTCAAGAAAAGTGCAAGAAAGCACTAGATGAAGCAAAAAGGGAAAGGGAGGAGAAGACTGTTCGTGAGCTAGAACTTAGAGAAGAAGTTCATGTGTCTAGGGTTGGAGGATCATAAGAAGTGACTTGTGTTGGAAGTTCAGAGCCTCACAAATTAGGCCCCATGGACAAATGGACAAAAGATATTGATCCTACAGCAACCAAATCTGAATCTTTGACTCGACAGAGGCTGAACAAGGAACTTTGGAAAGAAAGATTACATGAGGTGCATAAATATATTGCAAGATGGGCCTTTAACCATGGTAATTTCCTTGCTGTTTTTTAATTTCATATTTTATTTTCATCAGATTTCCTTGCTGTTTTTTAATTTCCTTGCTGTTTTGTAACATTGATAGCAATATCATTCAATGCATGTGACAACGATGAGTTCAAGCAAATGTGTGAAGCAATTGGACAATTTAGGCCTGGAATTGAACATCCAACTATGTTTGACCTGCGAGGGAGATTGTTGGAAGAAGAATATGCAAGAACCAAGAGTTTGCTGCAAGAACGTGAAGCCAAGAAGATGAAGAATGGGTGCTCTATTATGACCGATGCTTGGTCAGATAAGAAGAGGAGAAGCATAATGAATGTGCGCACTAATTGTGCTGATGGAACTAGTTTTATTTCCTCAAAAGAGATGTCAGATGTGTCACACACAAGTGAAGTGATCTTTCAACTAGTGGACAAAGCAATCGAAGACATTGGTCCAGATGATGTGGTGCAAGTTGTGACTGACAATGCTTCTAACAACATGGGAGCAAAGAAGCTACTGCATGTGAAGACACCACGTATCTTTTGGACCTCTTGTGCAACTCACACGATTAACTTGATGCTCCAAGGAATTGGCAACATGCCTCGGTTCAAGAAGGTGATTAACCAAGCAAAGGCATTCACCATGTATATGGGCACACAAGAACACTAGAGTGCATGAGATACTTCATTGAGGGGAAAGAGATAGTAAGGCCAGGAGTGACTAGGTTTGCTTCGAACTATCTAACTTTGGACAGCATACAAGAGAAGAAGGACCAGCTAAGAAAGGTGGTGGTTCATAGTAGGTGGGACTCACTGAAGGATGTGAAATCAAAGAAGGGAAAAAATGCCACATCAACTATATTGAATCCAAGCTTTTGGAAGGATGTGAAGTTGACATTGGCTGTTTTTGCGCCATTGTTCAAAGTTCTCTGTTTGGTTGATGGAGATGTGAAGCCATCCATGGGCTTTGTATATGGAGAACTATTGAAGGCAAAGAGACATGTCAAAGAGGCCCTTGACAATGTTGAGAACCGTTTCAAGGATGTTGTTGCTGTTATTGAGAAGAAAATGGCTGGAAGACTTGATTCTCCATTGCATTTGACAGCTTATTTGCTGAATCCACACTACAGTTATGCTGACCCATCAGCCTTTGATGTACCCAAAATAACAGAAGGTTTTATCAATTGTGTGGAGACTTTTTATTATCATGACGACGAAATGCAAGAACAAGCAGCCAACATCGAACTCCAGAAGTTTCAGAATAGAGAAGGCCCATTTAGCAAGAAGATTGCAAGGACTTTTGAAAACTTTGATTATAATCTAGGTAACAGTTGTTTGCTAATAGAGAGGTTTTTTATTTCAGCATTGTAACAAGCAATCTGTTATACTACTAACTAATAGAGAGGTTTTTTATTTCAGCATCATGGTGGTGGCTTTATGGAACTGAAACACCAGCAACCAGCTCTACAGAAGATGGCTACCAAGATGCTATCTTTAACAGCAAGTTCTTCTGGTTGTGAAAGAAATTGGAGTGGGTTTGATGGGGTTAGTACCTATCTGTTATCAAAATTACAGCAGCATTACAATAAAATTGCAGAACTAAAAGTGCTCTTATTTTTAATTTATAGGTGCACACTAAGAAGAGAAATAGGCTTACTACAGACCGCCTCAACAAGTTGATCTACATTCAATTCAACAACAGGCTGATTAATAAGAGAGCAAAGATCAAGTCCCAGAAAATTACTGATGTTCTCTTGTCTAGTGGTACAACTGAAGTTCAAGGTTTCCTCCAAGAAAATGGAGATGATTGTGCATTAGTTTCCTTTAGAGATGACGAAGATGACGAAGAAGTCATGGAAGGTACAGGGATACCTTAGTCTGTGCTTGCAGATGCAGTGGGAACAGAAGAACAGCTAGAGCTGCGTAGAAGTGCAAGGGTGAGAGAGCTCAATGAAGACGAGTTTGAGTCCGAAGAAGAAGAGTTTGATGAAGACGAGGATGAGTATGAGATGGTTGAACCCTAAGTGTGAGCCAGCTTCATGTCATGTTTTAGCTTTTATTATGCATCCATGTATCTTTAACTTGTGAACCTAGAACTCCTGCTGTGCGCTTGTGTTTTGTGTTGTGACTTGTGTGAACTGAATCATGTGATGTAATGTACTGCTACTGCCTACTGGCTACTGCTAGTCTGTTGTCTGCCATGCATTTTATATTTTTATATGTGTTGCTGCCTGCTGTCCCTTCATGTTTGTGTTCTAAAGGCTATCCTATGCTGCTGATCAGTACTAATTGAATGGGAGAAGGGTCAGACCTCATATAAGTACCTAACTTGCTATTTCCTTTTTTATCTCTTGTATTGATGCCCAATTACATCTAAAAGTGTTGTCCACTTTTATTGTAGCAGTGCTTGAGGATTCAGTGATCAGCAGATCTGCAAAGACAAAGGACCTAAAGTATTAGGTATGTCTACTGGTCATTCCCTATTTTTATCTATAAATGTATATATTATATAAGTTGGCAAAACGCCTAGAAAAACGCCTAGCATCGCTTAGGCTGGACTAGTCCCTAGGCTAAGGGTTATCGCCTAGATTCCGCCTAGCGTCTAGCAAAACTTTGGTTGTGATGAAATGTTTTGGGGGTGAAAGGAGTACATAGTATGATCTTTATGTGGGAAAGCATGGCATGTCAAGACTGGTGTCGCTTTCAACATCTTCCATTTGATCTGGCCTTGGCCTGCTGATCAGAGCCTTGGACCGTACTCATTGTTACTGATCATTCAAGCAAGGTGGATCTTCCATTTGATCTGGCCTTGGCCTGCTGATCAGAGCCTTGGACCGTACTCATTGTTACTGATCATTCAAGCAAGGTGGCAACCATCTCCTGGATGAGATCAGCCCCTGTTTCTCAATGAGTCCTCATACGGTGATGTTCTTACCATCAATAAATAAAACAAAACAAGGGCTTGTATTCCAATTATGAATCAGTCCAGAATAAAAAAAAGTGGACTGGCCGCTTTTTAAAAACTAATAACCTTAATGTCACCCTTTTAGTGATGAAAAAAATCCGCCGTCCCAGACGAGGAACATATGCTAGACACATCTTTTCTTCAGTTAAATCTGAAAATTCAGGTCTCACAGGTTTCCGTTATTTTGTGCTATTCAACTGCAGGCTACATATTACGAGTACAATATTACGTGCAGAAATAATACAGCGCATTTTCTCTTCTGTGTCCCGCAGAAGCTTGTGTACTTACACGGAAGTCGTAACAATAGACTACACAGCAGCATTGCATACAATGGAATTTGAACATTTAACCCACTTTGGGGGTACGGCATCAACCATGCGCGCGACGGACCGGCGAGGCAAACTTGAACTGCTCCACGACCAGCGGAAAAAACTGTACCATCTGAATCTGCCCCGTCTCCCTCGTTTGCACATTGATATCTTGGATAGAAATATGTAACAAACACAGCCCAGCACTAATGCGTTAACCGCCAAAACGCAATCATCACCACCACGGTGATGACCATACCAGCATACGCGATCCACCTGTCCACGCGGTGCCGCCTCTCGATAAGCTTCAGAACGGAGTTTGACAGACCGACAGTGTTCAGGACATCCAAAGCTTTCCTTTGAGCACTCTGCAATGCAGTGAAGATGGCCGTTAGCAGGCACAAGTTAGACCATTAAAAAGAGCCATTAGGATTGGTCACGTTCAGTGATCTTCTGTCCACAGTTCAACTTCAAACTGAGGCTTCATCATGAATGGATGATATGCATTACCTTCAGTCGATCCCTCTGGTCAGCGTACTTGTGAAGGATACCCACTCCTGTCTCGTAAGCTTCTTCGAGCATTCGTGAGGAGTTACGGGCTGATTGCTTTGCTTGGGCTTCGTCGTCGAATATTCGGAGGACGTGTGAAGATTCACCGTTCTGCGTCAACAATTTTTCTTTTTTCAATTCTTCGACTAAACAATGAAATCATACGGGAAAAGAAAAGACTACATTATTGCTCAGAGGAATTATTACAGCTCTTTCAAATAGCTCAGCCCTTTCTTTTGCTTCCAGAATCCGTTTTTTCTGTCGCAGAGAATGCCTGTCAAGGGTTTCCTTCAATGAATCTACCTCTTCAGAGAGCTGCTCCACTTTTCTGCAAAGACGGAAAAAAAATAATGCGTCATAAATTTAACACTTGGTTCCTAGTCCTAGCCAACACAAACTACGGACTTTCTACATTCAAGGGGAACTCACAACCTAATTCTTCTACTACAGCATTTCTCTGATATCCACCACACGAAATGCCAACCTCTAAAGAAAAAAACCACATGTCCACGCAGCAAACAGCATGATGCGTGTCAGGCTGCCAGCGGCCAGCCTGCTGACGCTTGGGCTTTTTGGCTTTGAGGAAGTGGAGAGATTGTACTAGAGAATGCAGACATCATGTTCTCCCACAAGAATGTTAATGGGTTGCGGAGAACTTTCATGACAATAACACTGTTTTTACGAATTTCAGAGCCAAACCTGTATGAACAATTTGGACAATCCATGCAGAATTGCAACACATGAGTCTTACAGACCTCAGCATATCCCAAATCTATTTAAGTACTAGAAGATCTGGTAAAGAGACAATCACCAACACGCAACTTAAGGTCAATTGGATCTATTTGCAGTTAAGGGTCAAATATAGTCAATTCGTCTCCCAATGATGTAATTCATGTATCTGTGCATGGTTACAGCACTTGAAAACACCCTGAAGGTGAATAAGTGAATACAAAAAGATAAGAACTGCTAATCAGTTAGAAATAACCAATAGGAAATGAAGATCCTAAGTGTATGTTTGCATAGTTGCTCGTTCCAATTCTTGTGAATTTAAGCTAACTTTACTAACACAAACCATGAAATTGAAGTGCATCAAAATATTTTTCGCTTACCGATGAACCTGTGAAAGAATCAATCTAAGAAAACATAATTTTCTATATGGCCATGCACACCTGTACCGCAGAGTCAAATTGCTAGTCCTAGACTTCTAGTTAATTCTAAGTGAAGCTTTAATTTGCACTAGTAGCACTATCGTTAGGTGCAGAATACCTGACTTTATTTTGCAGACTTCTACTTCTTATTACTCAGTATTTAGAATGAGACCCAATAAAAGTTCTGACGAAAACAGATAACATGTTCTGGGAACATGGCTCTCCCTTGCTCTGGCTCGGCAACATGTTCTGGGAACATGGCTCGCCCTTGCTCTGGTCTGGCTCCGCACTATAGTAACCGACAGAGCTTGAGCCAGAGGAGCCACAAAATGTGGCTTCACCGGCTCCCTGGCACCCCATTGTTTTGAGAATGAGGGAGGAGAACAGCTTCATGAACAGTGCAGCTACAATAGGGCGTCAGCCAGAGCCCAAATACTCACAAAGCAAACTCACTACAACTTTTTGGCTCATGGAAAAAGAAGCAAACATGCTGGGATGTTCAATGAGAGTACATATATCTCATCAATACTAGTTAGTTCATAAGTCCACTGTCCAGCCCCTATTGACCATATGTGCAAAACCAAACCTTAGAGAATGAACATAATGGCAAAACTAACTAGTTAATGGTTAGTCAAGGAAAGCAGTAAACTTTACATGCTAAAAATGAATTCAGCATGTGAATCGTTTCATTGATTGATGCTTATCCATGTATGCCAAAAACTTATAAGCTACACGGAAGTCTAACGGCAGAAAACCGAGAAATAATCTACCAGTCACAGGCTGACAGAAGCAAATTCCCAGCACTACAGTAAATTCAGTTTGGTTACTCCTTGGCTCATTGTACTTGACACAAAATTCACGTCCTACCGACTGAACTGGCAAATATCACGGCAAACTTTGCGACTAAGGTAAATCTAATGGTCTGCGGCGCAGGCGGTATGAGATCTCTCATCTCTAACCTCACTACCAACTCAACCAATTGTAACCGAGCAGCTAAAAGGAATAAGGATCTAAAGAAAATCCTCACCTCTTCCAGAGGTCCCGTTGGCCTTTGGCGGGGATGGATCGCCAGAGTCGGTCCATCTGCGCGCACAGCCCCTGGATCTGCGCCACCTCTCGCCGCACCTCCTCAGCAACCGCGGGGTCCCCCGACGCACCACCGACGAGCGGCGCCGAGGAGTAGGAGGACGAAGTGGGTGCCGAGGCAAGGCGCTCGACGCGGCCCACGCCATCCCGCGCCGAGAGTAGCAGCCGCCGCGCGCTCTGGTACATCTCCGACAGCGTCGCACCGCCGGCTGAGTATTCCATCGCCGCGGCCCTCGGCGTTCGTCGGGATCGAAGAGGAGAGAAGGGAGTTCTTCCTTTCCTTTTTTACTCCTTGCCCCTCTAATTGTTTTGTTTTTCTAAAATGAATTTCAATTTTGAAGGATAGGAAGATGTTGAGGTGAGGCCGTGAGGGACCCCAGTCGTGGTATGACGTGGATGGTAACACGTGGCAGGTTATGATTGGGCATACGTTGGCGCTGCCTTCATCTCGAAGCCATGGGCTGGGCCCGTATTTTTTTTAATTTAGTCATTTTTCGAAAAAAATCATATTTAGACCCGAACAACTTAATACCATTTTTTAATCATTTTCTCAACGCCATAAGTCATGAAGCCATAGAGTAAATTTTAACTATCCAAATCATAGATTTGCTAAATAATTTAGAGCGTCTTCTAGAGATCAGCTAAATGTTTCATCAAGCTAAATTTTGAATACTCAATAATAAAATAACTTTCCAATACATCCAATTTGCCAAGCTATTCGTCTCCAAATTGCCCTCCTCTATCAAAATTTGGCTAACCACTCCCAATAGCCAAACTAGCTTGCCAACTGTGGGATGATGTGTAGGACCCACACATTGATGTATGAAGAAGAAGAGTTCAATGTAGCGGTTGGGATTTGAAGAATGGGAAATAAAAAGTCTATTGGAGCGAGATGCTATTTATAGAACGTAATTTTTATGAGGATGTAAATATAGAGTCAAAAATGGAGAGTTTCTTGGAGACGCTATATCAAGAATATTGAGTTCTTTACTATCTCTTCAAATTTAGGTTGTTATTTTATTTTGAATCTATCCACACCAAAAAAATAAGTCACATATGTCAACAGTCAACTTCATTACCTAAACAATACAACCGAATTTTTTTATTTAGGTAGTTGGTAAATTGTTGTCAAATGTAAAGAGAAGATGGAGTTAGATGAGAAGTAGCTAAATTTAAATATTTTATTTAGAGAACTATTGGAGAAAAGTTTTTTGGTTATTAACTACATAAATTATTGATTTATAGGGTTTTAGAGAACTACTAAGTTGCTCTTAGGTGCAGGTAAAGAGGGATGTTTTATAAATTTTTCAAATTAAAACTTCACATCAATTGTGTCGGCGTTTCGAGACCGGGGGGTCCCTAAGCCGACGAGTGAGTGTGCCGCGTGCCCCAGCCCAGATGGGTCGAGCGCGTGTGCGAGCGCGAAGGGGGGAATGCGAGGTGGCCGGAGACGAGTCGTGAGAGAGGTGGGAATCCCGCGGCCTTCGTGTTCGTCCCGCGCCCAGGTCGGGTGCGCTTGCAGTAGGGGGTTACAAGCGTCCACGCGGGTGAGGGAAGCGAGCGGCCCCGAGAGAGCGCCTGCCCCGTCCTCGTCCCCGCGCGGCCAACCTCCTCTAAGAAGGCCCTGGTCCTTCCTTTTATAGGCGTAAGGAGAGGATCCAGGTGTACAATGGGGGTGTAGCAGAGTGCTACGTGTCTAGCGGGGGAGAGCTAGCGCCCTAAGTACATGCCAAGGTGGCAGCCGGAGAGATCTTGGCACCCAGCTGGTGTGGTGTCGTGGCTGTCGGAGGAGCGACGGAGCCTGGCGGAGGGACAGCTATCGGAGCGGTTGGGTCCTTGCTGACGTCCCCCTGCTTCCGTAAGGGAGCTGAGAGCCGCCGTCGTCACGGGGCTAGCGGGGCGCCATCATTGCCTATCTGGCGGAGCTAGCCAGATGGGACGCCGGTCTTGGTCTCTGCGGCCCGAGTCGGCTCGGGGTAGGGTAATGATGGCGCTTCCTGTTGACGTGGCGGACTTGTGCCCTAGGTCGGGCGGCGTGGAGGCTCCTCCGAAGCCGAGGTCGAGTCTGTCCTTCATGGCCGAGGCCGAGCCCGAGCTCCTGGGTCGGGCGAGGCGGAGGTCGTTCGGCAGAGGCCAAGGCGGAGCTCGACCCCTGGGGTCGGGCGAAGCGGAGTTCATCGTCTTCTGGGGCCTAGCCCGAGTCCGAGCCCTGGGTCGGGCGGAGCGGAGTTCGCCGTCTTCCGGGGCCTTAGCCTGAGTCCGAGCCCTGGGTCGGGCGGAGCGGAGTTCGCCGTCTTCCGGGGCCTTAGCCCGAGTCCGAGCCCTAGGTCGGGCGGAGCGGAGTTCGCCGTCTTCTGGGGCCTTAGCCCGAGTCCGAGCCCTGGGTCGGGCGGAGCGGAGTTCGCCGTCTTCCGGGGCCTTAGCCCGAGTCCGAGCCCTGGGTCGGACGGAGCGGAGTTCGCCGTCTTCCGGGGCCTTAGCCCGAGTCCGAGCCCTGGGTCGGGCGGAGCTTCCTATGGCGCCTTTGGCAAGGCCTGACTGCCTGTCAGTCTCACTCTGTCAAGTGGCACTGCAGTCGGAGCGGCGCAGGCGGCGCTGTCCTTCTGTCAGACCGGTCAGTGGAGCGGCGAAGTGACGGCGGTCACTTCGGCTCTGCCGGGGGGCGCGCGTTAGGATAAAGGTGTCAGGCTGCCTTTGCGTTAAATGCCCCTGCGACTCGGTCGGTCGGCTCGGCGATTTAGTCAGGGTTGCTTCTTAGCGAAGGCAAGGCCTCGGGCGAGCCGGAGATGTGTTCGCCGTTAAAAGGGGGCCTCGGGCGAGACGGAAACACCTCGGGGTCGGCTGCCCTTGCCCGAGGCTAGGCTCGGGCGAGGCGTGATCGAGTCGCTCGTATGGACTGATCCCTGACTTAATCGCACCCATCAGGCCTTTGCAGCTTTATGCTGATGGGGGTTACCAGCTGAGAATTAGGCGTCTTGAGGGTACCCCTAATTATGGTCCCCGACAGTAGCCCCCGAGCCTCGAAGGGAGTGTTAGCACTCGCTTGGAGGCTTTCGTCGCACTTTTTTGCAAGGGGACCAGCCTTTCTCGGTTGCATTTTGTTCCGGTGGGTGCGCGCGAGCGCACCCGCTGGGTGTAGCCCCCGAGGCCTCGGAGGAGTGGTTTCACTCCTTCGAGGTCTTAATGCCTTGCGTAATGCTTCGGCTGGTCTGGTGGTTCCCTCATGCGAACTGGCCGTAGCCCGGGTGCACGGTCGGGGCCCAAGTTCTCGGGCTGGTATGTTGACGCTGTCAACGGTTTGGCCGGAGCCGGGTTTGCGAGAGCAGCCCCCGAGCCTCCGCACAGGGCGAGAGGGCGATCAGGGACAGACTCGGCTTTTTTACATACGCCCCTACGTCGCCTTTCCGCAAGGAGGAGGGGGGAGAGCGCCATGTTACCCTCGATGGGCACCGAACATGGTGTCTCCGGTGAGCTGCAAGCGGGTAATCCGAGTGGACGCCCGTGCCCCGTTCGTTGGGGGTCGGCTAGGGGCCCAGAGGCACGCCCAAAAGTACCTGCGGGTGATCTGCCGGACCCGGTCCCCTGGCGACGGGGTCCGAGGGCTCGATGCCTCCCTCCGATGGGATTCCGTTACAAAATCGCTCCCGTTGGTCTCGGAAATGTCCTAGGGTACCTCGGGAGCGCAGCCCGAGCCTCGGTTATGTATCGAACGTACCCCTGGTCATCCCTCGCTCGGTGTCTGAGGCGACTATGAACCCTTCGGGGGCCAGCCTTCGAACCCCTGATCAGTAATGGGCGCGGAGCCCGAGTAGCCTGAGGCGGCTGTGGAATCCTTCGGGGGGCCGGCCTTCGAACCTCTGACCAGTAGTGGGTGTAGGGCCCACGCGATCTGAGGCGGCTGTTGAACCCTTCGGGGGGCCAGCCTTCGAACCCCTGATCAGTAAGGAGGCTCGGAGCCTAGTTCCTTCACGGGGAAGGATCCCTTTCGGGGCACCCCCCTTTCCCGGTCCCTGTCGCAAGAGATAGAGACAGAGGAAAAAAGGAAAAAGGATACGAAACCGAACGACGCGGCGTACCTTTTTTTGGCGCGGTTGTTTCGGCGAAGGCGAAGCGTCGCCCGCCGCTTCTGCCAGAAGCGCCGCCTGTCCAGCCGCGGAGTTAATGCGACGGGGCGAGTGGTTGGCAGGGCTGCCGTTGCGCGTGCGCGAGCCGTTCGAGGAACGGATCACGGGCGCGTTGTCTTCACGCCGTGAGAGGGGGTTCTCTCGCGGCCTCTGGATGGGACGTGAGCTTGGCTGACGACGTGACCGCTGCTCCCGCGCGCCTGCCACCGTCATTACTGCCGGCCAACCTTTGGCCGCGTTGGCCGCCGCGTCAGGCTGGCGCTGCTGGGTCGCGCGCTGGGTCGCCTCGAGTCGCGGTATTGGTTCCGCAATCGAGGAGACGTGGTGGTGGCACAAGTGGTACAGTTGTTTGCATGCAGCATCCGGCGCGCTGGTCGCGCGACGCGTGGGCCTGGGCGTCCATGCTGGCGTGTCGGGAGTCGGAGAAGCGCGTCCACTTGGCGCGGTTGCATGCCGCCTGCATGGCTGCCCGCCCCTTTCGTCCGTTGGTCTGGGCAAAAGTGGAGGGTCACTTGTAACCGCTGGGCGGTTGCAAGCACCACGTGCGGCGGTTTGGCTTCTTCTGCTTGGAGCCGGTCTGCATGACATGCGGGACCTAGCCCCCGCACCGCAGGGGAGGGCTTTGGAGCGTGTTGGAGAAGACTCAGCCCGTGACGGTTGGGGGTGCAAGCAGGGAGAGTCGCCTTTAAAAGGAGGGCGACCCCTTTCGTAAGGCGACCATGTCTTCTTGCTCCCTTATGCACCGCATCTTTCCACCTTTCAAGCCCCCGGATGGGGGAAACCGCCGTCTTTTCGCCCCATCGTTGGAGGAACGCAACTCTGTGGGAGTTGGTACCTTTCAGCCATCGTTCGGCTTCAAGGATTTTCATCATGCAGCCCGGTTGCTCCCCTCCCTCTGGTGGTCACCCGAGACGGTGACCACCAGCTCCTGGGTGGGGAGGAGCAAGCCGGGCTGCGATCTTGGTCCCACCCTCAGCTTCAAGGATGTTCATCATCCTTGCTGGGGTGGGTGCCGGGCTGAGCCGGCGCTCTACCTCCCGCACGGGTTCGTGGGTCATCCTCTCCCGCAGCATTCGAGGGAGAAGGCGCTCACTGGCCCTGCGGGCGGCCCGGACTTCGACAACGCGGGGCGGATCGACGGCAGGCGTCGTCACCTCCAGCGTGTCGGGTTCGTCGGCTTGGCTCCCGGCGGCCCCTTCTATAGGGGGGCGGCTGCCGCGCCGTGTACACGGGAGGACCACCCTAGATGTCGTGCGCTGCTAGGGCGGCGTTCGTGTTCTGGGGTGGTCCTGCCTTTGCACCGGGACGGCGCCTTCACGCGGAGGCCGGTGCCCCACTCATCTGGGAGGACTTGAGTGGGGATCTGCCGGAGGGCTGATGGCTCCTGCCGTCGGTGCCGAGGCGGAGGCGGCTCGAGAAGTCCCCGTCGCCGACGGGATCACCGCCACCATCCGCGCTTCGGGCCTCCGGCTCTTTGTACTTGTCCTCGCCCCTCGAGCGTCGGCGTGGGCGAGGGCAAGACCGCAACAGTGCCTACCCTGAGGCCTGCTGTCGGGGACCATAATTAGGGGTACCCTCAAGACGCCTAATTCTCAGCTGGTAACCCCCATCAGCATAAAGCTGCAGAGGCCTGATGGGTACGATTAAGTCAGGGATCAGTCCATATGAGCGACTCGATCACGCCTCGCCCGAGCCTAGCCTCGGGCAAGGGCAGCCGACCCTGAGGTGTTTCCGTCTCGCCCGAGGCCCCCTTTTTACGGCAGACGCACCTCCGGCTCGCCCGAGGCCTTGCCTTCGTTAAGAAGCAACCCTGACTAAATCGCCGCGCCGACCGACCAAGTCACAGGGGCATTTAAAGCAAAGGTAGCCTGGCACCTTTATCCTGACGCGCGCCCCCTGGCAGAGCCGAAGTGACCGCCGTCACTTCGCCGCTCCACTGACCGGTCTGACAGAAGGACAGCGCCGCCTGCGCCATCCCGACTGCAGTGCCACTTGATAGAGTGAGACTGACAGGCAGCCAGGCCTTGCCAAAGGCGCCATAGGAAGCTCCGCCCGACCCAGGGCTCGGACTCGGGCTAAGGCCCCGGAAGACGGCGAACTCCGCTCCGCCCGACCCAGGGCTCGGACTCGGGCTAAGGCCCCGGAAGACGGCGAACTCCGCTCCGCCCGACCCAGGGCTCGGACTCGGGCTAAAGCCCCGGAAGACGGCGAACTCCGCTCCGCCCGACCCAGGGCTCGGACTCGGGCTAAGGCCCCGGAAGATGGCGAACTCCGCTCCGCCCGACCCAGGGCTCGGACTCGGGCTAAGGCCCCGGAAGACGACGAACTCCGCCTCGCCCGACCCCAGGGGTCGGACTCCGCCCTGGCCTCTGCCGAACGACCTCCGCCTCGCCCGACCCAGGAGCTCGGGCTCGGCCTCGGCCATGCAGGACAGACTCGACCTCGGCTTCGGAGGAGCCTCCACGTCGCCCGACCTAGGGCACAAGTCCGCCACGTCAACAGGAAGCGCCATCATCACCCTACCCCGAGCCGACTCGGGCCACAGAGAACAGGACCGACGTCCCATCTGGCTAGCTCCGCCAGATAGGCAATGATGGCGCCCCGCTAGACCCATGACGACGGCGGCTCTCAGCTCCCTTACGGAAGCAGGGGGACGTCAGCAAGGGCCCAACCGCTCCGACAGCTGTCCCTCCACCAGGCTCCGTTACTCCTCCGACAGCCACGACACCACACCAGCTGGGTGCCAAGATCTCTCCGGTTGCCACCTTGGCATGTACTTAGGGCACTAGCTCTCCCCCGCTAGACACGTAGCACTCTGCTGCACCCCCATTGTACACATGGATCCTCTCCTTACGCCTATAAAAGGAAGGACCAGGGCCTTCTTAGAGAAGGTTGGCCCCGCAGGAACGAGGGCAGGGGCAGGCGCTCTCTTGGGGCCGCTCGCTCCCCTCACCCGCGTGGACGCTTGTAACCCCCTACTGCAAGTGCACCCGACCTGGGCGTGGGACGAACACGAAGGCCGCGGGATCTCCACCTCCCTCACGACTCGGCTCCGGCCACCTCGCTTTTCCCCCCTTCGCGCTCGCCCACGCGCTCGACCCATCTGGGCTAGGGCACGCGGCACACTCACTCGTCGGCTTAGGGACCCCCCGGTCTCGAAACGCCGACAGTTGGCGCGCCAGGTAGGGGCCTGCTGCGTGTTGACGAGCAGTTTCCCGTCAAGCTCCAGATGGGCAGTCTCCAACAACCTCTCCAACCCGGGACGGTGCTCCGTTTCGGGAGTCTCGAGTTCATGTCCTTCGACGGCAGCTACGACATGATACTCCTTCCACCGCCGCGCGACGATGACAATGGTGGCCGACAGCCCGCCCGCCGGCGGCGGAATCGACGACGTCTTCCCCGCGTGGGGGAAGAACAACATTCGAGCTCGCCCCACCCTCTCCCTCGCCATCGGAGGAGGAGGCGGGGCAACCAGGGCCGGGCGGGAGGCTGCGCTCCGTCGGCTGTCGAGCGAATCGACATCCCCAGCGCCCCAACGGAGGACGCGTCGGGCGTCACCCTCGCGTTTGAGGCGAAGGCGAGCGCCGTCCCCCCGCAACACGCCAACCCCGAGCAAGTGGACGACGCCAGCACGCTCACGGAGGGCCTGCAGGACGTCGCCCTCGTACCCAAGACGACGGCGCGATCAGCCCCCAATGTGACTTCGTCGCTCCTCGTCGACCAAAAGGTACCGACTGATTCCCATCCTTCGTCATTTCGACTCGACCTCAACCCGCCTAGCGACCTCGCTCTCGTGGGCGCTCATGTTGAGGCGAGAACAACCTCTCTTGGGTTTCGTGTGCGGTCGCCTTGGGACCGATTGACGGGCGTCTCGACCTACGGGCCCTCTGGGTCCGAGGAAGATGACGACCCCAGCATCTGCTGGGATTTCTCTGGATCTGGCAACCCCAGTGCCATGCGGGACTTCATGACCGCATGCAACTACTGCCTCTCCGACTGTTCCGACGGCAGCCGCAGCCTTGGCGACAAGGACTGCGGCCCGGGCCGCGAATGTTTCCACGTCGAGCTAGGGGATCCCTCCGGAGGCAACCGTCTCGGCATGCCGGAGGACGGTGATCTCCCTAGGCCAGCGCCTCGCGTCGACATCCCGCGGGAGCTAGCTGTGGTCCCCGTTCCGGTGGGGGGTCACGACCCACAGCTCGAGCAAGTCCGCGGGGCGCAGGCCGGGCTCGACGAGGGGGCAGGAGCGCTCGAGTTGATCCGCCGGGACGTCGGGCAGGTATGGGCGGGCCAGCCCCCGGCCGGAGAAATACGTCACCTGCCCCAGGGCCTCCAGCACCGCATCACCAACGATGTCAGGGACAGGCCGCCACCTGCATCCAGCGGGACCGGTCAGGACCTGGCAGCCGCAGCGATGCTCCTCCGCGCGATGCCGGAGTCATCAACCACCGAGGGTCGACGAATCCAGGGAGAGCTCAAGCATCTCCTGGAAGGCGCTGCGGCCCGTCGGGCCGAGAGCTCTGCCTCCCGAAGGCAGGGGTACCCCTCGGAACCTCGTGCAGCGACTTCCCGACTCATGCGGGAAGCCTCGGTCTACACCGGGCGCACGCGCAACACCGCGCCTGCGGCCCCGGGCCACCTCGGCGACGAGCACCCTCATCGCGACCGTCGGGCCCGCCTCGACGAAAGGGTGCGCCGAGGCTATCACCCCAGGCGTGGGGGACGCTACGACAGCGGGGAGGATCGGAGTCCCTCGCCCGAACCACCCGGTTCGCAGGTCTTCAGCCGGGCCATTCGGCGGGCGCCGTTCCCGGCCCGATTCCGACCCCCGACTACTATCACGAAGTACTCGGGGGAAACAAGACCGGAATTGTGGCTCGCGGACTACCGCCTGGCCTGTCAACTGGGTGAAACGGACGACGACAACCTCATCATCCGCAACCTCCCCCTGTTCTACTAACACTGCTCGCGCTTGGTTGGAGCACCTGCCTCCGGGGCAGATTTCCAACTGAGAGGATTTAGTCCAAGCTTTCGCCGGCAACTTCCAGGGCACGTACGTGCGCCCCGGGAATTCCTGGGACCTCCGAAGCTGCCGGCAACAGCCGGGAGAGTCTCTTCGGGACTACATCCGGCGATTCTCGAAGCAGCGCACCGAGCTGCCCAATATCACCGACTCCGATGTCATCGGCGCGTTCCTTGCCGGCACCACTTGCCGTGACCTGGTGAGCAAGTTGGGTCGCAAGACCCCCACCAGGGCGAGCGAGCTGATGGACATCGCCACCAAGTTCGCCTCTGGCCAGGAGGCGGTCGAGGCCATCTTCCGAAAGGACAAGCAGCCCCAGGGCCGCCCATCGGAGGATGCTCCCGAGGCGTCTACTCCGCTCGGCGCCAAGAAGAAAGGCAGGAGGAAGTCGCAAGCGAAACGCGACGCCGCCAACGCAGACCTTGTCGCCGCCGCCGAATACAAGAACCCTCGGAAGCCCCCCGGAGGTGCTAACCTCTTCGACAAGATGCTCAAGGAGACGTGCCCTTACCATCAGGGGCCCGTCAAGCACACCCTCAAGGAGTGCGTCATGCTTCGGCGCCACTTCCACCGGGCCGGGCCACCCGCAGAGGGTGGCAGGGCCCGCGACGACGACAAAAGGGAAGATCACCAAGCAGGAGAGTTCCCCGAGGTCCGCGACTGCTTCATGATCTACGGAGGGCATGCGGCGAATGCCTCGGCTCGGCATCGTAAGCAAGAGCGTCGGGAGGTCTGCTCGGTGAAGGTGGCGGCGCCAGTCTACCTAGACTGGTCCGACAAGCCCATCACCTTCGACCAAGATGACCACCCCGACCACGTGCCGAGCCCGGGAAAGTACCCGCTCGTCGTCGATCCCATCATCGGCGACGTCAGGCTCACCAAGGTCCTGATGGATGGGGGCAGCTGCCTCAATATCATCTACGCCGAGACCCTCAAGCTCCTGCGCGTCGATCTGTCCTCCGTCCGAGCAGGCGCTGCGCCCTTCCACGGGATCATTCCTGGGAAGCGCGTCCAGCCCCTCGGACGGCTCGACCTTCCTGTCTGCTTCGGAACACCCTCCAACTTCCGAAGGGAGACTTTGACGTTCGAGGTGGTCGGGTTCCGAGGAACCTACCACGCAGTATTGGGGAGGCCATGCTACACGAAGTTCATGGCCACCCCCAACTACACCTACCTGAAGCTCAAGATGCCGGGCCCCAACGGGGTCATCACCGTCGGCCCCACGTACAAACACGCCTTCGAATGCGATGTGGAGTGCGTGGAGTACGCCGAGGCCCTCGCCGAGTCCGAGGCCCTCATTGCCGACCTGGGAAACCTCTCCCGAGAGGTGCCGGACGTGAAGCGACACGCCGGCAACTTCGAACCAGCGGAGACGGTTAAGGTCGTCCCTCTCGACCCCAGTGGCGACACCTCCAAGCAGATCCGGATCGGTTCCGGGCTCGACCCCAAATAGGAAGCAGTGCTCGTCGACTTTCTCCGCGCAAACGCCGACGTCTTTGCGTGGAGTCCCTCGGACATGCCCGGCATACCGAGGGATGTCGCCGAGCACTCGCTGGATATTCGGGCCGGAGCCCGACCGGTCAGGCAGCCTCTGTGCCGATTTGACGATGAAAGGCGCAGGGTGATAGGCGAGGAGATCCGCAAGCTAATGGCAGCAGGGTTCATCAAAGAGGTATTCCACCCCGAATGGCTTGCCAACCCTGTGCTTGTGAGGAAGAAAGGGGGGAAATGGCGGATGTGTGTAGACTACACTGGTCTCAACAAAGCATGTCCGAAGGTTCCCTACCCTCTACCTCGCATCGATCAAATCGTGGATTCCACTGCTGGGTGCGAAACCCTGTCTTTCCTCGATGCCAACTCAGGGTATCATCAAATCAAGATGAAAGAGTCCGACCAGCTCGCGACTTCTTTCATCACGCCCTTCGGCATGTACTGCTATGTCACCATGCCGTTCGGTTTGAGGAACGCGGGTGCAACGTACCAGCGGTGCATGAACCATGTGTTCGGTGAACACATCGGTCGCACGGTCGAGGCCTACGTCGATGACATCATAGTCAAGACAAGGAAAGCCTCCAACCTTCTCTCCGACCTTGAAGTGACATTCCGGTGTCTCAAGGCAAAGGGCGTCAAGCTCAATCCCGAGAAGTGTGTCTTCGGGGTGCCCCGAGGCATGCTCCTGGGATTCATCGTCTCCGAGCGGGGCATCGAAGCCAACCCGGAGAAGATCGCAGCCATCACCAGCATGGGGCCCATCAAGGACTTAAAAGGTGTACAGAGGGTCATGGGATGTCTCGCGGCCTTGAGCCGTTTCATCTCGCGCCTCGGCGAAAGAGGCCTGCCTCTGTACCGTCTCTTAAGGAAGGTCGAGTGCTTCACTTGGACCCCCGAAGCCGAGGAAGCTCTCGGGAACCTGAAGGCGCTCCTCACCCAGGCGCCCGTCTTGGTACCCCCAGCTGATGAAGAAGCCCTCTTGGTCTACGTCGCCGCTACCACTCAGGTGGTTAGCGCCGCGATCGTGGTCGAAAGGCAAGAAGAGGGGCATGCATTGCCCATTCAGAGGCCAGTTTACTTCGTCAGCGAGGTGCTGTCCGAAACCAAGATCCGCTACCCACAAGTTCAGAAGCTGCTGTATGCAGTGATCCTGACGAGGCGAAAGTTGCGACATTACTTCGAGTCTCATCCGGTAACTGTGGTGTCATCCTTCCCCCTGGGGGAGATCATCCAGTGCCGAGAGGCCTCGGGACGGATCGCAAAGTGGGCGGTGGAAATCATGGGCGAGACAATCTCGTTCGCCCCTCGGAAGGCCATCAAGTCCCAGGTACTGGCGGACTTCATAGCCGAATGGGTCGACACGCAGTTGCCGACGGCTCCGATCCAACCGGAGCTCTGGACCATGTTTTTCGACGGGTCGCTGATGAAGACGAGAGCCGGCGCGGGCCTGCTCTTCGTCTCGCCCCTCGAGAAACACCTGCGCTATGTGCTGCGCCTCCATTTCCCGGCGTCCAACAATGTGGCTGAGTACGAAGCTCTGATCAACGGATTGCGAATCGCATCGAGCTAGGGGTCCGACGCCTCGACGCTCGCGGCGACTCGCAGCTCGTCATCGACCAGGTCATGAATAACTCCCACTGCCGCGACCCGAAGATGGAGGCCTACTGTGATGAGGTTCGACGCCTGGAAGACAAGTTCTACGGGCTCGAGCTTAACCACATCGCCCGGCGCTACAACGAGACTGCGGACGAGCTGGCAAAGATAGCCTCGGGGCGAACGACGGTTCCCCCGGACGTCTTCTCCCGGGATCTGCACCAACCCTCCGTCAAGATCAGCGACACGCCCGAGCCCGAGGCACCCTCGGCCCCGTCCGAGGTAACCTCAGCCCAGCCCGAGCCGTTATCGGTTCAGCCCGAGGAACCCTCGGCTCCCGAGGGCGAGGCGCTGCGCATCGAGGAGGAGCGGAGCGGGGTCGCGCCTGATCAAGATTGGTTGGCCCCGTACCTGCAGTATCTCCGCCAAGGAGAGCTACCCCTCGACCAGGCTGAGGCACGGCGGGTAGCGCGACGTGCCAAGTCGTTCGTCTTGCTGGGCGATGAGAAGGAGCTCTACCACCGCAGCCCCTCGGGCATCCTCCAGCGGTGCATCTCCATCGCCGAAGGTCAGGAACTCCTGCAAGAGATACACTCGGGGGCTTGCGGCCATCATGCGGCGCCTCGAGCCCTCGTCGGGAATGCTTTCCGGCAAGGCTTCTACTGGCCGACGGCGGTGGCTAACGCCACTAGAATTGTCCGCACCTGCGAAGGGTGTCAATTCTATGCGAAGCAGACCCACCTGCCCGCTCAGGCTCTGCAGACAATACCCATCACCTGGCCCTTCGCTGTGTGGGGTCTGGACCTCGTCGGCCCTCTGCAGAAGGCGCCCGGGGGCTACACGCACCTGCTGGTCGCCGTCGACAAATTCTCCAAGTGGATCGAGGTCCGACCCCTGAACAGCATCAGGTCCGAGCAGGCAGTGGCGTTCTTCACCAACATCATCCATCGCTTCGGGGTCCCAAACTCCATCATCACCGACAACGGCACCCAGTTCACCGGCAGAAAATTCTTGGATTTTTGCGAGGATCACCACATCCGGGTGGACTGGGCTGCCGTAGCTCATCCCATGTCGAATGGGCAAGTAGAGCGTGCCAACGGCATGATTCTACAAGGGCTCAAGCCTCGGATTTACAACGACCTCAACAAGTTCGGCAAGCGATGGATGAAGGAACTCCCCTCGGTGGTCTGGAGCCTGAGGACGATGCCGAGCCGAGCCACGGGTTTCACGCCGTTCTTCCTGGTCTACGGGGCCGAGGCCGTCTTGCCCACTGACCTGGAATACGGCTCCCCAAGGACGAGGGCCTACGACGATCAAAGCAACCAAGCTAGCCGAGAAGACTCGCTGGACCAGCTGGAAGAGGCTCGGGACAGGGCCTTACTACACTCGGCGCGGTATCAGCAGTCCCTGCGACGCTACCACGCCCGAGGGGTCCGACCCCGAGACCTCCAGGTGGGCGACCTGGTGCTTCGGCTGCGGCAAGACACCCGAGGGAGGCACAAGCTCACGCCCCCCTGGGAGGGGCCATTCGTCATCGCCAAAGTTCTGAAGCCCGGAACGTACAAGCTGGCCAACAGTCAAGGCGAGGTCTACGACAACGCTTGGAACATCCAACAGCTACGTCGCTTCTACCCTTAAGATGTTTCCAAGTTGTTCATATACCTCGCACCCACGCAAAGTTTAGTCAACAAGGAAGGGTCGGCCTCGCCTCGGCAAAGCCCGACCCTCCCTCGGGGGCTAAAAGGGGGGAAACCCCCTCTGCGTCAAAATTTTCCTCGAAAAAAAATCTCTTTTACCAGAATATCTTTCGTGCTTTTTGACTACTTCGAAAAGTGGGTCCTGGAAACGACGGAGTACACGTAAGCAGTCAAGGCTGACCGAGCCGAGGGATTCCTACGCCTCCGGGATACGGATACCTCACTCATCACCTTCTGCGATAAGTAACTCGCGTTCGGATAAAGTGGCTCCGCGGATCGAACAAGTCTTTACGTTCGGAAGCCTTTTTGCCGAAGCGATCCTTCGAGCCTTCTCGACCGAGTCGGCGACAGGGCCTCACGGACGGGTGAAAGTACGCGTAAGCGGCAAGGCTGACCGAGCCGAGGGACTCCCACGCCTCCGGGATACGGATACCTCACTCATCACCTTCCGCGAGAAGCAACTCTCGCTCGCACAAACATTCCTGTTACCGACAAAGAGTCCAGATACTCGAAACAAGAGGAAAAGAGACGCAGCTTTACAACACAGCGAGGGTGTGTGTTCTGGCCTCGATGGCCGCACGAGGCACACGCTACAAGACAATCTGATCCTGCAGGCTCGGGTCTTGACGCTGGAAGGGGGCAGCAACACCCTCGGCATCGACGGCACCTTCGGCGAGGCCCGACCTAGCCTCGGACGGCGACGCGGTCCGAGGGTCTCCGCTCCGAAGGACGACGTCATCACCCCGCCCGGGCAATCGCTGTCAGGGACTTCTCCAGGAATCCGACCCGAGCAGGCGGCTCAGCCGGTCACCCCTGAGGCCTCGGCCAACCATCTTCCGAGGGCGCCAGCCCGGTCCGAAGCCTAGGATGATCAACTCTGACGTCGATCCTGCCAACGGACAACCCGGCTAGGCTCCGGCCAACCAGGTTTCATTTTCGAGCCAACTCCGCCTCTGTTCATGCTGATATCGCTACCCCTGGCCTCGGCTCGACGAAGAGCGGCCGAGGGGTCTCTTTGACTAAGCTAGAGGAACCTCGGACAGCAAGGCCGACCGAGCCGAGGGACTCCTACGCCTCTGGGATACGGATACCTCACTCGTCACCTTGACACGGGGTGACTCATACTTGGTGAAGCGGTTCAGATAGTCAACAGGCGAGTCTTAGTGCTCAAAAATGAGGAAAAAACACGGCTCCGTGCCGAAGTTACATACATGTTCAGGCCCCAAAAGCCGAAATGAACAAAGAACCCCTGGCATTCGAAGTGCCATTACAAACGGAACTCCGGTTCCGTTTCCACGGATATGGACAACCTCCACGCCAGGGAAGCCCGTGGAGCGACAAGCTCTGGGCGAATCACTAGCAAAACGCAGGTCGCCTCAAACGTCCCGGCAGATCCTCGCAGCCGTCCCCGCCGCGAGTGCGAGGAAGGGGACGGAATGTTGCATCCTAGCTGGGCAGCAACAGTTCGCCTTCCCCGACATGGCTGGAGGACGTCTTCGCCGTAGGGCTAAGGGTCGATTGCCACCACCAGAAGCTGGAAGAAGAGGTGGTCCGCCGACCTGCGCAGGAGGCAGAGCCCCGGCTCGCCTCACTCCCCGCCCCGGCGAGGATGACGAACATCCTCAACGCTGAGGGTGGGGCCGAGACCACAGCCCGGTTCGCCTCTCCCCATCTAGGAGCTGGAGGTCACCACCTTGGGTGACCACCAGCGGAGGGAGGCAATCGGGCTGTGTGATGAAAATCCTTAAAGCCGAACGATGGCTGAAAGGTACCAACTCCCACGGAGTTGCGTTCCTCCAACGATGAGGCGAAAAGACGGCAGTTTCCCCCATCCGGGGGCTTGGAAGGTGGAAAAACACAGTGCATAAGGGAGGAAGAAGACGTGGTCGGCTTACGGAAGGGGTCGTCCTCCTTTTAAAGGCGACTCTCCCTGCTTGCGCCCCCAACCGTCACGGGCTGAGTCTTCTCCAACACGCCTCCAAAGCCCTCCCCTGCGGCGCGGGGGCTGGGTCCCGCATGTCATACAGACCGACTCCGAGCAGAAGAAGCCAAACCGCCGCGCGGCGCACGCAACCACCCAGCGGTTACAAGTGACCCTCCACTTTTGCCCAGGCCAACGGGCGAAAGGGGCAGGCAGCCATGCAGGTGGCATGCAACCGTGCCAAGTGGACGCGCCTCTCCGACTCCTGACATGCTAGCACGGAGGCCCAAGCCCACGCGTCGCGCGACCGGCGCGCCGGATGCTGCATGCAAGCAACTGTACCACTTGCGCCACCACCGCACCTCCTCGATTGCGGAACCGATACCGCGACCTGAGGTGACCCAGCGCGCGACCCAGCAGCGCCAGCCTGGCGCAGCGGTCAAACGCGGTCAAAAGTGGGCCGGCAGTAATGACGGTGGCAGGCACACGGGAGCAGCGGTCACGCCGTCAGCCAAGCTCACGTCCCATCCGGAGGCAGCGAGAGAACCCCCTCTCACGACGTGAAGACGACGCGCCCGTGACCCGTTCCTCGAACGGCTCGCGCACGCGCAACGGCAGCCTCGCCAACTACTCGCCCCGTCGCATTAACTCCGCGGCTGGATAGGCGGCGCTTCTGGCAGGAGCAGTTGGCGACGCTTCGCCTTCGCCAAAACAACCGCGCCAAAAAAGGTACGCCGCGTCGTTCAATTTCGTGTCCTTTTTCCTTTTTTCTCTTTCTCTATCTCTTGCAACAGGGACCGGGAAAGGGGATACCCCTAAAGGGATCCTTCTTCGTGAAGGAACTAGGCTCCGAGCCTCCTTACTGATCAGGGGTTCGAAGGCTGGCCCCCCGAAGGGTTCAACAGCCGCCTCAGATCGCGTGGGCCCGACACCCACTACTGGTCAGAGGTTCGAAGGCCGGCCCCCCGAAAGGTTCCACGGCCGCCTCAGGCTATTCGAGCTCCGCGCCCATTACTAATCAGGGGTTCGAAGGCTGGCCCCCCGAAGGGTTCACAGTCGCCTCAGACACCGAGCGAGGGATGACCAGGGGTACGTTCGATACATAACCGAGGCTCGGGCTGCGCTCCCGAGGTACCCTAGGACATTTCCGAGACCAGCGGGAACGATCCTGTAACGGAATCCCATCGGAGGGAGGCATCGATCCCTCGGACCCCGTCGCCAGGGGACCGGGTCCGGCAGATCACCCGCAGGTACTTTTGGGCATGCCTCCGGGCCCCTAGCCGACCCCCAACGAACGGGGCACGGACGTCCACTCGGATTACCCGCTTGCAGCTCACCGGAGACACCATGTTCGGTGCCCATCGAGGGTAACATGGCGCTCTCCCCCCCTCCTCCTTGCGGAAAGGCGACGTAGGGGTGTATGTAAAAAAGCCGAGTCTGTCCCTGATCGCCCTCTCGCCCTGTGCGGAGGCTCGGGGGCTGCTCTCGCAAACCCGGCTCCGGCCAAACCGTTGACAGCGTCAACATACCAGCCCGAGAACTTGGGCCCCGATAGTGCACCCGGGCTACGGCCAGTTCGCATGAGGGAACCACCAGACCAGCCGAAGCGTTACGCAAGGCATTAAGACCTCGAAGGAGTGAAACCACTCCTCCGAGGCCTCGGGGGCTACACCCGGCGGGTGCGCTCGCGCGCACCCACCGGAACAAAATGCAACCGAGAAAAGCTGGTCCCCTTGCAAAAAAGTGCGACAAAAGCCTCCAAGCGAGTGCTAACACTCCCTTCGAGGCTCGGGGGCTACTGTCGGGGACCATAATTAGGGGTACCCTCAAGACGCCTAATTCTCAGCTGGTAACCCCCATCAGCATAAAGCTGCAGAGGCCTGATGGGTACGATTAAGTCAGGGATCAGTCCATACGAGCGACTCGATCACGCCTCGCCCGAGCCTAGCCTCGGGCAAGGGCAGCCGACCCTGAGGTGTTTCCGTCTCGCCCGAGGCCCCCTTTTTACGGCAGACGCACCTCCGGCTCGCCCGAGGCCTTGCCTTCGTTAAGAAGCAACCCTGACTAAATCGTCGCGCCGACCGACCAAGTCACAGGGGCATTTAACGCAAAGGTAGCCTGGCACCTTTATCCTGACGCGCGCCCCCTGGCAGAGCCGAAGTGACCGCCGTCACTTCGCCGCTCCACTGACCGGTCTGACAGAAGGACAGCGCCGCCTGCGCCATCCCGACTGCAGTGCCACTTGACAGAGTGAGACTGACAGGCAGCCAGGCCTTGCCAAAGGCGCCATAGGAAGCTCCGCCCGACCCAGGGCTCAGACTCGGGCTAAGGCCCCGGAAGACGGCGAACTCCGCTCCGCCCGACCCAGGGCTCGGACTCGGGCTAAGGCCCCGGAAGACGGCGAACTCCGCTCCGCCCGACCCAGGGCTCGGACTCGGGCTAAAGCCTCGGAAGACGGCGAACTCCGCTCCGCCCGACCCAGGGCTCGGACTCGGGCTAAGGCCCCGGAAGACGGCGAACTCCGCTCCGCCCGACCCAGGGCTCGGACTCGGGCTAAGGCCCCGGAAGACGACGAACTCCGCCTCGCCCGACCCCAGGGGTCGGACTCCGCCCTGGCCTCTGCCGAACGACCTCCGCCTCGCCCGACCCAGGAGCTCGGGCTCGGCCTCGGCCATGCCGGACAGACTCGACCTCGGCTTCGGAGGAGCCTCCACGTCGCCCGACCTAGGGCACAAGTCCGCCACGTCAACAGGAAGCGCCATCATCACCCTACCCCGAGCCGACTCGGGCCGCAGAGAACAGGACCGAAGTCCCATCTGGCTAGCTCCGCCAGATAGGCAATGATGGCGCCCCGCTAGACCCATGACGATGGCGGCTCTCAGCTCCCTTACGGAAGCAGGGGGACGTCAGCAAGGGCCCAACCGCTCCGACAGCTGTCCCTCCACCAGGCTCCGTTACTCCTCCGACAGCCACGACACCACACCAGCTGGGTGCCAAGATCTCTCCGGCTGCCACCTTGGCATGTACTTAGGGCACTAGCTCTCCCCCGCTAGACACGTAGCACTCTGCTGCACCCCCATTGTACACCTGGATCCTCTCCTTACGCCTATAAAAGGAAGGACCAGGGCCTTTTTAGAGAAGGTTGGCCCCGCGGGAACGAGGGCAGGGGCAGGCGCTCTCTTGGGGCCGCTCGCTCCCCTCACCCGCGTGGACTCTTGTAACCCCCTACTGCAAGCTCACCCGACCTGGGCGCGGGACGAACACGAAGGCCGCGGGATCTCCACCTCCCTCACGACTCGGCTCCGGCCACCTCGCTTTTCCCCCCTTCGCGCTCGCCCACGCGCTCGACCCATCTGGGCTGGGGCACGCGGCACACTCACTCGTCGGCTTAGGGACCCCCCGGTCTCGAAACGCCGACACCTGCGCTGCTGCAGTTCGGCCATCCGGAGTGGGGCCGTTGTCGTCGTAGTCAGAGCGGGCGGCGGCGAGCCGCCCGTCAGTCTTCTGTAGCCCCGCAGGCCCACCCCTATCGAGTGGGGTTGTTCGTACCTGCGGAGGGGGAACCGGAGTTCCGTTTGTAATGGCACTTCGAATGCCAGGATTTTTTGTTCATTACGGCTTTTGGGGCCTGAACATGTATGTAACTTCGGCACGGAGCCGTGTTTTTTCCTCATTTCCGAGCACTAAGACTCGTCTGTTGACTATCTGAACCGCTTCACCAAGCATGAGTCGCCCCGTGTCAAGGTGACGAGTGAGGTATCCGTATCCCGGAGGCGTAGGAGTCCCTCGGCTCGGTCGGCCCTGCTGTCCGAGGTTCCTCTAGCTTAGTTAAAGAGACCCCTAGGCCGCTCTTCGACGAGCCGAGGCCAGGGGTAGCGATATCAGTATGAACAGAGGCGGAGTTGGCTCGAAAATGAAACCTGGTTGGCCGGAGCCTAGCCGGGTTGTCCGTTGGCAGGATCGACGTCGGAGTTGATCAGCCGAGGCTTCGGACCGGGCTGGCGCCCTCGGAAGATGGTTGGCCGAGGCCCCAGGGGTGACCGGCTGAGCCGCCTGCTCGGGCCGGATTCCCGGAGAAGTCCCTGGCAGCGATTGCCCGGGCGTGGTGATGACGTTGTCCTTCGGGGCGGAGACCCTCGGACCACGTCGCCATCCGAGGCTAGGTCGGGCCTCGCCGAAGGTGCCGTTGATGCCGAGGGTGTTGCTGCCCCCTTCCAGCGTCAAGACCCGAGCCTGCAGGATCAGATTGTCTTGTAGCGTGTGCCTTGTGCGGCCGTCGAGGCCAGAACACACACCCTCGCTGCGTTGTAAAGCTGTGTCTCTTTTCCTCTTGTTTCGAGTATCTGGACTTTTTGTCGGTAACAGGGATGTTTGTGCGAGCGAGAGTTGCTTCTCGCGGAAGGTGATGAGTGAGGTATCCGTATCCCGGAGGCGTAGGAGTCCCTCGGCTCGGTCGGCCTTGCCGCTTACGCGTACTTTCACCCGTCCATGAGGCCCTGTCACCGACTCGGTCGAGAAGGCTCGAAGGATCGCTTCGGCAGAAGGGCTTCCGAACGTAAAGACTTGTTCGATCCGCGGAGTCACTTTATCCGAACGCGAGTTACTTATCGCAGAAGGTGATGAGTGAGGTATCCGTATCCCGGAGGCGTAGGAGTCCCTCGGCTCGGTCAGCCTTGGCTGCTTACGTGTACTCCGTCGTTTCCAGGACCCACTTTTCGAAGTAGTCAAAAAGCACGAAAGATATTCTGGTAGAAGAGATTTTTTTTCGAGGAAAATTTTGACGCAGAGGGGGTTTCCCCCCTTTTAGCCCCCGAGGGAGGGTCGGGCTTTGCCGAGGCGAGGCCGACCCTTCCTTGTTGACTAAACTTTGCGTGGGTGCGGGGTATATGAACAACTTGGAAACATCTTAAGGGTAGAAGCGACGTAGCTGTTGGATGTTCCAAGCGTTGTCGTAGACCTCGCCTTGACTGTTGGCCAGCTTGTACGTTCCGGGCTTCAGAACTTTGGCGATGACGAATGGCCCCTCCTAGGGGGGCGTGAGCTTGTGCCTCCCTCGGGCGTCTTGCCACAGCCGAAGCACCAGGTCGCCCACCTGGAGGTCTCGGGGTCGGACCCCTCGGGCGTGGTAGCGTCGCAGGGACTGCTGATACCGCGCCGAGTGTAGTAAGGCCCTGTCCCGAGCCTCTTCCAGCTGGTCCAGCGAGTCTTCTCGGCTAGCTTGGTTGCTTTGATCGTCGTAGGCCCTCGTCCTCGGGGAGCCGTATTCCAGGTCAGTGGGCAAGACGGCCTCGGCCCCGTAGACCAGGAAGAACGGCGTGAAACCCGTGGCTCGGCTCGGCGTTGTCCTCAGGCTCCAGACCACCGAGGGGAGTTCCTTCATCCATCGCTTGCCGAACTTGTTGAGGTCGTTGTAAATCCGAGGCTTGAGCCCTTGTAGAATCATGTCGTTGGCACGCTCTACTTGCCCATTCGACATGGGATGAGCTACGGCAGCCCAGTCCACCCGGATGTGGTGATCCTCGCAAAAATCCAAGAATTTTCTGCCGGTGAACTGGGTGCCGTTGTCGGTGATGATGGAGTTTGGGACTCCGAAGCGATGGATGATGTTGGTGAAGAATGCCACTGCCTGCTCGGACCTGATGTTGTTCAGGGGTCGGACCTCGATCCACTTGGAGAATTTGTCGACGGCGACCAGCAGGTGCGTGTAGCCCCCGGGCGCCTTCTGCAGAGGGCCGACGAGGTCCAGACCCCACACAGCGAAGGGCCAGGTGATGGGTATCGTCTGCAGAGCCTGAGCGGGCAGGTGGGTCTGCTTCGCATAGAATTGACACCCTTCGCAGGTGCGGACAATTCTAGAGGCGTCAGCCACCGCCGTCGGCCAGTAGAAGCCTTGCCGGAAAGCGTTCCCGACGAGGGCTCGGGGCGCTGCATGATGGCCGCAAGCCCCCGAGTGTATCTCTTGCAGGAGTTCCTGACCTTCGGCGAAGGAGATGCATCGCTAGAGGATGCCCGAGGGGCTGCGGTGGTAAAGCTCCTTCTCATCGCCCAGCAAGACGAACGACTTGGCGCGTCGCGCTACCCGCCGAGCCTCGGCTTGGTCGAGGGGTAGCTCTCCTTGGCGGAGATAGTGCAGGTACGGGGTCTGCCAATCTCGATCAGGCGTGACCCCGCTCCGCTCCTCCTCGATGCGCAGCGCCTCGCCCTCGGGGGCCGAGGGTACCTCGGGCTGAACCGAGGATGCCTCGGGCTGGGCCGAGGGTACCTCGGACTCGGGCGTGTCATCGATCTTGACGGAGGGTTGGTGCAGATCCCGGGAGAAGACGTCCGGGGGAACCGTCGTTCGCCCCGAGGCTATCTTTGCCAGCTCGTCCGCAGTCTCGTTGTAGCGCCGGGCGATGTGGTTAAGCTCGAGCCCGTAGAACTTGTCTTCCAGGCGCCGAACCTCATCGCAGTAGGCCTCCATCTTCGGGTCGCGACAGTGGGAGTTCTTCATGACTTGGTCGATGACGAGCTGCGAGTCGCCGCGAGCGTCGAGGCATCGGACCCCTAGCTCGATGGCGATTCGCAATCCGTTGATCAGAGCTTCGTACTCAGCCACATTGTTGGACGCCAGGAAATGGAGGCGCAGCACGTAGCGTAGGTGTTTCCCGAGGGGCGAGACGAAGAGCAGGCCCGCGCTGGCTCCCGTCTTCATCAGCGACCCGTCGAAAAACATGGTCCAGAGCTCTGGTTGGATCGGAGCCATCGGCAGCTGGGTGTCTGTAACACCCCTGGTGTTACTATAACTAAAACTTGAGCATGACATCATAAGCATTGGCAGCGCATATGTTTGACACACCTAGAGTGCATTCACTAGGCAAAAATTTCAAACAAGTTGTATTGTTTAAAGTGTTTTTGCAAATAGCACCCTGGTTCAGGAACTTAACCCTAAATAGTGGTTAAAGGGGTAAAACTTAACCCAAGTTAAGAAAACCTAAAGACTTTAGGGTAAAAGTCATAAAATGACTCTAAGAACAAACTTGAATTCCTTTTATACCCCTGGGATACCAGAACCCCTAATTGGAACCCTGGAAAACCCTGAAACCAAACCCTAGGGGCTTATGTGCAAAATTAGTCCACTTTTGGGCTAAAGTGCAAAAACCAAGTCAAATAAGTATTTTAAGTCAATTGGTTCACAAATATGTGGATTTGAAAGCCAAACCCTAAGTTTTGGACTTAAATGCAAAATGGACCTCATTTGAGTTCTATTTTAAGTCTGAAAATCAGAGAATTGGCTCAACTTTGGAGCTTTGCATCTTTCAAATTATAGGGTTTTTGCCCTAGGTCACCACATCAAAATTGTAACCCAATTATAGGAGAACAACTTTGTTTAAGGATTCAAGCCATGGTCTTATGAGAAATTTGGAGAAAAACCCAGCCAAAGTTGGACTGTCAGGTCACTGAGTCTGAATTTTTAGAGAAACAGTGTAACCACAGAGACTTTGAGCAAAGATTCCTCTATGATCCAGCATGAATCTGCCCATGGCATCTATGACAAACTTGTAGCTGGTTAGTAGATCTATAACTTTGCTGCAGAGTTTGGTTTGTGTTGCCACAGAAATTTGGAAGAAAATCGACCCTCAACTCTGGCTGTCAGGTTCTCTGAATAAGTGCTCCTGATGGTACAGTGCCCACCGGATCAGACCGCCAGCGCGGCTGTCCTCACCGCCGACGGCTCCCTCCGCCGTGATTCGTGCTGCGGTTGCCATGATCTGAGCTCGGCTTGGCTGTATAACACTTTGGATCACGTAAATGTCCTCGCCGTGGATAACTCCGGCCATAAACAAGTTCGGCCACCGTACATGCGTCACCGCGGCGGAGATCGATAAGAACGTCGGTGACCGCCGCCTCCTAGCCTTGCGCCGCGTGGCTTTAACTTTCCACCACGTCGCCATGACTCCCTATACCCGTCCCATCGTCGACGGGGAGCTTGCCACGGCGATAGCCACGAATTCACCGCGCCGCCTTCTTCCTCCTCTCCGGCCGCCAGCTCGGCTCGGCTAAATTGATCGCCACCGCCCGCTAGCTCTATAAATTGACCTCGCACGTAGCTGCGTCATGTAGTTGTGAAGCTGTAGCACCCGCTCCCACCCTCGATCGTCCACCAGCACGCCCGAATTGCGCATTCTCCCCAAATCAGTTCTAAAACACCGTGAGCTCAACCCCGCCGTGGTCAGCCCAACTCCGGTTAGCTCCTCCCCTCTGTTCTCTTGTTTAAGCGTTCTTATGAGTTTACGATGCTTGCCGAGCCATTGAATTGAACTAAGAGCCCTCTGGTCGCCGGGAACACGACCATATAGTCGCTATGCTTACGGCCACCGTGGCCAGAGCTCCATAGTTGATCAATAGCGCAATTAAGTTAAGGGAAATGATCATGGTGACCCCGATTTCATGTCCGCCGCTCGGAGAACCCAGCCATAGCCCCAATCGGCCGGTCCAGGACCTCGCCGGAATCTCTCCGTGCGCGTCGCCGTCGTGGACCGCCCACTGCGAAGAAATAGAACCTCAAGGGCCTCTGTGCAAAGCGTCAGTGACACAGGAAAACAGTAGAAAGACCGGATCCCAGTTAATGAGAACCCCAAGGGTATTTTTGCAAAGCCGCCAGCGCGGGTGCGCGCGCGGGCGCCTTTCTGCCCTAGCTGGGCCGCCTGGGCTGGATTCGGCCCAGTGCTATTCAATTGTTTTTCTTTTTTTCTTTTATCTCCAGAGCCAAAACAATTATAGAAAAATGTAGAAAAATGTTAAAATTGTGAAACTAATTTTCCTAGGCTTGTTATTTTCCCTAGAATTTAATAAAAATAGTTTTGTGATTTTTAGTGGAAATAAGAAATTTTAGGGTATTTAAAGTAGTTAAAAGTATTAGTTATGGAATTTTAGAAAATAATTGGTAAGTCCAAAAATGCCCAAACTTTTTATGGGAACTTAAAAGAATATTTAGAAGCCTTGGGTAGAGTTTGAATTGATTTGGACCTTGTTTGATCACCAAACCCAAAACCAACCCCCCTGCCCTATGAACTCCTTTACCGACTCCGGAAACCCTAGGTTCTCGGAGTACCGTGAAGGAAAGTTGTACTCAAGACTTAGATAATAAGTTTATATTATCATTGCATCCTCATGAGCACCCCATGGCATCCATTCTTATGCATATATATGGTTATGTTAGAACACGAAGAAGAAGAAGAAGTCACTGAAGAGGGAACTCCACCAACCTCAGATCCCCAAGCAGGCAACTGCTTTTATTTCGATATTTGTGGATCCGAGCAGGACTCACCTGATAACAAAGGCAAGCCCCGGTGCATTTGCCACCTCCCTTGATGTTTTTAAAATCTTTCTCACTTGCTTGCTGCATTAGGTAATAGGAGTTGATTGATTAAACAATTCCTGCATTACCTTCCTTGATTTTGATTACCCTCCTTGGAAACCTGTTTTTACAAAAAGGTTTTACTATGCTTAGTATTGCTTTAGAAAAACAAAAGGGTTTGTTTTACAAAAGATGTTTGGCAAAGTGGGAGGGATGTTTTCAAAAATAAAACTTGATGGTGGATCCATCATGGCCATGATGGGTCCAACATCGGAAAAGATGTACCTCTGTCAGGTACCAAGTTTTTGGGTTAAAAGGATTAAGCTGAGACCGGGCGGGTGACTTGCACGAGAAGAGAGTCTCGGTGTAGTGTCTCCGTCTGAGTCGATTAAGGACCGTCTCGATGTAGGCTTGATGATCGAGGACCCTTTAACTGGTCACATGCCTCGTCATGGGTAAGCCTTGCCTCGGGCAGACTAAGGCCGGAATAAGATAACACGAAATGGGCGTGGAGCGGTGGCGAGAGTAGCGTGTACCCTCCGTGGCAAGAGGCTGGACGGTGGTGTATCTGTGCTCTCGGTTTGCGTGAACCTGATCCGGTCTTAAGAACCCCGGTGGCGGGTTGACATATGCAAGGGTTAAGTGCTACATATGTCGTGTGATTGGAGATCCTCAGCTGAGTATAATCGATTCGGATCGCCGTACCTTTGCGGTTATGAAGACTTGGTCACTGACCTACACGTAGCATTCCACTAAAGATGATGGGTTTTTGTTAAGAAACTGGCTAGTGCAGGACCAGTGATTGAACTAGGGTAGAAAGAACTCTAGTTGCAGGTAATTGAACCTAACCTGACAAATAAAATTGGATTTTTAAGGATCTACTGTAGTAAGCATTTCTGCAAAACAGAGTCTTGGCTTATTGAAAAGCCTTACCTTGACTCCCTAAAGGCCAGCATACCCTTGAGAGTCTTTTCTTTAGACGGGTAAGTCTTGCTGAGTAATTCCATACTCAGGGTTTATCCCTTCGTTGTTTTTAGGTGAGGAAGTAGCAGACTTTTGTTGCTTCTGTGCCAAGGTGGTTTCCAAAGAAGAAAAACAAGACTGAAGTGCGGGAGGACTCGGTCCTCCACATAGGATCTTTTGTTTATAGCTTATCGGGAGAAGTTTGTGTCTCCCTTGGTTTGTATAATATTACTTCTCTGCACTCGTTTTTAGTTCTGGTCTGTAATAAACTAACTCGAGCTTGCTTTTGAAATAAATGTAAATTTATGTATCCGCTTCCGCATTTCTTTATCTCCGATGTTCTGTAATGTCTGCAAGACGGGTGAAACGTTCCTGGTGAGGTCGGGAAAGATACCGAGCTTGTCAAGTGACTTAGGAACATCTACAGGGTGTCTGATGTCTGCTAGACAAGGACAACTGTAGGTGGGCCTAATTACTTGGGAGGTTCCGTCACAGCGTCGACCCATTCGGCTACGAAGTCCGCCAGTACCTGGGACTTGACGGCCTTCCTAGGGGCGAACGAGATTGTCTCGCCCATGATTTCCACCGCCCACTTTGCGATCCTGCCCGAGGCCTCTCGGCACTGGATGATCTCCCCCAGGGGGAAGGATGACACCACAGTTACCGGATGAGACTCGAAGTAATGTCGCAACTTTCGCCTCGTCAGGATCACTACATACAGTAGCTTCTGAACTTGTGGGTAGCGGATCTTGGTTTCGGACAGTACTTCGCTGACGAAGTAAACTGGCCTCTGAACGGGCAATGCATGCCCCTCTTCTTGCCTTTCGACCACAATCGCGGCGCTAACCACCTGAGTGGTCGCGACGACGTAGACCAAGAGGGCTTCTCCATCAGCTGGGGGTACCAAGATAGGCGCCTTGGTGAGGAGCGCCTTCAGGTTCCCGAGGGCTTCCTCGGCCTCAGGGGTCCAAGTGAAGCACTCAGCCTTCCTTAAGAGGCGGTACAGAGGCAGGCCTCTTTCGCCGAGGCGTGAGATGAAACGGCTCAAGGCCGCGAGACATCCCATGACCCTCTGTACACCTTTTAAGTCCTTGATCGGCCCCATGTTGGTGATGGCTGTGATCTTCTCCGGGTTGGCTTCGATGCCCCGCTCGGAGACGATGAATCCTAGGAGCATGCCTCGGGGCACCCCGAAGACGCACTTCTCGGGATTGAGCTTGACGTCCTTTGCCTTGAGACACCGGAATGTCACTTCAAGGTCGGAGAGGAGGTCGGAGGCTTTCCTTGTCTTGACTACGATGTCATCGACGTAGGCCTCGACCGTACGACCGATGTGTTCGCCGAACACATGGTTCATACACCGCTGGTACGTCGCACCCGCGTTCCTCAAACCGAACAACATGGTGACATAGCAGTACATGCCGAAGGGCGTGATGAAAGAAGTCGCGAGCTGGTCGTACTCTTTCATCTTGATTTGATGATACCCTGAGTAGGCATCGAGGAAAGACAGGGTTTCGCACCCAGCAGTGGAATCCACGATTTGATCGATGCGAGGCAGAGGGTAGGGAACCTTCGGACATGCTTTGTTGAGACCAGTGTAGTCTACACACATCTGCCATTTCCCCCCTTTCTTTCTCACAAGCACAGGGTTGGCAAGCCATTCGGGATGGAATACCTCTTTGATGAACCCTGCTGCCATTAGCTTGTGGATCTCCTCGCCTATCACTCTGCGCTTCTCCTCGTCGAATCGGCGCAGAGGCTGCCTGACCGGTCGGGCTCCGGCCCGAATATCCAGCGAGTGCTCGGCGACATCCCTCGGTATGTCGGGCATGTCCGAGGGACTCCACGCAAAGACGTCGGCGTTTGCGCGGAGAAAGTCGACGAGCACTGCTTCCTATTTGGGGTCGAGCCCGGAACCGATCCGGATCTGCTTGGAGGTGTCGCCACTTGGGTCGAGAGGGACGGCCTTAACCGTCTCCGCTGGCTCGAAATTGCCGGCGTGTCGCTTCACGTCTGGCACCTCTCGGGAGAGGTTCTCCAGGTCGGCGATGAGGGCCTCGGACTCGGCGAGGGCCTCGGCGTACTCCACGCACTCCACGTCGCATTCGAACGCGTGTTTGTACGTGGGGCCGACGGTGATGACCCCGTTGGGGCCCGGCATCTTGAGCTTCAGGTAGGTGTAGTTGGGGACTGCCATGAACTTCGCGTAGCATGGCCTCCCCAATACCGCGTGGTAGGTTCCTTAGAACCCGACCACCTCGAACGTCAGAATCTCCCTTCGGAAGTTGGAGGGCGTTCCGAAGCAGACAGGAAGGTCGAGCCGTCCGAGGGGCTGGACGCGCTTCCCAGGAATGATCCCGTGGAAGGGCGCAGCGCCTGCTCGGACGGAGGACAGATCGACGCGCAGGAGCCTAAGGGTCTCGGCGTAGATGATGTTGAGGCAGCTGCCCCCATCCATCAGGACCTTGGTGAGCCTGACGTCGCCGATGATGGGGTCGACGACGAGCGGGTATTTCCCCGGGCTCGGCACGTGGTCGGGGTGGTCAGCTTGGTCGAAAGTGATGGGCTTGTCGGACCAGTCTAGGTAGACTGGCGCCACCACCTTCACCGAGCAGACCTCCCGACGCTCTCGCTTGCGATGCCGAGCCGAGGCATTCGCCGCATGCCCTCCGTAGATCATGAAGCAGTCGCGGACCTCAGGGAACTCTCCTGCTTGGTGATCTTCCTTTTTATCGTCGTCGCGGGCCCTGCCACCCTCTGCGGGTGGCCCGGCCCTATGGAAGTGGCGCCGAAGCACGACGCACTCCTCGAGGGTGTGCTTGACGGGCCCCTGATGGTAGGGGCACGGCTCCTTGAGCATCTTGTCGAAGAGGTTAGCACCTCCGGGGGGCTTCCGAGGGTTCTTGTACTCGGCGGCGGCGACAAGGTCCGCGTTGGCGGCGTCGCGTTTCGCTTGTGACTTCTTCTTGCCTTTCCTCTTGGCGCCGCGCGGAGTAGATGCCTCGGGAGCATCTTCCGACGGGCGGCCCTGGGGCTGCTTGTCCTTTCGGAAGATGGCCTCGACCGCCTCCTGGCCAGAGGCGAACTTGGTGGCGATGTCCATCAGCTCGCTCGCCCTGGTGGGGGTCTTGCGACCCAACTTGCTCACCAGGTCACGGCAAGTGGTGCCGGCAAGGAACGCGCCGATGACATCTGAGTCGGTGATGTTGGGCAGCTCGGTGCGCTGCTTCGAGAATCGCCAGATGTAATCCCGAAGAGACTCTCCCGGCTGTTGCCGGCAGCTTCGGAGGTCCCAGGAATTCCCGGGGCGCACGTACGTGCCCTGGAAGTTGCCGGCGAAGGCTTGGACCAAATCATCCTAGTTGGAGATCTGCCCCGGAGGCAGGTGCTCCAACCAGGCGCGAGCAGTGTCGGAGAGGAACAGGGGGAGGTTGCGGATGATGAGGTTGTCGTCGTCCGTTCCACCCAGTTGGCAGGCCAGGCGGTAGTCTGCGAGCCACAATTCCGGTCTCGTTTCCCCCGAGTACTTTGTGATAGTAGTCGGGGGTCGGAAACGGGCCAGAAACGGCGCCCGCCGGATGGCCCGGCTGAAGGCCTGCGGACCGGGTGGTTCGGGCGAGGGACTCCGATCCTCCCCGCTGTCATAGCGTCCCCCACGCCTGGGGTGGTAGCCTCGGCGCACCCTTTCGTCGAGGCGGGCCCGACGGTCGCGACGATGGTGCTCGTTGCCGAGGTGGCCCGGGGCCGCAGGCGCGGTGTTGCGCGTGCGCCCGGTGTAGACCGAGGCTTCCCGCATGAATCGGGAAGTCGCGGCATGAGGTTCCGAGGGGTACCCCTGCCTTCGGGAGGCAGAGCTCTCGGCCCGCCGGGCCGCAGCGCCTTCCAGGAGATTCTTGAGCTCTCCCTGGATTCGCCGACCCTCGGTGGTTGATGGTTCTGGCATCGCGCGGAGGAGCATCGCTGCGGCTGCTAGGTTCTGACCGACCCCGCTGGATGCGGGTGGCGGCCTGTCCCTGACATCGTTGGTGACGCGGTGCTGGAAACCCTGGGGCAGGTGACGTATTTCTCCGGCAGGGGGTTGGCCCGCCCATACCTGCCCGACGTCCCGGCGGATCGACTCGAGCGCTCCTGCTCCCTCGTCGAGCCTGGCCTACGCCCCGCGGACTTGCTCGAGCTGTGGGTCGTGACCCCCCGCCGGAACGGGGACCACAGCTAGCTCCCGCGGGATGTCGGCGCGAGGCACCGGCCTAGGGAGATCACCATCCTCCGGCATGCCGAGACGGTTGCCTTCGGAGGGATCCCCTAGCTCGACGTGGAAACATTCGCGGCTTGGGCCGCAGTCCTTGTCGTCAAGGCTGCGGCTGCCGTCGGAACAGTCGGAAAGGCAGTAGTCACATGCGGTCATAAAGTTCCGCATGGCACTGGGGTTGCCAAATCTAGAGAAATCCCAACAGACGCTGGGATCGTCATCTTCCTCGGACCCAGAGGGCCCGTAGGTCGAGACGTCCGTCAATCGGTCCCAAGGTGACCGCATACGAAACCCCAGAGAGGTTGCACTCGCCTCAACGTGAGCGCCCGCCAAAGCGAGGTCGCTAGGCGGGTTGAGGCCGAGTCGAAATGACGTAGGATGGGAATCAGTCGGTACCTTTTGGTCGACGAGGAGCGACATAGTCACGTCAGGGACTGGTTGCGCCGTCGTCTTGGGTACGAGGGCGACGTCCTGCAGGCCCTCCGCGAGCGTGCTGGCGTCGTCCACTTGCTCGGGATTGGCGTGTCGCGGGGGGACGACGCTCGCCTTCGTCTCAAACGCGAGGTCGACGCCCGACGCGCCCTCCATTGGGGCGCTGGGGACGTCGGTTCGCTCGACAGCCGACGGAGCGCGGCCTCCCGCTCGGCCCTGGTTGCCCCGCCTCCTCCTCCGATGGCGGGGGAGAGGACGGGGCGAGCTCGAATGTTGTTCTTCCACCACGCGGGGAAGACGTCGTCGATTCCGCCGCCGGCGGGCGGGCTGTCGGCCGCCATTGTTGTCGTCGCGCGGCGGTGGAAGGAGTATCATGTCGTAGCTGCCGTCGAGAGACATGAACTCGAGACTCCCGAAACGGAGCACCGTCGCGGGTTGAAGAGGTCGTTGGAGACTGCCCATCTGGAGCTTTACGGGAAGCTGCTCGTCAACACGCAGCAGGCCCCTACCTGGCGCGCCAACTGTCGGCGTTTCGAGACCGGGGGGTCCCTAAGCCGACGAGTGAGTGTGCCGCGTGCCCCAGCCCAGATGGGTCGAGCGCGTGGGCGAGCACGAAGGGGGGAAGGCGAGGTGGCCGGAGACGAGTCGTGAGAGAGGTGGGAATCCCGCGGCCTTCGTGTTCGTCCCGCGCCCAGGTCGGGTGCGCTTGCAGTAGGGGGTTACAAGCGTCCACGTGGGTGAGGGAAGCGAGCGGCCCCGAGAGAGCGCCTGCCCCGTCCTCGTCCCTGCGCGGCCAACCTCCTCTAAGAAGGCCCTGGTCCTTCCTTTTATAGGCGTAAGGAGAGGATCCAGGTGTACAATGGGGGTGTAGCAGAGTGCTACGTGTCTAGCGGGGGAGAGCTAGCGCCCTAAGTACATGCCAAGGTGGCAGCCGGAGAGATCTTGGCACCCAGCTGGTGTGGTGTCGTGGCTGTCGGAGGAGCAACGGAGCCTGGCGGAGGGACAGCTGTCGGAGCGGTTGGGTCCTTGCTGACGTCCCCCTGCTTCCGTAAGGGAGCTGAGAGCCGCCGTCGTCACGGGGCTAGCGGGGCGCCATCATTGCCTATCTGGCGGAGCTAGCCAGATGGGACGCCGGTCTTGGTCTCTGCGGCCCGAGTCGGCTCGGGGTAGGGTAATGATGGCGCTTCCTGTTGACGTGGCGGACTTGTGCCCTAGGTCGGGCGGCGTGGAGGCTCCTCCGAAGCCGAGGTCGAGTCTGTCCTTCATGGCCGAGGCCGAGCCCGAGCTCCTGGGTCGGGCGAGGCGGAGGTCGTTCGGTAGAGGCCAGGGCGGAGCCCGACCCCTGGGGTCGGGCGAAGCGGAGTTCATCGTCTTCTGGGGCCTAGCCCGAGTCCGAGCCCTGGGTCGGGCGGAGCGGAGTTCGCCGTCTTCCGGGGCCTTAGCCCGAGTCCGAGCCCTGGGTCGGGCGGAGCGGAGTTCGCCGTCTTCCGGGGCCTTAGCCCGAGTCCGAGCCCTGGGTCGGGCGGAGCTTCCTATGGCGCCTTTGGCAAGGCCTGACTGCCTGTCAGTCTCACTCTGTCAAGTGGCACTGCAGTCGGAGCGGCGCAGACGGCGCTGTCCTTCTGTCAGACCGGTCAGTGGAGCGGCGAAGTGACGGCGGTCACTTCGGCTCTGCCGGGGGGCGCGCGTCATGATAAAGGTGTCAGGCTGCCTTTGCGTTAAATGCCCCTGCGACTCGGTCGGTCGGCGCGACGATTTAGTCAGGGTTGCTTCTTAGCGAAGGCAAGGCCTCGGGCGAGCCGGAGATGTGTTCGCCGTTAAAAGGGGGCCTCGGGCGAGACGGAAACACCTCGGGGTCGGCTGCCCTTGCCCGAGGCTAGGCTCGGGCGAGGCGTGATCGAGTCGCTCGTATGGACTGATCCCTGACTTAATCGCACCCATCAGGCCTCTGCAGCTTTATGCTGATGGGGGTTACCAGCTGAGAATTAGGCGTCTTGAGGGTACCCCTAATTATGGTCCCCGACAAATTGATAGTAGTTAAAACCAGATTACCCTATCTAAAATACCAGGTAATCTTATGTTTTTTGAAACTACTATCGTTATATGATACAGTTGATGAAATCTTAAAACTCTATAAAACAAACTAATTACACACAAGAACCGATGTCACCATGTTTTCTAGGGTTTTGCACGTAATAGCAAGAAGCTTTATCTTTTTAACTTAACCTCTACTTGTGATATTGCAGAGTTGTGCTTATGAAACTCACAAAGTGCCTGCACATAATTTAGCACAATACGAATATATTAATAGAAATACAAAATATATAATTCAAAACACAAAGGAGACAATCAAATTTAAAGAGTGTTTGCAGTGGCGGAGCCACGGCCCGGCTAGCCTGGGCACGTGCCCGGGCTCCGCCATTGGCCATGGTGAATGAGAGCACGAGGCCTTTTAAAGAGCGCGGCGCTTCTAGTTAATCTGAAGAGAGCTGAGCCTGTAGCTCCTCGTTGTTTGCTATCGTTGCAGCCATTTCATAACCATACCAGCCGGCGACGTGCAAGGACTAGCAGAAGCGGCACGCGAGGACTAGAAGGGGACTGACAACTTCCAAATTGTAGCGAGAGGAGCAAGTGTTTCCGAGCAGCGTTTTGCTTGAAAACAAACGAAGACTACCGAGACACTATCTTTTGATTCTATTCAAGTCTTTAAAAACAACTGTAATAATCGTGCCCAGGCTCCCATTGCGAGCTGGCTCCGCGCGCCACTGGATGTTTGGTTCCTCTGACTAAAGTTTAGTTTGTGTCATATAAGCTATTTAAATGTTAATTACGAATATTAAATATATTTAGTTATAAAATTAATTATATAGACAAAGACTAAACCGCTACACAAATTTATTAAGTCTAGTTACTTCATTGTTAGTGAATATTTATTGTAGTATCACATGGACGAATCATATACTAATTAGGCTTGATAAGTTCATCTTGACTTTTAATTTTCATCTGTATAATTAATTATATAATTAAACTATATTTAATATTTATAACTAGCATCCAAAAATCTAATATGACATAGACTAAATTTAGTGGGAGTATCCAAACGCCGCCTTATTAAGGTCCCCACTTAAAGCATACATATTCATTAAGGAAGTCATGAGCAACTACGATGTCAAAGCTATAGCCAAGTGTCTTTCACTATTCTGATCTTTTCTTTCTTGGAGGCAACGTCGAATCCTCCACAAACTTTCCTTTGGCCTTTGACAAAATGGAAAGCTCGTTGGATGATGTCTCGCCATCTACGAGGCTTGATATTTAAGAATAACAAATGGTTCACAGGATTATTGACTAAGCACAAGTTCTCATGATTTTTGGTTTCCTCTATTTTGATTAGTAAATTAATCTCTTTTAATCCAACACTTTGGTATAGAAAGAATCACATAATCTCATGAAGAGTGGGTTGATGAGAGTTCTCACAAGGATTAGGATGGTTCTAAGTTTACCAAGAACCAACAACTCTCTAAAGAGAGGGCCTAGAGGTATAAATACTAGGTGTTACATTGTGTCGGTAAAAACGGGATAACCCAATTTTACAAAGCCAAGTCACTTTATCTAAACCTACTAGCCATTAAACACAAAGCTCCCTAGGTCTCATGAAAGGGAAATAAGCCTAAAAATCATTTCCACACTTGTTTTGGTAATTGATGACCATCACAATCAATTGGGCTAACTAGATTGCTAAGTTATGATTTTAGGAATTCATAGAATACTTCAAAAAAACTAAACCTTAAAACAATACATCATGGACCGTCCGAGCCTCTATGGCGGACTGTCCAAGATAATGATTATCCCGGACAGGAGTTCTTTTTAGAAATTATTCAAGAGCTCAAACCGTCTGGGCCATTCCAGCGGACCGTCCGTGACTCCTCGATGACTTCGGACACGAACTATGTGAAATGTACATTTCTACTACGGACTGTTCGAAAGATAAGTTAAGACCGTCCGATGCCATGCGCGGACCGTATGCCCGTTGAAAATAAAAAACCGAAGGTGCTAGGTTCGTTAAAATGAAATTTAGCGTTCATGCGGACCCTCCGGAGGCATGATCAGACCATCCACGTGAGACTTTATCTCACATATGACGACATATTTAATGTGATTATAGCCGTTGATATAACTGAAAGGAAAATAGGGTCAAACCTTTTCCTAAATGATTTTGGTGGTTGAATTGCCCAACACAAACAATTGGACTAACTAGTTTGCTCTAGAGTATACAGGTGCCAAAGGTTCAACTTATAACCAATCTTACTACTTATTAAGGCAGCAAGGGGTAGACTGTCATTCCTGGTTCTGCCATTCCTTGTTCCTATTCCCATTCCCGCTCCCGCACAGCTTTTTCCCATTCCCGTTCGCCCAGCACACGCACACACCTCCCTGACCCGGCCGCGAATGTCGTCGCACGAGGCCACGCCACCGCTCCGTCCCGGCTCCGAGCCACCGCGCCCGTCGCGCCACCCATCGCTGCCTCCTCGAGCCCTGCAGCCGCGGCGCGCGTGTCCCCGTCGTGCCACCACTGCCTCCCCATCGTTGCCTCCTCGAACCCCCGTAGCCAGGGCGCATGCCGTCGTCGTCGCACGAGGCCAAAGCCCCACCGCGCCACCACTCCCTCCCCCTCGTCGCCTCCCCGACTCGGTCGCATCCCTGCAGCTCGGAGGCTACCGATAGACGGAGAGAACCCTACTCCCTTGCCTAGGATTCCCGAAACCCTAGCCTCGACCCGTATACACGAGGACCCCCGACAACGAGGAGGCTGCTGCGATGGCTACGCCATGTTCATGGTCGACAAGGTCGTCACGCACACCGCCTCGAGCACCCCCGGCGACGAGGAGGCTGCTGCGACGGCCACGCCACGTTCCTGGTCGGCAAGGTAATCGCCCTCTAATACCTCATGCGCCATTGTTGCATCGTCTATCCCAAGGCAAGATTAGTTCTTCCTGTGATGTACTGATTTTGCTACCTAAATTGTTTAGTAACAACACAGTCTTCACCTTTGGTATTATTGAAAGTATATGTCACACGTTTTCTTGGTCCACCTATTCCTCATCGGGTGGATGCCAACAAGGAGGCCTTCTCTTTGTACCTTTTCAGGTTATCTCAGAGGACCAGCCAAGAACAAAAGGAGTTGAACAGATGGAGAAACCATTTCACAGGATTGAAAGCATGTTCTTTACCAAAACTTGATTTGAGCACACACAAAATAAATAATGCTAACGAAACTAAACTCATTTGCCCCGCATAGTTTCAGTTATACAGAATACAGCTAAAATCCTATAATATAGTCCAATTACAGAGGAGGCAAAAAGCAGTTTTGTGTTAACATTTATGTTGCTTTCACCATTAGCCTACTATACTCGCTCCCAAAAAGGGAAGCGTATTTTATAGAGCGAAGAGCCAAACCTTACAGACTTTGTTCAACAATTAATCAAATTATATAGGAGTTTAGGACATGTAGAAGCCTCGAGCAATGTCTCTGCCCCGGTGCCCAGATAGCAAAATGATTGTGTTGTTTACTGAGACACCATAGGCCAGTAAAAAAATAGCTGGTGCATGAGGATTTGCACCACTGCAACAGGTTGGTATGTCGCACAGCCACAGCCACACAGGCATACAGTCAAGACTATGGTTGTTCCAATTATAATCAAGATAAAGTGAAAATGCAGCATGTTCCTTATGCACTGTATTTGTTCCATTAGCCCAACAATATGTCACGTCCCCTCTGAACTATGAAGGCAATACTTTACCAGCTGAATGTTCTGATTAGCTTGACCGTTGTAGCATGGAGACTTGCAAACATAATTAGGGACACTATTCTTCGAGTGCCTCTGTTAATTACAGTGAGGAATATAATTCCCTATTGTTTTTTCTCAGATGTTTTGTCGATACTCGGGATTGGGTTGTGTGCCTAGGATTCCATGTTTTTTGATTTGAGCTTTACTTCCCAGTTATACTTCTCATTCTTTGGGTTTTGTACCTAATGACCTGTATCAAAACATCTATGGTTACTAAATTGTTCTTAATCGGATTAGGTACAAACTTGTCATCGTGGCTGGGGACGAAACAAGTGAAACTAAGTTTGTTATGTTTGGCCGGATAACACAGCATGTCAGCATCTCGTGCAGAAAATAGCTGCAGCGGTGTATGCCCTATCAATAGCATCAGCGGTGTATGCCCTACAAAATCTGACAATAGCATCGGCGGTGTATGCCCTATCACCGGCAAGGACCATGGTAGCAACCTCAAGGAAAGTCGTGCTCATGGTGAAGAAAAGGGCAAGGATCCTTGTGTGGTACCAGCAAAATGCCCATTTGGTTATGACTCCAACACTTCCAAGCTAGGTCTGCTTAGCTCCACTGTCTGCTAGACACTGCTCCATGAAAGTAGAAAATGTAAGTTGTGTACCCATAAATTCTGCAAGTGTGCCTTGGTCGTCACATCTAACTTAATTGCACTTCATGTTTCATTCCTTGCTTCAATATGTTCTTACTGGATTTCTTTGGCAGGGCATGTATATCATGCTTTAAAGACAGTCCACTATATGGTGTCGATATAGAATTCAAGCTCTTGTTCACCGATTCATTGATGGTCATGCCAGAATCAAGCGATCACATGCTACAGGGGATGTGGAAGCAGCAGGTGACAAGAATAAAGTCATATATGAGGATGTTTTCATGGAGAGATGGGCTTTTCTAGCGCTGCAAGCTGTGAGGGTCAATAACTAAGTAAATTGGTTTAGCCTCTTATGTTGAAATAGATTCTTGAACTTGTAAAATTTCAACAACTAATCATTATATATTATTCATTGATTTATTTACGATATTGATATTACAACTTACAACAATAACTGTTGCTCTCTAGGATTTTTGAGTCTAAAACATTGGAAGTGCAAAGTCAAGGCTCACTATGTGTGTAGATGATATCAAGGAGTTAAAATGTTCAGAAGATAGACCTATGTTCACAACTTGGAGCTGTGTTAGGAATGCTTGGGGACTGTTGGTATGTCTATTGGCCCTTAACTATTTCCCCTCAATAGTTGTTTTCACTTCATCAGTAAATTAAGAAAATACTACCATGACTAGGGTGCAAATGGTTGGATAACTACGGACATGAACACAGATAGCTACATTGTTTCTCAAATTAGAATACAGATAAGATTTCAGTAAATCAGATCATGGTATGGTTGCAGTTTTGTAGTACAGGTAATTTTGTTTTGTTTTCTGTGATGCTAAGGTAGTTTTAAGATTTACTTCGACCTTTCCTTTGGTTGATGTAATCTTGAAGCTGTAGTCGTTAGGGGGTAATCATAGGTGTTGTTCATAAGAGGACTTGACTTTTCGTGGATGTGGAAGCATTTGTTTGTTTTTGTTCGAGTGCAAGAGAGATATTTTAGGGCCTGGCGATCACCTTGTTTTGGTGCTCTGCACGCGGTGCCCGGATCTGAGCTCCCTCCCTGATGGGATCTGCATCTGCCCACCCCTCCTCCGCGCATGCGACCGACGTGCAGGTATAAGGAGAACCGGTGGGACGCGAAGCAGCTGGCGGGCTCCGGTGGGATGCCGTCCTCACACTCGGCCACCTTCACAGCGCTCGCCATCGCCGTCGGCCTATAGGAGGGGTTCACCTGCTCGCTTTTCACCACTGCCGCCGTCTTCGCCTCCGTGGTTGGTTCCCCTCCCCGCTCCCCCTCTCCCTTTTGACACCAAAAAATGCACTGACCATCTTTGGCAGGCGGTGGATCTGATAGGCAGCCTTATCATTTTGGGACGCGTTGTGGTGATCTGGGGGAGGCAAATGAGTGTCCTTTGCACTTCAAAACTCCTGCTTGATGAATTGCTTCCTTAGGTTACCTCACTTAGCTTCAAGCATGGACCTCAGTCGTGGAAGGTACATTCCTGCCATGCAGATTGTAGACAGAAGTACAAGTACTATGTACATACGAGGACATGACTATACGATATTGATGGGAGTTGAGTACACTGTAGGACATTAATGTCGGTTTGTTGCTGAAGTTTCAGACTTCCAGTTGATATATACAAAACGATAAATGTGGCTAGGGTTATGGTAGAAATCTGATAGCCAAGATCTAATGCCTGACCAGATGAGGATGAAACCTGTAGAACAAAGGATTAATGCAAAATGATGGCATACAGTGCCATAGCACTTAGGCATGTGTGATGTGCTTTAATTCCAACAGTCCGTCCCTACTTGCCCCATGTTTTATTTTTTTGGTATCTCAGAAATACTGATTAGTTATTGTGACTTTTTTCATCACCTTTTTTTTCAGAAACACAATTTCTGCACCCCGGTTTCACTGCATGCATTGCTTATCAAAATACAGACTTGACTGTTTCTTGCGGCACTTTGCATGTGATGTATGATGCCTTTGGTAATTGATGCAAATGACCTGTATGTGGAATTGGGTTTTCTTCAAGGTTTTATTCCATAGAACAACATTGGTCCTCTTGAAATTCAAAATTTTCTGGAGGAGCATGATTATTTTCATAATGCAACCATTGCATACAGAGTTCTTTTTGACTATTCTTGTGACTGTTGCATCGACTAAGTGAAGCTTTTCTAAGTTGAAGCTATTAAAGTCCTACTTGCGCTCTACAATGATATAAGAAAGACTTAATGCATTGGCTGTCATAGCAGTTGAGGGAGATATGGTAGAAAAGATTGACTATGAATATATTATTGAAGATTTCATTACAAAGAACACAAAGAGATTGATGATTTTCATGTGAATATTATGTACCAGGTACAATACTAAGTTTACACCTTTATCACATACTACTATTCTTATTTTAGTATGTTAAATTAGGCCTCTACTTTCATTTCGCACTCTGGGACGCCCCTGACCGGAGCGTAGTGGTAAAGGATGATGGAGGGAGGTAGCCGCGCGGATGGGCAGAACCCGAACCAGCTCCGGCTGTTCACCTGCACCGGAACCTGCTCCACCGCGCCCACGGCTACGCGCGGTGGGCGCAGGGCAGAATCGTCGTGCTAGCCGTCGTGTATGGGCCCAAGCTGGGGACCGTAAGGGGGAGAACCCCCGAGAAGGCCTCCATCGAGGCCATGTGGAAGCCTAGGACCGGCCAGATCGATACCCCGCTCTTCCCCTCGAGTTCATTTTGTCCCACGGCTGTGCGTGTTACTGGGTCACTGAAATGGCGAGTTGTTTTTGTAGGAAGGCAAGAGAGGGAGTATGAGATGACACTCAAGAGAACGTTGCAGAGTATTTGCTTGCTCACAGTTCATGCTAACACCACCACCTCTGTCGTGCTTCAGGTAATGTTCGCCTGGCTGGTAGCTACCATGCTACTCTTGATTTACTTCTGTTGTTCTATAAACAGTTTCACCGTTGTTGTTGGTTGTGTTAGGTACAATGTAGCTAGGTGCATTATATAGTAAATCATATATAGTACTACTTTTGGCGAACCGATGGAAAACCAGTGGACATATTTTTACTCTTATTAGAGCCAGTTATATCAATTGCACTGGAAATGCCATAAACAAAGTAAAATGCACCTCTTAGTTCTCTTATTTTAACCTTAATAACTACCTTTCTCAGTGCATCCCCAAGGGTGCAGACTTGATGTGCTTATGTGCACTAATGAACAACTTATAGTATTGATGGTAGGTACAATAATTACTAGGATAGGATGCCCACTTCCAAAACTCTTATGTTGGCTATCGCTGTCCATGCTCATACACTAAACATCACTTTTCCATTGTTAATCTCGCTATTACAGGTTGTGGCTGATGATGGCTCTATATCTTTCCACATGATGTAGCAGTAATATAGTTTGGCTGCTTTATGTTTATTGCATTCGTTGTCCTGCATTCAATATTAAAAGTTCAATTTTTAGGCTGTTGACTCTTTGCCATTGATTTTTTGGATAAATCTGCTAGGATCAATTAGGTAGTAACTTATAGGAAAGAATGCATGAAGGCATGAGTAAATTGATCACATCAACTAGGTGTGGAATTTAAGGGAGTTGAATCTTTGTCCATATGAACATCATGTGCACTCCAAGACCTGTAAACCCAAAATATGAGTAGCTTCATTTTTTCAATCGAAGCTAGCCCTTGTTTCCTTGACAGTGCTTAGCTTCTGCCATGTGCAATTAATGCTTCCTATGCTGCCCTTGCATTTGCTGGAATCCTTATGAAACATCTCATTGGTAAGTTGAGTATATTTTTAGCGTCATTCCTTCAGCTTCAGGTAATGTAGCTAACAAGTCACAAGCTTCTATTTACTACAATCGCGATTGGTTGTGGGGTGATGGACAATGGTGCAGTTATTACTACAGGTCTTATTTTCTTGATTCTGTGACATACACGTGTCAAGTGTGGACTGGTAACTCCTGTGGTTCTGGTCAAATTTGGTTGGTAGTTGGCCATTCGATGATAGATAAAAGGTTATTTACTAAGGGTGTTGACTTCATGTGATATTCAGAAAAACTCTATATGTGCTACATACAGTGACAAACATTTTCCCCTGTTGGTTGGTTAAATCTCTACTACTATGAAGAAGGTAAGGGGTAGGCTGTCTCCCTCTGTTCTGCCCCCCTCGTTCTGCCCCATCTCGACCGTGCATAGTCTCTTCCCTGTGTGCGTCGTCCGATCGCAGCCACCTCCGCACTCCAGCGCACGCACCCCTCTCCGCAACCAACCCCATGAAATATGTGTCCCCATGTCTCTCCATCTCCCCCACCTCACAAGTCCGCTCGCCGTCGCGGCCCATGACCCTCCACCACCGTCGACTCCCTCTGCTCCCATTCGCAGCAAGTGCGCAAAGCCGAGAATGAGGGAGAGCTGCTGGTGGCCCTCATCATCGACAGTGGCCATGTCATCAGTGGTGCTGGACGAAGACAACAACCTCTTGTGCCCCTTGCAGCGAGCGCCGCCCCCTCGTGCTGAGGTTCAGGTAGAAACACATACCATTCCTCCTTCGGGTTTCGCATTCAGCGCATCGTAGGTGAGACCGCCCTCGATTCACTCCTCCCCCTCCCCGTCCCTCAGTGGATCCAAATTCGAGTTCCAGCGAGATCTCTTCCTTTTCTCTTCAATGGGCTAGGGCATTCCTGACGAGAGCTATCGGGGAGAAAAATTACAACGATCTGAATCCCATCCTGGCTTCTCCCCCATCTAGGGTTTTCCACCGCTGCCGCCGCTCGATCTAAAGCAGATGTTGTAGCAGTCATGGAGGTGCTGTCCTAGGTCCGTCTAACTCAGGTATGCGCACTAGATCTGGTGGCATGCTGTATTTTCTCTCCCTCTCACATCCGTCGTCTGCTCCCCGCGTTGGGGTATTGTGTAGATTGGTTGGTCGCATCAACGGGCCAGGGGTGAGGTTGGCAATGGCAAACAAGGGCATCTCAAGGGCTAAGCCTGCTGATGGCCATGGTGTTGTGCTGCTGCTTCTACGTGCTCGGCACATGGCAACACAACGTCTACGTCAAGGGCGACTGCATCTCAGCCACGGTGAGCCGACAAAGGAACTGTGGCTACGAGTCTGAAGGCGTCGATGTTGCATGGCTCAGCTTCGAGATGCACCACGATGGTGTCGTGAGCAGGCCACCGAGATGGTTCACTGACCTACCTTGCTCACCCAGCGGCGTGCGTGCCCCGTCGTGCGCGCTACCATCACAGTGGAGGCTGGCGCATAGGCCAAGGTCTCACTCATTTGAATTCTCCAGCGCGCCATAGATGGTCTCACCACCAGCAGATCTAGGGGGTGGGCCACTAGGGACATAGCCTAGGGCGCGGTCTACGCAATGCACCTCTGACCCTGGCTCATCTTAGGCGGTCTGACCTCTACTTCCTGAGCGGCTAGGACCAGTCCACGAGAAAGCCCTACGCGGTGATGAATTCATCGACGTCGACGCTGTCAAGCCGAGTCACCGACCGCCCTGAGCGTGAGTCGGCAACACGCCATCCCAGTCTGGCAGCTCCATCGTTTGAGCACTTCGTGTCCGTGACTCTACTTTTCATCGATGTCAATGGCTGGAGAGCTGGACAACTAGATACAATGAGTTTGATATGTCTCTTGATTTGTTTTCCTTGTCTCGTATCATCTCTCGTGTCTCACATCCTCTCTCTCCAGGCCGGCCAGTTATTAGTCCCATCTGTTTATTGATTGATTTCTGTTCTTGCCCTTCTAGCTCGTGATTCTCCATTAGCTGGTACTTGCACTTGGATTTCACAAAGAATACAAGAGTTGCATCGTTACCTCTCGAATATGCTCATACCTGGTTAAAGTTTATGTATTTTTATTTTATTTAGGTGTTCCATTCTCCAATGAAGCAGATTGTGAATGAATAAATGGGCGAACATGCAACTTTTCTTTTCTATTTTTCTATTGCAAGACATCCGTGAATCTTTTTTGATATAAATTTACTATACATATAAAAATTAGAAGGGTTGCACTTGAGTGGTTAAAATCTAAATCATCATACATGGTGCTATATTGACAGAAACATATTTACAATTATTGAATATAAAAATATTACAACTTTACCAAATTAGGGAAAAAATCCACATGATTAATTTACCTTGTTTCAGTGTTATTTATAAAATTCTTGTTGTAAAATTTGCTTTTATATTATTTCGGTTGCTCCTTTCATGTCTTTAAAATATATATTTTTTAAAAAAATCCAGTAGTTTCTAAATCTTTACTTAAAACAATAGATATATGGAAAGCGTTACAACATTTCTGTTTTTGAATTGTTCAATTCATCCAGTAAAGCAACATAAGGTTGATCCGAATTCAGGTTCACAAGAAGTTCTATAAAGCAATACAATCCATGGGAAGAACACTGAAGTGCCCTGAGGTCTGTAGACCATGTGCATATATTTTTGTTTCTCTCAATTTATGCATGGGTATTCAAGGAGGAATGTTCTATTGGTACAAGGATCCTATTGTTGGACCAGGATTTTCCAAGGTACACACACTTACTAGATATCATTATATCACTAAACAGATTAAAGCCTAAAATTACAAACCCTTATTAATTGTTAAATCTTGACTGAGAGGTTTCGTTTCAGCCATATCATTTTTTGTAATTTTGTTCATATGTTAATTATGAAACGTTTTTCTGATTATCCAGTAAAATAATCCGGTCGTAAAATGGCAAGGCGTGCAAGTTACATTTTGCAGCTTCTCTATGTAAATGAACATGATATTATCTGCTTATTGTTTTTATCTGCTTATGGCCAGACCAATATATATTGAGTTTGAAAAAGAAGCTTGACAAAAAGGATTTCAGATTTATGCTATAATTTTCTATATATTTGCGTCTAAATCCCACTCCATGCGATGGTTCATTATGCAGGTGGACTTTTTCATGGTGTCCGTAGTCTCACATTTGGTGTTGACCTAATGAAAATTCAGTTGATGGGCATCCTTGAGGTACTAAATTTTTATTGGTCTTTCAGAACAAATTAACACATTCGGTACTAGAAAATGTGTCAGTCATCTTGAATGCCATATGATGGTTTTATGTTGCAGAGGATAGCAATATCCTATTTTCCGGCTGCAATATGTGAAATCTGACTTGAGTGATCCACAAAATCCCTCGTTATATTGGTCGGTAAAATTGTGAGTCGATCACCATGCACCTTTGTAACCACAACCTCTTGAGAAGACACTACAATGTCATGTATGAATATTAGACTCATAAGCTACTTAATTGAATGTACTTGCTTATTTCTTAATCATGAATTGTTTCTCGTTCACATCGAAGCTACTTTTTATGCTCAATGAAATGCCCTGATCATACTCACCATAGGGATAGAGTGAAACTTATGCTTGAGTCTGCCCACTTGTGTTGTTTATCCTATCTTTCCACTTTCCAGTGTTGCATACTGATGAATATATATCTATCAGGTAACAAAGCATCAGCTACTGTTCAACCCTGCCTACTGCTCCATCATGATATAATTCCTAAATGATGTTCAGACACTTAATGATGCACTTCGTCTGTTCTCTACTCCCAAATCTTTGTAAGGACACAAAACAATTGATGAAAAGGTATATACCTTGTCACCTTTTTGTTTAATATATTTTTACATTTAGTTTCATCACCACACAATACAAGTGGATTATGCAATACATTGTGGTTTGTTTTATCTTCAGATGCATTTTTAGAATGCTTTATGATTTTTTATTTATGTCTATGTTTAGGTGTGTTTATGACCTACATGTTATTTTTTATTTATTAATGTTTTTCTCTTGTAATTAATACAAGCTAAATTTAGACTGAGTTGTACTTTTTTACATTTTATTTATTTTGAGTGCAATATAACAACTCTTCTTTCATTAAATAGACATAGTAATGTATTGCATATAGTTACAGACTTACAGTTATGATGTAGTATCAAACTTGATCTTACAGGCTGGTTTGGTGATAGTTAGAAAGTCATTCAAGATACAGACCCTTTCAAAGATAATGATCCTACACTTAAAGATGTTCAGTTACAGAAATCATGGGAGCATTAAAATCTACTATAAGCCACTCCAGTTCACATATGATCTCGTCCTCAGTCGTGATTTGCTGAGCTCACCATTGCAAAAGGTGATTTGCTAAACATGCAACTATAAATGTTCTGCCCCAAGAATATATATATGGTATCTTCTATGGGTTTGTAGGTACAGACATGCTTTTATGTTGCCAACAATCTAAATTGTTAGCTATTTCTAATTCTATACTAATTTTATAGAGTTAGACTACTTGAGAAGGTATTGGAATCTAACCTGCACCTCTTGATGTGCCCTAGATCTAACTTGCACCTCTTGTGATATATAAAACCTAACCTCTTGGGGGACCTCTTGCAGATTCTTGTGCGGAGGGCCAAGAATTGGTATACATGCTTGGATTCAGGGAGTCCCTGCTGCGATGAAAGAACTTAATGTCTGTATTCAATCCCGCAATTCTAAATCCCACCAATCTGATTGGTGAACTTTATTATTTTTAAAAAACAGTGAACTTAAGTGTTGATTCTCTGTTTAAGGCCTTAGGAGTTCTCGTTCTCTACTCTCTATGTCTAGCCATATGGATTTAGTGAGGGGCAGTTCAAATGGGTGAAGTGGTGATTTGTGTGGTTTTGTCAATTCTGAGCTTCTATGCGTGAAATTTTGTAACTCAGAGGTTTCTTGCAGGGCTTGGATGGTTATCTCTACGGTAGGGGTGTGTACGACAACACTTTAGCTCCACTGATCCCGTTGCTTTTAGAATCTTCAAGGCAAATGAAGCTTTGATGTTCTCGCCATGGAGTATTCCATGTGCCTTCTCAACTTTGATGTTCTCGCCATGGAGTATTTCTAAAAATAATGTGTTCATTCAGGGATTGGATGATAGCCACACAGAGGGCGAAAAGGAAGAGGGACTCAGTTTGGAGGGCTCATCAGTTACCAAGGTGATTATAGTTTTCTGCTTGTTTTGTTATGTTGTGACTGTTGCATAGGAGATTTATGTGAGGTTTCTGTGTGATGTGTTGTTAGGGAGGGGGCCTGTTGGATGCCATGTTTGATGTTCCAAAGGTCAATTTCCTATCGGTAAGATGCATCTCAATAGTTTCACCTATACTTTTATGTAGTTTCCTGCCCTATCTCAAACTTTGTTCTGGTGTTTCAATGTATCAAAGGTTTTGCAAAAGAAAATTGTATCGTTTGATGGTGAAGAGGCAGATGCTTGTGTCACCTATTCATTTGGTGTCCTAGACATGAAAATCCATCCAGTATTCTTCACCATTGCATCTAAGTTTTAATCTATTTACTACTATGTATTCCATATTTTGTTGGAGTTGCAATTTAGTTATGAGAGATGAATCAAAATGTTGTACTTAGATGCAGGCTCTTTGGCAAGTCACCTTTTAATAGGGATCACTAATCCACATTAATGTCTGCAGCTACAGTTTGGCTCCAAGAGATAGATGAAAATATTGTGATTAGAACCACAAGCTATTGGCACATGACATGTCTGAGATCATTGAGATCTACTATCTTCTGATACAAATTGATGTTTGCTTCTTTTATGCTATATATTGTTGCACTTACAATATTAAAATGAACATACATCATGGGCAATACATGCATGATAACATAACATAGTGTTTTCTTGTCCCATGGTTTCATGAGTAAACACCTTATGATTAGCATGCTCATTTGTTTAATTCCCTTATCATTTATGAAGTATGAATTGAAAGCATCAAATTCTTAGTATATGGCCAATTGTTTCAAGTTTATGTGGAAATGTGTATTTGTGCATCTGCTTTCCCGAACTGCTATTTGGAGAATAAAGTCCATTATTCTAAAACTCATGTTCAGTCCTTGGGGATTTTATCTTATAATTCTCTTACATGTTTGCTTTTATTTTATTAGGAGCACCACAGGAGTTGCTCAAAGTTGTGCCACATTTGCAGCATTCTCATGCATCATGGAAGGACTCAATAAGCAGCCGGCTGCAGTGGCTCGCACACTTGGAGGGACTGCCGCGATGGTCGTGCATGAGAAATGTAGTATTATGTCTCTGTTCACGCTTCCACCCATTCTTGATGCATCTGATGCTTTTGTTTCATGTTGCTTAGCGTTAGTAAAGCGATAGCACTGGACTATAGAATAGATGGCGTGAGAGATGGTGAAGGAAGGTAACTTCAACCTTCTGTTCTTTATTGTGTTAACCCCATGTTATGTAAATTTTGTTTTTGTACAAAATGTGTAACATGCCCTAAAATCTAGATTCCTTTTGCTTTATCGGACCATGTTTCCCTTGATGTATCAATGTTACAACCAATTGTCTCTATAAAGTTCTAGAGTCAGATTAATTTTAATTAACAGTACAACACATGACCATATATAGGGACATGTTGAAGACTTGAACCAACTTAGTATAATGAATGATCATTAATGTTGTCAAAATTCAGAAATACGAACAACAATATAGCATTCGATTTTGCACGAGATTAGTGTAATAAAAACTGGTGCACTCAAGGGAGCAAAGGATACTCTCGAAAAGAAAATGGAAGAACTTACATGGCACGTGTAGTTAGAGAAACGACTAAGGGTATCTTTTTCTTTTATCTTCTTTGTTTCTTCGCACTTCTAAGCAGCAAAACATAATTGTATTAATGTTTCAACTTTTGTAGTTTTAATATGAGATCTGGTATTGACAAAAGACTATTTTTCAATTACTTGACACAAATGAATTCATGTGCAATAGACAGACTTGGAAGAAGAAAAGGCTCGAGAGTTGTCAAAACTGCAGAGCTCTCTAGAAGAATTACAAGCTAAACTGGATGAGACAAGCAAAATGCTTGCTAAGGAGCGGGAAGCTGCTAATACTATTGTAGAAGCCTGTGCGAGGGAAACTCAGAGTTATCGTCCAAAACACCGATTCCTTGAAGTAGGTTTCCTGTTTTCCTTAGAAGCTTACACTTTTGAATGAACTGATATCATGCAAAGAAAATGTTTATAACTACTGTTCTAAGACAATACAAGAACAAACACTCTCGATGGGGTAAGATTGAAACATTTCTATTATGTCCACATATGATCAATATTTCTGCTTCAGTGTGTGTTGTAGACAAGGCTATAGGTTGTACATAACTAAACAAGTAGGCACTTCATTACGCTTTGACTTAAATCTACTTACAATATTACACTTCATTACGCCTCGACTCAAATCTGCTTACAAAACTAATATTTTGTCGAATATTTTGTATATGTCGTTGCAACGCGTGGAAACCTAACTATCATATATAGAAGTCTGCATGGTACTAATGGTTGCTATATCGTTGCAACGCGTGAAAACATTAACTATCATATATAGAAGTCTGCATGGTACTGATGGTTGCAATGTAGTGGTGAAATAGCTAGATTAAAATAACAAAAAATTATGCATGGCTAGGATCACAAATGGACTATAAAATCTTTTCTCATAACAGTATAACATATATTTATACATAAGTTATCATGACATTATATGATTGTCGGTGTTTCGAAACCCGGGGGGTCCCTGGACCGACGAGTGAATTGTCGCCGCGTGCCCCAGCCCAGATGGGTCGACGCGAGGCGGAACGCGAAGGGGGGAAAGGAAGCAGCCGGAGGGAGGCAGGCATGAGAGAGTGGATCCCGCGGCCTTCGTGTTAGCCCCGCGCCTGAGTCGGGTGCGCTTGCAGTAGGGGGATACAAGCGTCCACGCGGGAGTGGGAGCGAGCGGCCTTGCGCGAGCGCCGTCCCGTCCTTCTCCGCGCGGGCCAACCCTCTGTAAGAGGGCCCTGGTCCTCCCTTTTATAGGCGTAAGGAGAGGATCCAGGTGTACAATGGGGAGCGTAGCAATGTGCTAACGTGTCTAGCGGTGGAGAGCTAGCGCCCTAAGTACATGCCATCGTGGCAGTCGGAGAGGTCTTGGCACCCAGTTCGCGTGGTGTCGTGGCCGTCGGAGGAGTGCTGGAGCCTGGCGGGAGGACAGCTGTTGGGGCTGTCGAGTCCTTGTTGATGTCCTCTTGCTTCCGTAAGGGGGCTGAGAGCCGCCGTCGTCACAGGGCATGCGGGGCGCCATCATTACTCGCATGGTGGAGCGAGCCAGATGGGACGCCGGTCTGGTTCCCCGTAGCCCGAGTCAGCTCGGGGTAGGGTAATGATGGCGCTTCCTGTTGACGTGGTCGGTCCGTGCCCTAGGCTGGGCGAGGTGGAGGCTCCTCCGATGTCGAGGTCGAGGTCGAGCCCCCGGGTCGGGCGAGGCGGAGTTCGTCGTCTTCCGGGGTTGAGCCCATGTCCGAGCCCTGGGGTCGGGCGAGGCGGAGTTCGCCGTCTTCCGAGGCTGAGCCCGAGTCCGAGCCCTGGGTCGGGCGGAGCGGAGTTCGCCGTCTTCCGGGGTTGAGCCCATGTCCGAGCCCTGGGGTCGGGCGGAGCGGAGTTCGTCGTCTTCCGGGGCTGAGCCTGAGTCCGAGCCCTGGGTCGGGCGGAGCGGAGTTCACCGTCTTCCGGGGCTGAGCCCGAGTCCGAGCCCTGGGTCGGGCGGAGCGGAGTTCACCGTCTTCCGGGGCTGAGCCCGAGTCCGAGCCCTGGGGTCGGGCGAGGCGGAGTTTCCTATGACGCCCGAGGCCGGCCTTGGCTGCTGTCAGCCTCACTCTATCGGGTGGCTCAGCAGTTAGAGTGGCGCAGGCAGCGTTGTCCTCTTGTCAGACCGGTCAGTAGAGCGGCGAAGTGACTGAGGTCACTTCGACTCTATCGACTGGAGGGCGTGCGTCAGGATAAAGGTGTCAGGCCACCTTTGCATTAAATGCCCCTGCGATTTGGTCGGTCGGCGTGGCGGTGTGGCCAAGGTTGCTTCTCGGTGAAGACTGGGCCTTGGGCGAGCCGATAGTGTGCCCGTTGCTGGAGGGGGGTCCTTGGGCGAGACGTAGGTTCTCCGGGGTCGGCTTCCCTTGCCCGAAGCTAGGCTCGGGTGGGGCACAATCGTGTCCCTTGAATGGACCGATCCTTGACTTAATCGCACCCATCAGGCCTTTGCAGCTTTGTGCTGATGGGGGTTACCAGCTGAGATTTAGGGGTCTTGAGGGTACCCCTAATTATGGTCCCCGACAATGATCCCGTTGCAACGCACGGGCATTCACCTAGTACAAAGATTAAAAAGGGTTCAAGAAGATAGGAGCAAAGGAAACCGAAGTGCTTCCTGGTCTGGCGCACCGGACAGTCCGGTGTGCCACCGGACAGTGTCCGGTGCACCAGGGAAGATCAACTTCAAACTCTTCACCTTCGGGTTTCCCAGGCACACCTCCGCTATAATTCACCGGACTGTCCGGTGTGCCAGCGGAGCAACGGCTATCTGCGCGCAACGGTCGACTCTGACAGTGAACAGTGCAGAACAGTGAAAAGCGGCAGAAGTCAGAGCAGTTGGTCAGAGGGGCACCGGACTGTCCGGTGTAGCACCGGACTGTCCGGTGCCACATGAGGACATAACCTCCAACGGTCGACCAGCTCCAACCCTACCGAAGAGGATGACGTGGCGGCGCACCGGACACTGTCCGATGCACCCATCGCCAACAGCCTTCTCCAACGTCTACAATTTGGTTGGTGGCTATAAATACTACCCCAACCGGCCACTTCAACAGGAGGGAGCCCAAGCAACATTCCAAGTCATCTAGTTGACATACTCAAGCCCTCCCAGCCACTTCTATTCATTGATCCATCCTATACACAAGATTTAGACCACTACAACCAACACAAGTGCCACAAAAGAGAGAGCAAGCAAGAGAAAGCCACTCATTTGAGTTTAGCACTAGTGCCTTGTGAGATTCATTGAGAGATAGTGTGTGCTACATCTTTGTGTTCATTTGCGCGTGGAGTTTTGACTCCCATTGAACTTCCTCCAAAGTTTTGGAGGCTTGTAAAGCTAGCAAGAGACACCAAAGAGTGTGGTGATCCTTGCGGGGTCTTAAGTGATCCTTGAGAAGAAGAAGAGCTCGTCGGTCTTATGTGATCGGTGGAGAGAGAGGGAAAGGGTTGAAAGAGACCCGTCCTTAGTGGACTCCTCAACGGGGACTAGGCCTTCGAGGGCCGAACCTCGGTAAAACAAATCACCCGTGTCTCGTGTGCTTATTGCTTGTGATTTCTTTGTTCTTTCCCTTTCTAAGTTTTTCTTGCACTATTCTTTGCTAATACTGTTTGGTGTTGCTTTAAGTTAAACTCTCATTTAAGTGAAGCAACACCTTGCAAGAAAAGAACTTGTGTTATTTATCGGCGTTTCGGACCCGGGGGACCCTCAACCGGACCGACTAGTGAATTTTGTGCCACGTTTTGCTGGGGAGCGACACCCGTCGTTGTCTCAGGTACGAGGATAACACCCGACATGTCCCCTGCAGGGGTGTCGGTGTCGTCGACTCGCTCTGGTCCGACAGCCGTCGAGGTGCTGCCTCCTGCCTGGCCATGGTTGCCCCGTCTCCGCCTCCTCCGGCGAGGAGGGTGGCGGGGTTGACTCGGGTGTTCCTCTTCCGCCACGGGGAGAAGTCGTCATCGAGTTCGCCTCCGTCGGGTGAGTCGACGATCGTCATTGTTGTCGCGCTGCGGGGGGAGGAGTACCATGTCGTAGCCGCCGTCGGGGGACATGAACTCGAGACTCCCAAAGCAGAGCACCGTCCCGGGCTGAAGAGGCTGCTGAAGATTGTCCATCTGGAACTCAACGGGAAAGTATTGTCAACACGCAGCGATCCCCTACCTGGCGCGCCAACTGTCGGCTTTTCGGACCTGGGGGACCCTCAACCGGACTGACTAGTGAATTTTGTGTCGCGTGCCCCTGTCCAGATGGGTTGATGCAAGATGGAACACAAGAGAAGGGATGAGGCTTATATTATCTTGCATCGGGGGTGCTTGCAGTAGGGGTTACAAGCTTCGCGAGAGAGGGAACGGGCCCTAGGCCTCCTGAGGAGTCTAGTGTTGCGGAGTGGAGCTCGATGTTTGGGTGAGTCCGTATCTGTTGTCCTTGCTGCCCGTGCTCTCCTCTCTCTCCCTTTGAAGGCCTTGGGCACCCCCTTTTATAGACATAAGGGGATGGTCCAGCTGTACATATGGGGGTGTTGCTATGTGCTAACGTGGCCTGCGGAGAAGTGCTTGAGCCTCGTAGAAACGTAGCTGGCGGTGCGGTCCTGGGTCCTGCTGACGTTTCTTTGCCTTCGTAGAGAGCTTGTGGACTATTGACGTCATGGACGCATGCGGGGAACCATCATTACCTGTTGCTAGAGTAATCTAGATGTGACTCCGGTCTTGTTCCTTCGTAGCCTGAGGCGGCTAGCTAGAGGTAGGGTAATGATGTATCCCCTGTAGCGTAGTCGGTCCGAGGCAGAGGTCGGGTGAGGCGGTGACTCCTCCCGAGGCCGAGGCTGAGGTCGATACCTAGGGTCGGGCGAGGCGGAGACCTCCTCTCGAGGCCGAGGCTGAGGTCGAGACCTAGGGTCGGGCGAGGCGGAGACCTTCTCTCGAGGCCGGGGCAGAGGCCGAGGCCTGGGGTTGAGCGAGGCGGAGCTCCCTGTTGCACCCAAGGCTGAACTCGGGAGAGGCCGTGACTTACTGTTGTTAGTCTTACCCTGGTGGTTGGCACAGTAGTTGGAACGGGGTGAATAGTGTTGTTTTCCTATCAGAACAATCAGTAAAGGGGCGAAGTGACTGCGGTCACTTTGACCTTGCCAACTGAGGCGTGCATGTCAGGATAAGGTGTCAGGTGATCCCTGCATTGAATGCGCATGCGATACGGTCGGCGGTAAGGCGATTTGGCCGAGGTTGCTATACGACAAAGTCTGCCCGAGCTTAGCCTCAGACGAGCCGGGGGTGCGCCTGCTGCCTGAGGGGCCCTCGGGCGAGGCGTGAATCCGTCCGGGACCACTGTTCTTGCCCGAGGCCGGGCTCAAGCGAGACGAGATCGCGTCCCTTGGTAGATGGGGCTTCGACTTTACGCTTGAAAGTTCCCTTTGCCCAGGAACAGGATCTGGATGTCGCCTAGAGGGGGGTGAATAGGCGAATAAAAATTATCACTTTAAAACTTTAGTTCTTACTCTACTCAAAGACCAGATTGCAGTGGAATGAAAGATCCTTTGAGTAGGTTGCAGCGGAATAGAAGATCCTGTCTCAAAATGCCCTACACTTCAAATATAGCTTGTACAACAGAATAGTATTGAAATGCAGATATAAAGAGTAGATATGCAAAGAGACAGCACACAATACAGAGCGAAGCACACAGACATAGGGATTTATCCCGAGGTTCGGCCAAGCCTGAAATGCTTGCCTAGTCCTCATTGGAATTAGCCACACCTGGGCTTGGAGTCTATTTCAACTCCTTCCTCCGTTTGCTTAGATCTGTCAGTATGACAGATAGAGCCTTCCACTATGTTTGAGTTGGTTACAACGAAACCGTGGCTGCTTACAATCTTCTTGGCAGCACTCCGGTAGAGTAACGATATGCTCAAGACTATGCTCTAGCTCTTAGCAGCACTCCTCCGCTCTCTAAAGGCTTATAGCTTTGCCTTCTACACAAACTAGAGAGATTCACACAAGAGGGAGAGTGAGAATTGATCCGAGTGATGTATGCTATTGTTGGCTGCCTTATCTTCCAGTTGGAGACGCCTAGGGGTCCCTTTTATAGACCCAAGGGGCCTAGGAGCCGTTGGAAACCATTTTGGAAGGCAATACTTGCTTTTTGTCGGGTGGTGCACCGGACAGTCCGGTGCACCACCGGACAGGTTCTGTAGCTTTGTCCGGTGCGCGATCTCCTTCCAAATCAGGCTCACTTGACCGTTGGAGCAACGGTCGTCTTGGCTCATCGGACACTGTCCGGTGCACACCGGACAGTCCGGTGCACCAACTATCCGTTGGCCTAGGCCACACGTCGCCCGCTGATCGCACTGCCGACCGTTGGCGCAGTCGACCGTTGGCTCACCAGACAGTCCGGTGCACCACCGGACAGTCCGGTGAATTATAGCCGTATGCCACCAAACTCCTCCCAAGAGCGGCCTGTTCACCGGAGTTCAGTCTGGCGCACCGGACACTGTCCGGTGCACCACGAGACAGTCCGATGTGCCAGACTGAGCAAAGTCATGGCTGTACATAGCCAAGTCTTTTGCATCTCTTTTCTTTTCTTCTGTTTTCTGTTTCTAACACTTAGGCAAATATATTAGTACACAAAAACCAATGTACTAAGTCTAGAAACATACCTTCCCTTTGATTTTTACTTCTTTAGCATTTGGCATGCTTGAGATTGATGTTGGACTCATAAATCCTCAAGTCAGCTTGACTTGATCTAGATTGACATTTCTGAGCTCCAACATCCTGCAAAGGTCACATAGAATATCTCCAAACATAGGAACAACCCAAACTAAAGGTCAAGGTGCACTTAGCTCTTTTGGGTTGCTTCCGGATCTGGTTTCGACATTGGTTCTCCTTCCAGTGACCTTGTTCACTTCTTGAGCTTGATCTTGAGCCTTATGACTTACACCACAGAATTGTAGATGTTACCTCATTGGTTGTAAGTCATGTCCTTATGTAGTGTTCCTTGATGCACCATAACTCTTCTTAACTCGATCAACCTTGATTCCGCAAGTCTCCTTCTTCACCCCTGGCTTTGGGTTCCTGGTCTCCTTGACTTTCTCTCATGCACTCGGTACCTCGAAGCTCTTCTTGCTTCCAACCTTGGTTTGATCGGTTGTCTCCAAGTTATGCACATCAAGTCTCACTTAAGCAATGTCCATCTTCCTTGTGATGTCCATTATATCTATAGATAACTCCGTCTTTGGACCATCACACCTGTTCAACACTTAGCACACTTGTTAGTCCTTTAATTGAGTTGTCATCCAGACACCAAAACCCACAAGAGAGCTTTCAATCTCCCCCTTTTTGGTGATTGATGGCAACACAATTAAAGCTTACATAAGAGTGAAATTTAAAGCACAAGTTTTGAATTCTAAGTTTATAGAATGCTCCCCCTAAATATGTGCTTACATTTTAACTTTGGCCTTATATGCCAAATTGCACATACTTAGGCTAATTCGAAGCATTACTACACCTTAGTACCTGTGGGATGCATTGTGTCACTAATTAAACCGTGATGCATATGACACATAGATGCACAGAATCAGAGTTAAACACCAATTGAATAGATATTCCACAGAAATATCAACCTACCACTATTCACCATTAAGATACCAAATTAAAACAATTTTAAAGCACCAGAACCACATGAATATCTATTACAGGATAAACACAGAAGATACTAAACGATTCATATCAACGGAAACACTGATTTTGCATTATCACCATATAATACAATAAGAAGCATAAGTAGTATCAACAAAACTAACACATTCTTCCCTAAGACTCAAGGAAACCCCTATAGGATAAGCTTTCCTCTCAGGTTGAGATAAGCTTTAATGCACAATTTCTCCCCCTTTGACATCAAATACCAAAACCATATTCAAGCAAGAACATAGAATGATGTCTAGGGACAGCAGGGTATTGAGCAGGTAAATTTTAACACACTAACATTACTCCCCCTTACACATTGAACATATGCAACACAAGCATTTGAAGGAAAGTTAAGATACATATACGCAAAAGATCAATACTTCCTTTTGTACCTTTACCATGTTGTGGTGTACTTTCCATCTTGAAAGTTTAATCTCTAGGGAGCTCCTCCACACTTGTGCCTGATCCTTTATCCTGACCTTTTCTTGTTGCTAAGACACCAGACTTAGAACAAGTTATAGTTTTGTGGCACAAGATGAAGCTTCTATTCTAGTGATTACCAAAAGATATCAATTGATGCAAACTACCACAGCTACCAATTGAAAAATCATTACTGTTATAGTTCCATGATATTTAAAGATAGGCATCTAGTATCACCTAAATATTATGGAGCATGAGCAATCTATAAGGATGTAATTACTCACAACTTAAGATACCAAATACTTGTCTTATGGAGATACCCAAGTCCTGATTGCTTCATTTCCAGGTCATCTTCTCTTTTCCACCTTGAGACTATACAAGATCACTCAAGAAACAATTAGTCTCAAAAGACACAAGTTATGTGTGCTCCCTCTAAAGTTGTGCATCAAGTATTTGAATGACTTGCACTTTGCACATTCTAGCTTCCTCAGAACTAGAGGGGATCACAACATATCTTGGTCAAGGCATACTCTATCAATTTCATCACAAAGAGATACCAATTGAATAGTTGACTTAATACAACAATGCATGCCTCAAGGAGTATAACATTTTACAAGCAACCTAGGCATGCTTCATACATGATAATCATTGCAACACATATACCAATTGAAAACGACAAGATCATGCATATAAAGCGCAATGTCTAAGTACACCATGATTAAGAAGGTTCCTTAGGTACACCAAAAGAAACAACATTTTAAAGTAAGAGCACCTAAGCCAAGATACTACCAATTCAAAGGTAAGAACATAGCTGTAATCACAATCAATGAAACTTCAAGATTTTCAATGAAATTGCATAGTTCCATTCTCCATACCTTTGCTTTTTCCTGAATTGCCATGAGAGCACTTGTTGTCACCAATTTAGGGTTCCTTTTGTTCATGCACTTCATAGCTCAAGAGGGTGTATTAGAGGCACAACATGGATTTGATATACACATAGTACCAAAATGGGGCAATCATGTGAACATGGACTAAACAAAATGTCATGCTTGCACATAGGTTAATTATTAAAAACCATATAGCATGACTTACAAAAGATACAGGTTTATCCATGAACGCACAAAGAGTTAATCATGGAGAATATATCAAATGAAAAGCTACCCATTGAATGATTCAAAAGATATAACACTAGAACGCACAATCATGATTAAGCAAGCATTATTATGATCTTTGAAATCATGAACCATTGATTGAAAGATATTTAACACAGGCAATCTCAAAAGCATAACTACTCCAAGGACAGATAACACAACAATCAAATTTAAGAGCAATACTGATTTGCAATAATGTACTTAAGATGCACGAGTACCGTCCTTTGGAGAGCAAGTTGCATATTCTCATCAAGGTCCTTTGCTTGATTCACCAATAATGATTAAAGACCTCTACAACTTATTTACTTGAGATGAACATGGGATTAGGATTGCACAATAATTCAACCTTGGGTCAATAAATAGACAATAGAAATTGACAGCTTAAGCATAGAGTTTGAATTAACCATCTTAAGCTTTCCCATGGTCTCCAGTCCATCTCGAGGCACCTGCATGATCTAGTTGGCACAGCTTGGTACCCATCTCGGGATGGGTCCATAACGATCATCCAAAAGAGCCTTTGGTACCCAAATAGCAATTGTGCTAGTTCTAGGTGATCTCATTACTGATCTAGCACAAGTGTATGGTTTGGGTCTCCTAAGCGAATAAGATTGAGACAAATTTACTTGCTTAGGAACCTTACCTTTATTACATACCTCAGGTGGATGACCATGCTCACCACACATGTAGCAGAAACGTCGCTCAACCCGACATGGCGCTTGCTGTTTATCATTTTCCTTGGTGAGGGTCATCTTAGAGAGTGCACGTGCTTGATTTATCATTAGCAGACAAGAAGTGATCGTATGGTTCTTGTCATTGCATCCGAAGCATCTCCTTATCCCTTCATCATTGTCGTTGTATGGACACGATGCAATGAGGTGTCCTGACTTATTGCACTTAAAGCACCTCCTTTTCCCTTTTCTCTTTTTGTTCTAGGATGACATAGAGAAATTGTCAGTGCAAACAACATGACTAATTGAATCTTTACCTTTTTTCAAGTTCATGTTGATTTCTTCATTTTTTGCTTTAGGAACATCCTTCTTATGGAGATTAACACTTGCTGCAGTTTTTCCCGTCTCAAGCTTCTTCACCATGCGCCCGTGGATATCTTGAGAAGGTTGAGCAATGCGTCTTCTCCTTAGTTGCTTTGTTTTCTTGTTCCTTTCTTTATTGATGAGCACTTTTTCCTTTGATCCTGCAGCTTGGTGCTCATCCAAGAGTTGGCTTTCTTTTGAGCAACCGGGGTTAGCACATGATGATATATTATCTAGATGTGCACGTGTGCAAGAATGAGGTTCACATGAATTTAGGTTTGCAATTACAACCTCATGAGCAACATCACGCATGATATGTCTATCCAAGAGATTATCATGATAACAAGACAATAAATCATATTTTTCAGTAAGAGCAAGTTTATCATGACTTAGCAATTCTACTTGCTTCTCAAGCATGGCATTTTCCATTTTAAGTTGAGCAACACAAGATAAAGCATCATCATTATTTCTTTGCTCAATTAAAACTGAATCATACCGTTGGACCAAATCATCATGAGAGCACTTTAGCTCCTCATGTTCTTTGGTCATCTTCTCCAGGCTGTCGTTGGTTTTGATGAGGGTCTCCTCTAGCCTGAGAAGCGTCTCGCCTTGTTCCTTGTTCCTTCTCAACAGCTTAACCAAGAGCGCTTTGTCTTCTTTGTTGAGATGGGTGTAGAAACGACGAATCTTCTCTTCTTCCACATCGTCGGTCTCATTTTTCCTGTCATTAATATCAGTGGAAGCAATACAAGAAAATGTACCTTGTGGTGATGAAGATTCATCCTCGCTATTATCCTCATACTCCTCATCATTGCTTTCGTCTCCACTATCATTGTTAGCAATAGGACATTTATAACTAGTGGAAGACGAACCTTTCGGTGAGGTAGATTCATCATTTGGTTGCCATTGTTCTTGTTCTTCTCCCTTGGACAAGTTAGTATCACAGGCAATAGAGGGTGCAGAAACAGTGCATATGGACTTAAAAAATTTCAACTTAATTTTAGTCTATAGATCATGAGTATTAACAAATAAATCACTATCACTACTCATGATGGCAAAATAGGCACTTCTAGACAGTGAATCAACTAAGATATTGCAAGCATGGTGATTGAGAGACAGACATCTTAGTTCATCATTAGAAGGATTTTGACTAAAATTGGAGGGAAAATACTTCTACTAAAGATCTGTCTTAAGTCAGGATCAACATGCATGAAAGCATTATAAATAGAGACAGACCAGGATTTATAGTTAGAACCATCGCCTAGAAGAAGTTCTACAGTTACCTCTTGTGACGACATCGTCATCTCCGGACGGCTAAGCCCACACTAGAGAGGCCTAGCTCCGATACCAATTGAAAGTTCCCTTTGCCCGGGAACAGGATCTGGATGTCGCCTTGAGGGGGGGTGAATAGGCGAATAAAAATTATCACTTTAAAACTTTAGTTCTTACTCTACTCAAAGACCAGATCGCAGTGGAATGAAAGATCCTTCGAGTAGGTTGCAGTGGAATAGAAGATCCTATCTCAAAATGCCCTGCACTTCAAATATGGCTTGTACAATAGAATAGTATTGAAATGCAGATATAAAGAGTAGATATGCAGAGAGACAGCACACAATACAGAGCGAAGCACACAGACACAGGGATTTATCCCGAGGTTCGGCCAAGCCTGAAATGCTTGCCTAGTTCTCGTTGGAGTTAGCCACACCTGGGCTTGGAGTCTATTTCAACTCCTTCCTCCGTTTGCTCAGATCTATCAGTATGACAGATAGAGCCTTCCACTATGTTTGAGTTGGTTACAACGAAACCGCGGCTGTTTACAATCTTCTTGGCAGCACTCCGGCAGAGTAACGATATGCTCAAGACTATGCTCTAGCTCTTAGCAGCACTCCTCCGCTCTCTAAAGGCTTATAGCTTTGCCTTCTACACAAACTAGAGAGATTCACACAAGAGGGAGAGTGAGAATTGATCCGAGTGATGTATGCTATTGTTGGCTGCCTTATCTTCCAGTTGGAGACGCCTAGGGGTCCCTTTTATAGACCCAAGGGGCCTAGGAGCCGTTGGAAACCATTTTGGAAGGCAATACTTGCTTTCTGTCGGGTGGCGCACCGGACAGTCTGGTGCACCACCGGACAGGTCCTGTAGCTTGTCCGGTGCGCGATCTCCTTCCAAATCGGGCTCACTTGACCGTTGGAGTAACGGTCGTCTTGGCTCACTACGCTGCCGACCGTTGGCGCAGTCGACCGTTGGCTCACCGTACAGTCCGGTGCACCACCGGACAGTCCGGTGCACCACCGGACAGTCCGGTGCACCACCGGACAGTCCGGTGAATTATAGCCGTACGCCGCCAAACTCCTCCCGAGAGCGGCCTGTTCACCGGAGTTCAGTCTGGCGCACCGGACACTGTCCGGTGCACCACCGGACAGTCCGGTGTGCCAGACTGAGCAGAGTCATGGCTGTACATAGCCAAGTCTTTTGCATCTCTTTTCTTTTCTTCTCTTTTCTTTTTCTAACACTTAGACAAATATATTAGTACACAAAAAACCAATGTACTAAGTCTAGAAACATACCTTCCCTTTGATTTTCACTTCTTTAGCATTTGGCATGCTTGAGATTGATGTTGGACTCATAAATCCTCAAGTCAGCTTGACTTGATCTAGATTGACATTTCTGAGCTCCAACATCCTGCAAAGGTCACATAGAATATCTCCAAACATAGGAACAACCCAAACTAAAGGCCAAGGTGCACTTAGCTCTTTTGGGCTGCTTCCGGTTCTGGTTTCGACATTGGTTCTCCTTCCAGTGACCTTGTTCACTTCTTGAGCTTGATCTTGAGCCTTATGACTTACACCACAGAATTGTAGATGTTACCTCATTGGTTGTAAGTCATGTCCTTATGTAGTGTTCCTTGATGCACCATAACTCTTCTTAACTTGATCAACCTTGATTCCGCAAGTCTCCTTCTTCACCCCTGGCTTTGGGTTCCTGGTCTCCTTGACTTTATCCCGTGCACTCGGTACCTCGAAGCTCTTCTTGCTTCCAACCTTGGTTTGATCGGTTGTCTCCAAGTTATGCACATCAAGTCTCACTTAAGCAATGTCCATCTTCCTTGTGATGTCCATTATATCTATAGATAACTCCGTCTTTGGACCATCACACCTGTTCAACACTTAGCACACTTGTTAGTCCTTTAATTGAGTTGTCATCCAAACACCAAAACCCACAAGAGAGCTTTCAACGCTGTGCTTACCAGCCTTTACGACCTGTTTTGAAAATGCTTTTCAGCCATGCTTAGGAGTGTTGGGGGTACCCCTAATTACGGTACCCGACATTATTGCTCTTCTTAACTAAGCCCTCTTGCTTTATTCTCATAGACTTATTAGTAGTATTGATTTATCAATTCCGCATTATTTAGCAATACTCTTTACAAGCAAAGGACTTAGTTCTTGTACTCCGATAATTGTGTATCTTGTTCTAACCACTAATCAAGGGGTCTAGCTGGGGTGTAAAGTTATAATTTTCAGGTTTCGCCTATCCACCCCCTCTAGGCGACTTTCAATAACCATTGTAACTGACGGTTGCGATCCAGCTGTTGATCTTGCAGGGGCGAACCGCCCGGACCAGGAGCGCGGACCATCCACATGTGGCAGAAAGATGGCAATGATTAGGAAGTGGTTGGTGACTATAAATACAACCTAGCCACTTTCATTCAACACACCCAATCATTCCAACCTCCACATTAATTGCAAAAGAGTTAGACTCCACTCTAAAGCCTCACACAAGCATCAAAGATAATCCAAGTGTGATAATTGTGATTGTATTCATTAGTGATTAAGCGCATTGTGAGAAATTCTAGAGAGAGTGAGATTGTGTTTCATTTGACGACATGTGTTGCTTGGTTTTCTTGATCATGCTTTATTCCTCTCCTTCTAAAATTCTCATTGACTTGTAAAGCTAGCAAAAGACACCTAAGTGTGTGGTGATCCTTGTGGGTCTAAATGATCCTCGAGATTAAAGAGAAGCACTCAACCGGTCTAAGTGATCGTTTGAGAGAGGGAGTAGGTTCATCAGAAACGAACCTTGGGAAACAAATCGTCCATGTCTTTGTGTTAATTTTGCATTATGATTTGATTCTTCCTCTCCCCTTTCTCTAAGTTCTCTTGCTTGTAATCTTTTTGAGTTAGCTCCCAAAGTTATTTGCACTGATTGAGCAACTCGTGGCAAGAACTATCTTCCGCACTCTGATTTCATTTATACTCATTCTAATGCTAACCTCGGGTGAAGTTTGTGTTAAAAGTTTATAATTTTCAGGTTTCGTCTATTCACCCCCTCTAGGCAACTTTCACCTTGGAACTTTTTAGCATCCCAAAAATAAAGATCCCCACTAAGAGAACGTTACAAAAACTATAGGAAAATAGGACACCAAATTTTGCATACTCTGCCCACTAAGATAAAGCATTGGTGTTACTCAATCTCCACTTAGGTACTCTTGAGCACTAGATGCTTGTTAGATCAATACATGTTGGATTTCTCTTGATAGTGCGACACCTATATACTACATGCACCACTTGCCCTCCATCTCCACTTATTAGTCCTCAAAGCCCTAGCCTAATATGCCCCTTCACCTCATTTTCCGTAATATGTGAACCTTAGCTCTGTCCACATTTGAAATCCAACAATTTTTCCTTAATAATCCTATGCAAAGTATATCTCTAATAGTTATCCAACATAATATCTTGACTTGGTTTGACTTTACTTTGATTCAATGATACTCCAAGATGTAAAGATTATAAAATCAATCAAATTGCAATTTTAAATATACTTGTCATCACGTAGTGACAGTATGGTACCATAGGTACCAAAGAAATTAGTGGAGTTAGGAGAGCAAGGAGAGTCGATTGGAACCTCGCTAGATTAGGTACGCTACCATAGATATAAGCACACAAAAGTTTAGAGGTTTAGACCATGGAATCATACTACCCTATGTCCTCCCTGTGGTGGAAGAATTGATTGAAGAGGTGATGAAGATTACACACTCAGGCGTTATTTGAGCAAGAGGACCGACTAGCTCGCTCTCTACTTTGGTTCTGAGAGTTCTAGTATAGTTCCAAACACCTCACTTTGTTGAAACTATTGGAACTATGGACTTGTCTAAACCTTTGAACCCCTTATACGTTGCTCTACTATTTTCTTTTGTAGCACAAGGGAGGAGAGAGTTACACACCTATTGGATACTGAGCCCTATCCAATAGGGATTCAACTACTCCTATCTTATCATGGATGTGGGTTGTACACTAAGCATGTATTGGTCATGCCACTGTGTTAAGCATGTCTTACTTTAGTGGTGATTATGTCTTTCCATAGTGGCAATGTTCTATTGTAGTGGTAGGCACATAAGTCCACATCATTGAGTATGACATAGTTGATAAATGTTGTAGTTGTATGTACTTTATAATGCTTTCAGGTATGCCTACGCATTCAGGCGTAGCTATAGTGACAGTAACACATACTACATAATGGTTGCGAGTACACCTATGACTTTAGACATGGAAAGAATATGCTTTAGATGATGCGATGGACTACTTATATTATCTACACCGCTCTATGTATTTGTCTTAATTAGAGACACTCATGGTTTAAGGGTCATAACACTCGGGACCATCCTACCTTAGGGCATCTTCACCTGAGGTCATCCTGCCCTAGGGGTGCATTGAGGAATGTATAGTAGGTATTTGGTTGTGGTCTCTTACCTATTAGAGCATCCAAACTTGGCTGAGTTGAGGGGTTGGTATTGACTTGGAGAACCCCAAATGCCTAGAGGGCCCTAGGATTTGCCCTCCCTTTGTTTTGGCATGACCATACATTAGTGGTTGGTATAGTTCGTTTGTTGGATCCAACCTTAACATCCGTTAGCCATTTGTAAGGACATGTCTGAAAGCATTATAATTTTTTAAGAAACCAATTTTATCTTTATTTTATAGAAACTAGTTTATGACTAAAACTAGGCGAGGGTGTTTGGAACCTGATTTATAAGAAACCTGTTTCTAGTTTTTTTACATACAATGACTAGTCTATCATTTCTATATTTTAAAAATCAATGATAATAAACATAAATTCTATGAAACCAACAAAAGCATGACATAATTAAATAGATAAAAAATGATTTTAGCTGGGAAAGACCAAGTTTTTTTAAGAAACTTAGAATGCAATATCTATAAATTATTATGTTTGGAACCAAACTAATTTTATAAATTAGTTTAATTGCTAAGTATATCTTCAGCAGCTTATCTATGTATATTGCAGTCTACTATATAAAATAGTGTTTTTGGATGACCAGAGTGAACTGCTGTACTATATTTTTAGCTGCCTAGTTTTTTAGGCGTTTCCTCTTAAAAAAGTTGTTCTTCTCGTTTCACCGTGCGCCACAAGCACACAACTAGGGCGACCGCCGCCGTCCTACGGCCAGCTGTGCCCATGTCTTCGTCGGGCCCTTTGCTGGCGACGGGAACCCACCACACCGGGTATGACCGCCCCTTCTATTCCCTTCCTGCTGTGAACACCCTATCCGAACCCTAACTTGAGTTATCTGTATTCGTAACCGTTCTAATCGAAGTGTGATACGTGTATTGTGCCTCCGCCATTTCTTTGGCACGCAGCCGCCAACCTGAGGTTTTGTGGGCTCAGCGCTCCGAGAAGATTTACTTGACTATCTCATTGCCAGATGCGAAAGATGTTGTGTTAAAGACCGATCCTAAGGGCATCTTTACCTTCTCTGCTGTTGTCCATGGGGAACCTTTTAGCTTCACTTTGGAGCTTTTTGATTCAATACTGTCAGAGGTAAGTAATTGTTTGTTGCTGTCCTGGATTTCAACAAATGAGTAATGAAATTAGATGGTTATCTTTAGAGTTGCTTGCTCTGCATAATTTCCCAGCCAGCATTGGTCAAAGATAGCACTAATTTCTTATCTGAATGGTTAATGGTCTAATTATAATTTTGCTTGGTCTTATAGGGAAGTAAAACGAAGACAAAGATGGGCCTGCGAAACATAATCTGTTCAATCCAGAAAGAAAAGAAAGGTTGGTGGAAGCGCTTGCTAAAGTCAGAGGAAAAGCATCCATGCATCAAAGTTGACTGGAACAAATGGTGCGATGAGGATGAAGAGTCTGGTATGTGCTAATGATATACATCCCCAGATATATGCAGTTGTTTTTGGTCTAGATGCATTCTGAATTTAGTATGAATAAAGGGTTGTAAAAAATCAAGCCAGGTTGGAATTCAGTAGTTTAAATTGATGAAATGTGTATTTTTTTATGGAACTTGGATTTGTTGTTGTGATGGCCATGGAGTCCATTCTAAACTAGTTTAATTTTGTTAACAAGCTACTACAATTTACTTTGGGTTACAAATTCAAATAATCTTAAGGACTATTTCTTTACATTTCTACTAGTTTCCAGTTCTGGCAGAATGGTAGATCCTTATTTTATTACATTAATGCTATGGTCAGATAATACATTGTGTCTTAGGACCAAGTCCATAGTACATATTATCAGTTTGCTTAGGCAGTGATGTATTACATGACAATAGATGATCATTTTAGTGACAAACTAATTCAGTTTTAAATGTTCCATTCTTCTCAAGTAGTAGTACTGTAGTAGCTAACATTAGATATATGGCTACAGAATCGCTGTATTACTGTTATATGCCTTTATTTCAGTGGCTAGAGCACACCCTTATATATTGCAGCTTCTATTTTTTCACTTCTATCTGTGCATTAGTTACAAATGTTGCATTCTTTGTCTGTCCATTTGTACGTAACAAGCAATTTCTTGCAGAGTTCTCTGGGGATTCAGATGATGGCTTTGATGAGGTATATGAAATATAGTCAATTTTTTGTTGGTTTGGATGTACCACTTGTACTGCTGCCTCGAGATACTCATTGTTATCTTGACATTATTGCAGGCAAATGAAGGAGATGACAGTGATGATGACGATGGGATGCTTTGTGAGTGCCCATCTTGTACTTTTCCACCTCTTGCTCTCGCTTGCTCTCTTTTGATATCAATTTTAAGCCAGGTTGTTACTGAACAAGATTATCTACTCATAAAGTCTTCCACTAGGCTCTAGGCTTAAAATGCATGCCTTGCTCATCTGAATATAGAAGATAATTCAAGTCTTCAATTTCAATTGGACATTTGTACTCTTTTTCACACTCTACTGCTTATTATTCATACACTGTTCTTATGACCTTCTGCTGTTCTGCATGGTAGCAGACTAGCAGTAGCAGGCCATCTCTGTTGAAATAGGTTACTGAATTTTCGAAGTTCATTTTCAGTGCCTACGTGCACTTTCAGATTTATAGAACAAAGCTACCTAAACTTTACCTTACTGACGGCTCCAAACATTCTGACACTGTGCCTAGTAAACAAACTGACAACCGCCTATGCTTCATGTTTGAACATCTTTGTTTCTTTGCAGATCTCCCTGACCTTGAAAAGCTAAGGGGCAAGTGATCTGGCTGCTTCGGTGAAGGGAGTAGGGTTGATGTAACAAGTTACCGTTGACGTGATAGAGTAGGCTTATCATCGATGTAGTTGGGGTCTTACTTGCTGAGCATCTGCGACGGCTCGAGACTTTTTGGCATATCTTCTATCTCCGGAGCACTCTTTCGGTCTTTCCTGATGAGTGAGCTAGCGCTCTGAAAACGTAGCGATGAGCTGTCCCATTTTCGACTAACTATTTAGTGCCAGTGAATGGCCTAATTCTACTACTATCACGATGTGCCTATATCTTAGGGGATTATTGATTCTGTGGTCCGTCTTTGTGGTTAAGTGGGTCTTGGTATGGGATTTCCGTTGGCAGGCAGGCCGGTGTGATATGCAGTTCACTTCGTTTATCCCCTTGGATTGCACTGAGCATGAGCTGCTTGCTTTTCTACTGCTTGGGCTAGGCATTTAGTGAGTGATTTAACGCACTATAAAATGGCTCTGCCTTTTGAGATTACTGCACAGTTTCAGGTCCAAGATGGAGCGTGCTCATACCGTTTTATAAGTTTTTTTTTTCATGCAACATCAGATTTACAATTGCACGTCTACCCTAGAGTTGTCTGTTACTGCTGGGACGCCATCCACATTGAGATACTGATGATGCAACTGCATCGTTGCTTCACTGTGATGGAATTCTGCCATGAAACATGTGTAGGTAGATTTTAAGAACAGTCGCTGCCACTGAGGCACTGACCCACTGTGTAGTATATTCTGCTAAGTATTATCGTAGCACAAACAAGTTCCTCGTTAGCACATATGCAAACAATTTGGCAAAAAGGGGGCCCAGGTGCTCGAAGCATATTTATTGGCCCCGCGATGATGGGCATCGCAGGAAAATTTAGTAAACAAGTTCTGTATGGTTCAGCATTTTCTTGGTCAGCTTTTGTTGAAAGATCATAGATATTGTTTGTTCACATATTTATAACATAATGAGTAACTGATAACTTTAAATCATATTTGTTTAAGTCTAACCGTAATTAGATATCACACTATAAATTGATATCAATCTATTCAAACTTATTACCACCGGTACTCGAGTGTGAATCATTATTATTATACATTTTATGAACCAAACAGCACTATAATTGGTGCAGTGTCGGGAGCGATAGGTGGTGGATGGACATGTATCTTTAATTAACAATAAAAGTTATTTTTTTCCTTTACATATATTATATGTATTGTTCATGTCGACATGGCATCAGATTCGATTCCCCAATCAGTGAAAGTGTGAAGATATCAGATATGGGGCTCATATCAGTCGGGATCATCCTCTTTTTTGTGGGAACCACGTTCCACACTTGCAGCTTTGCAAGGCCGCAATGTGTTGTCAGAACATATCAAGCGCTACCGGTCCACTTTCATAAAGCGGGACTGGAATTTTGATTTCAAATGCGGACCCTTATTTTTGACCAGCATACAGCTAGAAATAATCTTTGTTGGAATGATTGAATGAAGTTTCCGTAAGCATTTGAAGTAAGAAACATAGACGTAGTATGTGGGAAAGAATTTTGTATGTGTGGACGAAAACAAGGTACGGCTTGTCTTCTGCCGTCTTCGAATCACTACAATACGTGCTCCCCTGTGTTTGATTTTATATAAGCGCCCGCACTGGGATTTAGAAATAGTTTCCCCCCCCTAGTTTATTTACACTGACAATCAGCAAACCTCACCATATATATACCATCACCTGCTGCAAGATCAGTTTGACTAAATTTATTATAAAACAACAACAGTATTTACAAGTATCAGTTGAGTTCCATCGATGCTATATGAAATGGACTCTTTTACTGAACTTAAAATAATTTAAGTTTGGATGGCCAATGTGCCTCCGGGCTCCAGCCGTCAACCGCTGCTCCTGGCGCCACACCCTTCGAAAGGCTCAGTATTTCACTCACGTGGTAATCTAAAATACTCCGTTCCTATGCTCCTTCTAATTTATCATAGTTTAGTTTAAAAATAAGTTGAGAACGAAGATAATATTATTTTATAATATAGATTGTACTTTTCGTAAAGTAAAATTTAAATATGTAAACGATGATGAGTAAATTGTCGGAGATGGTGTCACAGCAAGAGCGAGAGAGAAGGGGCGGTGCCAACGATTATATATTAACATAACTATATACAAATAGCATAAATAATTTTATAAACGTCAATGATCTTTGTATAATATTAATCTTATTTCACAAGCTATCTAATAAATTGTAGACATCACATGAATTATATATACTAGGAGCAACAATCAAAACTAATAATAAAAAAAATACAACCCAATACATTGGTCGAAAAATTACAAAACGAATCAGAGAGACATCATACATTGGTATACAAAGTATTCTAACTTGAATCTAGTCGCTTTTGAAGAAGATTTGAATGGAGAGAAAGTTGAGAAAAGAGAAGGGCGCAACTCTCGACCAGCAGAACAGTCGATTTATAGGACTTCCTAGGTCGGCGTCAAGATCTGTGGCACCGAGATAGGAGGCCATGTCGGTACCACGCCGGCCCTAGCTGCCGCTGGCGGCCGCCGCCACGTTAGAGCTCGGCGCCATAGCTTATAGCGCTGAGGTAAGGATCCAAATCCTGAAATAAGTCATCCAGCAGTATAATGTAAATTTTGGTTGAAAAAATGGTTAAAAAACAAAAAGAAAAAAATCGGTGGCACCGTCCAGATCCCGCAGTACACGTACACCAAGACAAATAGTGCAGGAGACCAGGAGTCCAGGACGGACGACTGCGACTGCGAGCGCAGGATAGTCTCTCACATAGTCACATGGAGAGCGAGAGCTTGTCCACTTGCCGCTGCCGACAACGCCGTCGGATTCCACGCGGTGCACGTCGACGCCGGATCGCTTAGCACGGTGGTCGGTGGGCGGGTGAGCCGGCCGGTCCGTCCACTTGTCGCCCGCCCCCGACCTCACGGGCCTCTTCTTCTTCCCTACCGGATGTGTCTGTGACACAAACACACACATGACACATCATCGGTGCCCCTCACGATGATCCCGTGCAGGCGGCTGTTAGAAACCGATGCTATTCTATGCTATGCTCAGACGTGCAGGGAGAAAGAAGAGAAGGGTTGGTTGCTTGCACCAGCAGCTGGCACGCAGAGCAATCGATACACTATCTTTTATTTAGTGCCATCACGTCCTTCTTATCCGATTGGCCTTCCATTCCTTCTATAAATACCGGCCGGCGCCGAAGAGCCAACCAAGACCACCGACGCGTACGTAGCACAGTCCATTATTGCCGTCTCCCTTTCGCGTGAGCAAAGAAAGAGAGCGAGAAGCAGTCGCCATGTCTGGCATCATCCACAAGATCGAGGAGAAGCTCCACATGGGGGCCGACCACAAGAAGGAGGACGAGCACCACAAGAAGGCCGAGGAGCACCACAAGAAGGAGGAGGAGGGGGAGCACCACAAGAAGGACGGGGAGCACAAGGAAGGCATCGTGGAGAAGATCAAGGACAAGATCACCGGTGAGCACGGCGACAAGTCCGGTGACCACAAGGAGAAGAAGGACAAAAAGAAGAAGAAGGATAAAAAGAAGCACGGCGAGGGCCACGACGGCGGCCACAGTAGCAGCAGCAGCGACAGCGACTGAGATCTGGTGTCGCAGGTAATTAATTAATCTGGGGCTGTATTTTTTTTCCTTTTTGTTTCGTTCCGTTTATTTTTTGTTCAGCTGGTTTTGATCTTTTGCTGGATCTGAAGATGTCGATGCTGGCTTATAATGCAGCACAGGTGCAACACAAGTATGCTTGCTGGATGGAGGATACATACCAGCTGATGCTGATGTAGTGTTTCACGGGTGTCATGCATGTACGTGCTATTATAATCAAAAAGAAAAAAAGAAATAACAGTCAGGGATGGTTTGTTTGCCATGTGATCTTGTACACTCCTACTAAAATTATGGCTGCTGCACGGTGCTGCTAGCTAGCTTGTACTAATAAAGTGTTGATCTGCATGCTTGCGTCTTAATTTGCGACACGCATTCATGAACAAGCTGGATCGAGGAGATCCGCGTCTTTTTGGCTGTGCCATGTGACTCCACTCCCAAGGCCTGCCTGTTGCACGTTGGATGTCGCGGATGGAGAGAAATTTTCGGTTGGGGAGAAATTTCTGGCTTGTTTAGTTAGATTAACGTGGGTTGTTTGGATTGCTGCAGCTACATGCCTACAATAGACAAAAACACTGTAAAAATAGTAGGAGACGATATGGACTAAAGTCAGCCAACGGGCAAAGTACTAAACCGATTCCGCTTTTTATGAAACGGTGTGACGTTTACTATTAAATTAGTCTCAATATTGGGTCGACTCTGTATACATGCATGCGATCGGACCTATAGTATATATCGAAAGAAAAAAAACAACAGCAAACAGCACACTGGACATGGGTATAGATGGCCAAACGGGTGGCATGGCCCGACCCGGCACGAGCCTGACTAGGGCACGACACGACAGGTCCGAGCATGTCAGGCCCGTTTACATAATCGGGTCGTGTCGGGCCGCCCGACGTGCTCGCCCCCAGGCCCAAGCACGGCACGGGGAATTGTTAACCGTGTCGTGCCGGCCCGACAGCCTGGAAGCACGTTAGGGCTCGTGCCGGCCCGACAGCCCTAAAGCTATCTAGGTAAAACTCAGTACAGACCACAATGATACATGTCCAACAGTAAAATCTAATACATATTTTACAGACCACAATAATAGAAATTAAATTACATGTCTAGCAGCAAAATATAACACATTACACAATCACAACACATAACACATTATTTAGTTTGAGCTGGTGCAATGGCTGCCTCGTTAAAAACCTATCTAGGTAAAACTCACACCTCATGAGAAACCTTAGATAGGAAAAGAGTACAACCCAGCTCAATAATTTCATTATTTCATCACTTAGTTCATCACATACTTAAGTTACATGTCCAGAACCACATGAAATAAACCCACATTACATGTCCAGAATACCAGAACATACTAATCAATGAATAAATCTCTGAAGGACTCTTCCAGGATTTTATCTTCTGTTGTGTGCTGCATTCTTGCATCTGCTGCCTCCCAGTCCTTTAGCAAGGAAAGCAGCTCCACCATTCCTGAGCCAAGTCAACGACGCCGCTCCTCAATGAGCCTACCTGCAAGACTAAATGCTGATTCTGAACTCACAGTAGAGACAGGAACTGAAATGATATCTTTAGCTAGGATTGAAAGTACTGGATAAGTAAGTTTGTGATCATGCCACCAATCTAGGAGATTGAATTCATCATCAAACTTCTGAATAGTGTCACTATCTAGATAAGCAGCTAGTTCAGAACCAGAAATACCAGGAGTGCTTGCTGCATGAAGCAAAGCACTAGCAGATGTCCTTCTTGAGAGTTCAGGAACCATCCCAGAACTGCTACTAGCACCAAAGGCACCCAGATCAGCACCCAGTGCCATTGAAGAATTGCTACCAATGCCATCTGCACCAAACACCAAATCCCAAGCATATTTGCTCTTACCTTCACCAGGGGTAGCATTTGAAGTCCTCTGCAACCTAACAGAACCAAATTTGTCATCATATTTATTAAATAAATCAGATAAATCAGCCCTCACAAAAGTTAGATATCCAGAGTAATCAGAATGAGTCAGCTGAGACATGAGTGCAAGCACATTATTGAAACCTCTCATTTTAGCTCTAGGGTTCAGTATAAATGCAAATGCATATAGCAAAGGAATTGTACCCCAATATTTTAAGAATTTGTCTTTCATTGGGACAACTATATGTCTAAGAAAATTATCATTCTCATACATGTTCATGTGCTTATTAATATGAAGAATGTGGTGCAACATTAAAGGTGATGTAGGATAGTACACACCAGACATCACAACAGTAGAATCATAAAACCTTTCAAGGAACTCTAATATTTTTTCAGCAACATACCAATGTGCTTCACTTAAAAGTGTAGTACCCTCTTCTCTAGGGTGATAGTGGGTCTAGATAAACACAGAGAATGTGCTCTTGTAAGGTATAAGATGTTTGAGCATAAGGTAGGTAGAGTTCCATCTCACTTCCATATCTAAACCAAACTTACGAGGTCTTACTCCCATAGCAACACAAAAACTTTTGTATGCAGCAATCCTTTGGTTTGATGAGTTCAAAAAAGAGATGGCAATTCTAAAATCTTCAAGATAAGGTTTCAGTTCCACAAATGTGGCATGCACAGCAAGGTTAATGATATGGCATGCTCATCGTTGATGCAATAATAAAGGACCAACATAAGCAGATAGCAAAGGTGTAAGATGGTCCATTGCCCTAGTGTTAGCAGATGCATTATCCAAGGTAATGGAAAAAACCTTTTCAGTCAATTCATATTCATTAACAACAGCATAATCCTCTCTGCAATGTTGTTGCCAGAGTGGGAACAATCAATGAGACACATAGCAAGAATCCTTTTTTCTAACTGCCAATCAGAGTTAACAAAATGTGCAACAACAGACAAATAATCTTCTTTAGCATTGCCACTCCAAATATCAGAAGTTAAAGCAACAGAAGTAACAGACTTCAATTTTTCAGCAACTATAGCATGTCGTTCTTTAAAGTACTTTTCCATATCTCTAGTTGTAGTTTGTCTAGAAACATTGCAATGCCTAGGATTATGGGCAGTTTTAATGTAATCATCAAATGCATCACAATCGGCAAAGCATAATGGAAGGTCCAACCTAGCAATCAAACGACATAACTGAACACGTGCAACTTCAGCACTATATTCCCAACGAAAAACAGTACCATCAGCATTATATCTAAGCATAGATTGGTTCCTAGTTCGGCCATGGAGTCGTTTACATTTGTCCCTATGCCAAGACAAATGACCAGTGCCAATGGTAGAACGGGCAGCAAGTTCTTTCTTGCAAAAATGACACCTTGCTCCTACTCTAACCTGAACACCATTTTCAGTGGCGAAAATCTTATCCATGTGCTCCCAGACATCGGATGTGCATTTCCTCTTTCTACCTGTGCTTGTCGTAGTGGAGGCAGTAGCATCTGGGAGAGCCTCGCCCTCGGCAGCGACATTGTCGTCGCCAAGGTTTATGGTAGGGTTAGGGGTAGGGGCAGTGGAACCAAAGAGATCCTCCAGACCATCGTGCACGTCGTCCACATCGTCTGGGGTTTGACCCATCAACACCAAATCATGATTAATGGAGGTAGGATCATACCTATGCTCCATCGTCGGCACCTGGTCCCTCACGGCCACGACCTCGACCTGCAAAGAAGCAAAGACATAGGGGGATTAGGGGGGATTAGGGTTAAAGAAGCAAAAATAGAGGGGGATTAGGGTTTAGGGTTTAGCGAGTTCATACCTTAGCCAAAGGCTGGAGCACCAGTTCCATCGGTGATAGAGAAGATCCAGCGACAACAGATCTAGAGACACAGAGATAGAGCCAGATAGAAGAACAGAGATACTATGAGCACAAGCGCACGATATAGATGGCCAAACAGGGAGAGGAGGTGTGAAGCTTTACCTTACCAGATCAGATCTAGAGCCGGAAGCAGATCCGCAGACCATCGGTGATGCAGAAGACAGAGGAGAGGCAGATCCAGTACACCGGAGTCCATAGCAGAGGGGGAAGCGCTAGGGAATGGGGATACAGGATACTGTTACCGACGACGTGCCGAGGATGGGGCATCCAGGAAGCACGGCGCGCGACGGCCGACACCTCGACGTCGACGGAACTGGGTGCGAGGCGGCGGTCAACGGGGACGATGGGGCGAGGCAGCGAGCCGGTTAGGCGGCGAGCACCGCGAGGGAACCGAGGGGAGACCAGGCGGAACCGAGGCGAGCACCGCGAGGGAACCGAGGCGACCACCGCGAGGGAAGGGAACCGACGGCCGGCGAGGCGAGCACCGCGAGGGAACTGACGGGGCGAGGCGGCGACCGGGCAAGGGCGGAGCAGAGAGAACGAGACGAGTGCGCGACTGGGGACGGGTGTGCGTATGCGGTTAGGTTAGGGTTAGGGTTAGGGAAATAGGAAATGCTGATCGGGCCTATCGGGCCAGCCGTTTTAAACGGGCCATGCCGGGCCGGCACGGCGTGCCTTGGTCGCGGCCCAAGCCCGGCACGGGCGTAGTGTCGGGTCGGCACTAGCCCGAATGCCATCGTGCCGTGCCGGGCTCAGGCACGACAAATCGTGTCGGGCCTCGGGCCGGCCCGACTAACCTGGCCCATCTGGCCATCTCTAGACATGGGAGAGAACGAAGGGATCAGTGAAGTGGATGAAAAAGAAATTGTTTATTAGCTAGGATCAGGTCCTCTAGATAGGAGCAGCTTCGACTCGTGCCGTAAAAGATTTGGTTATATGGCTAAGGCTGAAAAATAAGTTCAAGGCTCGTAAACCGGCTTGAGAGCCTCGAATGAGCAGAGCCGAGTCTATTTTTCGAGCTCGTTTTTTCAGCGAGCCCAGCTAGCTCGTTCTAGCTCACGAGCCACGTCAAATTAATTATTTTATAGAATAATGATGAATATTAGATAATTTTATGAATAATAACTCGTTTTTAGTCTTTGATGATGAATATATTACAATTTATAATTTAAATTACTCATAATGTTGAATGATGATTTCATATTTGAAATTTATATAATATTATTTCACTAAATAATTTAATAATCTGTATCAGGAAATGTCTCGCGAGCCGAGCCGAGCCTCTTTCTCCAGCTTGCCAAGTGGATGAGCTAAGCCGAGCCGAGCCAAGTTCTTTCAGTAACCGAGCCGTACCGAGCCGAGCCGAGTCGTTCAGTCATCGAGGTCAGCTCGTTTCCAACCCTATCTATGGATATGGGAACAGCCCAAGGAACACTCTCATTGCGGACACCGTAAAGCTATCTCCAGCAGCTTACTCATTTTCATACCCATATTCAAACTCCACTCTCTGAACAGTGCAATCTACAGCGCAAAACAGTGTTTTGGGTGACTATATGGGTGAACTTCTGCACACGATCTAAGGTGGAGCGTCACTATCTTGTTTTAATCGCAAACCAAACATCAGCCAAATTTCATAGAAGTTGTGAAAACGTGGAGGGGCCCTATAAATTTGAAAACATGTCTATTCACCAAGTCATCAATTAGGTGTCTATGGCATATGAGGGGGCGTTTGGCAAAGCTACCACAACTCCGCTCCCAGTGAGAATCACTTCTGCCGAGCCAAACGATAAAAATCTGAATTGCTCAATGGTGGGAGTGGAATGAATGTAGTCTCTATTTTGTACTAGAAAGTAGGAGCCAAAAAACCTGCTTCCTAGCACTCCCAACTTGCTCCCCACTCTCTAACCCCTCAGAAATTATTTTACAGCCTATTTGCCAAACAATTTTTGCCAAATAGATTCAATTCCGGTAGAGAATCACTCGAAATAACTCTACTAGAGAATCAGCTCTCAGAGCTAGAGAATCATGGAGCGGAGTTCTACCAAACAAGCCCTAAATCTTGCTCATCTGTGAATGAGCACACTCATGAAACTATTGAATTAAGATGATTAGAGGTTTGAAATATAATGTGTTTGAGAAGGTCAAGATTTGTAGTGCATGTCAAGACGACAACCAGGTTTCCAACACACACCCAATCAAAGCTTTTATGTCAACATCAAGATCACTAGAGCTTTTCTACACATGGATTTGTCTAGGCCCGTGTATGTGGGCATTCACGAGATCTAAGAACTAAAAATAATGACATAAGAGACACAAGATTTATACTGGTTTGGGATCTTCTAAGAGATAATACCCTATGTCTAGTTTGTTGGCATGTTTGGTGTACCCTAAAAGCTGAGTGGAAGGGAACGAGTCTTTGGGGCTATATATACCCATCTATCTCATCAATTTGAGGTTTCTTACCCATTTTTTAGCGAAAGAACCCATTTGAAGAGAAAATTAAAGCCTTTGCTTAGTGAGATGATCAAGATTTGATAATCATGAGATTAGTCATTGAGAGAAGTAAGTCTGCACCCATCGTTCTCATTAGCATTGGATAGGACAAGTGAGAGTTTATGCTTGTTACTTTTGATGATCGACATCACCTAGACGGCTTGGTGCCCATCAATAGTTTAGTGATCACACAAGTGGAGATTATGGGTGGCCCAACTCAAGGTATAAACAATGTGGATGATTTACCATGTTAGAGTGGCTGAAGAATCGACCCGTAGAGAGACTAGTGGGAAGTGTCGATCCTCTGATACCTCAACAAAACTTCATCATATTTCTAACCCTTGTTTTACTCAAAGCATTTATATTTGAGCAGTTGTCTTTATATTATTAGAATTTACATGCTAGAATAGGATTGCAATCTATGATGCAAAACTTTCGTAGAATAAAAACTCGACTTGTGGTGCCTTATGTAGCAAACCAAACAGCCCCTAAAGATACCCTTGCGCTTTGCACAAACTTTGGAAGAGTTTGAGATTGAGAACATGCTGAATTATAGGACGAACATAAAACGAATAGAGGTGTGTATATATGTCCCTTGCCATCGGTGCCATTTCCCATGAACAATGCAGTGCTCTCACGTGCCGTGGGCCCGTGGCACCTTCCTTGTATAGTGGACAGAGTCTTCTCGCCGAATCGAGCGTGACATTTGGAGCGTGCGTGCATTTCAGGACTCCCGAAACCCGCGCAGCAGACAGCCGAAAGCCTGAAGGTCGCAGGATCAGAGCCCAGTCAGCACGACCAGCGCTACAGCTACCAGCACGGAACAAGCAGCTAGCGCATGGTCGTTTATGCTTGGGCGTGGTGTAACTGTCTCGTACTCGTAGGCTCGTAGCTGAACGATTTGCTTGGACATGACATGACTGTCTCGACGCTTGATCAGTGTGGCTCAGTGGACTGTCGTTTTCAGAAAACATTCAGAACTCCAGGCCCTGAATGGAGTCGCTCCATTTGTCAGATTTGGGTTAGTAAGTCTTCGATCTAGTGATGAATACAGCTCTCAGGATGTAGATTAAACTGACCTGATATAAACAACTGACCTTGATTTATACATCTCCTTTCAAGCACAGCTCTCTCCGGGCTTATAGCTGTAGGGCTCAGGCTAAGAATCCTTCCTGTACGGCAGGGCCAAGTTGCGACTGATCAGGGGGAGCAAGTTGCAACCAATGGCTTAACATCTGAGCTGCTGCCTGAAAGCCATAGCAATGTCAGCGTTGAGCAAGTACAAGTATACGGAATCCCCCCCTGATCCGTTTCATGATGCTCTTACTCTGAAAATGGCCAGCTAGCGATTGCGAAACATGCATAGAAAAGAAAGAAACGGTACCGCTGACCGACTCGGTATATAAGTCAATTGTCAAATGTGTAAGAGTATCAGACAGCTTGATTGTCTCAGTTTGCGGCGTGCGCTGGTGATCGGTTGTTTATTCAACCGTGAACTGAATTCTCTATTATTGAAGTCACACTGGGGCCTTTAGCAATACCTTAGTAGTGTCTGTTCAGTCATGGAGATGATACCTAAAGGGGACGTTTGGATGCAACAGAACTAATAGTTAGTAAAAAATTGCTTGTGAAATTAGTTGTCTAACAAATAGCTAGCTAACTGAGCTAATTTGCTAAAATAGCTAATAGCTGAACCATTAGCTAGATTGTTTGGAGCAGGTACCTATTAGCTCTAGTGTGTTCAAATATGGCCTAATTCTCATGGACCTTTGCGTCTTTTCAGTCATGCAGGGTAAGCACACTAAGATTAGGCAGTTGTCACTTTTCGTTCTCTAGATCAAGTTGCTGTTTCATGATATGGTCCATTAACTTCTTGAGTCATCTCTGTAAATAAGTAAGGTAGGTTGCTACCCTACGAATGTTTACGGTTTACCCCATCCAGAGCGAAATAGTGACATGGTAAATAGGTAAATATATGAGTTTTAAGAATGTTTGCAGAAAATTTCTATCACCGTTTTGTTTTCTAATTGGAGTACTGCATGTCGAAAGGCTGAATAATCTCTGAATTGCAGCTTCTTCGGTTACATGCATGTGGACCAATCCAACAAAGTTATTTGTTACAGGTCTGTTAAACATGATATCAGAAAGAGAAACATTTCTTGACTAAGAGCATGCCAGAGCATATAATCATTTTTTGTAAGCTGATATCTTTCCACAAGACAGCCGAGACAGTACAGCTAACAGTGACAAGAGAAATAGGTTAAGTCCAGATGGACAGATGATAACCATGAAGTGAAAGATGGTCCAATAACTTTACCTTGTAAATGCACCAATGGGAGAAGATTAGAAAAAAAATATATATTTCTCACCATTTCAAATCTTCACCATCGCGCTGAATACCAAACGTTGGTGGCACTAGCAATGGCTTAGCACTTTCACCATATACTAAACAATTACATGTATGCAAAAATAAAACAAACAAGCACCCACTGTTGACCTGTCCAGATATTATTAAGTTAAATAGCTGTTTAATATGACAAAAGAAATGCGTTTTTTTATCTATAAAAAGGGTCATGCTGTCAAATGCGGAAACTTTCATAGAGACAAAGGTCATATTTTTTATTTTTCTTGTCACTTGCTGAGCAAAAGCCGAGGCCCATTTGTCCAGAAAAACCATTACACAATCCTGCAGCTGCCTCGTTAGAAAATACATGATAGATTACCGGAGAACAAATCACGATACAAAACGAACGGTTCCTATAAGAATATACTACTTTGTCGAGTGTGACATTCAGCAAAGAGAACTCGATGAACTGTACATCAGCAACGGCCTCTTTGCCGAATGCATTATGTTGGAGACTCGGCAAAGTCTTTGTCAAGTGTCATTTAGTGCTCGGCAAAGAAAAGTCGCCGTAACAGCGATAGAAACTTTGCCAAGTGTAATCAATTACACTCGACAAAGAGGGAGCCTTTGCTGAGTAACTGATGGCCTGACACTCGGCAAAAAAAGCTCCAGTGGGCCCCTCAATGCAACTTCTATGCCGAGAGACGCAAGCTAGCACTTGACAAAGGGAGCACCAATGGGCCCCTTTGCCAATCCATGTGCCGAGCGCGCTGGCCGGCACTCGGCGAATGGAGATTCTTTATCAAGTGTTGTAGTCCTGGCACTCTGTAACACCCGGCATTAAAGGACAAAGCCCGGTGCATCTCATACATGCGCCAAGAAGACAACATATATAATAACAGAGTGTATAGAGATAAATGTCATTAAACATCAGAGTATTTATTACAAAGCGGAAGACTTATTACAAAATAAAAGAATGAATATAAAACGAACTAAGGATCGTCGGCGCCAATGTCGACTGAGAAACGCCACCTAGATCAGATCGAACTCCTCAGTGTTAGGCGGCTCCTCTTCGACCACCTGTTCTTCTCCTGTGGGGGGGTGTGAGACAGCAAGAGTGAGCTCACATACGTTCATAGCTCAACAAGTCGTGGGGAATAATGTGGCATGAACTCACCAAAGGTGGGAGTTCATGTAGTGTAGGGCTGATCAATGAAATAAAGGCTGAGGCTGAGCATTGCTTTTATAAGTTGGTCAAAATTTTATTAGCAATTACTAAGTGTAAGTAAATACCAAACCTTAATAATAATAAAGAACAGTAATAGTAAAATAATCCCAAATGCAATGCAAATGTCAAATTGAATTTAAGTTCCATAATTAATCATGTGAGGGTCCGAGCCGCTCATGACCGTGTGAGCACGGCTAGTATACTAGTTTTACACTCTGCAGAGGTTGCGCATCTTTACCCACAAGTCATGTTACCCATCTGCCAAGAGACGGCCAATCCCATACACCTCTACCGAGGAGGCGAGGCAGGGTAACACTACGAGGCCTTTACAAAGTTCCACTAGCTTCAGAAATCCCGCTACAGTTTATAGGAAGCTCCAGTGCAGGGTTCTTGCCTGACCGCCATCGCAGCAAAATCAACCCAAGGACCTCCCTACACTGACCACTCACCTACTGCCCTTGCCCCTTTCGGGTAAGGAAGACCTCCACTAGCTTTCCTAGTTAATCAGCCAAGGGCGTCCCATTAAACCCTTGTGGTAGCACTGTTTTCCCGGGTGGTCGCTCCATGTTCCCATTAATTTAATGATCTTAACATGAACAGTAATAATAACAAGATAATAACAGAATAATCATGTGTAGTGTAACTCCATACCCAATCCACATAAAGCAATAGCAAGTACTACCCAAAAATATTTCAGGGGTGAACAAGGTATAGAGGTAATCAAAACTGGGGTAACATAAAGGCTCCCATCAAAATTAACCTATGCAGATCATTAAAATTAATAAGAACATGGCTGGGAAAAGTAAGTGATCAAGGGCACAACTTGCCTTCAATGAGCTCCTGCTCAGCTATCTCTACTTGTTGAACCTCAGTTTCCACATTGGCCTGCTCGTCTACTCGCATCAACACAATACACACATAACATAGCATAAATTAACATCACATCAAACATGCAAATAGGATATACAGTAATAAACTAGATATTAAAATGAGATCATAGGAACTGGAATCACTAAAATTGGAGTTATAGATTTCAAGTTATGAATTTCTGTAGCTTTTATGTATTTAATACAAGATTAAGTATTAGATAAATTTAAATGAGCCTTTCATGCCAAAACAGAGGCACTAATGGTTAGACAATAATATTATAAAAATTTTGGAACTGGAATGGATCAATTTGGAGTTTATATGAATTTTCTACAATTTAAACAAGTTTCTGCATTTAAATATGTATTTAAAACTACTTTCTAACTGATTTTCCTGGTTTCATTAATTATCTGGACTAGGCATCATTTTCTGGGAAGTGCAGGGACTAAACTATAAAGATTTCTGAGACTCAGACTACTGGCGCAAGGACGGCGGGTTGATTTCTGTTTCTCTCGGGGGTCCTTATGCAATTGTGTCTGAGCGAAAGGGTATCGGCCAATCTAAGACGTCGGATCGACAGCGGACGATGGGGATTAGATCGTATCTTATAACGAAACGGTATGCAACGCCGACCATCGGATGTTATTTGAACGCTCTCGATTTTATGATACCCAAACCAATCTGAGCCATGCGATCACGATCCAAGGGTTAGGATCCAACCGGCAGGTACCTTCAATCTAAGCCGTTAATCCTGAAATCCACGCCCCAAAGATCGTCTTCAACCTCACTGGTCCCCTCTCTCTTCTCTCTTTTCTTTCCCAGCTAGTCCCCCACGGCCGAACGCCATAGCCGCGCCAGCGAGCAGTTCCGTGCTCGCCATCCGAGCCCTAACTTCCGCCCGGACGATCCCGCTCGAACCATACGTGACCGTGACCAACAGGCAGGGAAGGAAAACTCACCATGGTGAAACTTCAAGCCGCGCAGACCCGAGCTCGCGCCTTCTCCCCACGGTCGCCCGTACCACCGCACGGATGTCCCGGATGAATCCCCATTGACGGCACGGAGAGTCACCGAGGCACGCCCCCTTCTGATTCCGCCCGCGCGCTCCCTCGAGCTCCGATGTCCGCACCGGAGTACTGCCCTCACCTCTCTTCTCTCTCACCGACAGCGTCGAGCGCTAATGGCGACGAGGCTTTCTCTTCTCCTTCTGGACGTACTGGACAAACAGGGGAAGGGTAATGCGGCGGCATGGCACGACTTAAACCACTAGCGAGGTGACCGTCCGTGCATGGCGCCCGGGTGGTTGCAACGATTTCCGTTCATCGCGGTTCGCGCGGTTGACGGCGCCCAGGTTTGCGCCATGGCGTCGAGCGTATATGAAGTCAATGCGCAGCGGGTCCCACGAACCAGCAAATGCGGAGAGGAAAGGAGACGCAGACAGGTGGTCCCATCGGGTCAGGCAGTGGAACGCGGAGCGTTTGAGCAACGGGCGAGCGGGGCCCACCTGTCGGCGCACTTTCCCCACGTTCCGCGCGCAAGTGGCTGACAGACCAGCCCTACCTACCAGCGCCGGTCTGATGAGTTTGGGCCGCGCGGGGCGGGGGGGGGGAATTCCCTGGTGGGCTAGAAGTGAGTCGGGAGGCCCATTTAGGGTGGTTTTTGTTTTATTCTTTTCTTTTTCTATTCCTTTTTCCTCTTATTTGAGTCTCAATTTAAATCTCCATTTAAATTCAAACTTTGACTCATCATTCTCCAACCATATTTGTGCAATTAAAAGTATTAAGTTTGAGAATATTTATTTAAATATATTATTTATGTTTTCATATTCCTTCTCTTTTCCTCATTTTGTTCAAAACCCCAAATTTCAATTTAGGGTTAAACTCCATCCTTTAGAATTATTTTTTTATTATCATCATCCTTATTATTTTATTTAATGCACAAACATATAAAACTTCAACATGATGCATTTTTGTTTATCATTTGTTTGAATTAATCTCTAAGTTTTTTATATGCTTTTTTTATGCAAATGAGGTACATAAAATTGAGGAGACCTCTCTATATTCCTTGTATATGATTTTGAGTATTACACACTCAGCAGATAAACTTTATCGGTTCCCAGGAGTACTCTCTTTGCCAAGTGCTGTGGTCATTGCACCCGACAAAGACACTCTTTCCGATTGTAACACTCGATAAATTTACCAAAAAACTCCTTTTATTTGTTTTTATTATTTCATCCAAACAAATAAAACATATATCACATATACATCACAGAGTTCACAGAATCATCACATACATCATAGAGACCATATATCTCAAAATACCCACAAATCTCACAAGTTTTTCACAGACATAAGTACTACCACAAACATAAGTATCACAAGTTTGACAAATATAAGTCTCACAATCACCACTAAGAGATCATCTGCGTAGTGCGCGGTTGGACTGGTTCGGTGAAGGGCTGAACGATCCATTAGGGTTGTTTGATGTCGTCGATTGTCCCTGCACAGAGAAGAGATTGCATGCGTGAGACACTAGTAGAAAAGAGCTCAAAGCCTGCGGCACGTTCAACTTTTCACTGGCGGTTTCCGTTATCAAACGTCAGTGAAAGAAACAGGTGGGCCCAGCTTTAAAAACCGCCAGTGGAAACCTATTTCCACTGGCGGTTATCTTAACACAACCGCCAGTGGAAATAGGATGTTTCCACTGGCGGTTGTGTAACACCAACCGCCAGTGAAAATTGATTTCCACTGGCGGTTATCTTAACTTAACCGCCAGTGGAAACATCCTATTTCCACTGGCGGTTGTGTTAAGATAACCGCCAGTGGAAATCAATTTTCACTGGCGGTTTTTAAAGCCAACCGCCAGTGAACTGTCTGTTATAAATACCCCTCTTCTTCCCCCGACAGTGAACTGTATGCTCGCAGCCAACTTCCATTGGAGGCGATTTTGGAGGTCCAGAATTCACAAAATACATGGGGAGAGGTTTTGATCTTCATTTTTTGGAAGAAGATTGCTAAGAAAGGTTGGTTTATGTTGCTAATGTCAATTTTTATTCATTTTTGCTCAATTTTAGCCACATTTTGGATCTAGGGTTTCACCATTTGAGAGAGAGTGTATCCTCTCTCAATTTTAGCCACATTTTAGCCACATTTTTGCTCTATTCCCTCAAATAAAGTTGTTTAATATGGTTAGATTTTGTCTATCCTCTCTCCTTTTTCATGTTTAGTTCTCAAATCAGTTTATCCATGCCATATTAAGTTGTTTAATGAATGGTTCATGTGTTGTGTGGAGAGAGAAGAAGATAGGTTTGGTAATTAAGATTGTTTTTATTAGTTGCTATGAAAGGTTGGTTTAATTATGTTTTAATTGCCAATTATTGTTCATCTTTGCTCAATTTTGGAACTAGGCCTTCACCATGTGTTAGAGAGAAGAGTATGGCTAGGAAAGTTTGGTTTTATGTTCCTCTTGCCAATTTTTGTTCATTTTCCTTAAATTTAGCCACATTTTGGATATAGGGTTTCACCCCTTCATCCTTCCCGACAAGAACTATAGCTCGCAGCCCAACTTCCATTAGAGGGCCAGATTTCACAAAATACAAGGGGGGGTTATCTTTATTTTTTGGAAGAAGGTTGCTAAGAAAGGTTGGTTCTTGTGTGTTTATGTTACTTTTTTACAGGTGGTGATGGAGAGGACATCCTGGATGTATAACTTATCAAGGCTAGATCCATCATACATATCCGAGGTCCATAGGTTTATTGATGTCGCTACGAACCATGCTTAGAGAACAAAGACAAAACACATATATTGTCCATGCATGGACTGCAAAAATGCTGCTGTATTTAATGACATAGAACAAATCATATCTCATCTGGTATGCCGAGGATTTGTGAAGGATTACACAATTTGGACAAAGCATGGAGAGGGTAGCTCTTCGCCTTATACGACTGGAAACCCTGAGAACATCGACGACAGATTTCAGTTCGTTCACGAGACACACCAACCTCTTCCACAGAGCGAACATGTAGTGCAAAATGTTACTGATCATGGTTACGCTGGAGGAAATGAACATGATAGACCTCATGTTCTGCCAAGTGTTATGGATGAGGAAGATGCAGAGTTGATAGAGGCAATGTTACGTCGTCATACAGATCAATCGATGTTCTTAATGAAAGGTATGGAGTCCCTGAAGAAGGCAGCAGAAGAGCCTTTGTACGACGAGTCTAAGGGTTGTACCAAAGAGTTCACGACGCTCCGGTCTGTGCTAAAGCTGTTGATGTTAAAAGCTAAATATGGTGTGTCTGATGCTGGCTTCGATGCGTTCTTGAGTATTATCGCAGACATGCTTCCAAAGGAGAACAATGTGCCTGCTAACACGTACTATGCAAAGAAACTAATCAGTCCGCTCACTATGGGTGTGGAGAAGATCCACGCGTGTAGAAATCACTGTATCCTTTATCGAGGTGATGATTATAAAGACTTGGAGAGCTGCCCAAAGTGCGGTGCAAGTAGGTACAAGACGAATAAAGACTATCGAGAGGAAGAGTGTGTTGCATCCGTGTCTAAAGGGAAGAAGCGAAAGAAAGCCCAAAAAAGACTTCAAAATCCACGAGCAAAGAAAAAGAAGTAGACTATTATGCGCTCAAAAAGATTCCTGCTTTGGTGATGTGGTACCTCCCCGTCGTCGATCGATTGAGGTGTTTGTTCGCTAATCCTGAGGATGCCAGACTTATGAGCTGGCATGCTTCTGATGAGCACAAAAACGATGGGAAGCTTCGACATCCAGCCGATGGGAAGCAGTGGCAAGATTTCAATGACAACCACCGAGACTTTGTCGATGAACCGAGAAATGTTAGGTTCGCACTGAGTACTGATGGAATGAACCCATTTGCTGAGAGGAGCAGCAAGCATAGCACATGGCCGGTGATCCTCACCATATACAACCTTCCTCCATGGTTGATGCAGAAACGGAAGTACATTTTGCTAACCATCCTTATTTCTGGACCTACACAACCTGGAGTTGACATGGATGTATTTTTGGAGCCCTTAATGGAGGATATGAAAATATTGTGGGAAACGGGTGTTCAAATGTTGGATGAGTATCGTAAAGGTTCATTCACGCTGAGAGCAATTCTTTTTGTTACGATCAACGATTACCCTGCTCTCTTCACATTATCAGGCCAGTTTAAGGGAAAGGTTGGTTGCACAGTATGCATTGATGGAACTGCTTACATATCCCTTGCTGCATCTAGGAAGATAGTTTACATGAGGCACAAACGCTTTTTATTGGAAGGACACAGGTACCGCATGCGAAAGATGGATAAGTACTTCGACAATAATGGTGAACTACATTCTACTGCTCCATCGGGTAACAATAGAGGTCATAGAGTTTTTGAAATAGTCAGGAATATCAAGTTTGTTTTCGGGAAGAAGACAAAAGACGGAAAAACAAGGAAGGATGCCAAACCAGCTTCGGGGGCTATATTCAAGAAGAAGTCTATTTTCTTCGAGTACTTGCTTTACTGGAAAGAGTTAGATGTGCGGCATGCGATCGATGGTATGCACGTTCAGAAGAACGTGTTTGAAAGCATAATGGGCACCTTGCTAGACATAAAGGGCAAAACAAAAGAAGGGCTCAATTCACGCATGGACTTGGTAGATTTAGGCATAAAAAAGGAACTACATCCCGTTCTTCAAGAAAATGGGAAGTACCATCTCCCAGCAGCAAGCTACAATCTCAATGTAGATGAGAAACATGCGATGTGTGTTTGGCTCAAGAATTTGAAAGTCCCATCCGGATTCTGCTCTAGCATACGGAGTATTGTGTCAATGAAAGACCTGACAATCACCAACTACAACTCACATGATTGCCATGTCATGCTGACTACATTCCTACCTATTGCCATCAGGGCTATAAATCCTTTGTTTTTAAAGATGGCAATCACACGGTTGTGCTACTTTTTCAACAGGATTTCACAAAAGGTAATTGGCCGTGATGAGTTGGCATCTCTTCAGGAATTCGCAGTGGAGACAATATCACAGTTTGAGATGTGTTTCCCTCCATCGTTCTTTGATATTATGGTGCACCTTGTGGTGCACTTGGTGCCACAAATAGAGGCATTGGGTCCTATGTACTTGCATGAAATGTGGACGTATGAGCGTTTCATGTCAATACTGAATGGCTATGTATCAACCCGTGCTCGTCCCGAGGCATCCATGATAGAGGGGTACTGTACCGAAGAGGCCATTGAGTCCGGAGGTCCATTCTGCAATAGTATCCTAAAAGACCAGGTTGCAATAGGTCTGCCTCCGTCACGACACGAGGGTAGACTGTATGGAAGCGGGAGGATGGGACGGAAATCTTTCATCCCACCGGATTACGATATAGTACTTGAGGCACATCAGAGCATCCTACATCAGCTAACGATAATGGAGCCATTTATCCAACAACACATCAATGAGCTTCGCGAGCAAAATCCTGGGCATACGGATGATTGGGTAATGAAGCAACATAAGCAGCGGTTCAACACATGGCTAATGGTGAAGGACATTCCACGTGGAGAAACAATAGAAGAACAAACCATCAAGGGCTTGGCATCTGGACCATCACGCCAGGTCACAACATGGCAAACCTATGACATTAGTGGATTCACATTTTGTACCAAGTCCAAGGACAAAAAGAGCATGTCACAAAATAGTGGTGTTCGATGCGAGGCCATAGATGATGAAACTGGTGAGATTATTACATATTTTGGCTTTATTGAGGACATATGGGAACTAGACTATGGTACATTTTAGATCTCGGTTTTCCGATGTCAATGGGTTGAAGACAAACATGTCACGGTAGACAACTATGGGGTCAGAGTTCTTGATCTAAGTAAGGTAGGTTACAAAGATGACCCATGGATCCTTGCTAATCGTGCTGCACAGGTCTTCTATGCTGAACAGATCATTTCTAACAATGAGAAGAAAAGCACCGACAAACCGAAGCATGTAGTTTTTCCTGGAAAACAACAAGCTATAGGAGTTGATGGTGTATCTGATTTAGAGGATTTTAACCAGTTCAACGACATGTCTCTTTTCATAGACCATCCAACCAAGATACGGAATGTTGAGCGAAGCATCCCACGCAATTCGTTGCCCTGGGTACGCCACGATGGACAAGGCAGAACAATAGCTTCCTAGATTATATACTTGTCATGTAATTGATTATTATTAGGACTTGTCATGTAATTGATTATTGTTAGTGACAAACCGAAGCATGTAATTGTCTTCATTCAATTTTCGTGGCTACCATTTACAATTTTACATGACTTTCTATTGACTTTATAGAGAGGAGTGAGGTAAATGGAGAGAGAGGAGAGGGAGAGAGAGAGAGGAGAGAGAGGAGAGGGAGAGGAGAGAGAGGATGGAGAGAGAGGAGAGAGAGAGAGGATGGAGAGAGAGGAGAGAGAGAGGGGATGGAGAGAGAGGATGGAGAGGGAGAGGGGAGAGAGAGTGGAGAGGAGAGAGAGGATGGAGAGGGAGAGGGGAGAGAGAGTGGAGAGGAGAGAGAGGATGGAGAGGGAGAGGGGAGAGAGAGTGGAGAGGAGAGAGAGGATGGAAAGTGAAGTAAAACAATATATAAAAAACTATATATAAAAGTATACTTAATATAATATATAAAAAGTGAAGTAAAACAATATATAAAAAACTATGTTAAATAATAATAAAAAACAATTTCTACTGGCGGTTGTCATAGAGAACCGCCAGTAGAAATGGCTTCCACAGACTGTAGAAGCCATTTCTACTGGCGGTTCTTGTTGTCAACCGCCAGTAGAAATAGTTTCTACTGGCGGTTCTCGTTGTCAACCGCCAGTAGAAATGGCTTCTACAGTCTGTGGAAGCCATTTCTACTGGCGGTTCTCGTTGTCAACCGCCAGTAGAAATGGCGCCTATATAAAGGGTGGCGCGCGGGAGCCGAAAAATTTACAAGTCCCCTGGCGCCAGTTCACTTCAAGACGCCGTCAGGCTGCTGGATTTCGACCCCGAGGGTTTCGCCGGCGATCGTCCCCGCGCCCGTCCCCACGCCGCCATTCCCGCCCCGCGCCCCCGCACCGCCGTCAGGTTTCTTTCTCTTTCCCCTCTTCTTCCGTACCGCCGCCGTCTACCGCGCCGGCAGCCGCCGCCGCCGCGTTTAGTAAACCCTAGGGCACGCGCCGCCGCCGAGAGGGAGGAAGAGAGAGGAAGGAGAGGGAGAGGGAAGAGAGAGGAGGGAGAGGGAGAGGGAAGAGAGAGGAGGGCACGCGCTGCCGTCGCCGAGAGGGAGGAAGAGAGAGGAAGGAGAGGGAGAGGGAAGAGAGAGGAGGGAGAGGGAGAGAGATAGAGGGAGGGAGAGGAGGGTGAGAGAGAGAGAGGAGGGAGAGGAGAGAGATAGAGAGAGGGAGAGAGATAGAGGGAGAGGAGAGAGATAGAGGGAGGGAGAGGAGGGTGAGAGAGAGAGAGGAGGGAGAGGAGAGAGATAGAGAGAGGGAGAGGGAGAGAGATAGAGAGAGGAGGGAGAGGGAGAGAGAGGAGAGGAGATGAGAGTATTCATACAATACTTATTTTTATTCATATGTGTGTTCATATGTGTTCAAATGTATGTGTTCAATATATATATGTGTGTTTATATGTGTTCAAATGTATGTGTTCAATATATATATATGTGTGTTCATATGTGTTCAAATGTATGTGTTTAATATATATATATATATATATATATATATATATATATATATATATGTGTGTGTGTGTGTGTGTGTGTGTGTGTGTTCATCTAGTTGAATATATACATAAAAATCAAGAGCTAAACTCGATAAAAATCATCGGGTTGAATATATACATTGTAATTTTATCCGTCACAACTCGATAATATACGTATCCGATCCGATCCGAATTCGATCTGAACTCGATAATTTCCGTACGACTCTCCCTCTCTCCCTCTCTATACGTCCTATGCGACTCTCCCTCTCTCCCTCTCCTCGTCCTATACGACTCTCCCTCTCTCCCTCTCTATACGTAACTCGATAATATCCATACGATTCTCCCTCTCTCCCTCTCTATACGTCCTATGCGACTCTCCCTCTGTCCCTCTCTCCCCGTCCTATACGACTCTCCCTCTCTCCCTCTCTATACGTAACTCGATAATATACGTAACTCGATAATATCCGTAACACGATACTATACGACTATACGATACTATATGGTTAGGGTTTAGGGTTAGGGTTAGGGTTATGGTTAAGGGTTAGGGTTAGGGTTAGGGTTAAGGGTTATAGTTAGGGTTAGGGTTAGGGTTAGGGTTAAGGGTTATAGTTAGGGTTAGGGTTAAGGGTTCGGGTTTTGGGTTAGGGTTAGGGTTAGGGTTATGGTTAAGGGTTAGGGTTAGGGTTAAGGGTTATAGTTAGGGTTAGGGTTAGGGTTAAGGGTTATAGTTAGGGTTAGGGTTAAGGGTTCGGGTTTTGGGTTAGGGTTAGGGTTAAGGGTTTAGGGTATTTGTTAATATGAATTTAATTATTGCTTACGTTAATATGTGTTAATATGTATTTAATTATTGCTTATGTATTTGTATATATATAGCTCAATGAGTTCTCCGATCAAGGACCAAGGATTAGTGCCCGAGCACATGGACAAGAGTGTTGCTCAAGAACAATCCAGCAGTGAAGGATATGAAACGCCTAGCGACCCTTTTCCTACCACTAGCATAGATAGGGCCGCTCTCCGTGAGTTGCAACGTGACCCTACTTATGATCCACGAGAAGCTGAGGTAAAAGTACGCATCTTTAGCTTCGTATGTGTACCCTACTGATTTCACATGCATGATCTCTTGTGCATTTTATTACATGAATAGGAGGTCGTGTCTGAATTTCGTGCGATACTCGAAGAAGCCGTGGCACGATACGAAGACGTACCGGAGCCGACCCAAGACGCACCGGAACAGACCAAGACAACAACCGAGGCATCAAGGAAAAGGAAGCAGAGCGATCGAAAAAGAGGTGACAGGGGGCTGAACAAGTTTCCCGACAAAACATACAAAATCTCAGACGTGAGCCCGAAAGGTCAGCCCCTAGCTCCAGAAGAGGCACTACCTAAGTTCCGGAATGCACTTGGGTTTTTAGTTAGAGATAATCTTGACATAACAATACGACAGTGGAGAGATGTGTCAGATGATGTCAAGAATCAAATATGGAATAAGCTATTAATGAGGTTTGTTCTGCCTCGGGGTTCAGAAGAACTCGTGAAGGAATACACGATGAAGCAGCTTGCAATCAATTTCCGAAACTGGAGGTCTGAGATGAACACAAAGTTTGCAAAGAAAGGTCTGGACCCGACCAAAAAATATAAAATCTCAGCAGGTCAGTGGGCAGTATTTCTAGAGCAGAGGAGCAGCCCTGATTTCATATCTCTAAGTGAGGCAAATTTGGAACTATCAAAGAAGAACAAGTACCGCCACCACCTAGGCACAGGTGGTTACAAGCGTCAGGTTCCTAAATGGACACAAGAAGACGCCGAGAAGAAGGCCGCAGGGTTGCCGACGCTGTCCGAGCAACTTGGTGAAAGGGCGGCAAATTGGCTCCGTGCTAGAAAACCAAGGGAAACCGAGACCGGTGTATCTTTTGATGATCCCATTGTCGAAGAAGCGGCAAAAAACATATATACAATGGCAGCTAAGCAGAGCCAAGGAACTTTTAAGCCACAAAGGGAAAGAGACATCCTAACGGCTGGTCTCAGTAACCCTGAGCATCCTGGTCGTGTACGAGGAATCTCGTCTAAGGAAGGATGGAAGGAAGGATTCGGACCACAGTGGGAAGGTCTGTACAAGAAACGTGATCGATACAAGGAAGAGATTGCAGATTATTTTAAGGAGGAGGCCAAGAAAGAGTTCAAAGCCATGATGTCTCAAATGCTATCGAATCCTCCTCCAGAATTGATGCAACAGTTGGCGAGTGCGATGTCTGTTCAACAGATGACCACTCCACAGATACAAATAATTCCAGCAGCTCAACCGCCGGCTTCCACAGATTGTACGACATTACCAAGCTCTGTTGCTTCAACGGGAAATAAGGTCCGTTATCCAGTTGATGACATCACAAGGCCTGTGGCGTGCACACTGGTTATAAGATATGGTATTAACAATAAGCGTACAAAGAAAGTAGCCACAGGCCTTGCGATCCCAGGACGCAAGTTCCATGGAAACGATATTCCAGATGATTATTGCAAAGTAGAAGTGACGACGGTCGTCCAAGGATCCGAGGACGACATGCTAGACATCCCTGGGCCCGAAGGTATCGAGAAACTTGGACAAGCTATCAAGAATTTTATCCTTTGGCCTCGAAGGGATGTCGAATTGCTTGATTGGTCGAATTCGTCGCAGGCGTCGCAGGCCCAACCGTCTCCGCCTTCTCAAATTGTTGTTCCTATTGTACATCCATCATCACCTCCTCAAACTTCACATGCTGCTCCTCATCCTTTTTCTGACCCACCGTCTCCGCCACAAGCATCACCATTCAGGGCTCCACCACCTTCTCCTCCCCATCCTCTTGGTGACCCACTGTCTACGCCACCATCAAGGGATCCACCTTCTCCACAGCCATCAAAGGATCCACGGCCATCAAAAAAATCTAAACTTCCTATACCAAAATTGGTGTCCCCGTATCAGAAAAAGAAGAGTAAAGCTAGTACTGCTGGCACAGCTCGGTTTTTGAAAGGGATTGGACGGAGCCTCACGTCACAAACTGTTGATTTGGCCGAGCACGAGGAGTCTGCAAAAAAGGCTGAGGCAATGGCCGCAAAGATAAAGAAGCCAACTAAGGCAGATTACAAAAACGTGCCTAAAAAATATGTGCCGGGCAGACCTCTGCTTCCTCTTGAGAAACTAAGAAAGGTCCCGGCTGGTGTTAAAAGGTTGCATGACTGGTACATGCGGGCATCATCGGTTGGCATCGACACCATCAGTGTGCATATACCAGACCATGCTTTTATTGGTTCGGACCAAAAGGCCGTTGTTACATTCGAGGACATGTGGTTAATGATGAACCTTCAGAGACTCGACGTGCAACTTGTAACGATGTTTGCATTGTAAGTGTCGCTAATACTTCCACATATGTGTGTTATTATTAGTGAGCTGTATAAAATTTCAATATCTAACATGCACGTGTGACTTGCAGAATGCAACATGATCAGCAGGAGATCCTTTACGGTACCAAGCCCAATGCTAGTGCCAGTAAAAGGGTTGGGTATCTCAACCCAATACTTATATCCGAGGAAAGCCACACTTTTAGAATCGGGAAAGACAACGATGAAATACAGGGAAAGACGGACGAAGAAGTTGAGAAGCGTATAAAGGATATGAAGAAGGATTTTGAAGCTCGATACGCCACCTACATAGGACATGCAATGCTTCAATTTCAAGACAGGGAAGCCATAATGGCCCCGTACAACTTTAAGTAAGTGTGATTTTGCATAAATAAAATTAATAATTTCAATACACATGCATCACAAATTTGATTCGTACAGGGACCACTGGATATGCTTCCTCATTTATCCTAAGGTTGGAAAGGTGCTGGTGCTTGACTCCTTGAACTTCGACCCTTCGACATATGCAGAATTCCTCAGCATCTTAGAGCTGTAAGCCTTTTCTATGCATGCATACTTTTATCGATTAAAATTTGAGAATAACATGGTGATTCTATTTGAGATCACAGGGCTTATAGATTCTATAAGATGAGAGGTGGAAAGTACGACCTGTCGAAACAACGCGTGCCACTAGACATCCATCATCACTGGCCGGTAAGTATGTGATTTTATGAATACATATCATACACAATGTTGCAACTAAATAACCAATCTCCCGTTATGTAGTGCCACAAGCAACCACAAGGATCGGTCCTATGTGGATTCTATGCGTGCGAGTTCATGAGAGTGAACGGACGATACATCACGAACCCTGACAAGGTATTATTAGTAATAGTCAAGTATGTATTTATGTCATTAAAGATGCAAATGTGTTATTATTGAGTATAAATAGATGATGTTTATAAAATTCCTTTACAGCAATTTCAACGAGGAAACCCGGAGAACTTGACCGAAGCTGCATTGTATGGCATAGTCGAGGACCTCTGCACATTCATATTGAAAGAGGTCATTCCCGCAGAAGGAAAATATCACGATGCTTCCGGAACATTAGCTTTGCCAGAGTTTAGAATACTAACAGAAATTAGTAGATTATCTCTTAGCCGAGATAGTTATTAGAGCTTAGGTGAAAACTTATGATGTATAGAATGCATGAAGCATATATGGTTGTAAACAGAATACTTTGATGTATATAAATGTATGATAGAATTTAATTTCATGTTGCTTTCAATATCAATATAGATCTATATATATATGTTTGTGTGTGTGTAAATAAATATATATATAATTCAGTATTGTTTGAAATTTTGAAAAAAGGCGGGAAAACTTCCACTGGCGGCTAAATAAAGAAAACCGCCAGTGAAAAGTGCATTTCCACTGGCGGGTTGCTTTATAAAGCCGCCAGTGGAAATGCACTTTTCACTGGCGGTTTTCTTTATTCAGCCGCCAGTGGAAATGCTGATTTCCACTGGCCCCTAGCACTGGCGGTACTGAAAAACGCCAGTGTAAATAGGTTTAGAACCGCCACTATAGAGCTTCTGTGTACTAGTGAGACCAGATGAATATATAGCATACATAACTAAAAGTTTGATACTCACATGAGTAGAGAACTGAGCAGGATCAGCTGGAGGAAACAACGGAGGTGGTAGCGCAAAACCCGATGTGGCGCCAAGGCTCTGCATGTACTGAAAAATCCCCGTCATCCTCGCCTCCAAGTTCTCACGTTGTCTCATCTCTTCTAGCTGAGTATGTAATATTTTGCCCTAATGTTATGATAATGCAAAAAATAATATATCTAATAATCAATGAACGACGAATATGTAAGGAATAACTTGGAGTTTCTGGATGCGATGATGTGAGCTGTTCTACCGAGATTGTATGGTTGGGTGTCCTATCGGCAAAGAATACTTTACCGAGTATCCACTGGTGGGCAAAGCCTTGAAACACTCGACAAATGTTTTGACGAGTGTGACACTCAGCAAAGAGAACTTGGTGAACTGTACATCAGCAACGGCCTCTTTGCCGAATGCATTATGTCGGGGACTCGACAAAGTCTTTGTCAAGTGTAATCTGGTGCTCGGCAAAGGAAAGTCGCCGTAACGGCGACAGAAACTTTGCCAAGTGTAATCAATTATACTCGGCAAAGAGGGAGCCTTTGCTGAGTACTGATGGCCTGACACTCGGCACTCTGTTGCTACCAGTAATTGGTTGAGCAGCAGGCGTTGATCTCACTTTCGCAGAGAGACTCGAATGCTTTTCTCGGCAAAGCACCAAAGAAGAACGAAGATAATAGATAGCAGATTAAATAAAATGATAACTGTAGATTCTGCTCTCTCTGGATCATTACAATAAGACTTTATAATCCATCTACAACCGACTCACTCTAGAAAATAGGAACTGACTCCATAAAAATCTAAACAACCTACCTTTCTAGTTTATCCCTGACCGAGCATAAAACTGACTCACTCTAGAAAATAGGAACTAATTTAATCTAAATGAATAATAATCCTAACAAACTTCAGTGCTTGTGGCCACGCCAATTTAGTCATCCGTAGATGCTTGTACGAGTGCTCTTCTTCCACTTTTTCTGGCCGTATACCACCGTATATCCATACACCGGCTAATAATTTGTTTTTTTCTTTTTCTTCCTCTGCTTTCTTCTGGCAGGTGGCTTTGGATATCTCCTGCACTAACAACACCACAAAAATTGCATTCAACACATGCCCTCTGTTTTTCGAATGAACATAGTGTGTCGAAAAACACAACTTAGCAACGATTCAATATTAAATCGGCTCTCAATCATGTGATATATATATATATAATACTTTCTTTTTTCTTTTAGGACGATGACACCCATCGGCCATGTCTTCAGCCACTATCAATCTTCGGCCCATCTTCCATACTGAAATCAGCCCAAACAACATGTACGTCCAGCCCCTTACCTTTTCATTCTCCAGCGCATCGACGCTCTGACCAACATCTTTGCATCCATCGACCACTGCTAGGGTTCCAAGAAATTTGGTGTGTTGTGGCGACCGGGCTTTCCCTACGGGCTGGTCATCATTTCGGGAGCGTCGTGGCTACCTCAGGTGCTGCGGCCAGCACGACTACGACCAGATCGACCCTGCGCGACGACGGCTGTGTGCGGCGTCATCGATTTGGCGCTGGTTGGTACGAAGGCGCGAGCCATACTGCAGCACGGAGACAACTATGCAAGCGACTCAGGGCGGCTCATCTTCAACAACAGTGCGTGGCTTGAGTGCGCCTGCTCCGAAACTCCTCCAACCGGCCGTCCGCTGCCAGCAATCGGCCTCCATCCGCAGAGCACTCACCGAAAGGTACATCCTTCCCCAAATCGATTCTACATGTGCTATTATGTGCTCATACGGTCTGCTCACCTTAGCCAGTATAAGCATTATTAGATTATACCTGACTCTAACTATAAGGAGACTCTAACTCCGCTACTAGTTTCAAATCTCAGCAAGCCCCCTGCCACACGTTAGGATAGTACTTTTTCAAATACTTACCGTTGAGGGCTTTGGGTAATTTCTTTCCTTGCAAATCCTCAACGAAATATGCATTCCCGTGCACAATACCTACAACTTTGAATGGTCCTTCCCAATTCGGTGACCATTTGCCGAATTTATTATTTTTAACTCCCACGGGTAAAATCGTTTTCCATACCAATTCTCCAATCTAAAATGGTTTCTCCTTCACCCTTTTATTATAAGCTTTCGCTACTCTCAGCTTTTCCTTCTCTATTTCCCTTAAGGCTGTTAATCGACTTTCATTATTCCCATCAATTTTGTCTAGCATTAGCTCACCATATACCTCAGCCGATAACAAATTCTGACAAGCTACTCTACAAGCCTGTAAATTCACCTCAATAGGAAGCACCACCTCTTGTCCATAAACCAATTCAAATGGTGTCACTTTAGTTGCTCCATGTCGAGATACTCGATGAGCCCATAACCCCTCTGACAACACTCCATGCCACCTCTTCGGTTGTTCTGTAATCTTCTTCTTTATCAACCTGATCAACACCTTGTTGCTAGATTTGGCCTGCCCATTAGCTTGCGCATAATACGGCGATGAATTCAATAACTTGATCCGCAAAGATTTGGCAAAATCTTTAAATTGGTGAGACATAAAAGCAGCTCCTTGATTTGTTGTTAATGTTTGTGGAATGCCAAATCTGTATATAATATGCTCTAATACAAAACTAATTAATTCCTTATGCGTCATATTTTTTAAAGGCACAGCTTCAGTCCATTTAGTAAAATAATCAATAGCCACCAACACGAACTGATGCCTTCTAGATGAGCATGGATGAATTTCACCAATAAAATCTAAACTCCACCCTCGAAATGGCCACGATTTTAAAATAGGGTGCAATGTGCTAGCTGGCGCTGACTGAATATCCCCAAACCTTTGACATGCCTCACACCCTTTGAAATATCTAAAACAATCCTCCATCATGGTCGGTCAATAAAACCCTGCCCGTTTTAGCATCCACCTCATTTTATAGGCTGACTGATGTGTGCCACACATACCCTCATGGACCTCACCCATAGCTACTTTTGACTCCTTTTCATCTAAACATTTCAGCAGCAAACCATCTATCGTCCGTCGATACAACTCACCCTCCATTAAAGTATACTTCAAAACTTGCCTCCGAACATTTCTATCTTTGGTATTGCTGGGGTTTTGCAGACATTCGATTAATGGTTTCCTCCAATCAGCATTATCCATCCCATCTTGCTGCTCGGCCTCGAATTTTTTATGGCCTAAGTTACTCCTTTCTATACTATTGATGCCTGCAAACATTGGCTCTTTCTGGATAAAGTACTGCCCTCTCTCTATGTTATATCTCGGTGCTTGTTGTGCCAAAAAATTAGCTCTACCATTCTTATCTCTAGATATATGCACAATAGTGGAAGTATCCATTTTTTAACAATATCTAGACATCTGTCTAAATAATTACGCAGCATACCATCTAAACACTGAAATTCCCCTTTCACCTGCTGTACCACAAGCAACGAATCCCCAAACACGTCTATATCTTTTATTCCCATACCATCTAAATGCATTAGCCCAAACAACAAAGCCTCATACTCAATCTGATTGTTAGTGCAGCAGTATTCAATCTTAATTGATGTTTCATGCAATAAACCATTTGGTGACACTAAAACATAGTCGATTCCCTGCCCTTCTTTGCACACATAACCATCAAAAAATAATTGCCAAGGACGAATATTAAGACATGAGATTTCCTGCTCTACATCAACCCTATGATCAGTTATAAAATCAGCTATAACTTGCCCTTTCATAGAAGATAAAGACTCATAAATTAGATCGTACTCTATCAAAGCATATGCCCACTTCCCGACTCGACCACTAAGAATCGGCTTTTGCAACATATATTTAACCACATTCGTTTGACATACTACAGTACAAGTACTTGAGAGCAAATAATGTCGAAACCTGGTGCATGCAAAATACAAGGATAAGCAGAGTTTTTCAATGAACACATACCTGCTCTCGCTGTCTAGCAGACGACGACTTAAATAGGCCACCACACTCTCTTTCCCACCATGTTCTTGTATTAAAACAGCGCCGATTACCTTCCCTTGTGCTGCAATATACAATTTGAAAGGCACTCTCGCCTTGGATGCTTTAAGCACTGGCGGCTTTGCCAAATATCCCTTAATAACAGCGAATGCCTCCCTCTGTTCAGCTCCCCACTTAAAGTCAGATTCATGTTTAAGCCGAATAAGAGGTACGAATGACTCAATTTTGCCGGCCAAATTGGATATAAATCTCCTCAAGTAATTAATCTTTCCTAATAACCTTTGAACGTCTCTTTTGCATGTTGGCTCTCCCAATTTATCAATTGTTTCCACCTTTTTAGATCAATCTCAATCTCGTGCTCATGCACCATAAAGCCTAAAAACTTACCAGCTGACACTCCGAACGCGCACTTGAGGGGATTCATCTTTAAACCATACTTTCGCATCCTCTCCAATGCCAACCGTAAATCGGCTAAATGGTCACTGAAAGCAGCTGATTTCACCACAACATCATCAATGTAGATTTCTAATACAATGACTAGAAGATCATGAAAAATAAGGTTCATGGCCCATTGATATGTTGCACCAGCATTCTTTAATCCAAATGTCATCACAACCCATTCAAACAACCCCACAAAACCAGGGCAACGAAAGGCTGTCTTAGGTACATCCTCTTCGGCCATAAAAATCTGGTTATACCCTGCATTACCGTCCAAAAAACTAATGATTTTATTCCCCGAAGCCTGATTAACAAGTTCATCGGCTATAGGCATTGGGTATTCATCTTTCGGGGTGGCCCTGTTTAGATCCCTAAAATCCACACAAATTCTGATCTTCCCTGTATTCTTCTTCTCAACCGGCACTATATTGGAGACCCACTCCGCATACCTGCATGGCCTTATGAATTTTGCTTTTGACAGCCGACCAACTTCTTCCTTAACTCTATCATGGATGTCGTGGTTAAATCTTCTAGGTGGCTGCTTATGTGGCCTAAACCCATGCTTAATTAGTAGCCTATGCTAAACTAACTCCCTACTCAGCCCCAGCATCTCAGTATAATCCCATGCAAAACAGTCTCTAAACTCTCTAAGTAAAGCACATACCTTTTGCCTCTGACCGACTATTAATTTAGCACTTACAAATGTTGGTCTTGGCACCTTTCCGTCTCCAATGTCCACTTCCTCTAGCTCATCAACAGATGAGAACCCCTGTCCTAACTTTCCAAGATCATCAAAATCATCCACTACCTCACCCATATCATTTTTGTTTAAACGATATTCATCTGTCCTCTCCTGTAACCATTTATACTATCGTGTTCATTCATTTATAACGCTGAGTCATTGAGCCGTGCTATGTCAGCCGGCTTTACATGAATAGGCACAAAACTATCTCGCTCTACACTGATAAAATCATATCCTGACAAATCCCTTCCTGTCAAACACCGCATATTACCGTGCTGCCGTTCCATTGGCATTTCCATGAGTGCGACACACATAGCGGTGTCTGCTTCAATGACCTCCACCTGATCACCTACCCATTGAACCAAAAACTGATGCAAAGTAGATGGCACACAACCATTAGCATGTATCCAATCTCGCCCTAGCAAAACATTATATCTCCCTTTCACATCCACCACGAAAAAGGCCGTTGGGATAGTTTTGCTGCCCACTGTGAGTTCAACAGACATAATCCCTTTTGAAAGGGAAATGTGCCCTTGGGCCATTTCTAAATATTTTGGTGATTGAGTGCCAACACAAGTGCATTTGTGTTAATCTATGTAAAATGGTGGACAAAGTGCAAATCATGTCAAAAGGTATGTTTCTAGACTTAGTACATTGTTTTATGGACTAATGTATTGTGTCTAAGTGCTGGAAACAGGAAAGATTGAATTAGAAAAGAAATGGCTTTGTTCAGCCAAAGTCTGCTCAGTCTGGGTGCACCGGACTGTCCGGTGGTGCACCGGACAGTGTCCGGTGGGCCAGGCTGGCTCTGACGAACAGGCTGCTCTCGGGACTTCGACGATGGTGTACGGCTATAATTCACCAGACTGTCCGGTGGTGCACCGGACTGTCCGGTGAGCTGTTCACAGGCGAACTCGTCGCTCTCGGGAGATGATTAACGGCGTACGGCTAAAATTCACCGGTCTGTCCGGTCGTGCACCGGACTGTCCGGTGAGCCAACAGTCAGCCGGGGCAACGGTCGGCCGAGGATTCCGCGCGTGACGCATGGCCGAGCCAACGGTCACATTGGTGCACCGGACAGTGTCCGGTGCGCCAACGGCTCTCAGACTCCAATGGTCGGCTTCGCCAAATAAGGAAGGATATCTGCACCGGACAGTGTCCGGTGGTGCACCGGACTGTCCGGTGCGCTAGTCGACAGAAGGCAAGATCTGCCTTCCAGGATTGCTCTCAACGGCTCCTAGCTGCCTTGGGGCTATAAAAGGGACCCCTAGGCGCATGGAGGAGTACACCAAGCATTCTTTGAGCACTCTTGATCACTCACACTCCATTCCTGCGCACTTGTTCGACATTCTAGTGATTTGAGCTCCGTTCTAGTGTGCTAGTCTTTTGAGCTTAAGTCTGGGTATTGTGTGTGTGTATTTGCTGCGATCTTTGTGTCTTGTGTGAGTTGCTAATCCCTCCCTTGCTCCGTGCTTCTTTGTGAACTTCAAGTGTAAGGGCGAGAGGCTCCAAGTTGTGGAGATTCCTCGCGAACGGGATTAAGAAAAGCAAGCAAAACACTGTGGTATTCAAGTGGGTCTTTGGACCGCTTGAGAGGGGTTGATTGCAACCCTCGTCCGTTGGGACGCCACAACGTGGAGTAGGCAAGCGTTGGTCTTGGCCGAACCACGGGATAACCACCATGCCATCTCTGTGATTGATCTCTTGTTGGTTATTGTGTTTTGTTGAAGACTCCTCTTTAGCCACTTGGCGATTATTGTGCTAACGCTTAACCAAGTTTTTGTGGCTTAAGTTTCAAGTTTTACAGGATCACCTATTCACCCCCCCCCCCCTCTAGGTGCTCTCAATTGGTATCAAAGTCGTTCTCTTCACAAAGGGACTAATCGCCCGAAGAGATGGATCCTAAGGGGAAGGGAATCGTGATCAACGATAAAGAGAAGGAGTCTTTCGTCAACGAGCCTAAGGATGACAAGCCTACCGACTCAAGCTCAGGCCACAGACGTAAAGATGGGAAGAAGAAGAAGACGAGACGCATCAAGGAGATCGTCTATTACGACGACAGTGATGAGTCCACTTCTTCCCATAAGGACAACGACGACAACGACTACGACAAACGAAAGACGGTTAACTCAAACTTCTCTTTCGATTATTCGTGTATTCCTCAAAGTTCAAATTCACATTTGCTCTCCATTCCTCTCGGCAGGCCTCCACACTTTGATGGGGAGGACTACGGATTTTGGAGCCACAAAATGCGTAGTCACCTGTTCTCTCTCCATCCAAGCATATGGGAGATTGTTGAGAATGGAATGAAGTTTGATAGCTCGGATAGTCCTATTTTTATTAATGAACAGATTCATAGAAATGCACAAGCTACTATTGTGTTTGTAGCCTCCCTGTGCAGGGACGAGTACCATAAAGTGAGCGGCTTGGACAATGCCAAGCAGATCTGGGACACCCTCAAGATCTCTTTGAGGGGAACGACGTCACCTTGCTCACCAAGATAGAGTTGGTGGAAGGCGAGCTTGGACGATTCGCGATGATAAGGGGCGAGGAGCCAACCTAAACATACAACCGGCTCAAGACCCTTATCAACAAAATAAGGAGCTACGGAAGCACGCGATGGACGGACCACGACGTCGTCCGCCTAATGCTAAGGTCCTTTACCGTTCTTGATCCACATTTGGTGAATAATATTCATGAGAATCCCAGGTACACCAAAATGTCGTCCGAAGAAGTCCTTGGAAAATTTGTAAGCGGGCGAATGATGATCAAGGAGGCGAGGTACGTGAACGACGCACTGAATGGTCCAATCAATGAGCCTCAACCTGTTGCTCTCAAGGCAACGAGAAGCAAGGAGGCGTTACCTAGCAAGGTGGCGCAAGTTGAGGCGGTAGGGCTCAATGATGAAGAGATGGCCCTCATCATCAAGCGCTTCAAGACGGCGCTTAAGGGTCGCAAGGGACAGCCAAGCACTACTACAAAACATGTTATATGAGACGGTTAATTTTCAGTTCTTAAGACGCTTATGAAGTGTCCAAATTTGATGGAGTCGTAAAAGATGTCCCACATTTAAGATGGTTATAAACCGTCTTAAAAAGATATTATATAAGACAATTTTAATTTATAACCGTCTGAAAAAGGTATTTGTTTAAGTCATTTTGTCCGATAAACCGTCTTGAATTAGGTTTTTGTTTAAGACACTGCTTCTAAAGAACCGTAGAGAATACAAACACTATAAGTCATAAAGTATTTATCAAACCGTCTCGAATATCCTACAATAATAGATGATTACAATAGGAAAACCATCTTATTTAGGTGATTAATAATGGATGTTTTAGAAACCGTCTTATTTAGGAGACTGATATTAGACATTTTGGTGACCGTCTTATTAAGTTAAACGAAATGACTTACACGACATTACATTCTTCAATTTATAATCATTTTTTCAGATGTCACGTTATAATAATTTGAAAGAGAAATATACATACACATATATTGAACAACATTATAATTAATATAATATAAATAAGTACCATTCAATATATCATAAATAAGCATTGTCAAACAACACATACATAAGTGTACTCTAAATCTAAACTAAAATACAACTGTTTGCACTAATGTTAAGCCTAACTTTATATGAATTCAAGTCTCCACATTTTGCGGCCACCAAATTTGAATTCCATTCTATGTTTTCCTGTACAACAAATAGGAGAAAACTAGACATAGCAAAAAGCTCTAAGCAGCACGTGGATGGTCTCGAAGCTGCCCTTGTGCTTCTCCCTGTTCTTGATCACTCCTACACGCCCGGTGTTCCTCCCGCCGGTCATCATGACAAAGTACCAAAATATTGACCACACAGAAGAAAGATGCACTACTACCTGAGGCCAAGGATCTGGGACAGGGGGCAGGAGCTCCATTACAGTACTGGCAATGTTGGATACAATTTCAGGAATATGAGACAGAACTTTTTCCTGTCCACCCTCAACTATTGTGCCCAGAAGCTTGAACAGAAGAGCAGACTCATTTTCATCTCCAGTACTTATTCTTTTCAGAACCACTTGCAGAAGGATGAGCCAGTCAGGTGGAACATAGCTATTCTGAAAAAAAAAACAGAGACAAAATATATCAGTTCATATTTCCAGGTGCAAGTAGACTACAATGCAAAATACTGCATTGACTCAGTCTTACCTCGATGAGTTCTGCAATAGCACCAGAAGCAGAGGCACAAACCGGATAACAAGTTATGTCCTCCACATACTCCATGGTCAACGCCTTCATTAAGGACTGATAAATACTAGAACTCATGTCCTACAGGTAAGCAAACAAGAAATAAAGTGAAATGTATAATGTAGAGGGATATACATATTACATTAAGCCTCTACTTTGATCCAGCATGTCCTATGAGATGATGGAATTTAAAAACAAGAAAAACATGTAACCTCTGGTAGGCATATCGCAAGCTGACCAATAACCCAATTAGCCGTTGAAATCAAATATGGGCTGCAAGGATCCAAAGAATATAATGGGAGAATCCGGTTCCTGATCAATGTAATTGTCAAATCTTTCTTTTCAGTCAGAAACTGCAAGATGGATACTGAAATGAATCAGCATTTTCTTATAAAACCAATTCATAAAATAAGACACACTAGAAGGGTAAAATTTGAAAATCTTACATCTTGGAGGCCTCCATATGCCATCAAAACACCGAAATAACTGAAATGAAATCATTTAGTACATCAAGATAATAGTATAGTAAATAAACATAGTGGTATGTCTAATCGTCTTTAAGCCTTTCTTACTTCTGCACTGCTACTGATGATGCATCCTCACCATGAGAAGGTATAGGAAACTTTGACAGGAATGGGATGACCAATAACTCCCCAATTGAGCTCATTTCAGATTTCCCTTTATTTTTATCACCTTTCTTACGCTTTGATGCTGCAGATGCAACTGGTGGACCCTGAAACCAAAAAAAGTGTAAGCAAATGACAGCAACATCTCAATTTTTGAGTTAATTCAACAAACTACATGGTTCTGTGAAAAATAGCAAGTGTGTTCAAATATGAAAGACTGCATGCAGCCATTGAAATCACTTGATATAGAATGACAAAGTCATGGAATACAATATAGCAAAACAATCCCTTAAAATGTTTTGCTCAGCCTGAAGTCAGTACTATGCAATGGTTTCAAGTCGCTCGACTAGCTAGTCGAGACACCTAGGCGACCAGGCGACTAATCGCGATTAGTCGACGATTAGGTCGACTAATCGGGTCCTAGTCGACCTGATTGTCCCTACTGGTCCTCCTGCATATTTACAGGTACAGGACCTATATATACATTATATATCTGTGTAATAATGTAATATTGATATATATATGCATAGCATATAGCAATATAGCATATAGGAGGCAATATCAAAGTAACCAAATTACCAAACAAAACAAATATGAATACTAGAACTGGACAGTGGAGAGTGGACAATTCAGATTTCAGAACACCATTGAACATTCAGATTTCAGAACATCATAGAAATTATGAATACTAGAATTGTCAGGCACTCAGATCACATTTCAGAATTAAGAATTCAGATTGCAGAACATGAACTGAATATCACTCACTACTCACTACAAACATATGATGTAGAGTTGCAGACTTACTAGACGTCCAGCCCAAAGCAAAAACAGGCCAGCCGCCAGCCAACCAAACCTAACTAATCGTCTACACATTAACTGGACGACTAATTGCACTTGGTCGACGACTAATCGGACGACTGGACGATTAGTCGACCTAATCGGGTCGGATACCCTGGTTGCTCCACTAAAACCGACTAGCCCGACTAATCGCGATTAATCGCGATTAGTCGGACGACTTGAAATCATTGGTACTATGTGTGTTCAACAAACTATAATAAAAAAGGAATCACAACCTTTGATAGCGCTATAACACCAAGTAAATTGATTGCACTTTTTCTGGCAGTGAACAAATCCTCAGTCCATCCAGAAATGTCATCCTGCCAATAAATATATCAGCAACAGAACGAACACCAGAAACAAAACTAGAAATGCTGAACCCTGTCCTTACAAGTTCAGAAGGAAGATTCTTTTGCATATACTCATCAGTATCCTCCTCCCATTCTTCTATATCCTATTATAGACAAAAGTTAGGACAAAAGAAGTACATATTGGGCATGCATTATTTATGGCCAAAAGATAGGGAGCTAACCTTCTCATTCAATGCTAATGCTGGAAAAATTGCTGAATCAAGAAGTGAAGAAAAATGTGGTGAAACTAGTCACCATCCCTTCAAATAAAGGAGCAGATGGACATCAATTTTTTGAACATATCCGAGAATTATCATCCGAACTATTTGGCGCAGACACTTACCGGTCCTGTTTCCAAAACTCGAGAAATCACATCAAATGCCAATGAAACAATCCGATTGGGGAGAGAGTCGAGTTTCTGCAATCATTTGTCTATATTAGGATCTAATCCGATGAGAACTAAAAACAATTATCCCAGCATTTATTAATCTAGAATGCCAGCATTGACTCAGAATGCTAATCTCCATCTTTGACACAAATGATTAAATTCTGAGATGTAGAACTTACACTTAAATGGATGCTTTGTTTTGATATTTTGATTGCACAGTTGACAATATGTGGCATCTGGCTGAAAACATCGGAGCATAAGTTTTGAAGAAAATGTTAGAGCATAGCTGCAAAGGTAGAATGGAAAATATGCTAGAAAGAAGAGTAGTAGGGGATAGTACATATTTATCTGTATGTTTCCGGTGACGTGTAACAAGTGCGCAAAATATAATGAGACATCTCTTTGCAATCTTGAGATTCATGGTAGATCCATCTTCAATAAGACTATTAAAGTTCAAAGAATCTAGTATACGGAACATGTCTTTGCAAAAGGAAGGCAAAATTTGTTTCACCCTAGATGGCATGTATGACCTCACCTGCAAGAGCAACAATTAGATACCCATGATAAAAAGTTAGCACTTAATAGCATGCATGCCACAGAATTGATAAGCTGCAGTGCTGCACCATAAGTTTCAATGCACAGAGAAGCAACTAATGGATTTAGAAAACAAATGGGTAAAGTCAAGCCCAATATAGCAATCCTTTAATACTATCATAAACATACATGAAGCTAAACAACTCAACCCGCCATTTCGTTAATTTACCATCCCAGATTTTTTAATAACTAAATACATCTGTGAGAATGATACTTAGTTTTATGGTACCAATTTGTGGTTTTCTTCTTCGTCTTTATTGTGTTGTTGTCATGATTCAAGAAAATGTTGTGATGATATTTTTAAGACAAACAAAAAAGAAATAAAAACAGAGCTTACAGTGAAATACATGCATTTGCATGTGATGAGTAGGAGCTGCTCATATTCCAAGTTAGTCCTATCAGGTGACAAAAGAACCTATTTGCACACACCATAAATGTTCAACAGAAAGTATCAAGCTGGCTGTAGCATTTAACTAAAAACAGTGTGCAGAAACATAATACCTTGTCAGAGAAGTGATGGAATGTCACTTGCAATGGTACAAGAATCTCTGCTGCAATTTGCTCCAACTGTTGTGGAACAGGCTCTTTCACAACTTTTGGATTCAAGAAATACTGTAAGATGACAAAAATTAAATATGGAACATATTAAAATACTATGGCTGAAATCTGGATTCTGGAACATCAGTGAATAGAACTAAACAAATTAGTGTGGACAGTACAAGTCTGATAGCAGCATAATAAACTTACAAGTAAATTGAAATGCTAAGTTATGAGTATAGCATATCGAACAGATATACCAGAAAATAAGGACAAAACAGTAAACTCCAAAAAGAAAGGAATCAGCTTTTAGTTTCATTCGCAGGAAACAAGAAATTGGTACCCCAACTTGCTTGGGACTAAAAGGCTTTATTGTTGTTGTTGCTGTTGGATAATCAAAGGGCACATTGTATAGACGTCAAAGTCACAATCATATTTCATGCTTCTAGAGATAAAACCGAGGGTAAAAAAGGTGGTTTTAAAAAAAATGCCAGAAGCATAGAAAGCAAGAGATGTACCTAGAAGGGTCTTACAACAGATTGAAGTACTGTGAGTGCATTAATAGTATTCCACTCAGGATGCTGGCCTGGACTAATTAGGTTGCTGCTCTGGATCACTAGTTTCAACTGAGGGATAAGCTCAGGCCACAAGTTATCCTTGACAAAATCTTTTTCAACAACTTGGCGGAACTGTTCAGAAGATATTGTAAGCCATTAGTAAAACAATAAAGCTTACAAAACAGGGCACTGACCACAGAGCTCTTGAGGGATATAAGAGTATAGGACTTACAACTTCAATCAGCACTCGAAGAATTGCAGGCTCCACTCGAAGCAAAGCCTGGGCAAGTTGGTCACGGAACTCCTTGTAAACCTCAGATGAACACAGACGAGTTTCCAAATTGCGGCGGGTAAAATTTTTCAAGTATGTCGCTGCAGCGACTCTCATCCCGTGATCACCGTCCCCTATAGCCACATCACAAATAGTAAGAACTAAGAACATAACCACCAAACTTTCAGAAGTAAATAATAACTAACTTCTGATTCTGTTTCTCTTTCCCGAGTAAAAAAACATGAGTTGCAATCAATTGAATTATACCCATGGGACATGGCCACAGTTGGTGGGTCCTATCATGTCCCACAATCTAAGGTTTTCCAAAATTTGGTCTTTCCAGCCGACAGCGGCAAGACCGTTGGAACACAATCCACACATCGGGATCCCCAAGACTCAGCTCCAAGCAGCGCAATTAAAGGCTCAAGCATTCGCAAAAAGGGACGGGACTATAGCGGGAGCACAGCTACAGTTTCAAGCAGCGGCCAAAGAAAGGAAGGAAGGGGGTACCTGCAGCGACAGCGAGGATGGCGAGGGGGAAGCGTGGGTCAGAAGAGAGCGCGTCGAGCCCCGCCGCGGCGGTGTCCACCGACGCCTTGTCGGGACTGAGGGTGGCGGCGAGGAGCCGCCGCAGCTCGTCGCGGGCCAGTGCGGCGGCGTGGGTCTCGATGTCCATGGAGGCAGAACCCTAGGATATTTTGCCCCTTTCCTTTCCACTTTTTTCGACCAACTGCAACTGGAGCGGCAAGTGGAGGGAAAGAAGAAGGGGTGCTGCGCGGGAGAGTGTGGCGGGAAATGGAAATGTTAGTTGCAAAGCAGGAACAATGATTAGGAAGGCATTTTATCCATGGTTCTTCACTTGGTAGAAGAATTTTACTGTTGTGGGATTGTTTGGCTACCTAGCCGTGGAAGAAGAATGTATGTTTGGGGTGTCATTAGGATGAGAAACATTACACCATATTAAATCACACTATATATATAAACGAATAAATTAAAAACGATGAGATAGAGTACACAAGTTACTCTAGCCACATCGAAACGAGCACCTCACCCTGTAGAAAGTCCTGCTTTGAGTACAAGCTGTTATAGTCAACATCAACATCCGTCTCAGATTTGGAATCCAGGAATTCTGATACCTAAAACAAGTAACAGGAGAGATAACGATAGTATCATACGTAAGTGACATAAATCATAAATGGGAACTCCATGCTTTAGATAAGCGGCATAAAAAATACGTTCCTAAAGTGGCCTACAACTAAGTGTAAGATAATGTGGTGAATGTTGTACCCATGAATAAAGTGAGCACTTATGCAATGTTGTACAAGATTTACCTCATCGACTAGTTGCCTAACTAAAACTGGTCATGCAGTCCCAACAGCAAGAATCCTAATTTAACTCCTAGTTAACTTCTAAAATTTTCATGTGCCTAATACTTCAAATATGCTAATACCTTATATTAAAGTAGATCTAAAATCACCCACTTAATCACATATATGTACTAGTCCACCTCATAATCATGCACAAAATCATTTCAAATAAACTCATAATTTTAGACCTAAACTTCACATATAAACACAATCAACACAACAACACTGATAGTACCCGTCAGATAGCCGATAAAAATTCTGAACTCATCCTACGCAATTTTAGTTCACCACAATCATAACATCGAACCTATAAAACCTAGACTTGGTCATATCATTATAAATAATGGGACAACTAAACAAACACTTTATGGCGAGGCACTTCAACGATCATCTAATATAAGCACTACAAATACTTAGTACCACCACAATATCTACAAAGAAAAGAGAGGAAAGAATCCTTCCCTGTATAACTCAATGGACTAGCACACAAGCACTGCTATGGATCATGATGTTATCCCAGAGCACATCAACCTCAATCAATTCCGAATACACAAGAACGACGTCAATACCATGGCTCAGGCGTCCCACCGAATACCTGGCGAGCATCACATGACCTCAATCCTTTAATTACTTCCTTGCTCAAACATGGGGATTTCAATTCTTCACCAAAAATGCACACATATACACAATTAATAATTAAGCACGGGCGCCGGATGGGAAACAAACAGAGCAAAACACGACACGGACGTGACCTGAGCAAACATCGGCGTGGAGCTAGGGACCGAGCAGAGGAGGTCCAAAAAGGAACGGTACCTAGATGCTTGACCACACCATCAGGAGGGGCTGGGAGCTCGGCATCGGCCTAGGCGTCGATGGAGAGGAGCAGGGACGGGAGGGGGCGCTCGCGTGCTGGCATGGGGAGGGCGCGGCGAGCAGAACGGTCGGACCTGGCAAACCTGGTCGGAGCTAGGAGGGAACCAGGGGGATGGAGGAGCTGGACGTGAGGGCGACGGCACGTCCGACGTTGGGGCTGGGGCGAGCTCACCATGGAAGCAGGGGCACAACCGTGGTAGGGTTGCTGCAGAGAGGAAGATGGAGGGAGGGGCATCGGCTGGACACAACAACAGGAAGGGGAGCTGGTTGGACCTGAGCAGGGCGACGTCGGCCATGGAGGTTTGGGCATTGGAGACGCTCGGCATGGGAGAAGCCAGGGATGGCGCTTGAGGAAGAGAGATGCTAGTGAAGGGATCTCACGTGTCGGGGAGGAAAACTGGGCTCCATGGCGGCTGAAAGGAAAAGGCTAGAAGCCCCAAGCGGCTGGAGATAGGGCTGATGATTAGTAAAAGAGAAATTAGATCTTTCTCCCATTTTCTTCAACAAAAGAATACAAACCCGAGCTCTAAAATTAGGGTTTGAACAGGGTATAAGTGGATCATATCACAACAATATGGGTCGACGGTACTTGTGACAGGGTTTGATTTAATTGAAACCAAATTGAATTTATCTGAATCTCATTTATATTGGCAAAAGCAAATTTCAGAAATCCGAGTTCTGGTATTAGGATTTAGACGTGGTCTAATTTAGTCGGACCAAAATTATATGGGTGATTGTATTTAGACAACGTTTGCTTAAGTTTGAAATTGGACAAAAATGTATCTGCTAAGGAACATATTTAATTTCTTCGCCTTAATGAATGGGAAACTGATTAATTGCGAATACACGCTCTCGACTCCAATTTTCTCGGTCTAGTTTAATCTCGCATCAACACACTTGTCGCCGAGCTTCTAATAAACTTTACTCGGGTCAAAAATTACAAGAGTGGGTCGAGGTTCCAAATTCTTATCCGTTTAATCGATAAATTTTAATCAGACACAAAATTCGACATTTCGCGAAATAAATATGAGAGATCAATGTGGCATCGAAATTGTGATCCTTTCTAAAGCGACGTCACACAACGTTCACGTGAGTGAGAGGCTGCGTGTTGTCCAGACACGGATTTGCACCCGCCACACGCGTCATGATGTCTGACCACAGATAGACATGGGCAACGCAAGCGTGAAAGAATTTTAAACGAATTTTAAGGAACCAGATTCGATTTCAAAGATTAGAGTTTGGGCAAGACGTCGATGGCTCAACCCAAACGATATCGGATCTGATGTTTCGGAAGATTACTAAAGTCTGAATTTTTGCAAAATAAATTAGGACAATTTAAACAAATGGAGATAGACACGATATCAAAATCGTGATAGACGAATATGATCAAAATTTAGTGTCCATTTTATTCACCGCTATCACGTGTTAAAGTCTGCACTCGTGGTCGAGTCGACGATAAACACCTGGGGTGTTACAGATAAGTTTTACATTTATATCATATATATCATCAAACTAAGTCGAATTCACTATTCACTATGTTTTTTCACAATACGACTTATCAGAAATATCATACTAAGATGGTTTATTATTTAGAAGTGTCTAGTATACCCGCTAACATCTAAGTCAGTTCTTATACCCTAGACGACTCTAATAATATCTTTATTTGAGATGGTTTCATATGTAGAAGTATCTAATATACTAACCAAAATCTAAGACAATTCTTAAAATCATAATGAATCAAAAGGTATATTTATTTAAGATGGTTTTCAATAACAATCCGTCTTAAATCAACATAAGACATTTCTTACGATGTAACCGTCTCAAAACACTTCTTTATTAAAGACGGATCTCCAACAAACTGTCTTACCTTGTTCATCACCATATGATAAAAGACGCTTCTATAAAATGCACATGTATCTGCCTTAAAATGTATGTCTTAAATAAGCATATTTCTAGTAGTGAAGCAAGACCAAGACAAAGGGGAAGCGCTCATGCTTCAAATGTGGTAAGCTTGGTCATTTTATTGCTAACTGTCCTGATAATGATAGTGACCAGGAAAAAGGAAATAAGAGGGAGAAGAAGAAGAATTACAAGAAGGCCAAGGGCGAGGCACATATCGGAAAGGAGTGGGATTCGGATTGCTCCTCCTCCGACTCCGACAATGAAGGACTCGCCGCCACTGCCTTCAACAAGTCATCCCTCTTCCCCAACGAGCATCACACATGTCTCATGGCGAAGGAGAAGAAGGTATGTACTCGGGATACCACTTATGCTTCTTCAAGTGATGATGATTCTAGCGATGAGGAAATAGATTACTCTAGCTTGTTCAAGGGATTGGATAGAAATAAAATTGATAAAATCAATGAATTGATTGATGCCTTGAATGAAAAGGATAGACTTTTAGAGAAGCAAGAGGATTTGTTGTATGAAGAACATGATAAATTTGTAGAGGCACAAAAATCTTATGCTTTAGAAGTTAAAAGAAATGAAATGCTTTCTTATGAACTATCTACTTGTCATGAAACCATTTCTACTTTAAAAGGTGTTAATGATGATTTAAATGCTAAACTAGAAGTAGCTAGTAAATTTAACTCTTGTGTAGAACATGTTTGCACTAGGTGTAAAGATCTTAATGTTGATACTTGTAATGAACACCTAGAGTGCATTTCTAAACTAAATGATGAAATAGCTAGTCTTAATGCTCAACTTAAGACTAGCAAGAGTGAATTTGACAAACTAAAATTTGCAAGGGATGCCTATACAATTGGTAGACACCCCTCAATTAAGGATGGTCTTGGCTTCAAGAGGGAAGCCAAGAACTTAACAAGCCATAAGGCTCCCATCTCCGCCAAGGAGAAAGGGAAGGCCCCTATGGCTAGTAGTGTGCAAAAGAATCATGCTTTTATGTACCATGATAGGAGACAATCTAGAAATACTCATAGGAGTTGTAATGCATATGATGCTTTTGATTCTCATGCCATGTTTACCTCTAGTTCTTCCTATGTGCATGATAGAAATGTTGGTAGGAGAAATGTTGTTCATAATGTGCCTAGGAGAAATGTTGTTAGGAAAGTTAATGAACCTTCTACAATATATCATGCTTGCAATGTTTCTTTTGCCATTTATAGAAAGAATAAGAAGGTGATTGCCAGGAAGTTAGGGGCCAAATGTAAGGGAGATAAAACTTGCATTTGGGTCCCTAAGACAATTGTAACTAACCTTGTAGGGCCCAACAAGAGTTAGGTACCTAAGACCCAAGCCTAAATTTGCCTTGCAGGTTTATGCATCCGGGGGTTCAAGCTGGATTATCGACAGCGGATGCACAAACCACATGACGGGGGAAAAGAGGATGTTCTCTTCCTACGTCAAGAACAAGGATCCCCAAGATTCAATAATATTCGGTGATGGGAACCAAGGCAAGGTAAAAGGGTTAGGTAAAATCGCTATTTCATCTGAGCACTCTATTTCTAATGTGTTTTTAGTTGAGTCGCTTGGATATAATTTGTTATCTGTTAGTCAATTATGCAAAATGGGATATAATTGTCTATTTACAAATATAGATGTGTCTGTCTTTAGAAGATGTGATGGTTCACTAGCTTTTAAGGGTGTACTAGACGGCAAACTTTATTTGGTTGATTTTGCAAAAGAAGAGGCCGGTCTAGATGCATGCTTAATTGTTAAGACTTGCATGGGCTGGCTGTGGCATCGCCGCTTAGCACATGTAGGGATGAAGAACCTCCACAAGCTTCTAAAGGGAGAACACGTGATAGGTCTAACTAATGTACATTTCGAAAAAGATAGACCTTGTGCAGCTTGTCAAGCAGGGAAACAGGTGGGAGGCTCTCATCACACCAAAAATGTGATGACCACATCAAGACCCTCGGAGATGCTTCATATGGACCTCTTCGGACCCGTCGCCTATCTAAGTATAGGAGGAAGTAAGTATGGACCTCTTCGTGGAACTTGGATTGATTTATAGCATACATGTGTTTATGCCTTTGATCATGTTCCTTATGCATTTTGTTGCTTACTATGGTGCTCAAGTTGTACAATCACTCCCCGGACCTCACAAGTCCTTGTGCAAGTGATGCACATATTTAGGGGGAGTTGTGCTACAACTTGACCCTTTGAGACTAACCGTTTGCTTGAGTTTGCTTGATTTAGTCTCAAAGGAGGTTTGAAAGGGAAAAGGTGGAGTTGGACCATGAAAGACTTCCACTGCACTCCGATGAGAGGGTAACTTATTCCAAGTTCATCTCACGTACTCTCATTGCCTTTGTGTTCTTATTTGAAGATTTTGGTGAGGCAATGGGGTTTAAGGGCCAAGATTGATCCCGTTTTGGTGCTTGATGCCAAAGAGGGAGAAAATAAAGGCCAAAGCAATAAATGGATCAGCTACCACTTGAGAAATTTTGAAAATAGTAGAATAGAACTTTTGGTTTGTCAAAACTCTTTTATTGTCTCTTTTGTCAAAAGCTGGCCTCTTAGGGGAGAAGTGTTGATTATGGGAAAAAGGGGGAGTTTTTGAAATCCTTGATCAATTTCTTTTGGAATCCCTCTCTTTATGTCTCTACAAGTGGATTTGACTTAGAAATAGGAAATTGAGTTTGATTTGCAAAAACAAACCAAGTGGTGGCAAAGAGTGATCCATATATGCCAAAATTGATTCAAAACAACTTTTGGTTTTCATTTGCATTGATATTGCACTTGTTCTAGTTGCTTTATGTTGTGTTGGCATAAATCACCAAAAAGGGGGAGATTGAAAGGGAAATGTGCCCTTGGGTCATTTCTAAGTATTTTGGTGATTGAGTGCCAACACAAGTGCATTTGTGTTAATCTATGTAAAATGGTGGACAAAGTGCAAATCATGTCAAAAGGTATGTTTCTAGACTTAGTACATTGTTTTATGGACTAATGTATTGTGTCTAAGTGCTGGAAACAGGAAAGATTGAATTAGAAAATAAATGGCTTTGTTCAGCCAAAGTCTGCTCAGTCTGGGTGCACCGGACAGTGTCCGGTGGCGCACCGGACACTGTCTGGTGGGCCAGACTGGCTCTGACGAACAGGCTGCTCTCGGGACTTCGACGACGGTGTACGGCTATAATTCACCGGACTGTCCGGTGGTGCACCGGACTGTCCGGTGAGCTGTTCACAGGCGAACTCGTCGCTCTCGGGAGATGATTAACGGCGTACGGCTAAAATTCACCGGTCTGTCCGGTCGTGCACCGGACTGTCCGGTGAGCCAACAGTCAGCCGGGGCAACGGTCGGCCGAGGATTCCGCGCGTGACGCGTGGCCGAGCCAACGGTCACATTGGTACACCGGACAGTGTCCGGTGCGCCAACGGCTCTCAGACTCCAATGGTCGGCTTCGCCAAATAAGGAAGGATATCTGCACCGGACTGTCCGGTGCGCCAGTCGACAGAAGGCAAGATCTGCCTTCCAGGATTGCTCTCAACGGCTCCTAACTGCCTTGGGGCTATAAAAGGGACCCCTAGGCGCATGGAGGAGTACACCAAGCATTCTTTGAGCACTCTTGATCACTCACACTCCATTCCTGCGCACTTGTTCGACATTCTAGTGATTTGAGCTCCGTTCTAGTGTGCTAGTCTTTTGAGCTTAAGTCTGGGTATTGTGTGTGCGTATTTGCTGCGATCTTTATGTCTTGTGTGAGTTGCTAATCCCTCCCTTGCTCTGTGCTTCTTTGTGAACTTCAAGTGTAAGGGCGAGAGGCTCCAAGTTGTGGAGATTCCTCGCGAACGGGATTAAGAAAAGCAAGCAAAACACTGTGGTATTCAAGTGGGTCTTTGGACCGCTTGAGAGGGGTTGATTGCAACCCTCGTCCGTTGGGACGCCACAACGTGGAGTAGGCAAGCGTTGGTCTTGGCCGAACCACGGGATAACCACCATGCCATCTCTGTGATTGATCTCTTGTTGGTTATTGTGTTTTGTTGAAGACTCCTCTTTAGCCACTTGGCGATTATTGTGCTAATGCTTAACCAAGTTTTTGTGGCTTAAGTTTCAAGTTTTACAGGATCACCTATTCACCCCCTCTAGGTGCTCTCACCTTTTGCTTGTGATGGCTCTCCTGAAAACCCACTTAGATTCATATTTGTCTTAATTAGCTCACTCTCTTTGTATCCTAATTTAGAAAACACGGATAGCGGCATTACATTTACACCTGCTCCCCCATCGACAAGCATGCCCCCCATTGGCCTCCCATCAATATGACCACGAACATATAATGGTTTTAGATGAGATCCCTGCTCACTTGTTTTTTCAAACATAGCATGCTCAGCCCCCAATGTTAGTTCTGCCACATCTCCCTCTCCTGCTCTGAACTCAGTAGGTAAAACAAACACCATGTTTATATCCATGTCCCCATGTGCTTCAGCACTTTCTTCTTTATCGGAACCACTGTTGTTGTCATCATCTTTTTCCTCCCTGGCTAATTGTTTCTCCCTCCACGTTTTCTTAGGGATAACCATCGGCCAATCCTCGTTAAACCATCTATCACGCTCCTCCTCTTTCATCTTTTCTGTCATTTCCATAGTCCTCAACCACTGGACACAGTGCTTCTGCGTATGGCTTAACCCAGGTGGACACCATCTCGGTGCTGGTTTTGTATCGGGCGCAACTGAACCATGATTTTTTGTCCCCCACATCCAATACACTACCAGCTGAAGCTCGACCAGCAGGACCTACATTCTGGGCGACACCAATCAACACATTTTTCTCACCTGCATCAATCCATCCTCTAATCGGCACTCTTTTTGTTTGCTTATTACTGCAACCTGGTTGTTCGGCCCACATGTGATCCTCTCCCCTATAGTGGCCATCCATCACAACACCGGGACCGACTATGCGCTGATTCGCAATCATTTTAGTCATGTGTTCCCTCTCCCAGCTAGCAGAATTACTCAGTTGTCGTGTAGCCACTACATCAAGTCTCATACGCTTGCTTCTCATCTCTTGACCACCACCACTTTGTGGCCAGCTCACCTGTAATTTGTTTGTCCCAGCAGCAGCTATGTGTCCATGTCCTATGTTTGGCTTGGCTGCTACTTCTTCACCGTTCTTTATGTAATTTTTTGTGACAGCCACCTGACCATTCTGCTTTGCCACCTCTGCCTGGGAACCTTCTGCAACATTTAATATGTCGCACTCCATTGTCCCCACTACGATTTTTGAGCAGCTTTTGCCTAGCGGCTCATTTTGCCCATCAACAATAATGCCCCCTTCTAATTTTTGCCCATACATAGCCCTCTGACATCCACTGGGTTGCGAGGAGACCATTTCTTTTGCATCTGCGAGCGTAACTCCTCGGGACCTTTTGATATGGCAACAACCCTAGGCCAGCTCCCCATACTCCTCCCTAGCCTGCTCCACACTCCATGCTTTCGCTCTGTCTCCAAATATGGTCGCTTCGGGAATTCACGTTGTGAGAACAAATCTCGGCTTTCTGCATGAGCACAATCTTCTCTACTTCTCCAGTTCAGCGGCCCTCCCCTCTGTCCAAAGAGGCCATCTTGTGCCCATTCTGGAGACCTAGGTCTCTTGAAACCTCTAGGATGTTGGAACTCATTTATTTTCCACTATGAAGTATATTTGTTGAGCAAAAATTCAGAAGTTGGTTTAAAGACAAACAGAACCCTTTTTCTCTCGTTTATTTTCCACACACCGACTTCCGGACTTCTCGATTTTATCATCTTGAGTTTGAGATCATCAGAGATAACCATATTCTTGCCTTTAGTAGTTTCGGCCTGATCTGTCCGAACTAACACTCTTTTGCCCTCGAAATCAATTACATTGATAGGGAACGGATCTTTATCAAACTTCATTTTGCTAGCTTCTCCAAATGTCAATCGTCCATCAGCTAGGGCCGATTGTATCTGACGACGAAAATAATTACACTCGTTAGTAGAATGAGAAAATGAATTATGCCATTTACAATAATCTTTCTTAGCCAATTGCTTAGGGGGTGGAATAACATGCCCCTCCCTTAATCTAATGATGTTATTCTGTAATAAGATGTCAAACAATTTATCACACTTGGACACATCAAATGTATATTTCATCTCTTCCCTTTTCCCTGGACTTGGCTTTAAAAAAGCACACGTCATAGGTCTACCCTTTGGCGCATCTACCCATTTAGCCACACATACATCTGTCTCTTCATCACTGTCATTATTGGGCTCTAACATGTTAACCCCCCATTTCTATTTCTCCCTGATATTCGTATCTCTAAATCGGCTATATTGTTTATTGTCTATAGCACGACTTTCATGGGTGATAGCACGCTGCATGACTTGGTTTATGTTAGTAAAATCTTGCCCCTCTAGTTTCTCCCTCAGATAGGATGATAACCCTGCGAAAGCTAAATCGGCCAGATCTTTTCCCCCTAAAGTTAAGCTATAACATTTGTTTCTTGTTTCTCTAAACCTTCTAATGTATTCAGAAACAGTTTCATTATATTTCTGCCTAACCATGGTAAGATGTGATAGCCCGAGTTCAGTATCACCACAATAAAAATAATCATGAAATTTCTGCTCTAAACATGCCCACGTAGTAACTGAATTTGGTGCTAAAGATGTAAACCAATTGAAAGCAGTACTAGATAATGATAAAGGAAACAATTTCACCTTATGGGTATCTGTTATACCAATTTCACTTACCCGCGCTAGGTATTGTCCTACATGCCCGTAGGTAGTTTTTGAATCATCCCTAGAAAATTTCACAAAGTCCGGGATTCTAAAACCTCGAGGATATGGCACAGTGTCAAAAAATTCAGGATAGGGCTTCCTATATGACCTAGTATGCCCTTTGGGCTCAAAACCAAATTCCCTGAGAGTCCTTGCCACTTGTTCTCTAACACCCTCAGATCTCTCACCCTCACCTGTTGTATGTGTGACTCCCGATGCTGATAACAGCGGTCTCTGCTCCCCAATCCTGTAATCATTTGGAACAAATCCTTGTGGGATCATGTTCCCTATAGGTGGAATAGAAGGCCCATAGGCCATACTCTGATAATATGGCTGTTGTAGGTTAAAGTTCATTACCGAATCCCCACTCCTCTCATTAACAGTTTGGTTTACATCATTATGCGCAGCTGCTCCGTTATAACTAGGTGCATATGAAAGATTTTCTACACGCTCACCCTGCAATTCTCCTTGAACCTGTTGAACTATAGATCGGATCTGTCTAGGCATATTATTATTCATATCTTGCTTAAACTCATATCTAAATGTGTCAAAAGAATTGCGCACTCCCTCAGAAATCATGTGTGTTATTTCTGTGACATCAGTCCCATATTTGCTAGCTACAGCGGTATCAATCATGTGAGCTAGTTCTTCACAAGTGACAGATGAACTTACCTTCTTGCTGGACGTGCTTGCCCCACCAATCTGTTTGATCACACCATTCTTGGTTTTTCGAAAGCAAGCCAATCTCTCGTTCCGTTTCTCCTCCATCTCTCGTGCGATTTCTTCTTCAATCTCCTTTCGGTCCGCCTCTGTAAGGTCCTCCATCGTGACCTTGATCACGTTCAAGGGATGAACTTCAGATTTGTCTGGCGCCGTCTTCTTCGCTGTCTTTTCCTCCATAGCCCTTAGTATGATTAGCGATAAGGACGCCAATCGCTAGTAGTTTGTCGCTGTGAAACAATTGCAAATTGTTCCCCAGCGGAGTCGCCAAATCTGTTGCTACCAGTAATTGGTTGAGCAGCAGGCGTTGATCTCACTTTCGCAGAGAGACTCGAATGCTTTTCTCGGCAAAGCACCAAAGAAGAACAAAGATAATAGATAGCAGATTAAATAAAATGATAACTGTAGATTCTGCTCTCTCTGCATCATTACAATAAGGCTTTATAATCCATCTACAACCGACTCACTCTAGAAAATAGGAACTGACTCCATAAAAATCTAAACAACCTACCTTTCTAGTTTATTCCTGACCGAGCATAAAACTGACTCACTCTAGAAAATAGGAACTAATTTAATCTAAATGAATAATAATCCTAACAAACTTCAGTGCTTGTGGACACGCCAATTTGGTCATCCGTAGATGCTTGTACGGGTGCTCTTCTTCCACTTTTTCTAGCTGTATACCACCGTATATCCATACACCGGCTAATAATTTGTTTTTTTCTTTTTCTTCCTCTGCTTTCTTCTGGCACCTGCACTAACAGCACCACAAAAATTGCATTCAACACACTCGACAAAGATTATTTTAATTTTTTAAAACTTCTTTGTCGAGTGTCCCCTGGCGAGCAATCGACAAGGCAAGTCTTCACCAAGTGTCTCCCTTGACACTCGGCAGAGTATATTTATTTTTTTTCTTTTTTCTATCAAATTTTTTGTGGTGTATTCCTACAGTATATAGACCTACATGTTCAATTTTCTCACAATTATCAAAGTGTTTGCTATAACTATTAGATTTCTCACAGTATATTTACCATGTCACTATTTCGCTCTGGATGGGGTAAACCGTAAACATTCGTAGGGTAGCAACCTGCTTACTTATTTACAGAGATGACTCAAGAAGTTAATGGACCATATCATGAAACAGCAACTTGATCTAGAGAACGAAAAGTGACAACTGCCTATTCTTAGTGTGCTTACCCTGCATGACTGAAAAGACACAAAGGTCTATGAGAATTAGGCCATGTTTTAACACACTAGAACTAATAGGTTACCTGCTAAAATTAGTTAAAGACATCCAAACAATATAGCTAATAATTTAGCTATTAGCTATTTTTAGCAAATTAGGTCAGTTAACTAGCTATTTGTTAGACAACTAATTTCACAAGCAATTTTTTACTAACTATATATTAGCTCTAGTGCATCCAAATATCCCCTTCAGGTATATCTTCACGACTGAACAGACACTACTAAGGTATTGCTAAAGGCCCCAGTGTGACTTCAACAATAGAGAATTCAGTTCACAGTTGAATAAACAACCGATCACCAGCGCACGCCGCAAACTGAGACAATCAAGCTGTCTGACACTCTTACACTCTTGTATACCGAGTCGGTCAGCGGTACCGTTTCTTTCTTTTCCATGCATGTTTCGCAATCGCTAGCTGGCCATTTTCAGAGTAAGAGCATCATGAAACGGATCAGGGGGGATTCCGTATACTTGTACTTGCTCAACGCTGACATTGCTATGGCTTTCAGCAGCTCAGATGTTAAGCCATTGGTTGCAACTTGCTCCCCCTGATCAGTCGCAGCTTGGCCCTGCCGTACAGGAAGGATTCTTAGCCTGAGCCCTACAGCTATAAGCCCGGAGAGCTGTGCTTGAAAGGAGATGTATAAATCAAGGTCAGTTGTTTATATCAGGTCAGTTTAATCTACATCCTGAGAGCTGTATTCATCACTAGATCGAAGACTTACTAACCCAAATCTGACAAATGGAGCGACTCCATTCAGGGCCTGGAGTTCTGAATGTTTTCTGAAAACGACAGTCCACTGAGCCACACTGATCAAGCGTCGAGACAGTCATGTCATGTCCAAGCAAATCGTTCAGCTACGAGCCTACGAGTACGAGACAGTTACACCACGCCCAAGCATAAACGACCATGCGCTAGCTGCTTGTTCCGTGCTGGTAGCTGTAGCGCAGACGCAGCGATCACTGGCGAGGATCTCGGTTCAGTTCAGACGTTCAGTCGCAAGGACGCCGATGCCAGCGCGGTGGTCGTGCTGACTGGGCTCTGATCCTGCGACCTTCAGGCTTTCGGCTGTCTGCTGCGCGGGTTTCGGGAGTCCTGAAATGCACGCACGCTCCAAATGTCACGCTCGATTCGGCGAGAAGACTCTGTCCACTATACAAGGAGGGTGCCACGGGCCCACGGCACGTGAGAGCACTGCATTGTTCATGGGAAATGGCACCGATGGCAAGGGACATATATATACACCTCTATTCGTTTTATGTTCGTCCTATAATTCAGAATGTTCTCAATCTCAAACTCTTCCAAAGTTTGTGCAAAGCGCAAGGGTATCTTTAGGGGCTGTTTGGTTTGCTACATAAGCCGCCACAAGTCTAGTTTTTATTCTACGAAAGTTTTGCATCATAGATTGCAATCCTATTCTTGCATGTAAATTCTAATAATATAAACACAATTGCTCAAATATAAATGCTTTGAGTAAAACAAGGGTTAGAAATATGATGAAGATTTGTTGAGGTATCAGAGAATCGACACTTCCCACTAGTCTCTCTACGGGTCGATTTTTCAGCCACTCCAATATGGTAAATCATCCACATTGTTTATACCTTGAGTTGGGCCACCCATAATCTCCACTTGTGTGATCACTAAACTATTGATGAGCACCAAGCCGTCTAGATGATGTCAATCATCAAAAGTAACAAGCATAAACTCTCACTTGTCCTATCCAATGCTAATGAGAACGATGGGTGCAGACTTACTTTTCTCAATGACTAATCTCATAATTACCAAATCTTGCACGTCTAGTGATAAGATAGATGCGACTGGTGAATGTAAGCATGAGTGGTTTAACAGCTGAATAACATGTCAGTACGTACAGCAAGATATGATATGAGCAATGTTTGCTTAGTGCAGTTTACGAGCTGTCTCGAGGAGCTTATCTCTCAAATCTCATCTCTTATTTTAAACTTCACTCTATAACTGTATACTAGAGTTGTATACACGATCTTACAGAGCCAGTCTTATCAGTTGCACAAATCATGTGTCTGAATGCACGCAGTTTAGATCTCAACGTCAGTGGCATGACGTGCAGCTTGACAAATCAATCATGCGCTAAAATTTTCTTTAAGAGTAAGAATTTTCTGTTGGTTGATGTCACACTGAGCCACTAGGTCACATTAACATTATCAATTTACCATAGTGCATACCGGTACTGCGTAGTGCCATTTTAAAAAAAATAATTACTATCAGAATCTGACTCTTTGCCGAGTGCATAGCTCTTTACCGAGAGCTATATATTAGGCACTCGGTAAAACACACTTTGTCGAGTGTTGCTCTCGGCATAGAGCGGCACTCGCTAAAAAGAGCATCCGTCGAGTGTCAAACTTTTGGCATAAAAATGCTCTCGGCAAAGACTTATTTGTCGAGAGCCCAATACTAGATAAAAAAAAGACTCTAGGCAAAGCTCTGTCAGCTGTCTTTGCCGAGAGCTAGTCCAGTAGACACTCGGTAAAGAGAGCGCCTTTGCTGAGTTCCTCTTAGAGCACTCGACAAAGAGATTGGCAGACCCATGAGAGCCTTCTTTGCCGGGAGTTAGTCTAGCAGGAACTCGGCAAAGAGGATGCATTTGCCGAGTCTGAGGGAGGACAGTCGATAAAGGCTCTGTCATTGTCACTTGATGTTGTGACGACAACTTTTCTTTGTCGAGTGCCCGACAAAAAGAACTCGACAAAAAAAACGTTGCTGATGTATATTTCGCCAAGACTTTTTTGTCAAGAATCACACTCGGCAAAGAGTTCGCCGAGTATTTTTTAGCCTTTGTCGAGTGACTAAAGCACTCGGCAATGGAGCGGATTCCGATAGTGAATAGAGACATATGATTAAATTCCACTAATCCATTAAACCGGGATCCTGCAATGACTAAATCTTGAGAGATGCCGGACATAAAAATGCTTAATGCCTAAAAGTATATTTGTACTCTCCCTTTGTTTATTTTCTAACATGATGTTTTTACAAGATTATTTTCTAATACAATATTTTGCGAGATTATTTTCGAACATATGTATACAGATGCTTTGTAATCTTCATCCGGCTGCGACAAAAGTCATCAATTATTCTTCTCCATCCGTCCTAAAATATAATTTATTTTAGACTAAATATATATTAGTTTATATACTCCCTCCGGTGCAGTAAAAGAAGTCATCCTGCGCGTGACCGAGCGTGCACAAAAAGAAGTCATAGCGCGCGTGGGTCTAGGATTTGGACGTTGTTGCCCCTAGTAATTGCACAAAAAAAGATGCATTTAAGAGGAATCGAACTTGAGACCTCCAGTCTAGAATGCCTTGGAGCTGCTGCAGCAACCAATCAAGCCTAATTGTTTTAGTGACGTTAATGCACCCATATCCCTATTTAATAGGGGCAAACAGGGAAAACTCTATGATAATTAATCACTCCTTGGTATGCACAATCATGTCCTAAACGACTACCTTTACTGCACCGGAGGGAGTATATATATATGTTAATATTTATTATCATTCATTTGAATATAAAAAAAAATAGGACTGAAAAGAACTATATATTTAGGATGTAGGGAGTATTTGTTTTTTCGTCCATATTAACAATTCCTTTTCTTGCCCTGCATGTGTCTTCAATATGGTATTATATTTATTTGAAATTTTAACGTAAACTATTATGGCTCTTATGTAGCACGTCTCGCCTCATGACCTCATGAATCTTGACTTCGACTTTCAAATTTTGATCTTATTAGTTGCTATGAACTTTTATTATTAAATTGAAACTCTTGTACATATTTTACATTTTATTCAAAACTCTACTATTAAAAATAAGAATGTTGCTTCATTACAATAATGACATGCACAGTCATTTAAGCATGCACCACGCGGGTCACAATTGGCGGTATATGATGAACTGGAATCAATTAGGTAGTGTTTGGTTCGACATCAATGAGGGATAGAACATGATCAATCCTGGACTGACTCCATCCCTTATTTTTTGAGGGATGGCCTCATTTACCATTTTTTAAGAATATTTCTTGACCCTAACTCTGGACATACAAACCAAACATGAATCAAGTTAAAATGATCTCATCCCATCCTTTTTTATCCTTCCTCGTCCCTCCATCCAAAATCACCCATTATAGGCTAAACGTGCTAGGCATAAAAGGATGACTTTAATAGTTTGTTAGTTTCATTGATATACGAATCATTAAGAGAATATTCTTCACGACTGATAAACTTAAAATATTTATTTATTGTGCATGCAAGCATATTATACTACTTGATCTATATGGTGGCACATCATGCATATTAACTTTAAGTTAACTTTCTATATAATAAAAGTAATTTAAGCGGTTACTTTTAATACATATTTAGGTGTAAGATGTCTTTATTTCGATAATTTTTGTAATAGGATATGTTGGTTAAAGAGATACTTAATTTTTTTAATATAAAAAATTGGTAATTAGATGTAAATCAAGGGGTTGGTATATCTTATATATCATAATGATAGGACATGTAACTTATATGTAAATTTAGAGGTTAATTTATATCATATTATATTCCGATATATGCAATCAGTTTAGATATAGATTTAGGGGTTACTTTAAGTGGCCAGTAGTGATTAGAGCCCACCAAATTGATGACCTGTTCTTTCGATTTTATCAATTTTTTTTAGAATAATTTTTTCCCCCTAGCGGGTGTCATAAGAATTGACGTGCAGCCAGCTTTGGAGCCTCTTGCGAGTACATGACTACATGCTCATGTGAAAGCTTGCCCAGTACATGGTTTATAGAGGAAGCCAAATCTGAAAGCTGAACCTGTAGCGCTAGCTCATCGGGAAATGGTTAAAAAAAACACGGTTATGGGTGACCAGTTCATCAAGACCTTTGCCTCCTGCTATCGTCCATATACACACTACTCTGATAGCGAAAGAACCATTTCTTTACCGAGATGACTAACAAGTGACTTTCATCAGAGTACGTTGGCACCGGAGACAGAGGTTAATTAGGGAGAAAGAGATCAACGAACGGATAAGCATGAAGTGGCACAAATCCAACAGCTTCGCCTTGTAAATGTAGCAGTCGTCGGACTGTTCGCTGTAAAAAGTCATTTGTCACCCTCGCTGAACAGCAAAGCTAATGACGCTAGCAATGGCTTTGCGAATTCATCAAATACTGGAGAAAAAAACAGCTGAAAGCGACCGTGTTCATCTGTTGTTCGTATTGGCAGAGCGCGGTTAATATGACAAAAAAGGGCAACGCTTTGGTTATGAAACATCCTTGCGTCCTATGCGGAAGGTTTCATGGAAGGGACGGAAGAAGGTTTTTGTCAGCTTTGGTGTCGCTTTCTGTAGAGAAAACAAGATCGATCCAGTAAGCCCAGCGGACGCTTCAGAGGCAACGGCTACGGGCAACCCAAGTATCTTCTCCAAGAAAACGTGCATTCGAATATAGATAGATCTAATAAATCGGTCTCTTGACATCGCATCGAATGTTATCTTTTGTCGGTTCGTAGCCAGCAAAATAGTAAGAAACATCAATAGTGTTGCAGATGTATATATTTCAGTGGTGTAACTGAACTTTTTATTGTGGCATAATGTTGTTCTACAAGCATTATTAATGCCTGCCATCTTCCTGGACCATATCATGGCACCAAACAAACAAAAACACACACAATAATGCAACCTGAGAAAATAACTTCTGAGACCACCACCATTACCATCTGGACAAATAATGATTTCAAAAACTGAGAGTGGCGGCTGTTTTGTCAAGTCTTTTCAATCATGCTGTAGAATAGCTGACTGCCAGATGCAGAGGAAACCGAACATTCTGAAAAGAGAAACGAAATATACCAGTCGGCAACTGTCGAGTGTTCCTACTGCTGTGCCAATGCAGGTACTGACGTGTACTGTACCCAAAACGAAAGCGAGAACCGAGAACACGACCATCCATCCAATCACCCTCTGCTTCGTTCATATCATCGATCCATTTCTTTTTTAATATCGCCTACAATGACGAGCGACGGCGACAGGCGATGCCACCGGAAAGTTGCCGCCGCTAGCAGCCACGGCGGTCGATCTCCGTTGCCCTCCCCGCCATTAAAATACCCCGGAGCTGCCACCACATAGAACAAGTCCTCCTTGTTCTTCACACCCACCATGTGGCACGCCTCCACGCCGCGCCGGCCAAAGCCATAAGACCCCGTCTCTCCTCCCACTCCTCTTGATGGCTGCTTCTTCCACCTCTGGATCTACATAGGAGTGCGGTGATAGGTGCGCTCTTATTAGGACGGACGGCAAGCTTTGGGGGCGAGAGAAGACAAGAAGACGACGAGAGCATGGATCGGCTGGTCATACCTGAGCCGTCGAACGAGGTGGTGGTCCGGGTGGAGCCCGGGAGGCAGGCGAGGGGGGAGCTGACGCTGCGGAACGCGATGCACACCATGCCGGTGGCGTTCAGGCTGCAGCCGGCGGTGCGCGGGCGCTTCGCGGTTCGCCCGCACACGGGGATCCTGGCGCCGCTCGCGGCGGTCACCGTGGACGTGCTGTACCTGGCCTCCGCGCCTCCGGAGGGGCCCAGCGGCTCAGGAAGCCGTGGCGAGGACGCGTTCCTGCTGCACAGCGTGGTCGCGCCCGGCGCCGCGGTGAAGGAGCCCGTCACGGCGCTCGACTCGGTCAACCCGGAGTGGTTCTCGGCGAGGAGGAAGCAGGTGTTCGTGGACAGCGGGATCAGGGCGAGCTTCGTGGGAGCGTCCGTGGCCGCGCGGCTCGTCGAGGCCGGCGCGGTCGAGGCGCTCAGGGAGGTGCTCGACCGCAGCGAGCCCGAGTGGCGCGCTGCGGACGCCACGGACGAGTCTGGCCGCACGCTGCTCGACCTCGCCGTCGGCCTGGGTCGCGCCGACATCGTCCAGGTGCTGCTCGAGTACGGCGCCGACGCTGACAAGCCGAGCCGAGGCCGGACGCCCCTCGAGACCGCCGCCGCCGCCGGCGAGTGCCTCATCGCCGAGCTCCTCCTCGCCAACGGCGCCACGCCCGCCGGCTCCGACGCCATCCACGTGGCCGCCGCCGCCGGCCACAACGACGTCCTCAAGCTGCTCCTTGCCAAGCCCGCCTCCGCTTCTCCCGCCTCGTCCTCGTCCTTCTCGTCTTCTTTGACATCTATCGACGCGGCGGGGAGGGACGGCAAGACTCCTCTACGGTTAGCGGCGGAGGCGGGGCGGCGAGACGCGGTCAAGGCGCTTCTCGCGGCGGGCGCGAGGGCCGACGCGAGGTGCGGCGCGGACGGTGCCACCGCGCTCCACGCCGCGGCGAGGCGCGGCGACGAGGCGGTCGCGCGTCTCCTCCTGTCGCACGGCGTCTCCGGCACGGCCTCGGTGCGCGACGTGGCCGGGAAGACCGCATTCGAGATCGCCGCCGAGGAGGGCCACGGCGGCCGGATCCTGGACTTCTTGGGCCTCGGCGAGGCCATCCTCGCCGCCGCGCGCAAGGGCGAAGTGAGATCGGTCAGGCGCGCGGCCGACGGCGGCGCGTCAGTCGAGGGGCGGGACGCGCATGGGTGGACGCCGCTCATACGAGCTGCCTTCAAAGGGCGGGCCGACACGGTCCGCGACCTTATCGACCGCGGTGCGGACATCGACGCGGCCGATGCCGACGGTTACACGGCGCTGCACTGCGCAGCCGAGGCGGGCCGCGCCGACGTGGTCGACCTCCTCTTAAAGAACGGCGCCAACGTCAAGGCCATGACCGTCAAGGGAAGAACCGCTGCCGATGTCGCCACAGCCTCGGGGAAGTCCAAGGTGGTTCGGCTTCTTGACAAGGCCACCATCATGGGGAGGAAGCAGGATGTTAGCGAGAAGGTGGCGCCGGCGGTGGCGAAGGGCGGTAGCATGGACAGGAAACGGAGAGCGCGGAAAGGGAGCAGTGGCGCCATACGGTTTGGTGGTGGGAAGGAGGGGTTCGAAGCCGCCGCGGTTACCGTTGGGTGGTCACACTAGCCACTGCAAAGAAAGCAGCTAGCCAACCATCAAGAAGGATTTGTTCCAAATTGTGATTAGTTTTGGATGAGACGATAATTCAAATTTGTTTTGAAGGAACAGGTAAAGTGATATATGTGTTATACTTGTAAAAAGAGATTCCTCAAGAGTAGGACTGTAATTTCTTTTCTTTTCTTTTTCATTTTATTGTGTCACACTCTATACGTGGCATGGGTTGTAGTTCATGACTTGAGGATAATAGGCAGTCATCTCCTGCTGTAAGATGTACAATGATAATTTTGATTTTAATAAACGAATTTGCTAGCTAGTAAGGTCATATAGGTAAAAAGTTGTATCGATTAGAGAGGATAATAGCAAGTTACAGCATCGCGCTATGTTGGAGTGAAGGTCGATTTCTATCTCGATCAGTCCAATCCGACTACGATCAAACAAGTTTTGGCGCAGGCATATGTTACGAATGATACTTCGACTTGTACCAACGTCGAGGTCTACGACCGCGACCTATGGAAGGATGAGGCGAAGGGCCACAACAGTCAAGAGAAGGCTCGTTATAGCCCCACGCACACGTCCCGAAAGCTCGAACCCTTCCCCAGACAGCGAAGTTCAAGTCTCCACATAGTTAAGGGGCACCACTTCGGAGGGTCAAGGATGCAACATACAAGTGAAGGTTGTACCAAATTGCCGTGGGGACAGCCTCCGCCTCATTACCATCTCGACCCATCTATATGCCCTTCACATGGTAGATTTTATGATATGTCCAGGCTATTGTACTTCACACCACTCTAATGACCCCGTTGAGAGGAATATTTCATAAATGTAGCAGGTGACTGGAGGTATAACGGTACTTGGATATCCACCTAACCGTCCCGTTACATATAAATACCCCCGCACTGTACGCGGATGGGACACGCATAATAAAAAGTTTTTTTCTAAAAATCTACTCTCTAAATCTAGATATTATTTAAAGAGTCCATTGAGTAAAAAAATGTTCTATATAGGTTTCTATCAATCTAATATTTTTTTATATCTTGTGCCTACTTTAGTGAGTCTAAATCATTGACTAGTGAGAAATTCGAAATAGAGGATAATAATATTTAAAGATCTAATTAAACAAGTTAGTGAAAAATATTTTTGCCAACATATTTATTTATATCAATTAAATATATTCTTGAACCTGCTCTAAAAGTAGTTTCACTGTACATCAGTTACTACCTCTAAATCACGGGTAGAGCTGGGCAAAAAATCCGTAACCCAAAACCCGAACTCGAAATACCCGAACCCGAAATACTCGAAACCCGAATTTTGTTTGGGAATTTCGGGTAGCAACTTGCAAAACCCGAATTTATTTCGGGTAATTTGGGTATCACAATCGGGTACCCGAAATACCCGAATTACCCGAATTTTCATGTGTCATGTGCTCATGTCATGCTTAAATTATTAATATGTACATCTATAATTATGTATAAGTGTGCGTAATTTGTGATTGTAGATTGTTTGTGTTTTATATGTCCATGTATATCATTATTTAAACTATATTTTTATACTAATTTAATAGGATGTATGTGTTTTTATGAAGCCAACACAACAGTTCGGATAGTTCGGGAATACCCGAACCCGAACCCGAAATTCCGGGTACCCGAATTTTCGGGTATTGTAAAACTCGTTGTAATTTCGGGTATCGATTCTCAAAACCCGATGTCGGGGACTATAATTAGGGGGTACCCCCAAGACTCCTAATCTCAGCTGGTAAACCTCATCAGCATAAAGCTGCGAAGGCCTGATGGGCGCGATTCAGGCCAAGGCTCCGCTCAAGGGACACGATCCCGCCTCGCCCGAGCCCGACCTCAGGCAAAGACAGCCGACCCCGGAATATTCACGCCTCGCCCGAGGGTCCCCTCAAGCAACGGACGCACCATCGACTCGCCCGAGGCTCAGCTCGGGTAGGCTTCACAGAGAAGCAACCTTGGCCAGATCGCCACGCCAACCGACCGTATCGCAAGAGCATTTAATGCAAGGATCGCTTGACACCTTATCCTGACACGCGCTCTTCAGTCGACAGAGTCGAAGTGACCGCAGTCACTTCGCCGCTCCACTGACCGACCTGACAAGAAAACAGCGCCGCCTGCCCCGCTCCGACTGTCGTGCCACTCGCCAGAGTGAGGTCGACAGCGGCTAAGTCCAGCCTCGGGCGACATAGGAAGCTCCGCCTCGCCCGACCCTAGGGCTCGGACTCAACCACGACTTAGAAGACGACGAACTCCGCCTCGCCCGACCCCAGGGCTCGGACTTAGCCTCGGCTCCGGAAGACGATGGACTCCGCCTCGCCCGACCCCAGGGCTCGGACTCAACCTCGACCTCGGAGGAATCGCCACCTCGCCCAAACTCGGGTCCGGACCGGCCACGTCGCCAGGGGGGCTATCATTACCCTGCCCCTAGCTAGCTCAGGCTATGGGGAACAAGACCGGCGTCCCATCTGGCTCGCCCCAGCAAACAAGTAATGATGACACCCTGCACGCTCCATGACGACGGCAGCTCCCAGCCCCTTACGTCGGCCAGGAGACGTCAGCAAGGATCCGACAACCCCGACAGCTGTACTTCCGTAGGGCTCTAGCGCTCCTCCGACGGCCACGACATCACATGAACAGGGTGCCAAAACCTCTCCGACTGCCACGACGACATGTACTTAGGGCTCTAGCTCCTCCCTGCTAGACACGTTAGCACACTGCTACACCCCCCACTGTACACCTGGACCCTCTCCTTATGCCTATAAAAGGAAGGTCCAGGGCTCTCATACAAAAAGGTTGGCCGCGCGGGAGAACGGGCCAACGCATAAGGCTCTCGCTCTCTCTCTCTCTCCCACGCGAACGCTTGTAACCCCCTACTGCAAGCGCATCCATCCGCCTTGGGCGCAGGACAACACGGAGGCCGCGGTTTCCCCTTACTGTTCTCCCCCTTTGTGTCCCGTCTCGCGCCGACCCATCTGGGCTGGGACACGCAGCGACAATTTACTCGTCGGTCCAGGGACCCCCCGAGGTCGAAACGCCGACAGTTGGCGCGCCAGGTAGGGGCCTGCTGCGTGTTGACGAACAGCTTCCCGTCAAGCTCTAGATGGGTAGTCTCCAGCAACCTTTCCAACCCGGGACGATGCTCCGTTTCGGGGGTCTTGAGTTCATGTCCCTCGACGGCAGCTACGACATGATACTCCTTCCTCCGCCGCGCGACAGCGACAATGGCGGCCGTCAGCCCGCCCGCCGACGGCGGAACCAACGACGTCTTCCCCACATGGCGGAAGAACAACATCCGAGTTTGTCCCGTCACCTCCCCCATCGATGGATGAGGAGGTGGGGCAACCATGGCCAAGCAGGAGGCGGCACCTCGTCAGCTGTCGAGCAAGTCGACGACGCCGGCGCCCCAGCGGGGGACACGTCGGGCTTCGACCTTGCGTCTGAGACGAAGACGAGTGTCGTTTCCCCGCAACACGCCAACCCCAAGCAGACGAACGACGCCAGCACGCTCGCGAAGGACTTGCTGGGCGTCGCCCTCGTACCTGAGACGACGGTGCAGTCCGCCCCTGACGCGACTTCGTCACCGCCCGTCGACCAAGAGGTACCGACCGATTCCCATCTCATGCCTTTTGGATTCAGCTTCGACCCACCAAGCGACCTCGCTTCGGTGGAAGCCTCCATAAAGGCATGTACCAACCCTCCGGGGTACCATATGCGGTCGCCCTGGGACAGACCGACGGCCGTCTCGACCTACGGATCCTCGGGTTCCGAGGAAGATGACGAGCCCGACTTTTGTTAGGATTTCTCCGGGCTCGGTAACCCCAGTGTCATGCAGGACTTCATGACCGCATGAGACTACTGCCTCTCCGATTGTTCCGATGGTAGCCACAGCTTCGGCGATGAGGACTGCGGCCCAAGTCGTGAATGTTTCCACGTCGATCTAGGGGGTCCCGGCGAAGGCAACCATCTTGGTATGCCGAAAAACGGCAACCCCCCTAGGCCTGCGCCTCGCGTTGACATCCTTCGGGAGCTAGCTGTGGTCCCAGTCCCTGCGGGGGGTCAGGACGCACAGCTCGAGCAAATCCGCGAGATGCAGGCCAGGCTCAACGAGGGAGCAGGAACACTTGAGCAGTTCCGGCGGAACATCGGGCAGGAATGGGCAGACCAAGCTCCGGCCGGGGAAGCGCGTCATCTACCCCAGGGCATCCAGCACCGCATTGCCGATGATGTCAGGGCAAGGCCGCCACCGGCTTCCAGTGGGGACGGCCAGAACCCGGCTGCAGCAGTAATACTACTCCACGCGATGCCGGAACCATCGACCACCGAAGGGTGGCGTATCTAGGGAGAGCTCAAGAATCTCCTGGAGGATGCCGCGGTCCGACGGACCGAAAGCTCTGCCTCCCGAAGGCAGGGGTACCGCTCGAAGCATCGCGTCACGACTTCCCGATTCGTGCGGGAAGCCTCGGTCCACACCGGGCGCACGCGCAACACGGCGCCTGCGGCCCCAGGTCGCCTCGGCAACGAGCACTACCACCGCAACCGTCGAGCCCACCTCGATGAGAGGGTGCGCCGAGGCTACCACCCCAGGCGTGGGGGACGCTACGACAGCGGGGAGGATCGGAGCCCCTTGCCCGAACCACCTGGTCCGCAGGCTTTCAGCCGGGCCATACGACGGGCGCCGTTCCCGACTCAGTTCCGAACCCCGACTACCATCACAAAGTACTCGGGGGAGACGAGGCCGGAACTGTGGCTCGCGGACTACCGACTGGCCTGCCAGCTGGGTGGAACGGACGATGACAACCTCATCATCCGCAACCTCCCCCTGTTCCTCTCCGACACTGCTCGAGCCTGGCTGGAGCATCTGCCTCCGGGGCAGATCTCCAACTGGGACGACCTGGTCCAAGCCTTCGCCGGCAACTTCCAGGGCACGTACGTGCGTCCTGGGAACTCCTGGGATCTCCGAAGCTGTCGCCAGCAGCCGGGAGAGTCTCTCTGGTACTACATCCGGCGATTCTCGAAGCAGCGCACCGAGCTGCCCAACGTCACTGACTCGGACGTCATCAGCGCGTTCCTCGCCGGCACCACCTGCCATGACCTGGTGAGCAAGCTTGGTCGCAAGACCCCCACCAGGGCGAGCGAGCTGATGGACATTGCCACCAACTTCGCCTCTGGCCAGGAGGCGGTTGAGGCCATCTTCCGAAAGGACAAGCAGTCCCAGGGCCGCCAGCCGGAAGACGTCCCCGAGGCGTCCGCTCAGCGCGGCACCAAGAAGAAGAACAAGAAGAAGTCGCAAGCGAAACGCGACGCCACCGACGCGGACCTTGTCGCCGCTGCTGAGTACATGAACCCTCGGAAACCTCCTGGAGGTTCTAATCTCTTCGATAAGATGCTCAAGGAGTCGTGCCCCTATCATCAGGGGCCCGTCAAGCACACCCTTGAGGAATGCGTCATGCTTCGGTGCCACTTTCACAAGGCCGGGCCACCTGCAGAAGGTGGCAGGGCCCACAACAACGACAAGAAGGAGGATCACAAGGCAGAGGAGTTTCTCGAGGTCCACGACTGCTTCATGATCTACGGTGGGCAAGTGGCGAACGCCTCGGCTCGGCACCGCAAGCAAGAACGTCAGGAGGTCTCCTCGGTAAAGGTGGCGGCGCCAGTCTACCTAGACTGGTCCGACAAGCCCATCACCTTCGACCAGGGCGACCACCCTGACCGCGTGCCGAGCCCGGGGAATATCCGCTCGTTGTCGATGAAAGGGAAATGTGCCCTTGGGCCATTTCTAAGTATTTTGGTGATTGAGTGCCAACACAAGTGCTTTTGTGTTAATCTATGCAAAGTGGTGGACAGAGTGCAAATCAAGTCAAAAGGTATGTCTCTAGACTTATTACATTGTTTTATGGACTAATGTATTGTGTCTTAGTGATGGAAACAGGAGAAATCGAATTGGAAAAGAGATGGCTTTGTTCAGCCAAAGTCTGCGCAGTCTGGGTGCACCGGACAGTGTCCGGTGGTGCACCGGACAGTGTCCGATGCGCCAGGCTGGCTCTGGCGAACTTGCTGCTCTCGGGACTTCGACGGCGGTGTACGGTATAAATCATCGGACTGTCCGATGGTGCACCGGACTGTCCGGTGAGCCATTCACAGGCGAAGTCATCGGTCTCGGGAAGCCATCAACGGCGTACGGCTATAATTCACCGGACTGTCCGGTGAGGCACCAGACTGTCCGGTGAGCCAACGGTCAGCCGGGGCAACGGTCGGCCGAGGATTCCGCGCGGAACGCGTGGCCGAGCCAACGGTCACATTGGAGCACCGGACTATCCGGTGTGCACCGGACAGTGTCCGGTGCGCCAACGGCTCTCAATATGCAACAGTCGGCTTCGCCAAATAAGGAAACAAATCCGCACCGAACAATGTCAGGTGCGCCAGGCGACAGAAGGCAAGATCTGCCTTTCTGGAATGCTCTCAACGGCTCCTAGCTGCCTTGGGGCTATAAAAGGGGCCCCTAGGCACATGGAGGAGAACATCAAGCATACTCAAAGCATTCCTAAGCACCAAGACTTTGATTCCACGCATTTGTTTCTTCGTGATAGCATCTAGAGCTCTATTTGAGTTGTGAACTCGTCGGGTTGTGTTGCGAGCTCTTGTTGCAACTTGTGTGCGTGTTGTCACTGTGTTTTTGTGTCTTGTGTGCGTTGCTCATCCATCCCTTACTCCGTGCTTCTTTGTGAACTTCAAGTGTAAGGGCGAGAGACTCTAAGTTGTGGAGATTCCTCGCGAACAGGATATAGAAAAGCAAAGCAAAACACCGTGGTATTCAAGTGGGTCTTTGGACCGCTTGAGAGGGGTTGATTGCAACCCTCGTCTGTTGGGACGCCACAACGTGGAGTAGGCAAGCGTTGGACTTGGCCGAACCACGGGATAAACCACTGTGCCATCTCTGTGTTGATCTCTTGTGGTTATTGTGTTTTGTTAAGACTCCTCTCTAGCCACTTGGCATTATTGTGCTAACACTTAAACAAGTTTTTGTGGCTTTAAGTTTAAGTTTTTACAGGATCACCTATTCACCCTCCCTCTAGGTGCTCTCAATTGGTATTGGAGCCGTTCTCTTCACGAAGGGACTAATCGCCCGAAGAGATGGATCCTAAGGGGAAGGGAATTGTGATCAACGATAAGGAGAAGGAGTCCTTCGTCAATGAGCCGAAGGATGACAAGCCTACCGACTCGGGCTCGGGCCACAAACGCAAAGATGGGAAGAAGAAGAAGACGAGACGCATCAAGGAGATCGTCTACTACGACGACAGCGATGAGTCCACTTCTTCCCAAAAGGACAACGACGACAACGACTACGACAAAAGAAAGACGGTAATTCGAACTTTTCTTTCGATTACTCTCGTATTCCGCATAGTTCAAATGCACATTTGCTTTCCATTCCTCTTGGCAAACCTCCACACTTTGATGGGGAGGACTACAGATTTTGGAGTCACAAAATGCGTAGTCACTTGTTCTCTCTCCATCCAAGCATATGGGAGATTGTTGAGAATGGAATGAAATTTGATAGCTCGGATAGTCCTATATTTATTAATGAACAGATTCATAAAAATACACAAGCTACTACTGTGTTGTTAGCCTCTTTGTGCAGGGACGAGTACCATAAGGTGAGCAGCTTGGACAATGCCAAGCAGATCTGGGACACCCTCAAGATCTCTCATGAGGGGAACGACGTCACCTTGCTCACCAAGATGGAGTTGGTGGAGGGCGAGCTTGGAAGATTCGCGATGATAAGGAGCGAGGAGCCAACCCAAACATACAACCGGCTCAAGACCCTCATCAATAAAATAAGGAGCTACGGAAGCACGCGATGGACGGACCACGACGTCATTCGTCTAATGCTAAGGTCCTTTACTGTACTCGATCCACATCTGGTGAACAATATTCGTGAAAATCCTAGGTACACCAAGATGTCGCCCGAAGAAGTTCTTGGGAAGTTCGTAAGCGGGCGAATGATGAACAAGGAGGCGAGATACGTCGACGATGCACTAAATGGACCAATCCAAGAGCCTTAAACTATTGCTCTCAAGGCAACGAGGAGCAAGGAGGCGCTACCTAGCAAGGTGGCGCAAGTAGAGGCGGTCGGGCTCAATGATGAAGAGATGGCCCTCATCATCAAGCGCTTCAAGACGGCGCTAAAGGGTCACAAGGGACAGCCAAGCAAGACCAAGACAAAGGGGAAGCGCTCATGCTTCAAATGTGGTAAGATTGGTCATTTTATCGCTAACTGTCCCGATAATGGTAGTGACTAGGAACAAGGGAACAAGAGGGAGAAAAAGAAAACTTACAAGAAGGCTAAGGGCGAGGCACACCTTGGCAAGGAGTGGGACTCGGATTGTTCGTCGTCCGACTCCGACAACGAAGGACTCGCCGCCACTGCCTTCAACAAATCGGCCTCTTCCCCAACGAGCGTCACACATGCCTCATGGCGAAGGAGAAGAAGGTATGTACTCGAAATACTGCTTATGCTTCTTCAAGTGATGATGAGTCTAGTGATGATGATGAAATAGACTATTCTAGTTTATTTAAAGGTTTAGATAGAAATAAAATTGATAAAATAAATGAATTGATTGATGCTTTAAATGATAAGAATAGGTTATTAGAAAAGCAAGAGGATCTTTTATATGAAGAGCATGATAAATTTGTTAGTGCACAAAATTCACTTGCTCTAGAAGTTAAAAGGAATGAAATGCTTTCTTGTGAACTATCTACTTGTCATGAAACCATTTCTACTTTAAAAGGTGTTAATGATAATTTAAATGCTAAACTAGAAGTAGCAAGTAAATCTAACTCTTGTGTAGAACATGTTATGATTTGCAATAGGTGCAAAGATTTTAATGTTGATGCTTGTAGTGAACACCTAGTTTGCATTTCTAAATTAAATGATGAAGTGGCTAGTCTTAATGCCCAACTTAAGACTAGCAAGAATGAATTTGACAAGCTAAAATTTGCAAGGGATGCCTACACGATTGGTAGACACCCCTCAATTAAGCATGGACTTGGCTTCAAGAGGGAAGTCAAGGACTTAACAAGCCATAAGGCTCCCTTCTCCGCCAAGGAGAAAGGGAAGGCCCCTATGGCTAGTAGTACTAAAAAGAACCATGATTTCATGTATCATGATAGGAGACATTCTAGGAATGCCTATAGAAGTTATGGTGCTTTTGATTCTCATGCCATGTTTGCTTCTAGTTCTTCCTATATGCATGGTAGAGATATGTCTAGGAGAAATGTTGTTCATCATATGCCTAGAAGAAATGTTGTTAATGTTCCTAGGAAGATTAATGAACCTTCGACAATATATCATGCTTGCAATGCTTCATTTGCCATTTGTAGAAAGGATAAGAAGGTAATTGCTAGGAAATTAGGGGCAAGATGCAAGGGAGATAAAACTTGCATTTGGGTCCCTAATACCATTGTGACTAACCTTGTAGGACCCAACAAGAGTTGGGTACCTAAGACCCAAGCCTAAATTTGCCTTGCAGGTTTATGCATCCGGGGGCTCAAGCTGGATTATCGACAGCGGATGCACAAACCACATGACGGGAGAGAAGAGGATGTTCTCTTCCTACATCAAGAACAAGGATCCCCAAGATTCAATAATATTCGGTGATGGGAACCAAGGCAAGGTGAAAGGGTTAGGTAAAATTGCTATTTCGTCCGAGCACTCTATTTCTAATGTGTTTTTAGTTGAGTCACTTGGATATAATTTGTTATCTGTAAGTCAACTTTGTAATATGGGATATAATTGTCTATTCACAAATGTAGATGTGTCTGTCTTTAGAAGGTGTGATGGTTCACTAGCTTTTAAGGGTGTACTAGACGGCAAACTTTATTTTGTTGATTTTGCAAAAGAAGAGGTCGGTCTAGATGCATGCTTAATTGCTAAGACTTGCATGGGCTGGCTGTGGCATCGCCGCTTAGCACATGTGGGGATGAAGAACCTTCACAAGCTTCTAAAGGGAGAACACGTGATAGGTCTAACTAATGTGCATTTCGAAAAAGATAGACCTTGTGCAGCTTGTCAAGCAGGCAAACAGGTGGGAAGCTCTCATCACACCAAAAATGTGATGACCACATCAAGACCTTTGGAGATGCTTCATATGGACCTCTTCGGATCTGTCGCCTATCTAAGTATAGGAGGAAGTAAGTATGGTCTTGTTATAGTTGATGATTTTTCCCGCTTCACTTGGGTATTCTTTTTGCAGGATAAATCTGAAACCCAAGGGACCCTCAAGCGCTTCCTAAGGAGAGCTCAAAATGAGTTTGAGCTCAAGGTGAAGAAGATAAGGAGCGACAATGGGTCCGAGTTCAAGAACCTTCAAGTGGAGGAGTTCCTTGAGGAGGAGGGGATCAAGCACGAGTTCTCTGCTCCCTACACACCACAACAAAATGGAGTGGTAGAGAGGAAGAACAGGACGCTCATAGACATGACGAGGACGATGCTTGGATAGTCAAGACCCCCGAGCGCTTTTGGTCGGAAGCCGTGAACACGGCTTGCCACGCCATCAACCGGGTCTACCTTCACCGCCTCCTCAAGAAGACTTCGTATGAGCTTCTAACGGTAACAAACCCAATGTGTCTTACTTTCATGTATTTGGGAGCAAGTGTTATATTCTTGTGAAGAAAGGTAGAACTTCTAAATTTGCTCCCAAAGCTGTAGAAGGATTTTTATTAGGTTATGACTCAAATACAAAGGCGTATAGGGTCTTCAACAAATCACCGGGTTTGGTTGAAGTCTCTAGCGACGTTGTATTTGATGAGACTAATGGCTCTCCAAGAGAGCAAGTTGTTGATCTTGATGATGTAGATGTAGAAGACATTCCAACGGCCGCAATGTGCACCATGGCGATTGGCGATGTGCGACCACAGGAACAATTGGAGCAAGATCAACCTTCTTCCTCAACAATGGTGCATCCCCCAACTCAAGACGATGAACAGGTTCATCAGGAGGAGGCATGTGATCAAGGGGGAGCACAAGATGATCATGTGAGGGAGGAAGAAGCACAACCGGCACCTCCAACCCAAGTTCGAGCGACGATTCAAAGGAATCATCCCGTCGACCAAATTTTGGGTGACATTAGCAAGGGAGTAACTACTCGTTCTAGATTAGTTAATTTTTGTGAGCATTACTCTTTTGTCTCTTCTATTGAGCCTTTCAGGGTAGAAGAGGCCTTGCTAGATCCGGACTGGGTGTTGGCCATGCAGGAAGAGCTCAATAACTTCAAGAGGAATGAAGTTTGGACACTGGTGCCTCGTCCCAAGCAAAATGTTGTGGGAACCAAGTGGGTGTTCTGCAACAAACAGGACGAGCACGGGGTGGTGACAAGGAACAAGGCTCAACTTATGGCAAAAGGTTATGCCCAAGTCGCAGGTTTGGACTTTGAGGAGACTTTTGCTCCTGTGGCTAGGTTAGAGTCCATTCGTATTTTGCTAGCATATGTCGCTCACCATTCTTTCAGGTTGTTCCAAATGGATGTGAAGAGCGCTTTCCTCAACGGGCCAATCAAGGAGGAGGTGTACGTGGAGCAACCCCCTGGCTTCGAGGATGAACGGTACCCCGACCACGTGTGTAAGCTCTTTAAGGCGCTCTATGGACTTAAGCAAGCCCCAAGAGCATGGTATGAATGCCTTAGAGACTTTTTAATTGCTAATGCTTTCAAGGTTGGGAAAGCCGATCCAACTCTTTTCACTAAGACTTGCGATGGTGATCTTTTTGTGTGCCAAATTTATGTCGATGACATAATATTTGGTTCTACTAACCAAAAGTCTTGTGAAGAGTTTAGCAGGGTGATGACGCAGAAATTCGAGATGTCGATGATGGGCGAGTTGAACTACTTCCTTGGGTTCCAAGTGAAGCAACTCAAGGACGGCACCTTCATCTCCCAAACGAAGTACACGCAAGACTTGCTAAAGCGGTTTGGGATGAAGGACGCCAAGCCCACAAAGACTCCGATGGGAACCGACGGACACACCGACCTCAACAAAGGAGGTAAGTCCATTGATCAAAAGGCATACCGGTCCATAATAGGGTCTTTACTTTATTTATGTGCTAGTAGACCGGACATTATGCTAAGCGTATGCATGTGTGCTAGATTTCAATCCGATCCAAGGGAGTGTCACTTAGTGGTCGTGAAGCGAATTCTTAGATATTTAGTCGCTACGCCTTGCTTCGGGATCTGGTATCCAAAGGGGTCTAACTTTGACTTGATTGGATATTCAGACTCCGACTATGCTGGGTGTAAGGTCGATAGGAAGAGTACATCGGGGACGTGCCAATTCTTAGGAAGGTCCCTGGTGTCGTGGAACTCTAAGAAACAAACTTCCGTTGCCCTATCCACCGCTGAGGTCGAGTATGTTGCCGCAGGACAGTGTTGCGCGCAACTACTCTGGATGAGGCAAACCCTCCAGGACTTTGGCTACAATCTGAGCAAAGTCCCACTCCTATGTGACAATGAGAGTGCTATCCGCATAGCGGAAAATCCTATTGAGCACAGCCGCACAAAGCACATTGACATCCGGCATCACTTTTTGAGAGACCACCAGCAAAAGGGAGATATCGAAGTGTTTTATGTTAGCACCGAGAACCAGCTAGCCGATATCTTTACCAAGCCTCTAGATGAGAAGACCTTTTGCACGCTGCGTAGTGAGCTAAATATCTTAGATTCTGTCACACCCGTTTCTAAGGGGCAGAGCCGGGTGCATAGCATATGTGTGCCAGGATCTATTTCCACACATATGTTGACGTCACAAGTGTAATATATCAAAAGAACAATGCATAAAAGCGTAAATAACGATTATATTAACATATTACACTTCGAACAGACATAATGTCTTAACCTTTATTCATCAAAGTACAGCGAACATGGACATCCATCCACAGGAAGATGACCGGGGGTATCACTAGACTAGCATCCATGGAGTTCAGCATCATATCTTCATCTGCAACTTCTGATCAAAATTAAGCAAGGGTGAGCTCACTTATGGTCGGGGCTCAGCAAGTGGGGGAAAAACTAATGCAAGTCTAACAAGGTGAGGCTGAGGTTGAGCAGTAAGCATTTTAGTTGGTCAACATTTTATTAACAACACCTATCTTACTAATAAGTGTGAATCCCAAGTATTCCCATTAAGCAAAGATACAAGATTATATCAAAACACTTAAGTGAAACCACTTAAGCAAACCATTGGCAGATCATCGGATCTCGATTTATTTCCATCTTCAAGTTCAATTATCATGTGAGGAGTCCAGGCTGCTCATAACCGTGAGCACGGCTGATATATCAGTTTTACACTCTGCAGAGGTGGCGCATCTTTACCCATGAGTCGCGATTCCCTTCTAGCCCGGGTTAGCTAGACCCGTATTCACTTCCGAGGTGAATGGCCAGGGTCTCACTACGAGGCTTCTCCCTAGAGTCCTCATTACGCAGATGCTGGAAATGGTCAAACTGCATAAGGCACACCTACCGTAACCAACTTATAGTCCGGACCACAGGGTAAAGCTTTAGGAACTATGCCCGTATCCAATCTGCCTGAGCCGGTACTATAAGCGCTTGCCAGATGCCCCCGTTCCGGTCGACCACGACCAACACCCAACATAAGACTTCCCTAGTTATTTAGCCAAGACCAGAGCCATGATAGTTCTCATGGTAGCACTGTTTTCCCGGGTGGTCACTCCATGTTCCAATTAATATGCAATAATCTTGTTTAACCATCGGGTTAACAACAACAATGTACACTTATCTTTTGAAACATTAATATCATAAGCGGGAGTGACTGCATAAAGTTAAGTTGTAGCAATAGCATAGCTACGAAGATAAAATATAATTCCCAGGTTTGATCAAGGAATAAGGTTGGAAAGGTTATCTAAATAGGTAACCCGTCAAATTATGCATATACATCCAAAAGAATAAACTTTATTAAATGTGTTGTTTGGGATCAAACAGAGTATGCAGAGGGAGAAGTCCACTTGCCTTGCTTATTGAAAACTTGAGACTCTTCCACGGATCTGAATAGATCTTGATTCTTAACTACTAGATCAACCACTGAATACAAACAAACAAGAGGAACAAACACCACTCAATAACATACAATATTCACCATACGTAAAGCTAAAAGAAAGCCTAACGAAAAGAGCGTTCGCTTTTCAAAAATATTACACGCAAGGGTTATAATAAAAAAAAGTATTCTTTTCAAAAATGTGTGATCTATACTTTATAAAACAAGACATGAGCTTAACAGTATCTTAATTAAAATATACAAATATTAGGTTCACCAATTTAATCTTTTATAAAACGTCATTTGTGATATGTCTAAGATTAAGGGTTTATAGGATGATAAAACATGTTATAACAATATTAAAACTATTTAACATTTTAGAAAAGATATATGTTATATCTAATGTTAATGAGTTACGAAACACATTATTAAACATTAATTGATGAGAAGCTAATATATAAGCCTAAACATGTTTTATATGGAAAGATAATGAAACAAATAATTATCTTTATCTTTATTAAGAAAACACATAACTTATATTATTATTAAGAAAGATATATTCAAAGTCAATATATGAAGTAACATTTTAAGTTATAATAGAACTTAAACTCTTATTACATTATTTTATCCTTTAGGATAAGGTAAGTGATTCGTATATAATGTGGATTAATTTCTATGAAATCATGCCATAAATTTAGTTAAGAACAAATTGACTATCAGTTTGGTTAATAAATTATGATAAATGATAATTAATCTATTAATTATCTTTTAATTCTAGTGTAGGAACAAATGATCTAGGTAATTAGAATGAATACTATATTTATTAGTATATTATTAACTATCATTTTAGTTATGACAGTGTGAGCACTTATTTAAACCATTATATCATTATTAGACATATTACTATTTAGTACGGCTATACTTAAACCTCTATAACAAATTCCATTAAATCAAAATCATGATGTCTAAAAAAAAAAGTCATTTTATAGTTAGAAACAAATTCTCTAATTCTTTAGTAAGAAACCTATATTTATCAATTTAACTATCAATTTCTTTAATAGGAAAGCATGAGTGTCTAGTTAAGTCATTTTACATTATTATAAATTCTACTCTTTCGGTTTTCTCCTTTCTTTTCTAAATAGAATTTATACGTATAACTAAAAATTGTTTATTTAATTCCTCTAACACTAATATACTAAGAATTAATTGTAAATTATTAAATGGGACTTTTAATAACCAATTCATGGTTATTATGACATAAAGGAGCATTTTACTATTCTACGTAATTAAGTGCTATACTTATGAATACATTCATTGTGAATAGTAAAACCTATATTTTCATTCAACCGAAAATACGTGGCTTAATATCCATTTTAATTTCTTATATCACTAAGATCACTAAGATTATACTTATAACAATACTAATCAATTATCGCTCCACACATTAAATCGAACTCAAATCCATAAACGCATTCTAATATGAAAATCACTAAAGTGGTGAATAGTGATCGTGCTCATTATAAAATCATACACATATTCAAGGTATTGTCACGTGGTTTGATTTTAGCAACACTTATAAATCGGGATCTCTAAAATCATACACGAGAGTCGCCAAATCGCATTATCTCAATATTACAACAATAATTCATAAATTAATTTAAAACGTGATTTAGAACATAAATCAACTTTTGGTGTTGTTTTTAACCTTTGGATGAATGGCGGTCTTGGATGAACGTCGACGAGAGAGAGTGTTCGATGGGCAGGGAACGGCGAACAGCAGGACGTCAACTTCGGTCGTCCGGCCGACGACAATCCACGAGCACAGAGTAAAAAGGCAAGCTATAGCTGCGCGAGAGGTTCGACGTAGGAATGCGTGGCTCTACAGCGGCTTCCGCACGGTGGCGTTCGGTATCGACGACGGACAGAGCAGGGTCACCGGCGATTGGACGAGGAGGGCGTGGACTCGAGGAGAGCGAGGGAGAGAGAGCGAGCGAGCTTGGGAGAGAGAGGTCAGCTCGGCCGGATTTATAGAGGGGATACGGCAGGGGGAAAGGCGTTGGGCGGAGAAGAGAAACGTCCGGCAATGAACTCCATTGATGGCCATCAATGGAGGGAGAGAGAAGGGGAAACGGCAGCCGTTTCCGGCTCGGCATCGCGCGCACGGCTCGGGTCGCCTGGGCTTCGCGACTTCGGTGAGCGCGCGGTCGGGGTCACGTCGCGCTGCTTGAGGTCGCGTAGCGCCGGGCGTCGAGGCGCTGCTCGCGTGCAGGCGGCTCGCGGGGAGGCTGTCGGGCGCTGGTCGGCGCCTGGGCGGTGTCGCAGCTCGGTTGTTGGCGCGCAGAGGCGGCTCGGGGCGGGTCGGCTCCAGTCCTCCATGGCGGCTGTGAGCAGGAAGGAGAGAAGGGAGGAGAGAGAGACGAGAGAGGAGAGGGAGAGAGAAGCAGAGGCGGCGGCAAGCTCACCAGCCAGGGAGCGGCGGCTGTGAGAGGAGCAGGGGCGCGCGGCTACAGGGGATTAGGTCAGGGGGCAACGGCTGGCTTGTTGGGCCTTAATGGGCCGGTTAGGGTTTGGTTAGTTTTCTTTTTTTTTTCTTTTTTTTTTCTATTTCCTTTTTCTAATTTCGAAATACCTATTCAAATAATCATAAAATTCATAATAATCAAACCAAAATTATTTATAAATAAAATATTAATTTTTGGACTAATATTATTATATATATTATTTACTAGGATTTTTATTTAAAACGAAATGCTATTAAATGACCAAAATCAACCATGAGCATCCAAAAATCATTCCAAAGGCAAATAAATGACACACGCTTAAAAGAAAATTCATTACCATTAATATCAATATTAACTAAATGCATTATTTTATTTAATGATTTTCATAGTGTTACAAATCTACCCCTCTAAAAAGAATCTCGTCCTCGAGATTAGGGGAGGCTAGCACGAAAGCAAAGGAGATACATGGTTATTGGTAGGTTCTTAGTTCTCATTGAACTCCTCCAAACTTAAGGAACTTCCTTACATCTTTGCTCTGCAATGTATACTAATCAAGCGACCTTCATCATCATACTTATAAAATGGTGGGTCTTCTGAAGTATTGCTTAGGTCATGCTTGGCAGTTTTCTTCTCTTGTCGGTCTAGACGCTTCTTGGGGCATTCGCGAATAAGATGTCCTTCGTTTTTGCAGTAGTAGCAAGCACCTCTTGCTTTGAGTTCTTTGCGAGTCAACTTTTCTTGACCAACAGGGGGTGAGGGTTGATTGGGTGTCTGTATCTCATGAAGCTGAGTCTGACTTGATTCTTCTGTTTGGGTATCCATGAGTTTCGTGGCTTTTGCTTGTGGTTGAGGTGAACTAATCATGTATCCAAACATTTTTCTATTCCTTTTGTTGTTCTTCATTCCATTCATCGAATATCTCGGTGACTCATTTTTCTCGTTCATAGTTGTTAAGGTAGGGGTATTGTCATTGGCACCATTTACTTCATTTCCATTGGGGTTTATCATCTAGTCAGAGGATAAAAGAGTTAGTGAGACAGACTGCATAAGGGGCTTGTATGACATTAAGATAAAGAGCGAACACAACTTTTTTATTTCCAAAATAAGATTAGTCAAGGAGCAAGGATGGTTTCAAGTTTCTCCTAGCTTCGTCATACTACAAGAGGGTACAAGTGCTATAATCCTTAACATAGATCTTTTGAACTTTATAGATTTCAGAGCATGATATCCAAATCATATTTCTGATCCAAGAGTATTTCTTTGAACACAAATTGAGAGAAAGACTTGAGCGGGACTTTAGGGCAACTAGAATAGAGCATCACATTGTTTGCATATAGCAGATGACACCATACTTTATTTTCTTTATAAAAAGGCAAAACACAATAGGTGCGAGAGATTCTCCAAATTTATTCATATATCACTTAGCACGATTACAAATCTTGAAAGGGGCAACAACTTGACATTTTTGTTTCGTGAGACATACTCCTTCTAGCTAAACGATATATTATTCGTCCTTGATAGATGTACCAATCTGAGCTGGAGGTCGGTTGTCTTCAACTATTATTCTTTCTCCAGATGGGGTTTCCAAGCACATGGTTTTCTCAGTATGTTGGATTACCGCCTTAGCTCTTTGTAACCAATTCTTTCCAAGAATCACATCCTTTCCCATTGATTCTATCACTAGGAGATCAGCTGAAAAATCTATTCCGTTGATTTTAATACTTACTTTCGGACATATGTAGTTTACTAACATTTTTCCTTCAGGTGTACTGATGGTCTTCCTTGATCTCAAGGGACACTTAAAGATACCATACTTTGTTGCAAACTGGGCACTGATAAGAGAATGTGTTGTACGAGGATCATACAACACGGTGGCGATGGTTGTGTGAATGACTAGTGTTCCAAAAATTACTGCATCATCATATGGAATGGTTCCTGTCACTGCATAACTTATCCTTCCTGTGGACTCTTTCCATTGTTTATTCTTTGTTGATGCATGGGTTTGAGGGTGTTGTCTTTTCTTTTGAACCTTATTGATTTCCACATCCTTCTTAGGACAACCATTAACAAGATGGCCGGTATCACCACAGCCAAAGCAAGCACGACTTGATAAGTTACATGGTGGAGTTGTCTTTACGTTGTTGGTAGAGGTTTCTGTGCATTTCTGCTCATATTCCATGTCTGATGACTGAGATAGCTTCATCTCGGAGGTGATCTGTAGTGAACTCTTCTTTGGACAATTACGGAAGTAATGACCTTCACGTCCACATTGATAGCAAGTTTTTCTTGAAGTTATTTCTTGACTTTCTCCATGTTTCGCTTTTTGTTTCTTGGACCTGATGCGACGATGAGGCTGAAACTGTGTGCAAGTAATAGTCCATCCATCAATGTAACACTCATGTGTTTCTTCTTGGGGTTGGGCATCCTTGTGATGTTTCCTTTTTAGAATACCTGGCAATTCATCATCTGACAGTGCATCTGCTATTAGTCGTTCTTGGGGAGACCATTGACTTTTTATGCCAGAAAACAAAATCCGGTTCTTCTGTTTTGTAGTTTCACTTTCGTTTGTACTGATCTGGCGACAAGGAATTCCATAGTACTCACAACAACAACATGTTCCAAGGTTACTTGTCTGTTGGTTTGGTTGTGCATCCTTTTGGGTCTTGAATGTCTGTTCATCAGCTGTTTTATCTATAGTGTTGTTTTGACTTGTCAACACACCACATTCTTTGCACTTAATGACATCACTCGTAGTTGAGATTCCAAGGTCTGACATCTGTATGGGTATGGAAGAATGGAAGGGACGAAAGGGTTGAGCAAAAACATATTATAGAGAGCAGAGAAAACCCATCTATCTAAGGTTTTATCTAGCTAACTGATGTCATTGTGGACAAAAGTCACACAATACGTCAACAATCATTTCAAAGAAGCAAATCAAACATAGTCACAAATATAACTAACATGAACTCAAACATATCAGCACAACACAATCCAATTCTACTCATTCAAACAAAACAAAAGGTGAGACAAGGTTTGGAATAAGAAAGATATTATAAAGTCAAGGAGTCAGGTAAGAATTATCAAGGAATTAGACAAGACATATTTGTCGGTGGCCAATAGTGAAATAAGATAATCATGAACTATTAAAGTTAGGATAAATGATACAACCAAGGATATAAAGTGAGTTAGGGAGAAAGCATTATCAAGGAGTAGAGAGCCAAAGGTTTCATACATCAAGGTAGATATTGCGCAAGGGTGGCAATACAATGACACGAAAGCAAAAGTATAAGAATTCAAAAGGGAGAAAGCATTATCAAGGAGAGAAGTAGAGAGACAAAGCGTTCAATATATCAAGGTAGATATTGTCCAAGGATGACAATACAATGGCAAGAAAACAAGAGTAGAAGAAATCAAGGGTTATATAACAATATTAGGAATTAGAAAACCACTTATAATATAATATCGCCATTACCGATCTAGTCGAAAATCTTAATACTAAAGAACTATCCTATCAACCTAGCCAAGAAGTCTGGTAATAGATCCAAAGGATCCATAACAAAACTTCTTGTAGAGTGGGGATAAGACAGAGAATAGAGCATCGTCAATAGCTTCGAAAGGGTTTCTTCCGGTAGACTTCACTTCAAGTTCCTCAATCCTAACTTGATCATCTTGTAGTGCTTCTGAGTAGAGTCTTCTGATAGACCAAAATCAGACTAGAAGAGTTGAAAATAAAAGAAATGAGTCTTGATATAGAGTAAGTTTTTATGGAGGAAAATATATCAAGCTTTGAAAGACTGACTGGGCTTTCCATTTCTAACTAATCTAGCGACCTACGGTCACATTGCTCTGATACCACTTCTGTCACACCCGTTTCTAAGGGGCAGAGCCGGGTGCATAGCATATGTGTGCCAGGATCTATTTCCACACATATGTTGACGTCACAAGTGTAATATATCAAAAGAACAATGCATAAAAGCGTAAATAACGATTATATTAACATATTACACTTCGAACAGACATAATGTCTTAACCTTTATTCATCAAAGTACAGCGAACATGGACATCCATCCACAGGAAGATGACCGGGGGTATCACTAGACTAGCATCCATGGAGTTCAGCATCATATCTTCATCTGCAACTTCTGATCAAAATTAAGCAAGGGTGAGCTCACTTATGGTCGGGGCTCAGCAAGTGGGGGAAAAACTAATGCAAGTCTAACAAGGTGAGGCTGAGGTTGAGCAGTAAGCATTTTAGTTGGTCAACATTTTATTAACAACACCTATCTTACTAATAAGTGTGAATCCCAAGTATTCCCATTAAGCAAAGATACAAGATTATATCAAAACACTTAAGTGAAACCACTTAAGCAAACCATTGGCAGATCATCGGATCTCGATTTATTTCCATCTTCAAGTTCAATTATCATGTGAGGAGTCCAGGCTGCTCATAACCGTGAGCACGGCTGATATATCAGTTTTACACTCTGCAGAGGTGGCGCATCTTTACCCATGAGTCGCGATTCCCTTCTAGCCCGGGTTAGCTAGACCCGTATTCACTTCCGAGGTGAATGGCCAGGGTCTCACTACGAGGCTTCTCCCTAGAGTCCTCATTACGCAGATGCTGGAAATGGTCAAACTGCATAAGGCACACCTACCGTAACCAACTTATAGTCCGGACCACAGGGTAAAGCTTTAGGAACTATGCCCGTATCCAATCTGCCTGAGCCGGTACTATAAGCGCTTGCCAGATGCCCCCGTTCCGGTCGACCACGACCAACACCCAACATAAGACTTCCCTAGTTATTTAGCCAAGACCAGAGCCATGATAGTTCTCATGGTAGCACTGTTTTCCCGGGTGGTCACTCCATGTTCCAATTAATATGCAATAATCTTGTTTAACCATCGGGTTAACAACAACAATGTACACTTATCTTTTGAAACATTAATATCATAAGCGGGAGTGACTGCATAAAGTTAAGTTGTAGCAATAGCATAGCTACGAAGATAAAATATAATTCCCAGGTTTGATCAAGGAATAAGGTTGGAAAGGTTATCTAAATAGGTAACCCGTCAAATTATGCATATACATCCAAAAGAATAAACTTTATTAAATGTGTTGTTTGGGATCAAACAGAGTATGCAGAGGGAGAAGTCCACTTGCCTTGCTTATTGAAAACTTGAGACTCTTCCACGGATCTGAATAGATCTTGATTCTTAACTACTAGATCAACCACTGAATACAAACAAACAAGAGGAACAAACACCACTCAATAACATACAATATTCACCATACGTAAAGCTAAAAGAAAGCCTAACGAAAAGAGCGTTCGCTTTTCAAAAATATTACACGCAAGGGTTATAATAAAAAAAAGTATTCTTTTCAAAAATGTGTGATCTATACTTTATAAAACAAGACATGAGCTTAACAGTATCTTAATTAAAATATACAAATATTAGGTTCACCAATTTAATCTTTTATAAAACGTCATTTGTGATATGTCTAAGATTAAGGGTTTATAGGATGATAAAACATGTTATAACAATATTAAAACTATTTAACATTTTAGAAAAGATATATGTTATATCTAATGTTAATGAGTTACGAAACACATTATTAAACATTAATTGATGAGAAGCTAATATATAAGCCTAAACATGTTTTATATGGAAAGATAATGAAACAAATAATTATCTTTATCTTTATTAAGAAAACACATAACTTATATTATTATTAAGAAAGATATATTCAAAGTCAATATATGAAGTAACATTTTAAGTTATAATAGAACTTAAACTCTTATTACATTATTTTATCCTTTAGAATAAGGTAAGTGATTCGTATATAATGTGGATTAATTTCTATGAAATCATGCCATAAATTTAGTTAAGAACAAATTGACTATCAGTTTGGTTAATAAATTATGATAAATGATAATTAATCTATTAATTATCTTTTAATTCTAGTGTAGGAACAAATGATCTAGGTAATTAGAATGAATACTATATTTATTAGTATATTATTAACTATCATTTTAGTTATGACAGTGTGAGCACTTATTTAAACCATTATATCATTATTAGACATATTACTATTTAGTACGGCTATACTTAAACCTCTATAACAAATTCCATTAAATCAAAATCATGATGTCTAAAAAAAAAGTCATTTTATAGTTAGAAACAAATTCTCTAATTCTTTAGTAAGAAACCTATATTTATCAATTTAACTATCAATTTCTTTAATAGGAAAGCATGAGTGTCTAGTTAAGTCATTTTACATTATTATAAATTCTACTCTTTCGGTTTTCTCCTTTCTTTTCTAAATAGAATTTATACGTATAACTAAAAATTGTTTATTTAATTCCTCTAACACTAATATACTAAGAATTAATTGTAAATTATTAAATGGGACTTTTAATAACCAATTCATGGTTATTATGACATAAAGGAGCATTTTACTATTCTACGTAATTAAGTGCTATACTTATGAATACATTCATTGTGAATAGTAAAACCTATATTTTCATTCAACCGAAAATACGTGGCTTAATATCCATTTTAATTTCTTATATCACTAAGATCACTAAGATTATACTTATAACAATACTAATCAATTATCGCTCCACACATTAAATCGAACTCAAATCCATAAACGCATTCTAATATGAAAATCACTAAAGTGGTGAATAGTGATCGTGCTCATTATAAAATCATACACATATTCAAGGTATTGTCACGTGGTTTGATTTTAGCAACACTTATAAATCGGGATCTCTAAAATCATACACGAGAGTCGCCAAATCGCATTATCTCAATATTACAACAATAATTCATAAATTAATTTAAAACGTGATTTAGAACATAAATCAACTTTTGGTGTTGTTTTTAACCTTTGGATGAATGGCGGTCTTGGATGAACGTCGACGAGAGAGAGTGTTCGATGGGCAGGGAACGGCGAACAGCAGGACGTCAACTTCGGTCGTCCGGCCGACGACAATCCACGAGCACAGAGTAAAAAGGCAAGCTATAGCTGCGCGAGAGGTTCGACGTAGGAATGCGTGGCTCTACAGCGGCTTCCGCACGGTGGCGTTCGGTATCGACGACGGACAGAGCAGGGTCACCGGCGATTGGACGAGGAGGGCGTGGACTCGAGGAGAGCGAGGGAGAGAGAGCGAGCGAGCTTGGGAGAGAGAGGTCAGCTCGGCCGGATTTATAGAGGGGATACGGCAGGGGGAAAGGCGTTGGGCGGAGAAGAGAAACGTCCGGCAATGAACTCCATTGATGGCCATCAATGGAGGGAGAGAGAAGGGGAAACGGCAGCCGTTTCCGGCTCGGCATCGCGCGCACGGCTCGGGTCGCCTGGGCTTCGCGACTTCGGTGAGCGCGCGGTCGGGGTCACGTCGCGCTGCTTGAGGTCGCGTAGCGCCGGGCGTCGAGGCGCTGCTCGCGTGCAGGCGGCTCGCGGGGAGGCTGTCGGGCGCTGGTCGGCGCCTGGGCGGTGTCGCAGCTCGGTTGTTGGCGCGCAGAGGCGGCTCGGGGCGGGTCGGCTCCAGTCCTCCATGGCGGCTGTGAGCAGGAAGGAGAGAAGGGAGGAGAGAGAGACGAGAGAGGAGAGGGAGAGAGAAGCAGAGGCGGCGGCAAGCTCACCAGCCAGGGAGCGGCGGCTGTGAGAGGAGCAGGGGCGCGCGGCTACAGGGGATTAGGTCAGGGGGCAACGGCTGGCTTGTTGGGCCTTAATGGGCCGGTTAGGGTTTGGTTAGTTTTCTTTTTTTTTTCTTTTTTTTTTCTATTTCCTTTTTCTAATTTCGAAATACCTATTCAAATAATCATAAAATTCATAATAATCAAACCAAAATTATTTATAAATAAAATATTAATTTTTGGACTAATATTATTATATATATTATTTACTAGGATTTTTATTTAAAACGAAATGCTATTAAATGACCAAAATCAACCATGAGCATCCAAAAATCATTCCAAAGGCAAATAAATGACACACGCTTAAAAGAAAATTCATTACCATTAATATCAATATTAACTAAATGCATTATTTTATTTAATGATTTTCATAGTGTTACAGATTCGCGGAACTTGGATTGATTTATAGCATACATGTGTTTATGCCTTTGATCATGTTCCTTATGCATTTTGTTGTTTACTTGTGGTACTCAAGTTGTACAAACACTCCCCGGACCTCACAAGTCTGTTTGCAAGTGATGCACATATTTAGGGGGAGTTGTGCTACAACTTGACCCTTTGAGACTAACCTTGTGCTTGAGTTTGCTTGATTTAGTCTCAAAGGAGGTTTGAAAGGGAAAAGGTGGACTTGGACCATGAAAGACTTCCACTGCACTCCGATGAGAGGGTAACTTATTCCAAGTTCATATCATGTACTCCTATTGCCTTTGTATTCTTATTTGAAGATTTTGGTGAGGCAATGGGGTTAAAGGGCCAAGATTGATCCCGTTTTGGTGCTTGATGCCAAAGGGGGAGAAAATAAGGCCAAAGCAATAAATGGATCAGCTACCACTTGAGAAATTTTGAAAATAGTAGTATAGAGCTTTTGGTTTGTCAAAACTCTTTTATTGTCTCTTTTGTCAAAAGTTGGCCTCTTGTAGGGAGAATGGTTGATTATGGGAAATAGGGGGAGTTTTTGATACTGTGATCAATTTCTATTGGAACACCTCTCTTTATGTCTCTATAAGTGAATTTGACTTAGAGATAGGAATTTGAGTTTGATTTGCAAAAACAAACCAAGTGGTGGCAAAGAGTGATCCATATATGCCAAATTTGAATCAAAACAATTTTGAGTTTTCATTTGCATTGATATTGCACTTGTTCTAGTTGCTTTTTGTTGTGTTGGCATAAATCACCAAAAAGGGGGAGACTGAAAGGGAAATGTGCCCTTGGGCCATTTCTAAGTATTTTGGTGATTGAGTGCCAACACAAGTGCTTTTGTGTTAATCTATGCAAAGTGGTGGACAAAGTGCAAATCAAGTCAAAAGGTATGTCTCTAGACTTAGTACATTGTTTTATGGACTAATGTATTGTGTCTAAGTGCTGGAAACATGAGAAATCCAATTGGAAAAGAGATGGCTTTATTCAGCCAAAGTCTGCGCAGTCTGGGTGCACCGGACTGTCCGGTGGTGCACCGGACAGTGTCCGGTGCGCCAGGCTGGCTCTGGCGAACTTGCTGCTCTCGGGACTTCGACGGTGGTGTACGATATAAATCACCGGACTGTCCGGTGAGCCGTTCATAGGCGAAGTCGTCGGTCTCGGGAAGCCATCAACGGCGTACGGCTATAATTCACCGGACTGCCGGTGAGGCACCGGACTATCCGGTGAGCCAACGGTCAGCCGGGGCAACGGTCGGCCGAGGATTCCGTGCGGAACGCGTGGCCGAGCCAACGGTCACATTGGAGCACCGGACTGTCCGGTGTGCACCGGACAGTGTTCGGTGCGCCAACGGCTCTCAATCTGTAACGGTCGGCTTCGCCAAATAAGGAAACAAATCCGCACCGGACAATGTCCGGTGGTGCACCGGACTGTCCGGTGCGCCAGGCGATAGAAGGCAAGATCTGCCTTCCTAGAATGCTCTCAACGGCTCCTAGCTGCCTTGGGGCTATAAAAGGGGCCCCTAGGCACATGGAGGAGAACATCAAGCATACTCAAAGCATTCCTAAGCACCAAGACTTTGATTCCACGCATTTGTTTCTTCGTGATAGCATCTAGAGCTCTATTTGAGTTGTGAACTCGTCGGGTTGTGTTGCGAGCTCTTGTTGCGACTTGTGTTGCGAGCTCTTGTTGCGACTTGTGTTGCGACTTGAGTTGTGAACTCGTCGGGTTGTGTTGCGAGCTCTCAACGGCTCCTAGCTGCCTTGGGGCTATAAAAGGGGCCCCTAGGCACATGGAGGAGCTCTATTTGATAGCATCTAGACGTCATGGATGGAGGCAGCAGCCTCAACATCATCTACGCCGAGACCCTCGGGCTCCTGCAGATCGATCTGTCCTCGATCCGGACAGGCGCGACGCCTTTTCACTGGATCATCCCCGGGAAACGCGTCCAACCCCTCGGACAACTCGATCTGCCCGTCTGCTTCGGGACTCCCTCCAACTTCCGAAGGGAAACCCTCACGTTCGAGGTGGTCGGGTTCCGAGGGACCTACCACACAGTACTGGGGAGACCATGTTACGCCAAGTTCATGGCCGTCCCCAACTACACCTACCTCAAGCTCAAGATGTCGGGCCCCAACGGGGTCATCACCGTCGGCCCCACATACCGACACGCGTACGAATGCGACGTGGAGTGCGTGGAGTACGCTGAGGCCCTCGCCGAATCCAAGGCCCTCATCGTCGACATGGAAAACCTCTCCAAGGAGGTGCCAGATGCGAAGCGCCACGCCAGCAACTTCGAACCAGTAGAGGCGGTTAAGTCCGTCCCTCTCGACCCCAGCAACAACGCCTCCAGGCAGATCCAGATCGGCTCAAGCTCGACCCCAAATAGGAAGCAGTGCTCATCGACTTTCTCCGCGCGAACGCCGAGGTTTTTGCGTGGAGTCCCTCGGACATGCCTGGCATACCGAGGGAAGTCGCCGAGCACTCACTGGATATCCGAGCTGGAGGACAAGTTCTACGGGTTCGAGCTCAACCACGTCGCTCGACGATACAACAAGACTGCGGACGAGCTGGACAACGGTTTCTCCGGACGTCTTCTCCCGAGACCTACATCAACCCTCCGTCAAGACCGACGACACGCCCGAGCCCGAAAGGCCTCAGCTCTGCCCGAGCCACCCTCGGCCCCTAAGGGTGAGGCATTGCGCGTCGAGGAAGAGCGGAATGGGGTCATGCCTAATCGATACTGGCAGACCCCATACCTACAATATCTCCACTGAGGAGAACTACCCCTCGACAGAGCCAAAGCTCGGCGATTGGCGCGGCGCGCCAAGTCGTTCATCTTGCTGGGTGACGAAAAGGAGCTCTACCACCGCAGCCATCCTCCAGCGATGTATATCCATCGCCGAAGGTCAGGAGTTATTGCAAGAAATACACTCGGGGGCTTGTGGCCACCATGTAGCACCTCGGGCCCTCATGGGAAACGCCTTCCAACAGGGTTTCTACTGGCCGACCGTGGTGGCCGACGCCACTAGGATTGTACGCACCTGCCAAGGATGTCAATTCTATGCAAAGCAGACCCACCTGCCCGCTCAGGCTCTACAAACAATACCCATCACCTGGTCGTTTGCTGTGTGGGGTCTGGACTTCGTCGGTCCCTTGTAGAAGGCACCCGGGGGCTTCACGCACCTGCTGGTCGCCATCAACAAATTCTCCAAGTGGATCGAGGTCTGACCCCTAAACAGCATCAGGTCCGAACAAGCGATGGCGTTCTTCACCAACGTCATCCATCGTTTCGGGGTCCCGAACTCCATCATCACCGACAACGGCACCCAGTTCACCGACAGAAAGTTCCTAGACTTCTGTGAGGACCACCACATCCGGGTGGACTGGGCCGCCGTAGCTCACCCCATGACGAATGGGCAGGTAGAGCGTGCCAACGGCATGATTCTACAGGGGCTCAAGCCAAGGATCTACAACGACCTCAACAAGTTCGGCAGGTGGTGGATGAAGGAACTCTCCTCGGTGGTCTGGAGTCTGAGGACGACGCCAAGCCGAGCCACGGGCTTCACGCCGTTTTCTCTAGTCTATGGGGCCGAGGCTATCTTGCCCACAGACTTAGAACACGGCTCCCCGAGGACGAGGGCATACGACGCCCGAAGCAACTAGATAAACCGAGAAGACTCACTTGACCAGCTGGAAGAGGCTCGGGACATGGCCTTACTACACTCGGCGCGGTATCAGCAGTCCCTGCGACGCTACCACGCCCGAGGGGTTCGGTCCCGAGACCTCCAGGTGGGCGACCTGGTGCTTCGGCTACGACAAGACGCCCGAGGGCGCCACAAGCTCACGCCTCCCTGGGAAGGGCCGTTCATCATCGCCAAAATTCTAAAGCCCGAAACATACAAGCTGGCCAACAGTCAAGGCGAGGTCTACAGCAACACTTGGAACATCCGACAGCTACGTCGCTTCTACCCTTAAGATGTTTTCAAGTCGTTCATATACCTCGTCTACATGCATAAGCAAAGTCTAACCTTCAAGGAAGGGTCAGCCTTGCCTCGGCAAAGCCCGACCCTCCCTCGGGGGCTAGAAGGGGGGAACCCCTCTGCGTCAAAATTTTCCTCGGAAAAAAAAATCTCTTCCGCCAAAACGACTTTCGTGTCTCCCGGTTATGTCAGTAACAGAACCCCGAGAAGCGAATAAGAGTGCATGTAAGTGGCAAGGCCGACCGAGCCGAGGGACTCCTACGCCTCCGGGATACGGATACCTCACTCGCCACCTACCGCAAAAAATAACTCTTACTTGGGTAAGCGATCCTGCTACTGACGAACAAGTCCGGGTACGCAAAACAGAAGGAAAAAGACGCAGCTTTATATCACGATGATAAAGTGTTCAGGCCTCAGCGGCCGCGAAAGGCACACACATGTTCAAAACAAACTGCTCCGGCAGAATCAAGCATCGCCCAGGGGAGGAGCGGCACCCTCGGCTTCATCTCCGACCTCAGCGTCGTCTCCACCCTCGGCAAGACCCGCCTCGGCCTCGAACGGCGGCGCAGACGGAAGGATCTCCACCTCGAAGGTGGACGCCAGCACCGCGCTCGGGCCCGCGGCGGCCGCGTCAAGCCTCTGAACTTTGGCCAGGGTAGCTTCGTCTTCATCGAGAAGACAATACCCCTCGCTGACCTGCTCCAGATCCACGTCATAGTGGGAAGCGAGCACGGCGAAGGCCCGCCTAATGCCGTGATGCAGCGCCTCGCGGAGTCGGCCGCACGCGTGGTCGCCCAAGGCCTGCAGGCGACTCTAAGGGGAGCTTCCCGAGGGGACGTCGTCAAGGCCAAAGGTCTAGCCAAGGGTCGAAATAGCCTCAGACATGGCCGCGCGGTCGGCCTCCTTCTGCTCAACCGCCTGGGCAAGTGCCTTGGTGGACTCATCGAGGACAGACTCGAGCTCTGAAAACAGCCAAAGCAGAAGACTTCAAACACGAGTTGAGGAATGAAGCTGAATCAAAATCTTAAAACAGCCAAGACATACCTTCGGCTCGGGCACGCTGTTCCGAGGATGCGGCTTGGGCCACGACTAGGTCTGCCGCAAGGGCTCCGGCCCGAGCAGACGCCTCGGCTAACTGGACTCCAAGAGCCTCAGCCCGGCTTTCAGCCTCGGTGGCCCGGCCTCAAGATTGGTCCCGCTCGCCGATGACCTAGCCAAGCTCCAACTGCTGCCGCTGCGCCTCTGCGCGTGCCGCCGCTGCCTCTGCTCCCAGATCGACAAAGAGCAACCCAAGGTCCGCCACCTCGGCGCTCCGTTGGGAGAGGCACTCGGTAGCCCCGGCAAGCGTGGTCCTCAGGGACCGCAGCGAACCCCAGACATCGGCCTCGCGGCGGATGAACGACGACTTGGCGGCGCTCAGATTCGTCAGATCCTAAGGAAAGGAAGCGGGGCGTCACGAAGAATGCCTTGATCACGTGAAAGGTATGCTTGAAATCATTACCTGGAGGATCTTGGGAACGTCCCTGCAAAGGACCTCCAAGGTCGACCGAAGCGACCCCATCGTTGCCTCAGCACACTCACGAAGCCCGTCCCAAGACTGCTCCTCTCGTTCATCGTCAAGAACGAAGAGGGGATCCGAAGCCCCACTGGTCTAGAACCGGAGCGACTGACGCCGCCCGTCGGGACTGCGCCGCGCGGGGACGAGGTTGCCGCTCCCTAGGACGGGTGACGGTTCTACGCCCCCTCCTCCGAGGCATCAAGTAGCGACGCCTCGGCCATCTCAGCGTCGGCGGTGACGAGTGGCTCCACGGCCAGAACGGCAACCACCTCGGCAGAAGCCGGTGCCAGCGCCGACAACGCGTCTGGTGGGCTCGAGGCCGCAGCTGCGCCAGCAGTCTCCCTCAGCACGACGGCCGCCTCGACGGAGGAGTCGGCCTCGGGAGCTCGCCCCACGGCAACTTGTGCCGACTGAACCCCCTGCTCGGGGGCACCTTGTGCAGAGGCCAGCCGGCCGCCGAGGCCTGGTGCGGCACCAGCTGCAGAAGCTGGCACCGTCTTAAGGGCTTTTCGGGGAGCCAGACCGGTCGAACCGGGCCTCCGTTTGCTGGGAAGAAAGGGAAAAGGCAGGATCAGGACACACGAAGAAGGCGCCAGGACAGAAGTATCCTCAGATACTTACCCACTCCAGGCCATGACCAATCATGCCTGCGGGGAGGCCCCTCGAGCCTCGGCCCCCGCGGGCACCGCTGATGTTTGCCCCGCTCCCGGCTTCGGCGCCATCCCTGCCTCGGGCGCCCGGGGCGCCGAAGGGACGGTCCGCCTAGGCGCGAACACGACGACCCGAGGATCGGCCTTTTCTGCTGCCGGCACGGACAACGGCTCTGGGGGCACAGGCGGGACGACCTGACTCCCCGGGGTCACCTCAGCTACCTGGGCCAAGGGGTCAAAAACCCCCTCGGCCTTCCCCTGTTCTTCGGGTCGGGACCCTGATGCCCCCGCCCCGGATACCGACAGCACCGGACCACTCGGGGGCTGGCTCGATGACCTTTGGCCCAGCCTCAGGTCCGGGCTGAGGCCAAGGCGGGCGGCCATGTCGTCGTCTTCATCATCGTCGTCGTCGTCGTCATCATCATCAGGCGTCTCCGGCGACGGCTCCCTCGGGAGCCCGTCCCTCTCCTGCCGTCGACGACGCTTCTCCAAGGCGTCCCGAGCCTGCATCCGCTCGCGGGCCCGAGCCTTCTTCGCGTCCTTCTTCTCCTTTTTCCTCTCCGCAGCAACCCTCTGCGCGGCTCGGTCCACCGCGTCCTCCGGGACCAGTGGCAGGGAAGGCTTGTGAGACCCCAGCTCCTGGAGACGAACGAAAGGTCTCGGCTGAGAGGACCAGGGGCAATCCAACACAAGAAAGAAGGAGGAGCGGATGCGGGCTACACCCGAAGGAGTCAAAACACTCCTCCGAGGCCTCGGGGGCTACACCCGGCGGGTGCGCTCGCGCGCACCCACCGGAACAAAATGCAACCGAGAAAGGCCGATCCCCTTGCAAAAAAGTGCGACAAAAGCCTCCAAGCGAGTGCCAACACTCCCTTTGAGGCTCGGGGGCTACTGTCGGGGACCATAATTAGGGGTACCCCCAAGACTCCTAATCTTAGCTGGTAAACCCCATCAGCACAAAGCTGCGAAGGCCTGATGGGCGCGATTCAAGGGACACGATCCCGCCTCGCCCGAGCCCGACCTCGGGCAAAGACAGCCGACCCCGGAAGATTCACGCCTCGCCCGAGGGTCCCCTCAAGCAACGGACGCACCATCGACTCGCCCGAGGCTCAGCTCGGGTAGGCTTCGCGGAGAAGCAACCTTGGCCAGATCGCCACGCCAACCGACCGTATCGCAGGAGCATTTAATGCAAGGATCGCCTGACACCTTATCTTGACGCGCGCTCTTCAGTCGACAGAGCCGAAGTGACCGCAGTCACTTCACCGCTCCACTGACCGACCTGACAAGAAAACAGCGCCGCCTGCCCCGCTCCGACTGCCGTGCCACTCGCTAGAGTGAGGTCTACAGCGGCTAAGTCCAGCCTCGGGCAACATAGGAAGCTCCGCCTCGCCCGACCCCAGGGTTCGGCCCCCGTCTCGGCCTCGGAAGATGGACTTCGCCTCGCCCGACCCCAGGGCTCGGACTCAACCACGACTTAGAAGACGACGAACTCCGCCTCGCCCGACCCCAGGGCTCGGACTCAGCCTTGGCTCCGGAAGACGATGGACTCCGCCTCGCCCGACCCCAGGGCTCAGACTCAACCTCGACCTCGGAGGAATCGCCACCTCGCCCAAACTCGGGTCCGGACCGGCCACGTCGCCAGGGGGGCCATCATTACCCTGCCCCTAGCTAGCTCAGGCTACGGGGAACAAGACTGGCGTCCCATCTGGCTCGCCCCAGCAAACAAGTAATGATGACACCCCGCACGCTCCATGACGACGGCAGCTCCCAGCCCCTTACGTCAGCCAGGAGACGTCAGCAAGGATCCGACAGCCCCGACAGCTGTACTTCTGCAAGGCTCCAGCGCTCCTCCGACGGCCACGACATCACATGAACAGGGTGCCAAAACCTCTCCGACTGCCACGACGGCATGTACTTAGGGCTCTAGCTCCTCCCTGCTAGACACGTTAGCACACTGCTACACCCCCCATTGTACACCTGGACCCTCTCCTTACGCCTATAAAAGGAAGATCCAGGGCTCTCGTACAAAAAGGTTGGCCGCGCGGGAGAACGGGCCGACGCATAAGGCTCTCGCTCTCTCTCTCTCCCACGCGAACACTTGTAACCCCCTATTGCAAGCGCATCCATCCGCCCTGGGCGCAGGACAACACGGAGGCCGCAGTTTCCCCTTACTGTTCTCCCCCCTTTGTGTCCCGTCTCACGCCGACCCATCTGGGCTGGGACACGCAGCGACAATTTACTCGTCGGTCCAGGGACCCCCCGGGGTCGAAATGCCGACACCCGAAATTTTAAATACCCGAATTACCCGACACGAAATTTTCGAGTAACCCGAACGCCCACCCCTAATCACGGGAGTCCACACAATTGCTCTTAAATCGGTCATTAAGCACAAGATGGATTTTAAAAAAATACATAATATATATATCATATGGAATTGAGGCGTAGTATTATAAAATCAAGATTTTTAGCCACTTTATATACCTCACACCTTCCTTGTTCATTAATAAAAGGTGTGGTCCATGAGTATCTTGATGGGAGCAACACACTCTTTCTTTCCCTCCTGCATTCGCTCACCTTTCTTATGCCAATGTTGCACCCTCCTTCTCCAACCAAAATGGAAAGCTCTCACCATTATGGTCATTGAAATGTAATGGTCAAAAGTCCAAGACGTGTTACTAGCCTTTGGAGTGAAAGATTCCAACGGGAAAACAAATCACAACTTACACAATGATTACCAATATAAAATCATTGAAACCGCTGAAATCAAGCAAAATCGACCAGAATCGATCGAGTATATACCAGCCATGAGCCATGTACCTTGAATCTAGGCCTCAACTCGCTCAAGTTGGTTGTTGACGAGGAGATTGAGCTCGCTCCGACAAATCACCACCAAAAGAATCAAGCGAGAGTGGGAAGTGATGGAAAATCGATGACAAGTGCACACAATATTCAATGGACGAAGGGGAGCACGAGGTTCCAGTGGCGAAGCTAGAGCAAATATGAAGGGGGTGCACCTCTCTTGTGGATGCATATATATGATATATGAGGGATGCTCATATGGTGAAATTTTGACTGCTATAACTGATTTTTTGAATTTTGGGGGTGCATATGCACCCACCAGCTACTAAGGGCGTGTTCGGCTGGCTGCAAGCCGACACTGTTGCAGCTGTTTGGACTGCTGCAGCTGCAATCCATAGAGAGAAAAATACTGTAGAAGCCGCAGCCGCAGCCGGATTAAAGCCGCAGCAAGCCGCAGCGAACAAGCCGTAAGTAGCTTCGCCCCTGCGAGCTTCGAAGCCACCCGAAGCACCTTGGATGCAGTCGCGACACGGGGGAGGGGACCAAGCCTGCATCTTCAATCGATATACATCAACAACTCCGCAAATGCCGATGGCGGGCGAATCCGGACGGTGGTGCACACTCGAACTGTCGATGGCGGGCGAATCCGAACGGTGGTGCACACTCGAACTGTCGACCGAAGGGGAGCGAGAAGCACGGACTCCGATGCATAGTATGCCGGAAAATAGGAACGAGCACCAATGAAATTCATGTGGATCCCACATACATGTTCAGATACAATATTTAGAGTTTGGGGTGCAGAGTCTGCTAGACTTGGTTTTATCGATAAATAAAAATATATTTTGATGAATTATTTAGCAAAAATAACTTTGCAAATACAATTTTTATTAAAAACATACTATCACAGAATTCAACATAGGGTCGCTGAGAAAAAACTACTATTTTTGAGCTTCATTCTGTTCCGTTCTTACACGAGAGTGTCCCATTCTTATATGTGAGAGTAATAGGTGGTTGGTTGTTACCTTTCATACTTTGGTAGCTAGAATTTAGTCATTTTTAGTCCTAAAACTGTCAAATAATATGATTAAATGGGACCTTCAAATAGAAATTTTATGAACTAAAGTTTAGTCCATAAAGTCTAGAAGAGTGACTAAAAGAATCAAACATCATAAGGAGCTTCGCTGACTAAATCCGTTTGCAAAAGATCAACCTAATGAGATTTCTATTTTCTTATGGGATAATGAACTAATTTTCCTTGAGAAAATAGAAATTCCTTGGGAAATTAGGGTTCCCAAACTAATGGCTTTATGCCAATGGTAAAGTTGTGCCATACAAAATACATAACAAAAAAAATGATTTTATTACTAGAGATTCCGAAATGGTGGTGTTTTTAGAGAAATATGATATGATTCAAGACTAACGACATTTTTTTCTGGTGGTCTACCAGACTACCACGCACTCTATCTCAAACAAATATTTACATAGAAGATATAGAGGACATAATCTTTTAGAGTGTGCTGTAAAGGACAGAGAATATTCTTTTAGGGGATGGAATTTAGGGGACGCTGCTGGAGACAGCCTAATAGTTCTGACCAGAAGCTTGGCCACTCAATTTCGACCTGTATTTTATACAGAGTACTAGAGTACTAGCTAGTTACCCGTGCTTTGCCACGGTTTTTATATATCATATAAATATAAATTAAGACATAAATATAATTATTGTTTATTTCTAAATATTAACCTATATTAGGTCTGGTGGTTAGCCCTAAATTTCTAGAGCGGGGAGTGCGTTCGAGTGCTCACTCTGCACTATTTTTTGCACGGTGTGGTAGCAGCGCAGGCAGGGTCAAGTGCTGGGCAGGCGTGGTAGCTGGCTGCGCGGGCGCTGGGGATCTAAATAGTAGTAGCTGAGAGAGCGTTTGCGTGGGCATTAGGTGTAGGGCCCACAGGGCACGACGTCGAGGCGGGACGCATGGGGCATGAGAACCAGTGGGGGCATGTTGGCGAGCCCAAAGTGTCAGCAGAGAGGGTGAAGCCGTGGTAGCGACAGGTGTCCATATTAGGTTCTTAATAGAGTCATATAGATTAATATGTTTTGGAGGACAAGGCGGGAAGTTATAACAGTGGAAAACATATGGGCCCCACGATCCACTTCTTTAGCAGCGTTTTTTTATGTGTCAAAAGGACACTCCGTACCTATATAATTAGAAAAAAAACATGCCATTCAAATCAACTGCACCTGCACGTCAATGTAATGGGAAAAAATAAGAAGCACTATTTTTGGGCTTTTTTGACCACCATCCGATTGATCCATTCCATCTAGGGATGGCAACGGATAAACTATCCACGGATAGTATCTCTAGACATCTATATCCGCAACTTATATCTGATATCCGAACCTGTACCCGTTATCCGCTATGGATAAAAAACAGTATCCACATCCGTTACCCGCGGGTAACCGATATCCGCGGATATATCCGTTTGCCCACTACACATACAACATATTTAAATCCAGTAAATTCTAGGCGACAGTCGTGGATATATCCGTTTGCCCACTACTCATACAACATATTTAAATCCTAACAACAATTATACATATGTACTGTACCTGTACTCTAGGCGATAGTCGCGGTAGGAGTGGGAGAGGAGAGATGGAGAGGGTCTAGAGCGAGGGCTTCGATGGAAGCCTGGAACCTAGGCTTGTGGCCTTGTGGGCTATGGCCCATAGGCCTGTGGGATGGGAGTACGAGATATTTTAATGGATATTCGAGTATTTGGGTATGGATACTGATTTTTCGTACATGTTTTAAAAATATCCACGGATATCAAGTGCTACCCGTATCCGTATCTATGGGTACAGACTCGTACCCAAAACCGTACCCAACGAATTTTTTATCCGCGGGTACGCGGAGAAATCACATCAATTGGCATCCCTAATTCCACCCAGCTGCACGTTCGTGAATGTACTACAGGCATTCGCGGTGGGCCATGGAACAAAACCAAGCAACGCGCGGCCCCACTCGCACCCGGTCCCGGCGCAAAAGCGAACAAACCCTAGCGAGCCGGACCCGGACCCTCCCGCTGATCCGGTGCGCCCGGTCAAACCCCAGGGCCCAGACTGCCCCCAAGCCGGTCACACGCTCCCCCTCCGCCCCCCTCTTCCCCCACCCAACCGTACCCTCCCGCCCCTCTCCTCCTCCTGCACCTTCGCCGGAGCACCGCCCCCTCGCCGTCGCGCGCCCCCGCCTCCCTCGCACATCTCACTCATTACCGTACCCTCCGCCTACCTCTGCTCCCTTTATCCATCGTCGAGCTCACCTGCCGCGTGGATCGCCTCGGCACATTTTGCTTCTTATTCTTTTTTTTACCTCCCCGCCTGGGCGTTAGCTGGTTGGCGGATGTACGTGTCCTGACCGGAGATGAAGATTCTTCTGTCTTGAGGGGTTGATCTCGGGGAGCCGCCTTTAGTGGCCGGCCGTCCTTGGCCCCGCCGCGTCGGCCATGGACATGGAGAGGGGTGCGGGAAGCGAGCAGGGGTCGCCCGATAGCGAAATGGGCGAAGGCGAGAACGATAGCGTCGGCTACGGCGCGGAGATGGAGGTGGACGCCGGGAGCGGCTCGGCTCCGGCGAGCTCGGCGTCCGCATCGGCCTCGGTCTCCGCGTCGGCGTACGCGGCGCGCGCCGGCGCCTTCGACGGGGTCGACCCTTTCGAGGGCATGGAGTTCGACGACGAGGAGGACGCCTGGACGTTCTATAACGTCTACGCTCACCGCGTGGGCTTCAGCACCCGGATCAGCGTCATGCACCGGTCGCGCCGGGACGGCTCCGTCATGTCGCGCCAGTTCGTCTGCGCCAAGGAGGGCTTCCGCACTTACCGCGGGAAGAATGAGGTTTCCCGTGCCGATGCCGCAGACGCTGGCGACGACGATAGTGGGAGGGGTCGGCGGACACGGGCTGTCACCCGGGTTGGCTGCAAGGCCATGATCCGGGTGAAGAAGCAGGACAATGGCCGCTGGAGTGTGACCAAGCTGGAGACTGCACATAACCATCCCCTGGTCCCCACGAACCAGGCACACTGTCTGCGTCCGCACAAGCCACTGTCGGAGTGTGGAAAGCACCGTCCTTTTGGGGGCCATCGAAATGGCGGCTCGCTTCTGGCAATTGAGCCACCACCACCGCCTCTTACGCCGCCTGTGCCTCACACAAGCGTAGCTCAAGTGGTTCCTCAGTATTTTTCGGATGGTATCAGGAATGCCACTAGAGTAATTTTGGATTATGTCAAACGCATGCAAGCTGAAGATCCAGCGTTCTTTTATGCCATGCAATTTGTTGAGGGGCGTCCAGTGGGTAATGTGTTTTGGGCTGATGCGAGGGCTAGGACGACATACAAAGACTTTGGAGATGCCGTTGTCTTGGATGACTACTGCAAAAGGAGCAAGCATGAACTGCCACTTGTCGCTTTTACTGGAGTTAATCACCATTGCCAGCCAATCCTATTTGGCTGTGCCATCATGGCACATAACAATGAAGTATCCTTTGTTTGGTTGTTTGAGACATTTCTCTTAGCAATGTCTGGATGCCACCCTACATCTCTTATCATGGAGCATGATAATGTTTTAAAACCAGCTGCTTTGAAAGTATTTCCTCTAACTAGGCTCCAGTTTTGTAAGTGGCACATCATGAACGAAGCACATGATAAGCTGTCATATCTCCTAGATGCATTTCCATCGTTCCATGACGACTTTATTAATTGCATCAATATGTCTGAGACAATCAATGAGTTTGAAGAAAATTGGAAGGCATTAATTTCTAAGGCCAGCTCTCAAAAAAGTGAATGGCTTGACTTGGTGTACAATTGCCGTCATCATTGGGTCCCGGTATATCTGAGAGATACATTCTTTGGGGATGTGTCATTAAAGATGCAGTGTTCTAGCAGGAGTTCGTTGTTTGAAGGTTATATTAGTGCCAAAACTGATTCACAGTCATTCATTCAACAGTATGAAAAAGCTTTAGACTGTTGTTATGAGAAGGAGGTGAAGGAAGAATTTGAAACAAAATATTCACTTCCGGATATTAAGACATCATCTCCTATAGAAAAGCAAGGAGCAGCGTTATATACAAGGTCAATGTTTTTGAAATTCCAACAGGAATTGATATGTGCCACTGCTTACACTGCTGAAATGGTGAAAGAGGAGGGCAATGCTTCAATTTATACAGTGGCCATATCTGAAGGAAGTGAGAAGTCTGTAACAGTTCAGTTCTGTTCTTCTGGAAGTTCTGCGACATGTAGCTGTCGGATGTTTGAATATTTTGGTATTGTCTGCAGGCACATACTTACTGTGTTTGGTGTAAGAGGTGTCTCTGCACTTCCTTCTCATTATTTTGTAAAACGATGGACAAAGAATGCATTGGATAGAAGCTTAGGCAAGAATGTTGATGAAGTTAGCAGAGAGGAGCTCAAGGAGGAGCAAAGAAGTAGCGCTGAAGATGATGAGCAATCCCTGACATGGCGTTACAACAGTTTGTGTCGTGAAGCACTAAGGTATGCTGAAGAGGGAGCATCATCATTAGAGGTTTATATTGTGGCGATGCAAGCTCTTCAAGAGGCTGCTAACAGGGTTAATATGGCCAAGAGAGGTATTGGACAGGTAGCACCATTAGCGGTGATGCCAATTGCAGCACAACCACCAGAAAGTTTTGCAAGAAATCAGGAGATTAGTTCCAATAAGCAAAAGAAGAGAAAAAAGAATTCAAGTAGTTCAAGGGAGAACGCCACATCAAATCAACTTATGTATGTGCGACAACCTGTTAATTTTCTTTTTGTTGCTCCTGGTTCATCAAGTGCTTTACAAGGGCCTAGTCAACTAGTTGCTGCTCCTCCTGTTTCTTTGAGTAGCAAATATGGACAAACATCTGGTGCAAATAATTCAGTAGATGACAATATACCTCCTGCTTCTGTAGTTGATAAGTTTTATGGGTTACCTGACCAAAATGCACCAGCAACTTCAACTGGAAATCTGCAAGGTGGAGTAACAAAATCCATAGGGGCTGATTCACGAATAAAAGAGGTAGATTACTTTTGCTATGCTGACCACCGAAAGTTCATACCCTGCATATTTTCAAATGTTCTATTCTAGTCTGTTCTTATAGAATGACGAGGAAAAAGGCGCCATGGGAGTAATTATAGCTGAATTAGTAAAGTACACGTTTTTCCCCAAGTTGTTTAGGGTAAATTCTCATCCATTTATAAGTGATCATGCTACATCATCAATAGGGTATCTACCATGTTACCCTTGTCTTTCCTTACATACTGTGCTGTGTTTGTCCATTGATCACCTTGTTCATTGGTCACTTACTCACTTAGGGTAAATGGTACGATAAGGGTGTCATACTGGATAAACAAGAACTACAATATTGTATTAGGTTTATTGTATTGCATATGTCTTTAATATGTGCCTGTAAGTCTAAGATGGAAGGACATTATGTCATAGGAAGGCTTCTCATAACTTCTCTACACTTGTGTGTGAACGTAGAGTACATAGAAGGTGAAAAAATGCATACACAGGGATTCATTTGTTAGAAAAATAATATATTGTTATGTATTATTTTTCTTATTGGCATACTTTCCAATAGGATTAATGTTTTAGATACATTCAATACAATCTTTTTATTTTAGATTTGCATTATGTGCAATCAGCGTTTTTTAAGAGCAGCAGGAGCAGAACTCGGTCCTTTTATATATTCATCGCACCATAAATTCTTATTTTTATGACATATATAAAAGGCAACGCTGATTCAGTGTTATTGTCATGTACGGGCAAACGTATAGGCGCGACACAGGAAGGTGCCACCGTTAATGGCCAGATTTAGAAATAAAAGATTAGTTTCCTTTCCATGCCTTAAATCTAGGAGTGATTAGTTGAGATTAGTTTCCTTTCCATGCCTTAAATCTAGGAGTGATTAGTTGGGGCATTGGCCTATATATTGTAACCAAACTTGGAGGAAAGGAATCAAGCAATCAGTTATCCTAAAACTGCTCTCTCTCTCTCTCTACTCTCAAGCCGCCGGTGGGGATTTCCCTCACGGTGAAGGCCTGGAGCGCGACTACTCCAAAATGACATTATTCTCCTGTACCTTTTCCCTTTTCCTTCTACTCCAAAATGAACAATCTGCAGTCTTTTTGTTCACTGGGGTACGGTGCTTGATTAGATAGTGTGTTGTCTTGTTTTGTTACTTTTACTTCCAAGTGACCATGTAGGTAATTTATAATACTGTGGATAGTTGGGTGGGGGCATAATCAAGGGTTTATATCTTTTTTCCAAGTATGCAATAGCAAACATGAAGTAGTTTCATTTGATTTAAATCTTACAATTATGCTACTTTCTCGAAGTTACTTTTAATGATTCATCAGTAGAGCACTGAGAAACACTTCAGCTTGTGGTTTTCCTGCTATGAAATATAGCAATTAGTAAATGATTAGAATACCTATGGATGCAGGATTGTTGTGGCAAATCCAGATTAAGTGGGCACTATGGTGGGTTTGATATTTTCTATCAGGATATCAGTGCATATTAGTTTTTCTTGGATATGGTATGATGAGTTGCATGGATACATCAGGTCACCCCTGTATCCCATAATGGATACATATGGGATATGGTATGGAGACCAAGGTTTTAAAGTCGGCAAGTCGACCCTAGTCACCTGAGCACCAATAAGGTGACTAATCGCGATTAGTCATCGATTTGCTCGATTAGTCGAGCCTAGTCGACCTATAGTTGTCCACCTATATCAGGATCATATGTATAAATATATATCAATATATATATAGCTGTAGCAGTACTGCAATACAACAGTACACTATAGCTGTAGCTGGACAACAATATATTATAGCTGTAGCAGAACAACAGACTCTGAAAGTCTAAACTGTGAACTCAGAAGAAGTCTGAACTCTGAAGTTCCCTGGACGCCGAAGTCTGAACTCTGAATTTCTGATTTCTGAAGTTCAGAACAGACTCTAAACTAATTCACTCTGAAGAAGTTTGATGGAGGAGGCGGAGTGGATCAGTGGAGGACGGCCGTGCGCTGGAGGGTGGACTCTGGTGGAGGCCTGGAGCAGAGGCGGGCGCCACACACTCGAGGGGATCGGCTCGAGCAGAGGCCTCTGCAGCAGCCACGTGCTGGAGCAGAGGGGGCACAGCCCGAGCAGAGGGTCGCCGGAGCAGAGGGGGCACAGTCGCGCGTTGGAGAAGGGCTACAGAGGGTGCTCAGCCGCGGGCTGGAGAAGTGTCAATGGCTACTGTGCTGCTACTGTGGTACAGGTAGGGCAACACAGGTTTTCTACTTTCTGCAGAGATGGTTGGCCGCCCGCCGGCTCATAAGAACAAAGGACGAATTACTGGCCCAAAACAGGTGTTTTTTGGATATGGCCCAGTCCAGTAGGCCTGCTATAATCCTCGACTCCTCTGCGCATCACACAGCAGGGAGCTAGGCAGCCAGCGACACAACACGCATGCCGCCGCATTCCCGCTCGACTTCCTGCTCACCCAGCCATCTGCCCATCCTGCCCGCGAGGAGATCCGATGCCGGCAGCATTCTCAAGCAGGCTGCGGCTGTGATGACACACGTCACCTGCAAGGCACACACCTCAAATTTGTGGACGCCTCATGCATGCAGCGCCTCAACGAGCTTCACCACCCACAGGCGATAAATCAACATCAACCTGGAGATGAGTTAGCGGTGATTTCTTCCTTGTTTCCTCTCCTCTCCTCTCCTATAGCCTCTTCCTGCCATGTTCCTCATGTCAAATTAATCTCGACTGGAACTGGAATTGAAAGGGGAAAGGAATTGGATCAGTGATTTATTCATCTCCTCCAAGCTTGAAGCGTCTCCCCAAGTAAAAAAAAAAATTGATGTACTTATTTGAATCCTCCATCAATTGGACAAGTTCTACTTCTGCACTATGCGCATACATGTTCTCATTTGGATTTTGCAAGTTTGACCTTTGAGATTTGGATGGAGATGCTGGTCAGGCTTGGCTCTTGGAGTGTTGACTAAATGGAAATATGGAAAACATGAGCAGGACAACACAGTTGAAAGAATGAGACAATTTCAAGTTCCTGGCTTCCTGCTAGTGTGTTGCAGCTTTTGATTTATTATTTATCTATTAAAAAACTTAAAATGTATGTACGTGTTGTTTTTCTATAGAAATTTTGATGTATCCGCCATGTCTGTATCCTTGCTGCATAGATGGCATGTTTGCCTGGTAACTATCTCAGTGGAGTGTGAGAAATATGTTATTCTTACCACTTTTAGTCCCAGGGCTGACGTTTCAGAAATGTTGCATGCCATTTATTGCAGTTGTAGCATATTTTTATCTTTAACTTTAGGTAAGTATTATTAGCTTATGTGACTTTCAGAAGGGCAGGCCTGATGCTTTGATAAGAGCTGTTTCATTGAGTCATCAAGTCACAGGTTCGAAGTAGTCTCTCCGCATTCGTGGAGGAAAGGTTTGCCTCGGTTTATCCTTTTCCCAGACACCAATCATGTGCCCACCTTCGGCTAGCGTAATGGTTAAGGCTTCCGAGTAGCACCTCCAGGTCCCGGGTTCCCTTTGAGGGCGAATTTCGGGTTTGGTTAAAAAAATCCCCTCGCTGTGTCCCGCCCGCTCCTGGTTACGTCCTGCGCGCCAACCTTCGGCTGGCCCGTTGCAGAGTGGGCGGTGACGGCCCGCTAGTGATGGGGGCCAGGGTTCTAGGATTTTCTCGGCCAGGACCATGTTTCGTTCTCTTCTTAATATATTACCGGGAGGTTGGTCTTTCTCTCCCCGGCCGATTTTTTTGTTGGGTCTGTCTTGCCCTTACGTGACTCTCATTCTTTAGGTGAAAGAAATTGTTTGATGTCTTCATTTGAGCCAAATTGTTATTTGCTGCAAGCATGTAATATGGTTTTCTTGACATCTTATGGGTATCATATTGCCTCTTTCATTTGTGTCATTCCATCAAACATTTTTATCTTTGGTCCTTTCGTTAGGTACCTTTGCATAAGAACTTAGCGCGGCAGCTTAGTTCCCAGTTATTACTTATTATAAGCCTCGGCTTACAGCTTAGTTTAGCTGCAATATCTTCTTTTGCACTCGTCGCCACGGGTAACTTATATTTCCTTATTACGGTTACAGAATGATCGCAATTTCAATCATAACGTACTTCACTAGCTTCAGGTTCCTAACAAGTCTATGGAATCTGCAGAGTCATGAATTATCCCAAGCTAATGGTAACAGGGGATGCAGTGTAAATACATTAAACTCTAGTGCTGCGCGACAGCTCGTGACTGTTCCTATTGGATTGTGCCTTCCACCCACTGATGGCTCTGAGATATCTGCGGGTATGTGGGATTTTACTTTGCTACTCAAATCTATAAACTGTTCCTAAAAGCTATTGCATATATGATAATCGATTTTACTAACGAGGCCATTTTGAGTTTTGACATCACTTTTGATGCAGCTTGTTTGAACTCTGTAGACTCTGGAGATATCAGTAGCAATGGCAAGTTATCACTTGGTCTTCATCAATCTCAGTCATCTGCACAACAGCCAGCTACACCATCACAGACAAGAACACTTGACAGTATTGATTGTCGTGCAAATCCTGAGGGTTCATCTATAAGGGCTGCAGCAATTGCAGCCGGTGCACGCATTGGATCACCATCTGATGCAGCTACAATCATAAAAGCGGCTCAGTCAAAAGGCGCCATCTACATTAGGCCTGGGGAAATAATCCCGAATTACCTGAAACCACTAGCACCAAAACCACTTTCCTCGGTACCACCGATGAACCCAGGGCAGCTCAGACGATTTGGTGATTCTGCTGCCGCCAAGGATGCAATCTTCGGTTCTTCGGATGGCACGGACGACGACGACGAGGAAGACACTGATGACGACGAGGACGAGGAGCTGACTGACGACGATGCAGAACATGAATAATCTTCTCCCCCTGCACTAACCTCTCCTAATGGTTTGTGACGTGGTGATCTTCAACAACCTCTTCAACCAATGGAATCTTGTAGAGCATAGCTGTATACATGTTTATAGTCTGTATTTAAGGCCCCAGCTGCCACCTCCATGAGCCAAGAATTCTTCTTTGATCTCTCTCTCTCTCTCTCACTTAGCATGCCTAGAAGCCCCACTTATTTGACCTAAGGACAAACATTGGACTCCATCTCCTTTTTTCTTCTGTTGGCTCCTGGCGAGGTTGGTGGTGGTGAGTCTGATGGTCAGTTCACATGTTTAGCTGGTTAGCTATGTTATGTACAGCATGAGTTGTACGCTGGCAAACTGCTTTCAACAGTCCAAAGTTTTGTACCCTGTTTTTCTCTTGCTGGAAAGGGATTTGTTGGAACTGAGCTCACAGGCCCTTTGTCGATTGGACTTGGCTTGGAAGAGTGGTTGGTTCGTTGCGGAAAAAAAAAACAAAATTGATTCTTTGATCATGTTCATTCTCCCGCGACTTGCGGGGGGGGTTGAGGAAACTTTGTATAGATAGATCTGTTTCGTTTGATTGGCAAGTGTTGTTGCTCGCTGACACATGCGCGTCAGCCAGATACATTTGTTTTTGAGACCCATGGCATGTCAGGGAGGTCAACTTTTGTCTGATTAATAACATGATGGTAAGTGGTAAGAGCGTGGTACTGAGCACCAACTAATGCATTTAGCAGCAGCAGCAGCAGCAAACTTGAATAATGCGTGTATTCAGATTCTAAAACCAGCCCAGTCAAGATCCAAAGGTAAAACCAAATCGCATGATTCGGTTTCAATCCAAAAATTATTAGCAGCCTTGACATTGTCATCGTCCTTGAAACGTTATGAACCCGTTGACCATATGCTAATTCTGAATGATCTTAAGACTGAACTGGCGTCGCATGGTTCGTTTCCCAGACACGAGTTTTGGAAGCTGGAGAAGCAAAGCAAACCTATTGGCTATTGCATTGTTTGTATTGGCAGCATGTCGACCACCAACCCCCGGAGGTAGGAGCACCTACCATGCCCCCCTCATTTTGTCGTCCCTGGTGGCCAAGTAGGAGCAGGAGGCGACACGTCATGTATACTGTAGCAGCCGTAGCAGCTCTGATGATGATGGAGATGGACCAGCTCCAAGATCCAAACCTATGATCGAACTACCTTTTTATTTCAACCTGGAAGACAAATGCGCACACACTCGCGCACTGTGTTTTGAGTGTGATGTAAGCCAGATTCAAGGAAGAATAGTGTAGCTGGATGGAGCTTGAGCTTTGGGCTGGGAGATGCTCCTACTCCCCACTCAGAAAGTCGAGGGCTGCACATCCTTTCCTTTTTTGAGCACCACTACGCCTCTTTATTCAATTAGAATACCACACATGCTTGGATGGAACTCGTGCTGTTCTGCACTGGCATGTGTCACCACTTTCGGCCCCTCGTAGAAGATGGATTTGGGATGTTTAGGTTTTCAAAGCTACAAATATCGCTACAGTATTTTCTTTCTATATATCCAGGCAGCAGAAGCTGCTGGTACTTCACGGTTGACACCCTGTTCCAGCCTCTATTGAGAGTACAATACTCCCTCCACCTCTAAACAAATCATTTTTAGGTTGTCTTAAGCTAAACTTTTTTTTTAAAAAAAATTAACCATAGAAAAGAGCACAAAGATTTATAACATAAAACTGGTATCATTAGACAAATTATAAAAAATATATTATTTTATAATATGATTATTTGGTTTTATGGATATTTTAAATATTTTTTTATAAATTTGGTCCGCCATTGAAAAAGGCTCGACTTATCAATTCTTTAGAGTATCTCCAAAAGATTAGCTAAATAGCTTGTTAAGCTAAATTTCAGCTAATTAACTGCATAATAGCTCTTCAACATACTAGCTATTTAACTTTCTAAGCTACTCGGCTCTCTAAATTAATTTTCTCATTAGCTAAATTTGGCTAGCAACTCTCGCTAGCCAACTTAACTTTATAGAGAGTCTGTTGGAATGAGATGTTATATATATATATTTAAATATTTATGAAGAGACAAATTTTTATAATAAATCAAATAGAAAATTAAAAATAAAGAATTTTTTAGAGATACTCTTAGGTACAGAGGGAGTACCTATCTTGAGCCTTGTTAATTATTCCCCTCTGTAAAATCAAAAAAGTTAAATATCCGTTTGTGTTCCATTAGTTGGCATTTGACTGCAAAAGTCGTGGATGTGACAACTACTACTAGCACGGCTGTTCAGATTCACCGCTTGCCATTCCGAGCCGGATTTCCTAATTAAAACGCCAAGGTTGTTACCACCTCTTATTATAGAAAATTGATTGTTCCACGGGAAATTGTCCCAAGTTTTAACAGCGCAGAAAATCTAGATTGCATGATATTTTTAGAGTTTCTATTGTCGGCCGGTTTGTTTTCGCCTATAATCAATTTATTTATAATTGTCGTATCATGAGTTTTTTTTTTCTAATTCTTGAATTTCGATCGTGCTAGTTCAAAAAATTCATGAAGAAGAAATAATAGAAACTGACATTTTTTTTCAACTAGTATATAGTACGTACTAACGTCATACTGTAAGGTGATTTGGATGGTTAGATAAATAGATAGATTATACAGTGATATAAATATAGAAAAGGATAGAAAAATCTAAGGCACCGACGGATTTGGCAGCTGGGAAATGGGAACTCACCAGATCCCATTAGCGCGCGCCACCTAACGCAGACACTGCATCCTCTACAAATCAAACCCCTCAGACAGTCAGACGTCCCGTGCTCGTCATCACCACCCACATCTCAGTTCACCCCGGCGTCGTCCTCTTCCCCCGGCGCTACTCTCCCGCTCCACGTTCCAAAGGGTAAGCGCGCCTTCCCCCCTCCCCCCTTGCTGTATATGCCCCCTCTCACTCTCCCGCTCGCCCATTCCCTCGCTTCCGCTGTCTCCCCGCGCCTCTCGGATCGCCTCGGCGCGCGGTGAGTCTGGCATGCTGCTGCTCCCCCGCCTGCCTGCTCGGTCTTTCTGGATTCGTAGCCATTGTTTCCTTCCCTGTCGGGGTTGCTTTGCTGCCCTACGCTGTGCGGAATTGGTGGTTTTGGTGGGGCTCGATTTTTTTTTTGGTCGAGTCGTTGAGATCGCCGCTGGGTTACTGCGGGATTAGAGTCGATTGCCCCCCTTTTGTTTTTCGAGGAGATATTTCGAGTCGTAATCATATGAAATCCATCATTGTGATTTGAGTTGGCTAGCATCTCAGGCCCCAGATTTTTGTTAGCAGCGTAACGCGCTGTTAATTTTTAGATCGTTTCCGAAGGGCGGGCGGGCTCTGTTAGATCTACGGGAACATTTAAAATTTCTTCATGTATGTATGATCCGGAAGTTGGTTGGCAGATTCACTGAATGGACAGTGATAGTTTTATACTGATCAATTTGTTTTCTGTGGCTGTAGTTTAATATATCATTGCTTCCTGTAGAACTGTACAAGTGCGCATTTTATTTGCAGCTTTGTTGAGACAAATATTCAGCTGGCTTCTTGTTGATGTGAATCAAGCTGATTTTAACATTTTGCAGTTATATAGAAAGATGGTGTCCCATATTGTTGCATACGCTTGTATGGGCCCCTAGAGAGAGCTCTTTTAGCTTATTTGCAGTTTTTTTTTGGGACAAATATTCAGCTAGCTTCTTTGTCAACCTGATTTTAACATTTTTCTGTTATATAGAAAGATGGCGTCCCATATTGTTGGATACCCTCGCATGGGCCCCAAGAGAGAGCTCAAGTTTGCCTTGGAGTCTTTCTGGGATGGGAAGAGCAGCGCCGATGATTTGGAGAAAGTTGCCTCTGACCTCAGGTCTAGCATCTGGAAGCAAATGTCAGAAGCTGGGATCAAGTACATTCCCAGCAACACCTTCTCGTACTATGACCAGGTCCTTGATACCACGGCCATGCTTGGTGCTGTCCCAGAGCGCTACTCTTGGACTGGAGGCGAGATTGGCTTGAGCACCTATTTCTCAATGGCCAGGGGAAATGCCACTGTCCCTGCTATGGAGATGACCAAGTGGTTTGATACAAACTAGTAAGTCAACTTCTGTCTCTTGAATGTTTACTTGGTTTTTTTGTGGTATTGGTCTAACATTTTTTTATTACCTTGCTCCTCGCAGCCACTTTATTGTCCCTGAACTTGGCCCAAGCACCAAGTTCACATACGCTTCTCACAAGGCTGTTTCTGAGTACAAGGAGGCAAAAGCGGTATGTTGCTGTAACAACAGATACTGTCAGCTGTTTGTAATTTAGTTCATTTACCCTTCTCATCATTGTTTGCTTGCATGGCTGCACGGTTTAGTAACAGGGAAAAAAATGCAGCGACCAATATTTATGTCTCCCAGCTTAGAACCCACTTCCTTTTGGTAAAAGGACTTCAGCTGTACTGAACCTTTGACTTATTTAAATCCTTGACTGGTTTGATGCCTTCAATACATTCCATAACATTGAAGTAAATTATAAGTTAACCCACTGCCTTTGCAAGCCTTATTTGAAGTCAAAGATGGACAAGCTTGGAACACACTGACTTTGCCATCTTGACAGTAATGTACTAATGCATAACTGTCACAAAACTATTTTCTCATTCAACTTTGCATAATAGCAATATGATAGGATTCCCTGCAGTGCTCTTTTTCTTAATGTCGGTAGTTTTCACCCTGTAAAGGAAGGGGCATGCTATTTTCAATTATGAAAAATAATGCCTGCAAACTTTGTTTTTGCCCCTCATGCAGCTCGGTATTGATACTGTCCCAGTGCTTGTTGGACCAGTGTCATACTTGCTCCTCTCTAAGCCTGCCAAGGGTGTGGAGAAATCTTTCTCTCTTCTTTCGCTTCTTGGCAGCATTCTTCCCATCTACAAGTAAGCATCCACACAAAGCAGCCAACATTTTTTCCAGCATGATTCTCGTTAATTGATAATGTGATATTTTATGAAATGCAGGGAGGTTGTTTCTGAACTGAAGGCAGCTGGTGCTTCATGGATTCAGTTTGATGAGCCTACCCTTGTTAAAGACCTTGATGTTCACGAATTGGCAGCATTCTCTTCAGCATATGCTGAACTAGAGTCGGCATTCTCTGGATCGAATGTGCTTATCGAGACATACTTTGCTGACATTCCTGCTGAGTCCTACAAGTATGTTTTTTTAGTTTTAACATAGTCTTCGCCACGGTCTTCCTCTCAGAGTAATATTGTTGAGAAAGAAAACTGAAAACTTATTTCTTTTGCAAACGCAGGACCCTCACGTCATTGAGTGGTGTGACTGCTTACGGTTTTGATCTTATCCGTGGAGCCAAGACCCTTGATCTTATCAGGAGCAGCTTCCCCTCTGGGAAGTACCTCTTCGCTGGTGTTGTGGATGGACGCAACATTTGGGCTGATGATCTTGCTGCATCTCTTAGCACTCTTCAGTCTCTTGAGGCCGTTGCTGGCAAGGGTAAGCATTAAAGGATATACTGTTGTTTATTTGTTCCCTTTGTCTGTACGTTGTTCAGTAACCAAATACATGATGTTCAGACAAACTTGTGGTGTCAACCTCCTGCTCACTGATGCACACCGCCGTTGATCTTGTAAATGAGACTAAGCTGGATGATGAGATTAAGTCATGGCTTGCATTTGCTGCCCAAAAGGTTGTCGAGGTTAATGCCCTTGCAAAGGCTTTGGCAGGCCAAAAGGATGAGGTATGGCACTGTTCTGTACTCTTCATTCTTCTGAACCCCTTAACTTGAGTTGAGTGATTACTCCCATTCCGTACCTAAATAACTTACCATTTGTAATATTGGACATGTTCGCCAACAGGCTTACTTTGCAGCCAATGCTGCTGCTCAGGCCTCAAGGAGATCATCACCTAGAGTGACAAACGAGGAGGTCCAAAAGGCTGTAAGTAACATTGATCTTTATTGAATAAATGCTTGTTTTTTTATGTTAGTACGAACCAATTCTAAACCAGAAATGCATTTCATACAGGCAGCTGCTTTGAAGGGTTCTGACCACCGCCGTGCTACCACTGTTGCTGCTAGATTGGATGCTCAGCAGAAAAAGCTCAACCTTCCTGTCCTTCCCACAACCACAATTGGTTCATTCCCTCAGACTGTGGAACTCAGGAGGGTCCGTCGGGAGTACAAGGCAAAGAAGTAAGTGTCTGTGGAGATATTATAACTGTTATATCTTTATCGTATTCCTTTTTTTACTGAAAATATATCGTTGCAGGATCTCCGAGGAGGAATACATCAGTGCCATCAAGGAAGAAATCAGCAAGGTTGTCAAGATCCAAGAGGAGCTTGACATTGATGTGCTTGTGCATGGAGAGCCAGAGGTGAGCATTTTAGTGTCATGGTTTGTTTATTGTAGACTAACTGCATTAGCTTTTTTTTCTAGGGATCAATTAAATTAGCAAGACCTTTTAGGATATTGATAATATTGTTTGCTAAAGATGAAACATTTACTTATTTATGTCAATGCCTATGTTTTACAGAGAAATGACATGGTTGAGTACTTCGGTGAGCAATTATCTGGTTTTGCATTCACTGCCAACGGATGGGTGCAATCTTATGGATCACGTTGTGTGAAGCCACCCATTATCTATGGCGATGTCAGCCGGCCGAACCCCATGACTGTTTTCTGGTCCAAGACGGCACAGAGCATGACCGCTCGTCCCATGAAGGGAATGTTGACTGGTCCAGTCACAATCCTCAACTGGTCATTTGTCAGGAACGATCAGCCTAGGTTTGTTACACGTTCCAAAATATGCTTAAAAACAGTTTGAAACACTGTTTTGCGCTTCTCGTCCATCTGTAACTGATCCCACAAAAAGAACATGATAGATTATGTTTTGTTGGTGTACAGGTTTGAGACATGCTACCAAATAGCTCTTGCAATAAAAAAGGAGGTTGAGGATCTTGAGGCTGCTGGTATTCAGGTTTGTATATTCCTGTTTTATAAGTTTGTTTTTCTAGTTCTTATTTCATCAGTATGTCCATGTGCAACAACATCTTTTTTTTTCTCTCTTTGCAGGTGATCCAGATTGATGAGGCAGCTCTAAGGGAGGGTCTGCCACTGCGCAAGTCAGAGCATGCATTCTACCTGGACTGGGCTGTCCACTCTTTCAGAATCACCAACTGCGGAGTCCAGGACACCACCCAGGTATTAGCCTTGAAATATTTTAAGACAGTACCTTGAAATCTGTGTTAGGATCCCTACTGATTGCCCTTTTTTTCTTGGATAGATCCACACCCATATGTGCTACTCCAACTTCAACGACATCATCCACTCCATCATCGACATGGACGCCGATGTGATCACCATCGAGAACTCCCGGTCCGACGAGAAGCTACTGTCCGTGTTCCGCGAGGGTGTGAAGTACGGAGCTGGAATCGGTCCAGGTGTCTACGACATCCACTCGCCCAGGATCCCCTCCACCGAGGAGATCGCGGACCGCGTCAACAAGATGCTGGCCGTGCTCGACACCAACATCCTCTGGGTGAACCCTGACTGCGGTCTCAAGACACGCAAGTACACGGAGGTCAAGCCTGCCCTGACCAACATGGTCTCCGCCACCAAGCTCATCCGCACCCAGCTCGGCAGCGCGAAATGAGTCAGATTTGGTAGATCCATGGTTTGTTGAACACAAAAGCCAGCAGGGCCATTTGTTTCGAATAATTTGGGTCCTTACTCCTGTTCCATGGCGTTAGGTTAGCCTCATTGGTGTTGGTGGGGTACGGCGTTACGTGTCCGTGTTCTAAGTTTGGAGTGTGTGTTTCTCTTTTTTGTTGGGGTTTGTGTGCTTTGGTTATATAAACAGAAATGGAGTACGCAGTCTTCGAATCGCAACACCAACTGCATTGTCATGTTCTCCTTCCAGAGGGGAACGCCATGCCCCGTGCTATTGCACATGATACATGCAGACAGAGAATTGTTCCAGGCTCAACGCTATGTGCAGGACAGTGGCACCAACACCCACCAATGCAAGAACCAGGACGAAGCCAAGAACATCTTTCCTCCACCATCTCCTGTCCTCACCCTTGCCATCGCCGTCGCTGCTCCTAGCCGCATTTCTCGGTAAATCTTGTATGTTCATTACTTGATCTTTCCTCGGTTCGTTCCTCCATAGCCAAAACAAATCAGACGCACCACCAGGCCTTTTACCGCCAGCATCGACATGTAGACGATCGCTCGACGAAGAGCAGCCGTAGTGAAGGCGGCTTTCCGAACGAGGTAGACGGGAGACTTTGCATCGGTGCGAGTGCGACCGTCTCCGATCACCGGTCCAACCAGAAGCCGACCAACATCCTCCTCGGCGGTGGATACGTGACGTGGGCAACTGGACACGGAGGTACAAGGGCAGCCAGCTTCGGGTCCTGGTCCTGGACTCGGACTCGGAGTACTTCCGGACGCACGGCACCGGCCGACGAAGACGTGTACTCCCGGGAGAACCTCATGCTTCTCAGAGCATCGTGTACATGAACACACAAGGCCCAAGTCTATTTCATAACATGTCGTTTGTTCTTTCAGATTACAACTGCCAGACACTACAGTCGTTGTTCCATACACATTCAGTTTAGTGCGCTTGATGCTCTCTCTGAAATCTGAGTTACGTTCTAGAGCACTGTCGATGTGTGGCTATTGCAAAATCCTCGCACCGGCTTCTTTCAACTATCACCTATGGAGCACACACACACACAAAAAAACACAGAAAGGTGCTAGGATACCTATGGTTACATGCATCTGAGAGCACCTAGAGGGGGGGTGAATAGGTGATCCTGTAAAAACTTCAAACTTAAGCCACAAAAACTTGTTAAGCGTTAGCACAGTTAATGCCAAGTGGCTAAGGTGAAGTCTTCAACAAAACACAATACCACAAGAATCAAGCACAGAGGGACACGGTGGTTTATCCCGTGGTTCGGCCAAGCCAATGCTTGCCTACTTCCACGTTGTGGCGTCCCAACGGACGAGGGTTGCAATCAACCCCTCTCAAGCGGTCCAAAGACCCACTTGAATACCACGGTGTTTTGTTGTTCTTATCTCAATCCCGTTTGCGAGGAATCTCCACAACTTGGAGCCTCTCGCCCTTACAAAAGATGTTCACAAAGAATCACGGAGTAAGGGAGGGATTAGCAACTCACACACAACACAAAGATCACAGCGAATACGCACACACAAAACCCAGACTTGAGCTCAAGAGGCTAACACACTAGAACAGAGCTCAAATCACTAGAATTTCAAACAAGTGCGCAAGATTGATGTGTGAGTGATCAAGAGTGCTCAAGGAATTGCTTGGGTGCTTCCTCCATGCGCCAAGGGGTCCCTTTTATAGCCCCAAGGCAGCTAGGAGCCGTTGGGAACAAATCTGGAAGGCCATCTTTGCCTTCTGTCTCGTGGCGCACCGGACAGTCCGGTGCACACCGGACACTGTCCGGTGCCCGATTTGTTTCCAAAAACAGCACTTCTGACCGTTGCTGGCTGCTCCAGATCTGCGCTCAGTTGGCGCACCGGACATGTCCGGTGCACACCGGACAGTCCGGTGTTCCTTCCCGACCGTTGGCTCGGCCACGTGTCCCGCGCGGATTGCGCGGCCGACCGTTGGCCCTGGCCGACCGTTGGCTCACCGGACAGTCCGGTGCACACCGGACAGTCCGGTGAATTTTAGCCGTACGCCGTCGGCGAATTCCCGAGAGCGGCCAGTTCGCGCCGAGGAGGTCTGGCGCACCGGACACTGTCCGGTGCACACCGGACAGTCCGGTGCTCCAGACCGAGCTGGGACTTGGCTGCACACAGCCAAGTCATTCTCTCCCCTTTTCTCTATTTCTTCATGCTGTTTCTAACACTTAGACAAACATGTTAGTCCACAAAACAAATGTACTAAGGCTTAGAAACATACCTTTACTTCATGATTTGCACCTTGTTCCATTTTACAAATAGATACCTGTGTTGAGCACTAAATCACCAAAATCCTTAGAAATGGCCCAAGGGCACATTTCCCTTTCAATCTCCCCCTTTTTGGTGATTTATGCCAACACTTCATAAAGCCACTAGAACAAGTGCCAACTCAATTCAAATGACATAAATTTATGTGTTATTCAATTTTGGCATATATGGATCATCCTTTGCCACCACTTGGTTTGTTTTTGCAAATCAAACACAAATCTCTATCTCTAAGTTAAACACACATGTTTAAGCATAAAGAGAGTCATTCAAAAAGAGATTGATCAAGAATTTCAAAAACTCCCCCTTTTTCCCATAATCAATACTTCTCCCCACAAGAAGCCAACTTTTGACAAGAGAGACATCAAAAGAGTTTTGACAAACCAAACGCTCTATTCTACTATTTTCAAAAACTCTCAAGTGGTAGCTGATCCATTTATCACTTTGGCCTTTATTTTCTCCCCCTTTGGCATCAAGCACCAAAACGGGATCAATCTTGGCCCTATAACCCCATTGCCTCACCAAAATCTTCAATTAAGAGCAAATGGCAATAAGAGTTCATGAGATGGACTTGGAATAAGTTACCCCTCATCGGAGTGCAGTGGAAGTCTTCCATGGTCCAAATCCACCTTTTCCCTTTCAATTCTCCTTTGTGACTAACACAAGCAAACTCAAACATATGGTTAGTCTCAAAGGGTCAAGTTGTAACACATCTCCCCCTAAACATGTGCATCACATTGCAACGGACTTGTGAGGTCCAGGGAGTGTTTGTACAACTTGAGCACCATAATAAGCAACAAAATGCAGAATGAACATGATCAAAGGCATAGATACATGTATGCTACGATTCAATCCAAGTTCCGCGAATCTAAGACATTTAGCTCACTACGCAGCCTGCAAAAGGTCTTCTCATCTAAAGGCTTGGTAAAGATATCGGCTAGCTGGTTCTCGGTGCTAACATAAAACACTTCGATATCTCCCTTTTGCTGGTGGTCTCTCAAAAAGTGATGCCGGATGTCTATGTGCTTTGTGCGGCTGTGCTCAACAGGATTTTCCGCTATTCGGATAGCACTCTCATTATCACATAGGAGTGGGACTTTGCTCAGATTGTAGCCAAAGTCCCTGAGGGTTTGCCTCATCCAAAGTAGTTGCGCGCAACACTGACCTGCGGCAACGTACTCGGCTTCAGCGGTGGATAGGGCAACGGAGGTTTGTTTCTTAGAGTTCCATGACACCAGGGACCTTCCTAAGAATTGGCACGTCCCCGATGTACTCTTCCTATCGACCTTACATCCAGCATAGTCGGAATCTGAGTACCCAATTAAGTCAAAGTTAGACCCCTTTGGATACCAGATCCCGAAGCAAGGCGTAGCGACTAAATATCTAAGAATTCGCTTCACCGCCACCAAGTGACACTCCTTAGGATCGGATTGAAATCTGGCACACATGCATACGCTAAGCATAATATCCGGTCTACTAGCACATAAATAAAGTAGAGATCCTATCATTGACCGGTATGCTTTTTGATCAACGGACTTACCTCCTTTGTTGAGGTCGGTGTGTCCGTCGGTTCCCATCGGAGTCTTTGCGGGCTTGGCGTCCTTCATCCCAAACCGCTTCAGCAGATCTTGCGTGTACTTCGTTTGGGAGATGAAGGTGCCGTCCTTGAGTTGCTTCACTTGGAACCCAAGGAAGTAGTTCAACTCACCCATCATCGACATCTCGAATTTCTGCGTCATCACCCTGCTAAACTCTTCACAAGACTTTTGATTAGTAGAACCAAATATTATGTCATCGACATAAATTTGGCATACAAACAAATCACCATCACATGTCTTTGAAAAAAGAGTTGGATCGGCTTTCCCAACCTTGAAAGCATTAGCAAGTAAGAAATCTCTAAGGCATTCATACCATGCTCTTGGGGCTTGTTTAAGTCCATAGAGCGCCTTAGAGAGCTTACATACGTGGTCGGGGTACCGCTCATCCTCGAAGCCAGGGGGTTGCTCCACGTACACCTCCTCCTTTATTGGCCCGTTGAGGAACGCGCTCTTCACATCCATTTGGTACAACCTGAAAGAATGGTGAGCGGCATATGCTAGCAAGATACGAATGGACTCTAGCCTAGCCACAGGAGCAAAAGTCTCCTCAAAGTCCAAACCTGCGACTTGGGCATAACCTTTTGCCACAAGTCGAGCCTTGTTCCTCGTCACCACCCCGTGTTCGTCCTGTTTGTTGCGGAACACCCACTTGGTTCCCACAACATTTTGCTTGGGACGAGGCACCAGTGTCCAAACTTCGTTGCGCTTGAAGTTGTTGAGTTCCTCCTGCATGGCCAACACCCAATCCGGATCTAGCAAGGCCTCCTCTACCCTGAAAGGCTCAATAGAGGAGACAAAAGAGTAATGCTCACAAAAATTAACTAATCGAGATCGAGTAGTTACTCTCTTGCTAATGTCACCCAAAATTTGGTCGACGGGATGATCCCTTTGAACCATCGCTCGAACTTGGGTTGGAGGTGCCGGTTGCGCTTCTTCCTCCATCACTTGATCGTGTTGTGCTCCCCCTTGATCACACGCCTCCTTTTGATGAACCTGTTCATCGTCTTGAGGTGGGGGATGCACCGTAGTTGAGGAAGAAGGTTGATCACGTTCATCCTGTTCCTGTGGCCGAATGTCTCCAATCGCCATGGTTCGTATAGCGGCCGCCGGAACATCTTCTTCATCTACATCATCACAATCAACAACTTGCTCTCTTGGAGAGCCATTAGTCTCATCAAATACAACGTCGCTAGAGACTTCAACCAAACCCGATGATTTGTTGAAGACCCTATACGCCTTTGTATTTGAATCATAACCTAATAAAAACCCTTCTACAGCTTTGGGAGCAAACTTAGAATTTCTACCCTTCTTCACTAGAATGTAGCACTTGCTCCCAAATACACGAAAGTACGATACATTGGGTTTGTTACCGGTTAGTAGCTCATACGAAGTCTTCTTGAGGAGTCGATGAAGGTAGACCCTGTTGATGGCGTGGCAAGCCGTGTTCACGGCTTCCGACCAAAAGCACTCGGGGGTCTTGAACTCTCCAAGCATCGTCCTCGCCATATCGATTAGCGTCCTGTTCTTCCTCTCTACCACACCATTTTGCTGTGGTGTGTAGGGAGCGGAGAACTCGTGCTTGATCCCTTCCTCCTCAAGAAACTCCTCCACTTGAAGGTTCTTGAACTCGGACCCGTTGTCGCTCCTTATCTTCTTCACCTTGAGCTCAAACTCGTTTTGAGCTCTCCTGAGGAAGCGCTTGAGGGTCCCTTGGGTTTCAGACTTATCCTGCAAAAAGAACACCCAAGTGAAGCGGGAAAAGTCATCAACAATAACTAAACCATACTTACTTCCTCCTATGCTCAGATAGGCGACGGGTCCGAAGAGGTCCATATGCAGCAGCTCCAGGGGTCTCGACGTGGTCATCACGTTCTTGCTGTGATGTACTCCTCCCACTTGTTTACCTGCCTGACAAGCTGCACAAGGTCTATCTTTTTCGAAATAAACATTTGTTAGACCTATCACGTGTTCTCCCTTTAGAAGCTTGTGGAGGTTCTTCATCCCCACATGTGCTAAGCGGCGATGCCACAGCCAGCCCATGCAAGTCTTAGCCATTAAGCATGCATCTAGACCGGCCTCTTCTTTTGCAAAATCAACTAAATAAAGCTTGCCGTCTAGTACACCCTTAAAAGCTAGTGAACCATCACATCTTCTAAAGACAGACACATCTACATTTGTAAAAAGGCAATTGTATCCCATTTGACATAATTGACTAACAGATAGCAAATTATATCCAAGACTCTCCACTAAGAATACATTTGAGATAGAATGCTCATTAGAAATTGCAATTTTACCTAGCCCTTTTACCTTGCCTTGATTCCCATCACCGAATATAATTGAATCTTGGGAATCCTTATTCTTGACGTAGGAGGTGAACATCTTCTTCTCCCCCGTCATATGGTTTGTGCATCCGCTGTCGATAATCCAGCTTGAACCCCCGGATGCATAAACCTGCAAGGCAAATTTAGGCTTGGGTCTTAGGTACCCAACTCATGTTGGGTCCTGCAAGGTTAGCACAAATATCTTTAGGGACCCAAATGCAAGATTTATCTCCCTTGCATCTAGCCCCTAATTTCCTAGCAACAACCTTCTTACCCTTTCTACAAATAGCAAAAGGAGCATTACAAGCATAATAAATGGTAGAAAGTTCATTCACTATTTTCCTAGGAGCATGAATAGCATTCTTTCTAGGCATATGAGCAATATTTCTCCTAGGCATATATACAACATTCCTCCTATCATGCTTATAAGATGAACTAGAGGCAAACATGGCATGAGAATCATAAACATGTGAATCAAAATCATTATAGGCATTTCTAGCATTTCTCCTATCATAATACATAAAAGCATGGTTCTTTTTAGCACTATTAGCCATAGGGGCCTTCCCTTTCTCCTTGACGAAGACGGGAGCCTTATGGCTTGTTAAGTTCTTGGCTTCCCTTTTGAAGCCAAGCCCATCCTTAATTGAGGGGTGTCTACCAACCGTGTAGGCATCCCTTGCAAATTTTATTTTATCAACTTCATTCTTGCTAGTCTTAAGTTGGGCATTAAGACTAGCCACTTCATCATTTAATTTGGAAATTAGAACTAGGTGTTCACTACAAGCATTAACATCAAAATCCTTACACCTAGTACAAATTTCAACATGTTCAACACAAGAATTTGATTTACTAGCTACTTCTAGTTTAGCACTTAAATCAATATTAACACTTCTTAAGGTAGAAATGGTTTCATGACAGGAAGATATTTCACTAGAAAGCATTTCATTTCTTTTCACTTCTAAAGCATATGATTTTTGTGCTTCTACAAATTTATCATGTTCATCATACAATAAATCTTCTTGCTTTTCTAAAAGCCTATCCTTTTCATTCAATGCATTAATTAATTCATTGATTTTCTCTATCTTAGATCTATCTAAGCCCTTGAACAAGCAAGAATAATCTATGTCATCATCACTAGACTCACTATCACTAGATGAAGCATAAGTGGAGTCTTGAATACTCACCTTCTTCTCCCTTGCCATAAGGCAAGTGAGACGCTCGTTGGGGAAGAGAGCCGATTTGTTGAAGGCAGTGGCGGCGAGTCCTTCGTTGTCGGAGTCGGAGGAGGAGCAATCCGAGTCCCACTCCTTTCCTAGATGCGCCTCGCCTTTTGCCTTCTTGTATTGCTTCTTCTTCTCTCTTTTGTTCCCCTTTTCCTGGTCACTTTCATTATCGGGACAGTTAGCAATGAAATGACCAAGCTTACCGCATTTGAAGCATGAGCGCTTCCCCTTGGCTTTGGTCTTGCTTGGTTGTCCCTTGTGACCTTTAAGCACCGTCTTGAATCTCTTAATGATGAGAGCCATCTCTTCATCATTAAGGCCAGCCGCCTCAACTTGCGCCACCTTGCTAGGTAGCGACTCCTTGCTCCTCGTTGCCTTTAGAGCAATGGGTTGAGGCTCGTGGAGTGGTCCGTTCAACGCGTCGTCGACGTATCTTGCCTCCTTGATCATCATCCGCCCGCTCACGAATTTTCCAAGCACTTCCTCGGGCGTCATCATCGTGTACCTGGGATTCTCACGAATATTGTTCACGAGATGAGGATCAAGTACGGTAAAGGACCTGAGCATTAGGCGGACGACGTCGTGGTCCGTCCATCGCGTGCTCCCGTAGCTTCTTATCTTGTTGATAAGGGTCTTGAGCCGGTTGTACGTTTGCGTTGGCTCCTCGCCCCTTATCATCGCGAACCGTCCAAGCTCGCCCTCCACCAACTCCATCTTGGTGAGTAAGGTGACGTCGTTCCCCTCATGAGAAATCTTGAGGGTGTCCCAGATTTGCTTGGCGTTGTCCAAGCCGCTCACCTTATGGTATTCATCCCTGCACAAGGAAGCTAGAAGAACAGTAGTAGCTTGTGCATTTTTATGAATTTGTTCATTAATGAACATGGGACTATCCGAACTATCAAAGTGCATTCCACTCTCTACAATCTCCCATATACTAGGATGGAGAGAGAATAGGTGACTACGCATTTTGTGACTCCAAAATCCGTAGTCCTCTCCATCAAAGTGTGGGGGCTTGCCAAGTGGAATGGAGAGCAAATGAGAATGTGAACTTTGCGGAATACGAGAGTAATCAAAGGAAAAGTTCGAATTAACCGGTTTTCTCCTCTCGTAGTCGTTGTTGTCCTCATCCTTTTGGGAAGAAGTAGACTCGTCGCTGTCGTAGTAGATGATCTCCTTGATGCGCCTGGTCTTCTTCTTCTTCCCTTCCTTTCGTCTTTGACCCGAGCCGGAGTCGGTAGGCTTGTCGTCCTTCGGCTCATTGACGAAGGTCTCCTTCTCTTTGTCGTTGATCACTATACCCTTCCCCTTAGGATCCATCTATTCGGGCGGTTAGTCCCTTTGTGAATAGAACGGCTCTGATACCAATTGAGAGCACCTAGAGGGGGGGGGTGAATAGGTGATCCTGTAAAAACTTCAAACTTAAGCCACAAAAACTTGTTAAGCGTTAGCACAGTTAATGCCAAGTGGCTAAGGTGAAGTCTTCAACAAAACACAATACCACAAGAATCAAGCACAGAGGGACACGGTGGTTTATCCCGTGGTTCGGCCAAGCCAATGCTTGCCTACTTCCACGTTGTGGCGTCCCAACGGACGAGGGTTGCAATCAACCCCTCTCAAGCGGTCCAAAGACCCACTTGAATACCACGGTGTTTTGTTGTTCTTATCTCAATCCCGTTTGCGAGGAATCTCCACAACTTGGAGCCTCTCGCCCTTACAAAAGATGTTCACAAAGAATCACGGAGTAAGGGAGGGATTAGCAACTCACACACAACACAAAGATCACAGCGAATACGCACACACAAAACCCAGACTTGAGCTCAAGAGGCTAACACACTAGAACAGAGCTCAAATCACTAGAATTTCAAACAAGTGCGCAAGATTGATGTGTGAGTGATCAAGAGTGCTCAAGGAATTGCTTGGGTGCTTCCTCCATGCGCCAAGGGGTCCCTTTTATAGCCCCAAGGCAGCTAGGAGCCGTTGGGAACAAATCTGGAAGGCCATCTTTGCCTTCTGTCTCGTGGCGCACCGGACAGTCCGGTGCACACCGGACACTGTCCGGTGCCCGATTTGTTTCCAAAAACAGCACTTCTGACCGTTGCTGGCTGCTCCAGATCTGCGCTCAGTTGGCGCACCGGACATGTCCGGTGCACACCGGACAGTCCGGTGTTCCTTCCCGACCGTTGGCTCGGCCACGTGTCCCGCGCGGATTGCGCGGCCGACCGTTGGCCCTGGCCGACCGTTGGCTCACCGGACAGTCCGGTGCACACCGGACAGTCCGGTGAATTTTAGCCGTACGCCGTCGGCGAATTCCCGAGAGCGGCCAGTTCGCGCCGAGGAGGTCTGGCGCACCGGACACTGTCCGGTGCACACCGGACAGTCCGGTGCTCCAGACCGAGCTGGGACTTGGCTGCACACAGCCAAGTCATTCTCTCCCCTTTTCTCTATTTCTTCATGCTGTTTCTAACACTTAGACAAACATGTTAGTCCACAAAACAAATGTACTAAGGCTTAGAAACATACCTTTACTTCATGATTTGCACCTTGTTCCATTTTACAAATAGATACCTGTGTTGAGCACTAAATCACCAAAATCCTTAGAAATGGCCCAAGGGCACATTTCCCTTTCAGCATCCTACATATTTCAATCTGCCATTCCTATTCCGCCCTCACGGCAAAGCCCATTCCCATTCCTAGCTGTCTGTCTTTCTCATTCCCCCTCCCTGCAAAGCTCATTCACATTTCCATTCCAGGCTCCAAGGGGATTCGAACCCACGACCCCTCAAGTAAATGTGTTTGTAGCTACCACTACACCACATGTGTATTTATGTCTACATCTATTATAGTAAAACCATATACTACATCTCTCCCGAAGCCCACCTGCTACCCTTGCACAATGTGTAGTAGTAGATAAGTATCACCGAGATTATTAAATTATATTTTTGGATTGAGGGAGTAGTATTTAAAGAACAGCCTTGCATGCAATTTCTTTTGTTTGAAGAATGTTTTCAACTTAAATACTTTTTTTTGCATGTGTAACATTTATTCTCCGTAATATTTTTCCATGGATCTAACTTATAAATCATTTTCATAAACCAATGCCAAAGATGAATCCATGTTTCTTACTTGGAAACTCCGAACAAACACCACTAGCACGAGGCGCTCGCGTTGGCATCGCTCACCGACGACGAGAAGAAACTTGGCGACTACCAGTTCGACCTCTGGAAGCAGTCCTACATGGCCCATGCGCCGCTGTGTACGGCAAGCTCCGACGCAGCCGCCGCTTGGACGCGGTCCAGAGAGGCTGCACCGCGCTGTCCATCGTCAAACATGGGGACCTCATGGTCGTCGCCAATGTCGACGACTCTCGGGTTGTTCTGGGCACCGCAACCTACGACGACGCCATCACGCCGTCTAGCTCATCATCCACCTGAAGCCTAACCTGCCACGTAAGTCGCTACTGACCGGCCATGAATTCTTGTGCGCTGGAATGACGACCATTGTTGTTGTTGTGTGAGTGTCCTCGAACAAGATGTATGTAGAGGAGTAGCACATCCGGTGGTGCAACGATCAGGTGTACTACCTCGCTGATGAGCCCGGGGTGCACTTCATTTGGCAGCCTAGCCAAGAGTGATCGGTACTCACCATATCGCGCGCGTTCGACGACTATTATATCAAGGATTGTGGCGTCATCTCGACACCGGAGGTGAGCAGAGGTGGACCGACAACAATGATCACTCGCCATCGTCGAGGTAGCTTTTGTGCCGGCCTGCCTTTAGTTCTCTTCGCAAACACACACTTGCATTTTTTGTTTAAGCAAGCGTGTATGGTGGTGCGTGCCTGATGACTAACGATGTACGACGGAACTTCTACCGGCAGGTGTGGCACGTGCTTTCCAATGATGAGACCATGCAAATCATGACATATATCGAAGTCTGCATGATACTGATGGTTGCAATATAGTAGTGAAACAACTAAATTAAAATAACAAAATTTATGTATGGCTAGGATCACAAATGGATTATGAAAGACACATTTTGTATATAAGTTATCATGGTATTATATGTTCCCGTTGCAACGCACGGGTACTGACCTAGTAACATTATAAGAGAATTATAAACCCTAAGTAATTCAAACACGCTCTGCACTGCTACTGCCACTGGTATGAACCCTCCACTTAAAAATGGGCGGGACAACATAACCAAGGGATCAAGCTGGAGCTATGTAATCTCTGGAAGAAGAAAAAAACTGACTAGCCAACTATATATATGCATAAAGATCAGCAAAAACTCTTCCGCAGAATCCTAATCAGCCTATATATGAAATCAATTTAAGAGCATAACCAAGCATATTGCCATGCTTCTAGATCATCATTGCATAGCTAGCGTGCAAGACTGCAAAGCTAAGGCCTCATTTGGAATGGACGAAAAGCAAAAGGAATTTTTAGAATATCCAATCCCTATGAAAAGTTTTCCTACGAGAGCCTTTGGAACAGAATAAGCATGAGATTTGAATCCTGTTAATTCCTTTAAACTTTCATATGGAATGGTATCTCCCGTAGCAATTTTGGAGGAAATTATGCATGAGGTCCAACCTCATGTTTTCTTTCCTTTCTACCTTAGCATTCCTATGTTTTTCCTGCGCATGATCTGAACATATGTTTTGTGGCTTCCCTGTGTAATGATTCCTGTAGGATTCCAATGACATGGACATTCTAATCCTGTGTTATGATCCATAGGAGTTTGGTTGCAGGATAGCCGAAGACAGCCATATCCCCGGCGTCCCCTCTTGTGCATCCAATTCTAACGGATAGCCTCTCCTGCATCCAAATCTCTTACTCTGAACCAAACAACGTAGATCAGATGTCTCATTCCATCCGTCCCACCATAACCAAACCCACCCTAAATTTTCAGGTACAACTGAGCACTTTAAGTACGAAAACTGTCAAATATCTCAGTATCTCTTTTTATAATTGATTAGTTCTGCGAATAGAACTTAAACAGGTTGAGTCAAATCGACCAAGAACACACACATCGACCAACTACTTGTTCTTCCCGGACCTCTTCTTACCCCCTGCCGCGGGGGCGGCGCTGACCTGGGGCCGCGGGTGGCGCTCGGCCTCGGCAGCGTCGAGCCACTTGAGCGGGTTACGGTTGTAGAAAGGCCAGTTGGGGACGGTGACCAGAGCCGTGAGCACGACGCCGCCGGCGTAGACGAGCAGCATGAGCTGGAAGTCCGCGCGCACGTAGCCCACCAGGAACGCCACCACCGCAGACGCCACCAGCAGCACCTGCATCAGCATCTCCGCGCGTTTCTGCCCCAGCCAATCCATAATCCTCTGCCAAGAACCCGAGATACAGAAGATCTGGGTGAGATGGATCGGACCTAGTACACTTGAAATTGGATCAGATCCGAATGCAGATGGCTTAAGCTAGGGTTTGGGCGCTCGGCGAAGGAACGGAGGAGGAGAGGTGGGCGTACCTGGCGGGTGCTCGTCGCTGGAGAAGGGCCCGAAAATGGAGAATTGGGCACCTGACGTAGGGCGGCAGCGGAGAGAAGAAAACAAGAGCGCACGCGAGTGGAACGGTAGAAGTGTGTAGAATCACGAGACAGAGATGGGAAACGCAGACCAGCGAGGGTTCTGGCTGCCTGGAAACGAGTCGGCACCACCGCAGCAGTTGGTAGCTTACCGAGTTCGGCTCAACTCGTTTATTTCACGAGAAAACTGGTTCGACTCGGCTCGGGAGCCACATCCTATATTATACAATTACATTATATAGTTAATTTTTAGTGTATAAATATAAAATATATATAGATATTAATTATTATTATAAGTAATCTAAATTATTAGTTGTCATATATTTATTATAAAACGCTAAAGAATAAACTGACAATCTATAAAATTAGATAATATATATCATTATTCTACATATTAAGTAATTTGGTATAACTCGCAAGTCGATTGTGAGTCGGAACGAGCCTAAAAGGCTGGCTCGCTCGAGGCCTCGACTCGATATCACGTCCTAGCCATGTTTATTACCTCACGATACTGTCCATTGAAAGCCTATGATTCGAAATGCGTCAGTCTAAGGGCTTGTTCGTTTCTATCGGATTACATCCGAAATTGTTCCACCTAATCAAAATTTATATAAATTAGAGACCCTAACAAGGCCTAAGAAGTATCTGCTTGGCCTAGAAAGAGGCCCTAGCTGGCCAACTCGTTTAGCAGATTGAGCTGGGTCTCTCTGCCGTTACCGACGTACCGTCGTGGCGTTGTCAAAGACCATGAGTCCATGACTATGGTGTGTGTCCTGTACGTGTCCTGACGGGCGGCCAGTGTTATTTTCGTCAAATTGATCAATGAACCGACCAAATGAAACATCTTTTAAAAGCTCATTAAGCCGTCATGCCATTGGCAGCTGATAAACGATCAACACGAGTATGTAGTGCGTGTACTGAGCCTCCCATGTACGTAGTATATGTGTATGTACGTGTGCGTGTATACACACACGCACACTTGCATTGCTTCCTTTCCACTTCGATGTACTGTATACTCAGGCCACCTCGAGCTAGCTTGCTCACATCTCATCGCCGTAGCTACCGGTCCCCAGGTGTCCGTGGCCGTGCTCGCCGCCGGCGCCTCCCGTGGCGTTCCTCAGGCTGTGCCACACGTAGACGGTGAACCCAAGCAGCACAACCACCGCGACCGCCACGCTCACCAGCATGCCTTGGCTCGCGGAGGCCTGCCTGGGCTTCAGGTTCGCCAACGCCATCTCTGCTAGCATTGGCTGCTGCTCCTGCTGCGTGTCCTTCTCATGCACCATCTCCTTCCTGTCCTCGGCCATCTTCCCCTCTTCCTCCCTCTTCCTCTCCTCCTCCTCCTCCTCCTTCAGCCTCTGGACAGCCCCCAGCGACGGCTGGGGCTTTGTGGTTGCAGGCGGTTCCACTTCCGGCGCCGGCGCCGGCGCCGGCACAGGATCATCGTACGTCTTCCTCGGCATCGACGCCCTGGACTCGGCGGGCGGCTTCACGGAAGGAGCAGCTGGAGCCAGCGGCGTCGGGGTCGGCGCGGCAGGCCTGGCCGCCGGCGGAAGCCCCTGTCCCTGGCCCTGCAACGGCGGCGGCTGCATGGGCGTCGAGGGGGTCTTCTTGGGGAGCGTGATGGTGAGCGTCCCGTTCTCGAACTTGGCGCGGATGCCGTCGGCGTTGCAGTTGGCGGGAAGCTCGAAGTCGTTCTGGAAGCGGATCCACCTGTTGCCGGTGAGGTGCCGCTCGCCGCGCGTCCGCAGGTGGCCGTGGTTGTCCACCAGCACGCGGAGGTCCTCCCTCTTGAACCCTGCAGCCCCAGCGACGGGTATTTCAGTAACAGAAACCATCATCGCTCCAGGCTGGAGAGGAGCCAAGGGACTGCTTGCCTGGGAGCGAGATCTTGACGGCGTCGGCCTCGGCGGCGGAGCGGCTCCACTCGACGGCGGGGGTATGCTCCTCGTAGGTGCGGTTGGTGGCCATGGCTGCGGTTTCCTCTCGTGTCCTGGACGACGAAGTGCTGGAACTAGCTAATGTGAGACGTGTGCTTTGGGAACTAACAATGCCTCTGCTGACTGCTGCTGGTGGTGGGGTTGATGGCAATGGGCGTTTGTGGTGGATGTGCACCTCCAAGTGCAGTATATAAGGAGATATGGCCTGGGTGAGGAGAAGGATTGATTCGATGGCCATCGTCAACATGGCTTCGTGCACAGGTGACGGTCGATCAAAGTATTCCTTGCTTGTTTTCAGCGAATGGATTTTGTGAGTGCATGTGAAGAGAAGCATATTAATCTGAGTGGGACAGGTGTTACTAGACTTCAGGACCATGATTCAGCGACGGAGCAGTTTCGATTACGAAATGACCAAGCTGCTTTTGATCCTTCACCACTTTCTATCTAATCGTCATATTTGTACTCTCTGTGTCGTAGACGAAAATGCGTGCGAGTTGAAGTGGTTTACGCTTAACCAAGTTTTTTTTAGTAAATAGCATTTACTGTAAATTAATATAGTATAAAAATACATTTCATAATCAATCTAATAATATTTATTTAACATTATAAATATTGATTCTTTTTATCTATAATTAGATAAAATTTAAAATACCAAAACATAACACTGCTAGAATTGCATTCTTTCTTGAATGGAGTTGGGAGTATGTACTAGTATTTGTGATGTGATGTGACAACACTTCTGTTCAGTTACTGCACAGGACACTTTGAATTTAATCTCTCCCATAAACGAAGTGTATCTTTCACATTTCATTAACCTTTATGATTACAACATAACATCGAATCCTTTGACGCATTGTCCTTTAAACTTTTAGGGATGAAACGAGGGGAATAAAAAGCAAAAGGGGGCATGGGTTCAATAGCTTCTAAAGCATGTTTGGATGCAGTTACAGCAGCTAGGTCAGCACAAGGAAAATTCTCCGGAAGAATCGTAACTCTTTTGATTGACGATGTCACCATGAGACCAAATACCCACCAACATAACTCGGGAAGGATGCTAGCAGGATTGTACTGTCTTGCTGCGGAGACACTGCAATGTCCAAGCTTTTTATCATTCAGGTATGCCCACGGCCTCCACACTTGGAGCACATGATGTTCCCAGTTCCTCCACAGCCTACAGCAATTTGGATGTCAGCAGGTATACCCAACCCAACTGTATAGCAGGGAAGCAACTGTCGCACAGAATGTGCTTGTCAAGCTAGCTTACCTAGGCATCTGACTTTCACGATGATCCCTTGGCTCTCTAGTATCGAGTCGACGTACAAGCCTGAACCAGCGCATGTCGCACATAGCACAGCGCCTTTAGCTTCACAGCTTGAGCAGGGAGGGTTGTCCCCGACATCCTTCTTTTCCAGATCTAGACCGGACGGTTTTCCAATATTCTCCTCTGGGACAGATTTGTCGTAGCAGAATAGCGATTCAAGGTTACTTCTATTCCTTTGGAGGTCATAGATTGCACTTGCTTTATTCTGCGTGGCAAGAAGAAAAAAAAATTATCAGTCTCTTGAAACAAATTTCCTTTCAGTCAGCCTCATAAGCAAAATCCGATGTGCATAATGCAATTGAGCAAAAGAGAAGAAGAAAAAAAGGAGAAGAAAACAACGATTTGACCAACAGGGTTTCTCGATAGTTGACAGGCATGTCAGCCAGGCCTGTGATTGATATATAGGCAAATAGGTTTGTGAATGCTGAACACTGGATACTGATCAGTACTTCATATCATTGACAGGTACTGGTGATAGCACAATACTACAAGACTACAGGTTCAGGCTTGCACAGCAACAATTAATGGCAGCTACCACTCAGTATTCACATGCAGCCCTTGTCATATGTAAAGGCACACACTTGTGCATGACAATCAGAGAAACATGCCTGAGGGGGATGCAGGTACCAAATTTGACAAGCAACAGGAGACCAATTAGATAAAAATCAATCACACACAAGTACTACATGTATATTCACATGGTTAAATCCAAGCCTGCGTACTATAGCTATGTGCACATGGCCACACCGAAGCACGTATACTACAGCTACATTCACATGGTTAAATCCATGAGAGCATACTACAGCTATATTCACATGGCTAAATTGAAGCATGCATACTACAGTTACATTCACATGGCTTGAGAGCCATTAGAGAGGCTTGCAATGGGCCTTGGTTACTAGCTGGGGATTTCAATCTCATTTTACAAGCTTCAGATAAGAATCACTCTAATCTTAACCAGGCTATGATGAATCGCTTTAGACACCTAATTGAGGATGTAGCTCTCAAGGAGATCCCCCTGCACGGACGCCGTTTCACGTGGTCCAATCAGCAAACTGATCCAGTGTTGTTTAAATTGCATGAGTTTTTTGCTCAGTTAGTTGGGAACTGCCTTTTCCTAATGTCCTGCTTCAGAGCTCAGCCTCCTAGGACTCGGATCATTGCCCCTGTTGTTGGGCCATCGGGATAATTCATCAGGAAGAAGATTCCATTTTTAGGCCTTCTAGCCTAGATTAGAGGGTTTTCAAGATACAGTTCAAAGTGCTTGGGGCTCAGTTTTATATGACACATGCCCTTTTCAAACATTATATTTGAAATTAAAGAAGACAGCCCAGAGGCTAGTTGCTTGGAGTGATAAGCATGTGGGACATGTAAGGTCCCAGTTGGCATTGACTAAAGAAATACTTCACAGACTAAAAATTGCGCAGGATGAAAGACCCTTAACGCCAGCTGAATTTTGGTTGAAGAACAAGCTAAAAAAGCATTCATTACTATTGTCATCTTTGAAACGAACAATGGCCCGGCTGAGATCACGGATATCCTGGCTCAAGGAGGGGGATGCAAATTCAAAGCTCTTCCACTTGCATGCCAGACATCGAAAAAGAAAGAACTTTGTGGCAAGCTTGGTGGATGGCAACAATATTCTTTCTAGTCATATTGACAAGGCTGCGGCGGTGGATCAGTTCTTCTCTAATCTGATTGGAACTAATGTGGACAGGGACTGGACTATTGATTTAGATGCGCTTGGTTTACCTTCTCATGACCTGTCTGAGCTTGATGCTCCCTTTTCTGAGAAAGAGGTGAGGGAGACCATCAATGGCTTACCACTTGATAAGGCTCCTGGGCCAGATGGTTTTACAGGAAGGTTTTATAGAGTTTGTTGGCAAATAATTAAGGAGGACCTCATGGCAGTTGTGTCGGCTGTTTGGAGCAGGAAGTTCAACAATTTTGGCACGCTTAACACAGCTTATATATCCTTGATTCCAAAAAAGGAGGGAGCTGACTAGGTTAAGGATTTTAGGTCCATTAGTCTTGTGCATAGTGTCGCAAAACTCATCACCAAAATTCTTGCAAATAGGCTTGCTAGAAGACTCCATGAGATGGTCTCACCTAATCAAAGTGCTTTCATTAAAGGTCGTTTCATACAAGACAATTTTATGCTGGTGCAGCAAACCTCGAGGCTTCTTCATCAACAAAAAAAGGCTAGCCTTCTTCTCAAGTTAGATATCACAAAAGCCTTTGATTCAGTTTCTTGGCCCTTCCTTATTGATGTCATGGAACACTTTGGTTTTGGCCAAATATGGAGGGATATTATTTGTGGGTTGCTTTCCTCTTCATCTACACAAGTGTTGCTAAATGGTTTCCCAGGGAACGGTATCAGGCATCGGAGAGGGCTTAGATAGGGAGATCCTCTTTCTCCCATGCTTTTTATCCTTATTATGGATGTCCTGGGCTTCTTATTTTCACAAGCAGAAGATGTGGTACTATTGCAGCCACTGTCAAGACCATCCAGACTCCATAAGATCTCCATGTATGCGGACGATGTGGTGCTGTTCCTTCAGCCTTCTGCATCTGTCATTTCGATCACAATGGATATCCTGCGTCTATTTGGAGAAGCTTCGGTTCTACATAATAATGAGAATAAATCAAATGTTTATCCTATTCAGTGCTCAGAGGATGACATTATGGTGGTGCAAAACCTGCTGCCCTGTGAGATATCTTCTTTCCCTTGCTTCTATCTTGGTCTCCCCCCGTTTCTTTACAAGCTTAGTAAAGAGCAAGTGCAGCCAATTGTGGACAAAATTGCAGGACAGCTCCCAAATTGGAAAGGTGAATTATTAACAAGGCCAGGCATAAGAATTCAGGTGCAACATGTCCTCACAGGCATGATCATTTATCTAGCTATGGCTATTGATCTCCCTGCTTGGGCCTTGGATGCCATTGATAAAATCCGAAAGTGTTTCCTGTGGCAGGGACGCAAAGAAGCAAATGGGGGGCACTGCCTTCTGTCCTGGGGAAGAGTGTGCCGGCCCCTTAAGCTGGAAGGTTTGGGTATTTCCAGCTTACAAGAGTTGAGCTGGGCGCTTCGTATGAAATGGCTCTGATTGCATAAAACCGATCCAAGACGTCCTTGGTCTAACCTACCGATCCAAGTTCCCTATAAAGCTAGGGCTTTTTTCTCCACTGTTCGATCTCAGAGGTGGGAAATGGGGCCAATACCTTGTTTTGGACAGATAAGTGGCTTTCGGGGCAAAACATCAGCGATATTGCTCCTAGATTATTCCAAACCATACCAAGGAGGATTGCTAAACGGAGAACAGTCCAAGAGGCCTTACTGAATAGAAGATGGATCTCAGACATCAAGGGAGCCTTATCTGTTGGAGTATTAGTAGAATATATTCAGCTATGAGATCTTCTATTTGAAGTAGTGTTGCAGCAAGAAATAGAAGACAAACATGTGTTCAACATAGCCTCAGATGGTAATTATTCAGCTAAATCTGCATATGAGGGTATTTTTGCAGGATCAATTCTTTTGGCCACTACCGTAGGATGTGGAAAACCTGGGCCCCATCAAAGTGCAGATTTTTCCGCTGGCTTGCAGCTCACAAGAGGCGTTGGACTGCTGACATACTTGCTAAAAGAGGTCTTGACCATCCATCCAAGTGCCATTTATGCGACCAAAATGCTGAAACCTTGGACCATCTTTTAGTATCTTGTGTTTTCTCAAGGGAGTTCTGGTTCAAGCTGCTGAGTCAACTAGGTCTGCAATATCTTGCCCCACAGCCAGGTTTGCCCTCCTTCATGTTATGGTGGGAAGAAGCTTTAGGGTCTGTCAATTGACCTATCAAGAAGGGGCTGAATTCTCTCATTGCTTGGGGGGCTTGGATCATCTGGAATCATCGAAACAAATGTATCTGAGGGTTGGACCCCTAATGTTTCTCTAGCTCTTAGTTTAGCTAGGGAAGAGAGATTGATGTGGGAAATGGCTGGGGCAAAAAGCCTCTCCTACTTGGCGGCCTCCTCCCTTGATGCTTAGTTCCAGTGGGAAGGTTTTTTTTGGTCAGCAGTGTAGTGTAGTTTACTAGATGGATCTTTTTTGGTTTCTGAGTTTTCGACCTCCGTAAGGAACTCCTTGTATCTGGTCTTCTTTAGACCTTTTTTTCCTCTTCTTAATATAATGGCGCGCAGTTCTCCTGCGCTTTTCGAAAAAAAATTAAAGCACATGTACTAAAGCCAGGTCACATGGTTAAATTGACAAACACATACTATAGCTATATCACATGGTTAAATCCACACTATATCTGCTCCTACAGTCCTATTCAATATACATGGTCATTTTCTCTCATACAACTTGTATGCCATATATAACTAAAGACATGCTAGTATGCTACTCTATTTGGTTTCTCAAAATACTTTTTTACAGTTTTTTGCTTGCACTGATAGATTCCTCACTAGCTTTTCTAATATGCACATTGTTACTAAACGCATATTCAACTGAAAGCACTTTTATTGATCAGTTAGTAATTTCCTTGCAAACTTCAGCAACCAAATCATCACTCATCAAACACCCAAATAACTAAATTGAGCTGGTAGTATGATCACAGATAGAACAGCTTATCCCTCATAGGCATCAGATCAGATGACAGTTTTTTTCTAGGCCAATAGTCAACAAAAATTGTAGCCATCCAGTTCGTCCATGGAGGCTGTTGTTCCGCACAATTACTTCGTTTAATGCTTTAAGCTCTTGGCGCATTCAGAGAACTGGTAACAAGTGGAACATTCAGAGGCCAAATAAATTTAAGAGCCTTCCATGCTGCCAGTCACAAGGTATCTTGTACGTGCAAAATTTCCATTCAGTAATGTTTTCCTTCAGCATTTTATTTCGTATAAGACAAGCGCTATCTGGGGGCAGCAAAACGCAACTAAAATGGCGCACAGGTTACAACAGAATTCAGCGATCCTGGAGCTCTGTGAGCAGTAATCTCGAACAGGAGATCGGCGTACCTATTTGGTCCCCACGCCCCCGCGCACCCTAGAGGCCTAGACTAGCAATTCACACCGCGCGAGGGGGCGGAAAAGGAGGGGAGAAGGTAAAGGAGGCACCACCTTGACCGCGCGGGACACGGACCGCACCGAATGGGAAACCGCGCGCGGCGGCACCGACGCGGACCGACGGCCTCGGAGCGACGCTGCCGCAGCGACGGGCGGCGGCCGGAGCCCAGCGGACACCTCCATGCGCTCCTAGAGGAAAGTTTTCTTGGGCTCGCCGTCGCAGCGGAGAGGGGACCGGGAGAGGAAAGGGGCAGCAGGCGAGCAGCTCCAACTTCTTGTAGCGCTTCTCAGATTTCCAAGCCGCACCAGCTTCGGGTTCATCGCCCCGCGGGAGAGGGCCCACTTGCAGAGAGCCGATCGATAGCCTGCCCTGAAATGAGATGGCGGCCGGTGAGATACCCGACGCCGGACACAAAAATTTATCTGTGCCCATTATGGAAAAAATATGATTATTAATTACTCATACGGCATATCCACTATTCACCACGGAGAATTCAAACTATACACTCTTAAGCCATCTTCTATTTTGAAAACAGTGTTCAAGAATATCATTTATAGTTTTGTATCTTCTATTTCATATGATACATAGAAGATAGTCTTAAGAGCATCTCCAACAGCGTGACATATAAAAATGCCCTATAATTTAAAAATAAGTATATTTTATAGAATTTAGGGCACCAACAAAACACCTTGCTCCAACAGTAAAGCCCCAAATCTAGATTATAGGGCAGCCCACTACGGTGTAGTATATTTGAGTCACTTGAGAGGGTGCCCTATAGTTTTTTGACAAAAATTTATGAAATAGGGCACTGTTGGAGTAGTTTATCCTGTATAGAGCCTCATATTTCAATTTGAGGCACTAGTTTGAGTCATTGTTGGAGATGCTCTAAAGAGGTGGATTTAAGCAACACCACTAGTAAGGTTCTTTTTGGAACAATCCAAATTTTAAAAAACTAGTTTTATTTTTTTATTAAAAGATGCTAGCTTCTTGATTTTTAAGAAATTAAAAATTTAATTTCTATAAACTGAGGCATAAATTGTATGTTTGGAAAAACCACCTCAATTTCTATAAACTAGTTTCTTAAAAATTAGTTGGTTTTAAACATACTCTAAGAATGGGGTCTAAGATATACTACTCCTAAACCACTATCTCTTCAAACAATACCATGATAGCTACTCATACCTCTGTTTCTCCACTCTAATCAAGTTTTAAGGCTAAATTTCATGGGCTTTGACCAATTTATCCTTCACTATACAAACCCAATCGTGTGCCCGCATGAAGGAACATAGAAAAAAGCACGATCTAGACATTCCATCAAAATAATATAGCATAATTAGATTAAAAAAATAGAAAATTAAAACATATGAAATACACAATACAATTATAATTCACGAAATTCTATCACATAATCTGAGTAAAAGTGAACATAATATTTTAGATGCATCTAATTTAAACATTGTCTATACCTTACTATTATGTTGTATATATGTTTAGTTACTGCCTACAAAATGTTTAAATTAGATATAACTAGAATATGAAATATGTGTTGATATTTATTCAGGATATATTATGCAATTTCGTGATTTATAATTGGTATTGTGCATTTCATTATGTTTTAATGTTCATAATATTTTATTTTTAGTCTAGTTACATACTTACATTATATTATTTCGATGAAATGTCTAGATCATGTTTTCCTTATGTTCGTTCGTACGGGCATGCGACTAGCCTTATATAGTGAGGGGCAAATGAGTCAAAGCAAGTGAAATTTGGTGTTAAAACTTGGTTAGATTAGAGAAAGAGAGGTATTAGCGGCTATCATGGTGTTATTTAAAGGTGTGATTTAGGAGCGGTAAATTTTGGACCTCGTTCTTAGTAGTGGTATTGCTTAGATTCACCTCATTAAGAGCTTGTTCGGTTTGAAGGGATTTAAGGGGGATTGAAGGAGATTAAATCCTCTTTTATTTAAATTTATATAGAAGGGGATTGAATCCCCTTCAATCCCCTCCTAACCGAACAAGCCCTAAGAGTAGTATAGATTGAATTCCTCCCTATTCACCATGATACAAAATTACATTAACCATCACCCTCATGGGTAATGGGTACTCATACCCATCAACAATTTAGTAGGCCATTTTAATCGCAACCAACATTTTAGTAGCCATGTTCATTTTAATTGCAACAATAAAAACCAAATAAAAAATATGGAAGCCTCAAGCCTCATCGATAATAGAATATGGCAAAATAACATAATATTTTTGTGTCCAACATGAGGTTTTGGTATTTTATATGGAGCACTTCTCTATACTCTGAACCACATGCCATATGTTAATAGGTTCCTCACCGAGTAGCGAGTATGAGACAAGGTAGAACATGTCTACACACACCACAATCAATGGGTATCGGAAATGATCATATAACTTACCTATAGTTATCAAAATTCACCATACATATAATTTAATGAGGGTTTTACTCATCAAGTATTAAGTACTCATTGATATCTCTGCCCCAAAAACTAAAAGGTAGTCCCTCTAGTTGTCCCACCAAGACTTATGGGCTTATAGCGGCAACAATGATTGTCAAAATTTGACTACACCCTGGAGACATCAATATTTTCATATGGGGAGTCTCTACAACTATATCATATGTCTGTCGATGTTGTGTGCAAGGCCACCGCCGGCTATCCACAACAACAAATGGCAGGGCCATCTGAAAGGGAAATAGGGTCAAACCTTTTCCTAAATGATTTTGGTGGTTGAATTGCCCAACACAAACAATTGGACTAACTAGTTTGCTCTAGAGTATATGTTCTACAGGTGCCAAAGGTTCAACTCAAAACCAATACAAAGATTAAAAAGGGTTCAAGAGGAAAGGAGCAAAGGAAACCGAAGTGCTCCGTGGTCTGGCGCATCGGACTGTCCGGTGTGCCACCGGACAGTATCCGGTGCACCAGGGAGGATCGACCTCAAACTCTTCAGCTTCAGGTTTTCCAGGCGCAGCTCCGCTATAATTCACCAGACTGTCCGGTGTACCACCGGACTGTCCGGTGTGCCAGCGGGGCAACGGCTACCTGCGCGCAACGGTCGATTCTACAAAGTGAACAGTGCAATTCAGATGTCAGAGCAGAAGGTCAGAGGGGCACCAGACTGTCCGGTGTAGCACCGGACTGTCCGGTGCCGCATGAGGACAAAGCCTCCAACGGTCGACCAGCTCCAAGCCCTAACGACAGGATGACGTGGCGGCGCACCAGACACTGTCCGGTGGCGCACCGGACACTGTCTGGGGCGCACCGGACTGTCTAGTGTGCCCATCGCCAGCAGCCTTCTCCAACGGCTACAATTTGGTTGGTGGCTATAAATACCATCCCAACCGGCCACTTCAAGGCGAGGGAGCCCAAGCAACATTCCAAGTCATATAGTTGACATACTCAAGCCCTCCCAACCACCTCCATTCATTGATCCATCCTATACACACGATTTAGACCACTACAACCAACACAAGTGCCATAAAAGAGAGAGCAAGTAAGAGAAAGTCTCTCGTGTGAGTTTAGCTCTAGTGCCTTGTGAGATTCATTGAGAGAAGGTGTGTGCTTCATCTTGTGTTCATTTGCGCGTGGAGTTTTGACTCCCATTGAACTTCCTCCAAAGTTGTGGAGGCTTGTAAAGCTAGCAAGAGACACCAAAGAGTGTGGTGATCCTTGCGGGATCTTAAGTGATCCTTGAGAAGAAGAAGAGCTCGCCGGTCTTTTGTGATCGGTGGAGAGAGGGAAAGGGTTGAAAGAGACCCGTCCTTAGTGGGCTCCTCAACGGGGACTAGGCCTTCGAGGGCCGAACCTCGGTAAAAC